>CM024754.1:35348300-35711240 GCA_014218235.1 Colocasia esculenta
TCAAATGGTATCAAAGAGCCAAGTTGAGACTAAGCATTCACGACCATCTCTCTAGTCCATACCATAGAATTATTAGAAGGGTAGTCATAGGATGAGTTTGTTCTAAAATTGAACATAGTAGGCACTAATTGAATAGTCCTTTCCTTTCAGAACATGGTGGAAGGACAAGGGCCAATCGTGTCGTGCCACCACCACCACAGTCTTCTGCAGAAGACTCACCACCTCAAGGTACCCTTGGAACGCAAGAGGGGTCGACCTTAGGAGATCCTCAGAGGGTGATCCCAGCACCACCTCCGCCTCCACCAGTAGACTTCAACACCTTCATGCAGTCTTTCCAAGGCCTTGTGCAAGCTATGCAAGCACAAACCCAAACGCAAACAGCTCTTCAAGCACAGTTGCATGCGCAAATGCAAGCATCGCCTCCAGTGCAAGCTCATGATCAGGATAGACACCAGGGCATCAATGTTATGGAGAGGTTCAAGCGAATGGGGCCACCCTCCTTTAAGGGGGAGAATGGTCCAGATGTTGCAGAGAGCTGGATTCGCGAGATAGAAAAGATCTTTCGGGCCATCAGGTGCCCAGAGGAAGAGAAGACAAATCTAGCATCCTATATGCTACAGGATAGGCCGACGTTTGGTGGACCTCTGCTCTTCGCACTGAGTTCACAGAAGAGGGAGTCATTCCTTGGAGGATTTTCTTTTAACTTTTCGAGAGAAATACTTTCCTGAGCACATCCAAGACAAAATGGAACAGGAATTCCTCACACTCACTCAAGGTTCCATGAGTGTGTTGGAGTATGAGACTAGATTTTCAGATCTAGCCAAGTATGCCCCTCATATAGTTATTGATCAGAAGAGGCGAACCAAGAAGTTCATTCGAGGTCTGAGGCCTTCACTAAGAGCTAGGATGTCAGTCACAAACTTTACCACCATGAGCGAAGCCGTTGGGGCAGCATGTAGAATTGAGGCTGAACAAGAGGCTTACGTTGAAGAGAAGAAGATAGCACAAAAGCAAGATTCTACTCACTTTGTAAGACAAGACCGCAAGAGGAAGCCTGCTGGACCTCTTGCTGGATCTCCACAACGACCACTAGTGCCAACCAGAGCACCAGCTACAACATGTCCAAAGTGTGGGAAGTTTCATGGAGGATCTGAGTGTGGTATGCCACTGGCAAGTGCTTCAAGTGTGGTGGGTCAGGCCATATGATTCGAGATTGCCCAAGACAGAAAGTACCCCAGTAGCCCCAGTAGCCCCACTATCCTTCGAGCCCCAGCTCCAATAATGCCTCGAGCACCAGTTCCAGCCTCACCTCGAGGACCAGAACCAACAAGCCTCAAGCCCAAGCTCGTGTCTTTGCTATGACATGAGGATGCACAAGCTACAGACAAGTCAGCGAAGGTACTATCTCTATTGAAGGTTTGCATGCTCGTGTTCTATTTGATACTGGTGCTACACATTCTTTTATATCTAGTAGATTTGCACAAATGGTGTCATGATGAGTATAGATGGGCTATAGGTGAGCTATTTACACCCTTTGATGTCCATACACCTAGTGGAACAATTTCGACAAAGCAATGCATCCCTACATTATTTGTCAAGATTTTAGGGAGGAAGTTGGTCAACTCATCCTCTTATTATAGATATGTGGACTATGATGTCATATTAGCATGGATTGGCTAGAAGATCATTATGCCATATTAGATTGCAGAAGGAAGAAATTCTCTTCCATAAACCTGGAGAAGAAAGTTCTTCTTCCGATTTCCAAAGTCTCCTTCAAGACGGATGATTATCTCAACTATGAGGTTAAGAGATTAATTAGGAAAGGTTGTAGTGCATATCTGGCTAGTGTTGTCACTATGTCAGATGCCAACCAATCCTTATCTATTCAGATATAGAAATTGTTCAAGAATTCCAAATGTCTTCCCAATGATTTACCTGGCTTGCCACCTATTCGAGGGATAGATTTTTGTGATTGACCTTATCCCTGCACTGCCCCTATTTCCAAGGCACCATATAGGATGGCACCTGCAGAGCTAGCTGAGTTAAAGAAGCAGCTACAGGAGCTACTAGATAAGGGTTTTCAATTCGACCCAGTGTATCTCCATGGGGAGCACCCGTGTTGTTTGTAAAGAAGAAGGATGGATCCTTAAGATTGTGCATCGATTATAGGAAGTTGAATCAAGCCACCATTAAGAATAGTATCCTCTCCCGAGAATTTATGACCTATTCGATCAGCTTCATCTGCCAGGTTTTCTAAGATTGACCTCAGGTCAGGTTACCATCAATTGAGGATCAAGGAGGAAGATGTGTCCAAAACTGCCTTTAGAACACGTTATGGGCATTATGAATTTTTAGTAATGCCATTTGATCTGACAAATGCCCCAGCTGCTTTATGGACTTGATGAATAGGGTGTTCAAACATATCTAGAACAGTTTGTTGTGATATTTATAGATGATGTGTTGATTTATTCTCCTGATGACGAAACACACAAAGAACACTTACATATTGTACTTGAAACATTAAGGGCACATCATTAATGCAAAATTCAGTAAGTGTGAATTTGATGAAGGAGGTACAATTCCTTGGACATGTAATATCAAAAATGGTGTTGCAGTAGATCCCATAAAGGTGCAAGCTGTACTTGAGTGGGAGGCTCCTGGACACCCACAGAAATTAGGAGTTTCCTTGGTCTGGCAGGATATTATAGGCGATTTATAGAGGGTTTGCTACTCTGGCTGCTCCTCTAACTAAGTTGACCAAGAAAGAAGCCAAATTTATTTGGTCCGAGGATTGTGAGAAGACTTTCAAGAACTGAAAAAGAGATTGACTAGTGCTCCAGTTTTAACATACCCAATAGTACAGAAGGTTTTACCATTTACACTAATGCATCCAGAAGGATTGGGTGGTGTCCTTGCGCATGGTAAGGTAGTTGCCTATACTTCTCGACAGTTGAAGGATCATGAGCACAACTACCCTACTCATGATTTGGAATTGGCAGCAGTAGTTCATGCACTAAAGACTTGGAGGGTTATCTATATGGTGCCCAATTTGAGGTATTACAGACCACAGAGTCTCAATATATTTTTCCCAGAAGGATTGAATTTGAGGCAAAGACGATGGATTGAGTATATGAAAAACTATGATTTTTGATATCAGTTATCATCCGGGTAAGCTAATGTTGTTGCAGATGCTTTGAGTAGAAAGAAATTTATGATGAAGAAGGACTGGAAGATGCTAGGTGATGCTGTTGATAACTTGGTAGATGTTGTTCCACAGCTGTGCCACTCTTTTGTTGCTCAGATGACTATTCGATCAACCATACTTGATCGAATCATTGAAGCACAAAAGATAGATCTTCAAGTTCAAGAGCTATCTGGAAGCCTGGATTTTCAAAAGATGAAAATGGTGTGGTGAGATTTCAACATAGAGTATGTGTTCCTAATAATGTAAACCTCAAGAAAGAACTCCTAGAGGAAGCACATCGCTCTAAGTTTACCATTCACCCTGGTGTAACAAAATGTACCAGATGTGAAAGAACTTTTGGTGGCAGGAATGAAGAGAGATATTGCTGACTTTGTTATCAGATGTTTGACTTGTCAGCAAGTAAAGGCTGAACATCAAAAACTTTCAGGACTCATGCAAAAGATAGAGATCCCTCAGTGGAAATGGGAACATATCACTATGGATTTTATTACAGGTTTGCCTAAGTCCCAAAGAGGTAATGATGCTATTTGGGTTGTTGTGGATAGATTCACCAAGTCTGCACATTTCATAGCTATGAAGAAAACAAAGCATAGAAAATCTAACCCAACTATATGTTGATAATATTTTAAGGTTGCACGGTGTGGCAAAGTCTATCATCTCAGATCGGGATTCCAGATTTACCTCAAAGATCTGGAATGGTTTGCAGAGGGCCTTCGGCACACAGCTGAAGTTTAGCACTACTTTTCATCCTCAAACAGATGGGCAGTCTGAAAGGACAATCCAGACACTTGAAGACATGCTTCTTTCATGCAGTTTGGATTGGAGGGGTGATTGGGACAAGAATTTATCTTTAGTAGAGTTTGCATACATAACAGTTACCATGCAAGCATTGGCATGGCTCCATTGAGGCCTTATATGGGAGGCCATGCTGTCTCCTTTGTGTTGGGAGGAGATTGGTGAGAGACAACTAGTAGGTCCAGATATTGTACAACAGAGTATAGACAAGGTCAAGGTATCAAGCAAAGATTGTTAGCAGCACAAGCAGACAGAAGAGTTATGCTGACAATAGAAGAAATGACTTGTCATTTGATATAGGGGACCATGTTTTCTTAAAAGTATCTCCTACGAAGGGTGTGGTAAGGTTTGGTAAACGTGGTAAGCTCAACCCACGTTACATCGGACCATTTGAAATTTTGAAGAGGATTGGTGAGGTGGCTTATCAATCAACTGGCATTACCTCCATTAATGGATGTGTGCACAATGTATTTCATGTATCTATGCTTCGAAAGTATGTGCCAGATCCCTCTCATATTATTGACCATGCACCAGTTGAAGTTCAACCGAACCTCACATTTAAGGAGAGACCTATTTGTATTTTGGACCATAAAGTGCAAGAATTGAGGACGAAGTCAATTCCGTTGGTCAAAGTACTATGGCAACATTATTCTTCTAGAAGCAACATGGGAGCTAGAAGCCAACATGAGGAAGAAATACCCACATCTCTTTGGTACGTACTCTATTTTTAATTTCGAGGATAAATTACTTTAAGGGAAGAATGTAATAACTAATAGATTTTTTTGTAACTTTCCTGACTCTATTGTGAGATTTCATATTTTGACATAGAAACTCAAATTTTGAAATTTGAATTAGGAGATTTTAAGGGTTCTCCCTATTTCATAAAGTTGACCATATGTCATCCTAAATACGACATTTATAAATAAAAGTATGTATTATTATAAAGATATATATATATATATATAAGAAACCTAATTATCTAGATTCTTATATCATTGGAAAGATATTATGGAGACAAATTTGGTGTAATTTCATTCCCACCTAAAATGGGGATTAGGTAATAAGTATACATATTATCTAAGGTTTAAAGAAATGTATACACACACATGGGCGGCTATAGAGATAATGAAAGGCTTGGATTGATCTTACGTGGGAAGCCTCTCCTCCCATGCATGGATGAACCATGCATTTAATGCAAGTACCCCATGTCACCATTCATGTTAAAACTTTTATTAGAGTAACATGCATTAAATAGTGTGTAATGAATGTTTTGAGTTAAAACTGTACAGATTTAGAGAAAAAAATACATACGGAAGTTAAGTTGAGCATTAATTAGATGTTTTTTTCTTTCTTTCTAACAAGACTGAACAAGAAGCTATATCCTTAATTAACCACCTACGGAAACGAACATGCACGGTTCCTTCTCCACACCCACACCCCCATGGTTATTTCCCCACTATACACCCCATCACAACCTCGGTTTTTCTTGAATTAAATGGACAGTTTATTGGCGTTAATTCTGTAAAGTTTTAAGCTAGGAAAGGTGTTCGTGTTTTAAAAGGGATTGACGTTTTGGAAGAAAAGAAGCACAAGTTTCCCTATAAAGGGCTACGAGTGGTCTCACCCATTCCACACCATAGTTTCTTTTGGTGTTGAATGTTAGACGACTCCCTTCCTCTAGTGTGTGTTGCATGTGTAAGAAAGGTAGAGAGAGAGGGAGGAGGAGGATTTTCGACGGGTGGCTTCAACAACTATTCGACAATTGACGTAAAGGAGACACGTAGCCGATGTTTAGCAAAGTTTAAGTGCACATTCTGCCTTGCTGTAGGCGTCATCTTCGGGCTTATTTTACATAGATAGGACAATTTGCCCAAGGCAAGTGATGACGAGATTCTTATCATGATTAATTTCTTATATATATGATTGTTTTAAATTAGTTTTCAAAATTTAATTATGGGCATGTTGAGACATATTTTAAAGTTTTGATGTTCTGAGTAATGAAGAAACTATTCCGAATTTGTTTTTTGAACATTTTGATATTATCTTGAATTTCCATTGCTCAAAACTTTCATTGAAAAATTATCCAAATATTATATGTTTTCACAAAATTACAATTTGGGTGACTATTCTGATTTTATTCCACTATCTCCAAAATAAATTTTGGTTATTTTCGCTATTATAAGTTATTTTCATAATTAAATCATTAGAATACCTGATATTGATTATAATATGAAAATTCCATGATTGTCATAAAATGTTGAAAATTATTCTGTAGCATATTTATGATTATTTAAAACTGTAATAAAAATTTGAGATCGATATAAATTGATTTGATGTGGATATGATTTTTGTTATTAAATATAAATGTCTAGATATCTTTTTAACCTGAAATTTGTCATAAAAATTATATTGTTTTTTTAAACTGTTATGTCATACATGTGATTTAAAGTGATTAATTGACATCATATGATCAAGTATCATGATAATTTTCCAAAACATGCATAATTATGATATTTATTAATTTCTGTTAACTTCTGAAAAATCTTAAAGTCTTAAAAATGTTAATAGTTTGACAGTAATATTTACAATAAGATTTAACAGTCTAAATTTGAAATTACCATGACTTGCATCCTATTTCACTTACACACAGTCTCTTGTAATTATAAAGGCCATAAAATGATTATGTTAGATAATTCGATTGTGTTATGGACAATGCCATCTTAGAGAGGTTTTAGGCCTACCATAGAAGTACCCCTATGGGAAGCTTTCTGATGACCCTGGGCAACGGGGTTGAAATCCTGGAGGTGGGCATGCTCACTGGTTAAGGTGAGATCTTGATGATCTCGGTACTGCGCAGTTACTTTTTCTCCATGCTACTTGCCTAGGTGTGGAGAATATGTCCGATGACTCTCTATGTGTGGTTTGGGTATTTGTCTGATATGCACACCTAAGAAATATATTTTATGTTCTGATATATTAATTGCTCAGATTATGAAGAATTCTACTTCACTCTGTTATCTTGATATATCAATGCTCTATTTTGTTCTGTCCACATGATCTGAGTATCCAAAATTTTATAAGGTAAAATATGTGTAGGCATATGATAATATATGATTTGACTCTAATATAACATTTGATTTGACATATTCTTATATATGACACATCTTTGAGATTAATTTAAGAAAGACATCTTGTAATAGGTTGACTAGCATACTATAATTATGAATGAAACTGATAACTTATGATAGCATCACTTTGCTTATTTATATGATAATTGTGGTTAGATTTCAGATGCTTGCTGGGTCTATTAAGACTCACACTTGCCTAACATATTTTTCAGGAGATCAGAGCCAGAGTTAGGTGTGCCTTCGGACTTGATCGTGAGTAGTAGATTCCGTTGGATAGTAGTCCTTATTTCACTAATAAATTATGTGTGGATTGGCTCTTAAAGCCTATTTGATCGATTAGCGATCTTGATTTACTTTTCTTTCAGTTCTCCGTACTCTGATAATTCTATTATGGTTATGGACATTGTAATATAAGTGGATGGTTATTCATCATAGTTCCATAATGATGAAGTTTGTGAATGTCTTACTCTCACATATGTGTAATTGATGGGTTTATCCCTGTGACGTGTCACCTGATCCGATGTGAGTTGGTCTAACTGGACCGGTCAGGGGGCTTTACAGAACTTGGTTAGGTAGAACTAATAGATTTTTTTGTAACTTTCCTGACTCTATGTGAGATTTCATATTTTGACATAGAACTCAAATTTGAAATTTGAATTAGGAGATTTTAAAGGTTCTCCAGATTTCATAAAGTTTACCATATGTCATCCTAAATACGACATTTATAAAATAAAGTATGTATTAATTATAAAGATATATATATATATATATATATATATATATATATATATCTATATGAAGAACCTAATTATCTAGATTCTTATATCATTGGAAAGATATTATGGAGATCTACAAATTTGGTGTAAATTTCATCCAAACCTAAATGGGGATTAGTAATAAGTATACATTATTATCTAAGGTTTTAAAGAAATGTATACACACATGGGGCGGCTATAGAGATAATGAAAGGCTTGGGATTGAGCTTACGTGGTATTGCTTTCCTAGAAGCCGTAGTAGTGGAAAAGAAGGGTTCCAAGATAGAAGACATACATATAGTACAGGACTACCCAGATGTATTCCCTGAAGACCTGCCAAGGATTCCCCCTGAACGAGATGTCAACTTCGCCATTGAGCTGATTCCTGGAGCCGCACCAGTATCGTCGTCAACCGTACGGATGTCACCTGCCGAGCTGAAGGAATTGAAGGCGCACTGATGGAGCTACTAGAAAAGGGTTCATCAGACCAAGTACTTCCCCATGGGGAGCACCTGTGCTATTCGTAAAGAAGAAAGATGGATCGATGAGGCTGTGCATCGACTATCGACAACTCAATCAATTCACCATCAAGAACAAGTACCCTTTGCCCAGAGTCGACGAACTGTTCGAACCAAATATCGGGAGCTCAATATTTCCCAAGATCGATCTTCGATCTAGCTACCACCAAACGAGGATCAAGGACGATATCTTCAAGACGGCTTTCAGAGCAGGTATGGACATTATGAATTCGTCGTTATGCCTTTTGGGCTAACCAATGCTCCTGCAGCCTTTATGCAACTCATGAACAACATATCGGCCCTACCTTGACAAGTTCTGTGGTCGTCTTATCGACGACATCCTCATATACTCCAAACCAAAGAAGAGCATGAAGAACCCCTGAAGACAGCACTACAAGTTTTTGCGAGACACCAAGCTATACGCAAAGCTTAGCAAATTAAATCTGGCTCGAAGAAGTATCCTTCTTGGGCCATATCATCTCAAAGGACAGCATCTCCGTTGATCCCTCTAAAGTCGAAGATGTACTCAACTGGGAGAGACCAACCACGTCACCGAAATCAGATGTTTCCTAGGACTGGCTGCTATTACAGGCGGTTCATCAAGGACTTCCCAAAGATCGACGTTCCTCTCCACACGTCTGACACAAAAGAAGAATCCATACTCTGGAGTAAAGAGTGTGAGAAAATTTCCAAACCCTCAAAGACTGTCTTACCTCAGCACCTGTTCTCGCTCTGCCAATAGAGGGAGAAGGTTTCTCTGTCTACACCGATGCCTCATGAATCGGGCTAGGTTGTGTACTCATGCAAAAGGAGAAGGTCATCGCCTATTCTTCAAGACAACTGAAGACACATGAAGTCAACTACCCGGTACATGATCTCGATCTGGCTGTCGTGGTCTTCGCCTTGAAGATTTGGAGACACTATCTATATGGCGAGCAATTCACTATCTACTCAGACCATAAAAGTCTGAAGTATTTATTCTCTTAGAAGGAACTCACATGAGACAAAGGAGATGGCTGGAATACTTGAAAGATTTCGACTTCCACATCCAATACCACCCAGGCAAGAGAAATGCCGTGGCTGATGCTCTTAGTAGGAAGCCAATGACATTTGTCTCAAGTCTAGTCTTGGCGAGATGCAACTACTAGAACAATTCGCAAGGTTAGACTTAAATATCGAACATAGAGATGATCGAGTCTTGGTTGCCAATATCAAGATTCAATCTGATCTGCTAGAGGAGATCAAAGCTCAACAAGATGATGATCCATTCTTAGTTCGCGTCAAAGAAAACTCTAACTGAAAGACCGGACTTTGCAATGACTGAAGACGGAAGGCTTGTCTTTTAAGGAAGGACATGTGTTCCCGACAATGAAGAACTAAAGAGAAGACTAATGGATGAAGCTCACAAGACAAGGTATACTATTCATCCAGGAGGTACCAAAATGTATCAAGATATGAAAAGAACGTTTTGGTGGCCGAACATGAAAAGAGAGGTAGCTGAACATGCCGCTCACTACCTTACTTGCCAACAAGTAAATGTGGAACACCTGCACCCTGCTGGTGTACTCAGACCACTAGATATTCCGGAATGGAAATGGGAAAGCATTGGCATGGACTTCATCATGGGTTTACCCAAGGCTCGTGGTGGACTCGACACCATATGGGTCATTGTGGACCGACTAACGAAATCCGCCCACTTTCTGCCTATAAAGAGTAAATGGTCCGTGGAGGTACTAGCTGCCTTATATGTCAAGGAGATTGTAAGACTACATGGAATTCCATCATCTATTGTTTCGGATCGAGAACCGAGATTTACATCCCATTTTTGGAAAGGACTGCAAGGTGCACTAGGTACTAAACTCAACTTTAGTACCGCATTCCATCCTCAAACCGATAGGCAAACTGAAGAACCAACCAAATAGTGGAAGACATGTTGAGAGCTTGCACCATAGATTTCCAAGGGTATTGGAACGAACATCTATCTCTTATTGAGTTCGCCTATAACAACAGTTACCAGGCGAGTATCAAGATGGCACCGTTCGAAGCACTCTACGGAAGGAATTGTAGATCCCCTGCATGTTTGGAATGAGGTTGGTGAACAGCAATGGCTAGGCCCAGACATGGTGCAACGTACCACAAGGACATTTAGGTAATCAGAGACCGGCTCAAGATTGCCCAATCCAGACAAAAGAGCTATGCCGATAAAAGAAGGTGAGACTTGGAATTTCAAGTCGGTGATCATGTGTTCTTAAAAGTGTCACCTACTCGTGGCATCCAAAGATTCGGTGTAAAGGGAAAGCTTAGCCCTAGATTCATCGGTCCTTTTGAAGTACTCGAAATGGTTGGTGAGGTTGCATACCGGCTGGCGTTGCCACCGGATCTGTCATGTGTACACAATGTGTTCCATGTTTCCAAGCTTAGGAAATATGTATACGACCCCACGCACATCATTCGCCACGAGAAGTTGGTATTGAACAAGATGTGACGTACGAAGAGAAACCAGTCAAGATACTAGAACGGAAGGTACAACAACTCAGAAATCATCCCATCCATGTGGTTAAAGTCCTATGGAATAATCGAGGAGTGGGAAGTGTAGCGACCCTCATTATATCGGTACGGTTATACCACCCACGTCGATATAGTGAACGTTGCCACAGTGGGACATTTACCCAACAATAACATTCAGCTGAGATACACGTGAATATAAGAACAGAGTAGCGGAAGTAAAAGAACCACTGTCTTCATTTCATTCATCATCCACATTTAACATACATGATTCGATAACATTTAAAGAACTAAAAGTCCACATAATTAAATTGCTGAAAATCAATACATAATTGTCCACACTTAACATTTGATTTCCATAATAATGCTAGTACAATGTTTCCATTACATACATCAAAATGCCAAATGTCACAACTAAGCTCCACCAAACTAGCTACTCTCCGCGCTCGGAGTCGCTTTCCACGGTCTCCTCCAAAGGTGTGTCACCTACTACACCTGTACGCCGAAGCAAGTAATGAGTCTAAAAGACTCAGAAAATAACTCTACACATACCATACATGCACATGTCATAGCAGGTTTTACTACTATTCACAAGACACAATCGTGTAGCATGCTTGTCATTGAATTTAACAACCTATCATGGTAATTCTACTAATGAAACACATGATCATGCTTTCAGATTTCCTAAATTAAAATCTCCCATCACATGCTCTCTAATCATTCCAACACAAGAAAGTACTACTTTCAATCAAACTAAAACATGAAAGCAATTTAGCATGATTAGCTTACATACCTGAAAGAAAACCTGCTAACATGGTTACTACTCATTCTTACATATGCACATAACCAATTTACATGCTTTAAGCTTGCTGTTTTGACATGGTTTAACACTTTACAATCTAACACATGAAAGCTATATTCTCATTCAAATCACAACGTGAGAGTAAACACACATGGAATGGGTTACACATAAGTAAGGATTGTCCCTAGCATGGATTCTACGCATTGTACACATATAAAACATGATCATAACCACATTTATATTGCTGTTCTAACATGATTTCAGATCATCATATCATGGATTTCAATTTCACATCCTCACATTTTGGTTCACATTTTTACACAATTCTAATTCACATACTTCACTCTTTACACATTGCACATTTACACATTCACATTTACACATTGTTCACACTATACAATTTGCACATGATCACAATCACATTCACATTTTACACTTTAGTGCCGTGACATATAGCCCAAACCACCATAAGAAGGACACATCACATCACATACACATAGACGTCACCTAGGCAATACAGCGACGACTCTTGGACTGCGCAGACCGGGAGAACAAGTCTCCACCCTAACCAGTGGTACTTGTCCACCTCCAGGATTTCATCCTAATGCCCTTAGGATCACAACACATTGAACCTTCCCATGGGGACTTTTCCATGGTACGGTTCCACAGCCCTCTATGGAAGCAGTATCACACTTGGCACAATTTACACATTTACCGATTTTTAACACATATCTTTACACATGTCACTTGCCTCTTATTCATTTTCTCACTCACACAAGCGCTCTATTTTTCCTAACATGATTCTACAGTTAACAGGATTATAGGTTTAGAGTTTGCACAAATCAGATTACACACATATCACATTATTCCCACATTAGCATGCATTTTTCTTGTCACATTTCTCGCATAGAAAAATTCATATTTCACTATATAGTTGTCCAAATAACTTGAAAATTTAACCACATGCTGATCTCAGGTTTATGATCCCACATGAAAATTTTTAGATTTTTCTGACTCAAAATGAAGTTACATAAAATTTAACATCGATTTCACATTATTATTCATAATGCAAATTAACATGGAGTTGAACATAATCGCAACTTTAACAGCTCACTGTCTGCACCCTAGCATGCACAGGGTCTCAGAATTTATTCCCAAATTTACCGAGCAACACGCAATTTACTGGAAATTTAACATGACTACGCATGATTTCTATTTCCCCAAAACAGAAAATTCAATAACCATACAAGCATGGGGAAAAATGTCAGAAACTCAGAACACAGACAGAATCATACATACATGGTCTAACAAATTTGGGCAACAAATCTTTGCCACGGATCATTAGGATCTTGGTGCATATACATTGACATTCATTTCGCATACACATTAGATAGACGAATAAATTCAACCACCCACAAAATAATGTTCATTCATTCTCCCATTCATCACATTAGCTAGTATACATAGCATATAAGAGTTACATTATATCCTCATCGCAAAACACGTCGAAATTAATCATATAGAAGGGCAGAACAGTTCACTGTTCTGTCCAGACGAACTTGGCGGCGGTCTCTGGCCATTCCAGGAGTGGACGGCCAGATCGCTGGACGCATACCAGGGATCTCGGCGTCAAGGGCATTGACGCCAAGTTCCTGTCTGTGCAGAAACACAGACCGAACTCCAAATGCAAAGGTGAAAGGGGGATCTAGGACACGAGGAAAAATACATAAAATTTATAAAACCCTACTTGACATCTAAATGGACGGAGTGTGAGTGTTACTTGCCTCTGAAAAATACTCCAGACGGATCTAAATGGCGGAGAAGCTCTCCTTGGGCAGTCCCAAGAAGCTCCCTAGAAAGTCTTCCTCCGGGTTCTTGGTCGATGCAGGTGCTAAGCCAGTGGCGGGGAAGCCTTCTCCTTGGTTCCCTCTAGCCTCCAGTTGCAATAGAACGCCGGATGAAGCCTTGGATCGCCGGATTGAAGCCTCCAAAGTTCAGTCTTTGCACAACTCCGAGCTAGGGTTTTCTCTCCTCTTTGCAAAGAGTCAAGAGAGGTTTTCTGGTTGCAAAGGGGTTCAGATATAGGAGAGAGGCCTCTCCCATTCCCGCAGGGTTGATGTGAGCCCTTTCAGTCCGTTGGAGACAGCTCCCCAATGGGTGAGCTAGCTTGCTCCCGGAAATCCAGCTCTACAACGCATGCAGGTCAGAGCAATTAACGTCCACATCGCTGGACGCTGGACTTAGTGTTGGCGTCCATAGGTTGACGCCTACACAACACAAACGTCCATTGATATTGACGCCAAGCTGGCCTTCGGCCAGAACTCCAAAACATACAGAAACCATGCACAACTTACATCTATATATGTACCATATGTTACTATTATGTACATACTACCATCATACCATTCATACATTATTTACATCTAATTTATACACATACATGCAATAGTATACTAACTAGTACTTACGTAGATATTTACATACGTACATACACAACATGAATTATTTACATGCAATACAATAATGCAACAAAATTCGAGGGCCTTACAGGAAGCCACATGGGAACCAGAAGGAATTATCAGACGGAACTACCCCGCTATTTTCGGTAAGATATTCTCTCCTGAATGATCATATAAATTTGGGGACCAAATTCTTTTTAAGAGGGGAGGATGTAGCAACCCTAAATTTATGGGAAAAAAAATATATTTATATTATTTAATTAGAAAATCAAATAAAAGGAAGATGTATTAAATCAACTAGGAAATCAAAAAAAGAGAGAATAAATAAACCCATTAAAAGAAAAGGAGTAATGGGCTTTGCTATATTGACCCATTAGGAATTAGTAGGCTAAAATAGAGATTTTAAAAATGGGAATAACAGAGAAATACCCAAAATTTTTAACTAAAATATTACTAAAATAGAAAAGAGATGTTTAATGCATTAAATAGCTAGTTTGAATTAGAATTAGATTCCTAAACCTACCCCAATTGATTGGTCACGAAATTCCCTCTCTCCCAACCCAAATAGGAGAACTCTTGCTTAAAAAGGGGAGAGGAAAATAGGAAATTTGGAATTTAATAGGAGTTAGACTTAAACTAGGAAAGGGAATAGGGAGAAGCTTAAATACTTCTTTTAAACCCTCATGGACGGCCCTAGCTCGTGCCAAGAGGTTCCTGGACGAGGAGGAGAGGCTAGGAGAGGAGAATTCGTGGAGAAGAGGGATCTCTCAAGTTCTTCCCCGAGTTCTTCAAGCTCTTAACCCTAGAAGAGGAAAACAATCAAAGGTAGGCATTCTCACGAGCATAAACCATGAAAATTTATCTGTAGGATGTTGTGTCCATTAGGAACAAAAGCCCTTTGGTTTCATAATCTTTCATCGAGCATATCTTTCGTTCTTGATTTTTCATAATCTGCAACTTACATGACCCCGAACCCTCTTCTTAAGTCTTGATCTCCTTGTATACTCAACCCCATGCCCCGAGATGTTTACTGTAGGAACCGATGCATGTTAGGCATCTTTTGCCCCTAAAAGCCCTAAATTTGATTCATCCTATCTTGCGAATTTAATCGTTGATCTCAACTATGTACTGTTTCATGTTCATCATGAATACCCGTGTTTAAAACATGTCTAAACCCTGATTGTTTTCTAATTCCTATTTATTGTAAGTACCCTTGCATGTCTAGGTCATTTTGCAACTAGTTTCATGATTTTTCATTGACTATACATTAGTTGTGATTTTCCGAATCACCCAGTGTCAAATAGGGTAAGTTCTGGCCCACATCCAATGTAATGTCCTTTCCCTGTCGGACTCGGGCGCAGACCCTGTGAACGCGACGGCCCGATAGGCCGCGTTCACAAGGGCCGTCGGGACAGTACCCTCTGTCGTGATCTGATCGCGACAGGCCTGTCGTCGCAATCTGCTGCCCGACCTGACTAAGCCTGTCGCGACCTGTATAAGACACCGTCGCGATCTCAGTTGACCCCGTCGCGACCCTCATTAGGGTACGTCGCGATCTGGGTTTTTTGCAAGAAACCCCCTATCTCAGCAATGCTTGATTATCTACAGTGTTTGTACTCTTGTTTAACAGTCATACATACATAAAATATACTTGTTATAAATTAAACATTTATGTATGATTAAAATACATGCACATGATCTTTTCTATCTACAATTTCATGACACTTACACACACGTTGAACCATCCAATTATGGCGTAATTTGGCATGAAATTATTTCATAATACATCTGGTAATTTATGTAATTAAATTACCCAATTTTAAATATACTTGTCTATCGTTTCTCGCGATGTTTTGGGAATACCGATATCGACACTCCACTGTTCTAGAATTCCTCTAGAACGTCGAGTACTTGTTTCTATATACACACTCTCTCTTGACTTGGATGAACTCTCCGTCGGATACTCCTTCTGCCGGACTAGTAAGTCTTTGTTCAAGGCCTCCTTAAGTCTCCTCTGTCCATGGATTCCCACATGGTCGATGAGCCGGTTGTACCCTAACACCTATGATACCCTTTAGGGATCTATATGATCCAAACGGCTATTAGAAGTTCACTCTCGTCTTGAATCAAGCCGGACCTCTGGGCTTGTGCTTAACATGGCCAGTGGAAGGGTGATGATTTCCACCTGACTGCCAACACCAAGTGCGCGTGTTGTGCAACTGTTACTATCGCCTGTTTACTCGACGTGTTACGTGCAATGTCCACTAGCTCTCATCTACACTCTATTCGCTCATCTATTCACGTTCACTCTACTATCTCATCTATTCATCTTGTGCTCTCGTCTACTTCTTGGTACTCTATATTGGCCATTGACTGATTGTCTAAAGATAAACAATATAACCAATGTCTGGCAATAATTAAAGGGCCCGATCTGGTTCTGGGATGTGCGCCCGAAAGTGCTAGTGCCCATGGGAGTTAAATGATCAGAGTGTTTGGCATTACACTCAAGTGCTATCTATCTCGACTATCTAAATGACAATCAAAAGTGCTATGTTCTCTCGTTGTCCATTGACAACAAAGTGCTATGCTATACTCGTTGTGCTATTTGTAGTATGGTCATCTTGCTATACTTGACCTTGTGCTATCTTGCTATTATTGTGCTATTCCCAACACTTGTGCTATTTTTGGAAAGTCTATATTTGGAAAGTCTTGCTATTTTGTTCACGTACTGTCCTGCTATATTTTTACTTGACTCTCTCTTCCGTTCTATCATTAGTTACTCTGCCTTTAATGCATTAATTACTTAAAGCCTGCTTGAGCCTGAGATTTATGTCCTACTGGGCGATGTTCGCTCACCCTGCATTATTTGTCGTTGTATTCTCAGGTGAGACCGAGGATGAACCATACACTCAAGAGGACGGGAACGACCTGGAGTGATGTCATGAGTACCCTAGCGTCCTATTGCTATGTTTATCGTTGTAGTAGTTAGGTTTGAAGTTTAGTCTTTTGCTTTATTTCAATGTAATTGGGCCTTATAGATTGGCTCTGATATTAGTGGTTGTAACTAGACATTGGAAAGTTATTAATGCAATGAATTCGCTTTAGTATTATTCACTGTGCAATGGTTTGATGTCTATTACTCGCTCTATACCCTTGACTTGCAACTGTCTTGCGTTCCGATATTCCGCGTCGGGGTGTGACACCTTGAGTCATGGGTGGAGGACCAGATGATGAGCTAGGAGCTGAGCTATTCTGCCAAATGTTACCAAATTCAGTCCGGAGATCTGCTATCTCCTGATCAATATGTGCAATGTGAGCCTTCATACTTTCCACGTCTTCAACAAAGTGAGCAAATGTTAGGCGACACTTGCACACTTGACTCACAGCATCGTTGCCAGTATGAATACTTTGTTGAGTGTGCTCCAAAATAGTGTATAGAATTGCTTGCAAATCAAACTGAAGACCTTGTGGCTGAGTGGAAGAATCACCCAAGGTTCCAACCAGTCTATTGAATCTTCTAGTAGCATGCTCAGCTATCTCTTGCTGTCTAAAAAACTATCCATTCACTGTATTTTCCAATCTTTGAATCCGAAGTTCAAAACTGGCAGACATTTCTCTCATGGATGAGTTGAGATTGTCAAATTGAACCTGAAGAAATTTATAAAGTTCTGGTGGGACAAAAGATCCACTGGATGAAGTGGAGGCTGAACTATGATGCTGCTGGAAAAAGTTTGAAGGAATAAGTACATGAGAAGAAGGTGGAGAAGCTTGAGGAGTGGGTTGAACTGGCAAATCCTGTGGGATAACAGGTTCATTAGGTGGTTGTTCCACTGGATCAACTTGAGGAGCTTCAACATCTGGAGCATGTTCTTCTTCTGCATTTTCTGCTGGTGGTTCCACTACAGGCCCTCTAAGCACCTGATCACCTTCAACTCTGAACCTCATAAATTTTTGCAGATGATGCAAAAAATAGATATTGTTCTGAGGAATCTTTTGAACTTTTTCATTCAGAAAAGAGGAACTCCAAAATGTTTGAAGACATCTATCAGATGAGCAGCATAAGGCATGGATCTGTGAAGATCTTTCCGAATTGTCTTAGACATGATTTGAGACATGATCAAATTCAGATTGACTTTGACATTCTTCTTCATGCAATACATCACAAATCTTTGAATATATGTAAGCCTATTCCTACCACCACCTTGAGGAGTGATAATGGTGGTAAGGATGTGATGTACCAATCTGAGTGTAGGAGAGAAATGATTGGTGTTGAACCGAGTGACATGAGTTTGTCTAGAATCTTTCTTATCATGAGGTAGACTAGTGAGAAGAGTGTAAGCCTCATGAAGGTTAAACTTATAAGAATAGTAATCCTCACCAGAATTGGGGATATGAAATAGTTCAGAGACTGGCTTTCTCTTGGACAGATCATGTCGAAACTTGCTTCTTCTTTCTGGTTGGGGTTCCTCAATGACCACTTCCCTTGCAGCCGCCCTGGACTTGGCCCCTCGCTTTGGAGTTTGCTTGGGAGGCATGATTGAAGGAGAGGAGAAGAGAGGAAGAAGCTTGGAAGTTGAAAGAAGATTTCTGGAAAACGCAGAGGATCGTTTCCAGGGATGTTGGAGGAGGGAGAAGTTCAAAAAGTTGGGAAACTGAAAGAGGTAGGGTTGACCTAGGAGTTTGAGTCCTTTATGAATGGATCGACACCAAAAGAGAGGAGATAAGATGAATCCCCAATCGATTTAACCTAAACTGGAACCAACGGCTAGGTCTAGTGGTGTCGACACATAGAAGATGTGTGTCGACCTGACAGGGTATGGTGTCGACACATAATGAGAGTGTGTCGACCTGATTTAGCAAAAGTTGTGGAATTTTTGAAAAAGATGAGAAGTAAAATCTTTATTATGATAAAAATAGTCTAAAACCAATTATTCAAGGATTTTTAAAATGTTAAAGATTTCATATCCAATTTTTCATCATCACTCCTTTACAAATTCACTAGTTTGAGGAATACCATTCAAGATTTGATCATTGAAAAATTCTGAAGCATTTGGATGACAACTTTATTGAAATAAGGTACTCTCTTCAGTCAAATTCATTCTTTTACACCTTATTAAACCAAAGTAATGTGATTTCTTTAGGATAATTACAATTTGTATTGAAGTTAAACACCCTTAAAAGATTTGATTTAGGTATAAATTGTTCATTTGTTTGATTGATTTTTCTTTAAATTGAAGCAATGAGCTTTCAAATGTAGTAAATCTTTTTCACTTAAGTACACATGTTTTTTATACACCAGAGTCCCTGGTTACTGAAGATTTACTAATTATCCTGCTTCAAGGGATTAATGATAACCTTTTTACATGGAAATATTCATTTATCAGATGCCAATATTTCCAGTTACTCAGTTAACATTAACTTGAATATTTTGATTTTATCCCTTAGAACAAAGATAACATAACACCTCATGACATGCATAGCTCTTCATTCTTTTTGTGAAGGTGTGCAGTTTCTCAGTATATATGCCATTGCTCTGCCAGAAAAACAAATTATTAATGAACATCAGGAGGTTAACACTACTTTAACCTTCATCAATCTCAAAAGAAATGTGTAAAGTCAATACCAATTTAACATTCTTCAACTAAATAAATAAAATTACTTTAGAATTCAGAAAATAAAAGAATGTTGACTGGAAGAGTATGTTATGACAAATAAGAATTCATTTCTTGTAGTATTCAGAATAATCAATGAGCATTTCATGAATTACATATTCATCATATCATTGAATTAGATTTGGTTTGATGAGAAAGAAAAAATATTGAAACCTTTAGCTCCCCCTGAATTATTGATCTTATTAATTTTTCATCGAAAATAAAGAAAATCCTTCTTCAATCATAGAATTGACAAGATAATCAAATGAAATGAATGTGAATCAGATTGAAAGATTTGAGAATACCATAGAAATGATGTGTTATCATAGAAACTGTGAAAGAATCACTTATAACTGAAGAATAAAGATCTGGTGTCGACACTACACTGGTTATTTGTCGACCTGACATAATTGCAAAAACTCACATTTTCTCAGCAAATCTGATCAACCACGGTGACTTATGCTCAAATATTCCAAGTGCAAATCTGATACTCTTGAAACTATTTTTCAGAGCTCACTTTCACTTCTCAAGCAATAATGCAACCCCTCAACATGTGCATTAATGAACCATATGACATTCAAGTCAAACACACTGAACTTTAGCATTCAATTTCAGCAAACAAACAATCAAGATCAAGCATGTTTCAAACACAGCAATATATATATATATATATATATATATATATATATATATATATATATATATATATATATATATATATATATATATATAAATTAATGATTCTTACACAAGGTAGATCATTGGTACTTGGCGGAGGTTATTCCTCACACATAATGATAGTTTCCAGACAAGCCTGACTTGTCTTTCCACAGTTCACCATTTGATATACCAATTTGATCTTTGCATAAGAATCCCAATTGAATTCAGTTTTTATTGCATGTTGCAAATTCCAAGTTCTCTTCTTAATGATGTGAATCTTTCTTCAGCCAATGGTTTTGTAGAAATGTCAGCAATTTGTTTTTCAGTGGGAATGAATTTCAATTCAATGTTCTTATTAGCAACTTCATCCCTAAGAAAATGATGTCTGATTTCAATGTGTTTTGTTCTGGAGTGTTGAATTGTGTTTTTAGAGAGATTAATTGCACTAGTATTGTCACACATGATAGATGAACATCCAATATCAATATTATAGTCAAACAATTGACTTTTAATCCACAACACTTGACCTGCACAACTCCCTACAGCAACATATTCGGCTTCTGCAGTAGAGAGTGCAACTGAGTGTTGCTTTTTGGATGCCCATGTTACTATGCAATTTTCCAAGAATTGACAATAACCACTAGTACTCTTCCTATCGAATTTACACCCAACATAATCAGCATCAAAATATGAAATTAAATCAGCATGACACCCAGCTGGATACCATAAACCCAATTCACAAGTACCACAGAGATATCTAAAAATTCTCTTAACTGCAAGCAAGTGACTTTCCATTGGACTAGACTGAAATCTAGCACAAAGACACACACTAAATTGAATATCTGGCCTACTTGCAGTAAGATATAGAAGAGATCCAATCATACCTCTGTACTGCTTTGCATCAACCAATTTACCTTTTTCATCATTGTCCAACTTGATGCTTGTGCTCATGGGAGTTGATGCTGGCTTGGCTTGTTCAAATTGGAATCTTTTGAGCAACGCTTTGACATATTTGGCTTGATTAATAAAGAATCCATCCTCAAGTTGTTTAACATGCAAACCAAGAAAAATTGTAATTCCCCCATGAGACTCATTTCAAATTCATTATGCATGTGATGTGAGAATTCTTCACACAGTGAAGGATTGGTGGAACCAAAAATGATATCGTCCACATAACCTGAACTACAATGATGTGATTGTGGATAGATTTTGTAAAGAGAGTTTGATCCACCTTACCTCTTGAATAATTCTTACTAACTAGAAAACTGCTCAGCTTGTCATACCATGCTCTTGGAGCCTGTTTCAATCCATACAAAGCTTTGTGCAGTTTATAAACATGGTTAGGTTTATCATGATCTACAAATCCAGGAGGTTGAGCAACAAACACTTCCCCTTTAATATAACCATTCAAAAAGGTAGTTTTCACATCCATTTGAAACAGTTTGAAATTTCTTGAACATGCATATGCCAATAGAATTCTCACAGCTTCTAACCTAGCTACTGGTGCAAAGGATTCTTCAAAATTAACTCCAAATTCCTGATTGTATCCTTTTGCAACTAGTCTAGCTTTATTTCTCACAACTTTTCCTTCCTCATTCAATTTATTCCTAAATACCCATCTAGTTCCAATTATTGAGCTTTCAAGATTTTTGGAACTAGACTCCAAATATTATTCCTCTTGAATTGATTCAATTCATCATGCATTGTTTCTACCCAAGAATTGTCTTTCAAGGCCTCTTCAATGTTTTTAGGTTCCACTTGAGATATGAAGGTCATTTGATCTTGTTCAATGATATTTCTGAAATGAGATCTAGTATGAACCCTATCATTGACATTGCCTACAACATTCTCAAATGGATGATCTTTGGAATATCTAAAATTACCTCTTGTTACTGTACTTACCTGCTCTGGTGTCGACCTGATATCATGTTGTGTCGACACATCCTCCTGTTCAGTAACTTTTTCATTCTCAAGTGGTTGATCTAATTCTTTCAAGAGAATGTCAGCATCTTCTTCTTGGTTCCTGCAAGAATCATGGTCATTAGGTTTTGCACAATTTTCATCAAAATGACATGTGGAGTTTCTTCCACAGTCTTTGATTCATTATTAAAAACTCTGTATGACCTTGAATTCTCAGAATATCCCAAAAAATGCCAACATCACTTTTCTTTTCAAATTTATCTAGATCATGCTTATCATTGTTATGAATGAAGACTCAACTTCCAAAGACTCTAAAATATGCAATGTGAGGCTTCTTACCTTTTAAGAGTTCATAGGAAGTTTTCTTAAGGACAGGTCTTACCATAACCCTGTTGAGAACATAGCAAGAGGTGTTGGCAGCTTCTACCCAAAAGCTTCTTGGAAGTTGACTTTCAATCAACAGAGTTCTAGCCATCTCTACCAATGTCATATTCTTCCTTTCAACAATTCCATTCTGTTTAGGGGTCCTTGGGGAAGCAAATTTGTGATCAATTCCTTTATTCCTGCAAAAGTCAAAAAACAAGTTATTGTCAAATTCTCCTCCATGATCAGTAAGAATGGAGTAGATTTTATTTATTTTTGCATTTTTTATTTTATTAACAAAATCTTTGAAGTTTTCCAATGTGCCACTCTTGTGAGACAGAAAATATGCCCAGGTAAACCTAGAGAAATCATCCACAATCACAAACCCAAATCTATGTCCACTAAGACTCAGTGTCCTAGTAGGACCAAATAAATCCATATGCAATAATTCAAAGGGTTTCGAAGTGATCAAGGGTGCAACAGATTTGAAAGATTTCCTAGTTTGTTTACCTTGAGTACATGCAGAACACACAATTCTATTTTTCTTTTTCTTTATTTTTGGTAAACCATTCACAAGATCATGTTTCATCAGTTTATTCAAAACATTTTCACTAGCATGACCTAACCTATGATGCCACAATTGAAACAGATCATGCTGACTAGCAACAAGACAAAGATTTTCATGTTGATGATCATTCAGGTCAACTAAATAAACATCGTTAATTCTTTGACCAAGAAATTTTATTTTGCCAGAATCCTTTTCAACAATTTCACATGAATCAGAATTAAAAATTACCTTAAGGCCTTTATCGCAAAGTTGACTGATGCTCAGTAGGTTATGATCAAGGCCTTCAACAAGTAAAAAATTCTCATAGGAGCTTGAAGGATTCTTACCAATTTTTCCAGTTCCAATGATTTGTCCTTTGTTTTTACCTCCAAAAATCACTTATCCATCATCTTTCTCATTAATGTTGAAAATTTATCCCTATCTCCAGTCATATGTCTTGAACAGCCACTGTCAAGGTACCATTTTTCTTCCTTGTGGGCTGTAAGACATTCCTGCAAAAAGATTTAGAAAGAGAATTTTGGTACCCAAATTGCTTTGGGTCCCATCAGTTGTCTCAACTTAACAACAAGTTGTTTTGGAATCCAGATTTGTTTCATTTTCCTTGAATTTATTTTTGATCTGCATTTATCATCAGTATGACCAGATTTCTTGCAGATTGTGCATAACATGATTCTTTGTGGTGTGAAATATTTATTCCTTTTGACATGAGAATTAGATCCAATTGAAAAAAATTTATTGTTCTTTGGATATGAAGTTGGTCTAACATTGGATTTTAAATTTTGTTGATTTTTACCTTGAACTCTTTCATGTTTGAATTATGTTTTGGAGTTTTTGAATTGATTTTGATTTTTAGGTTTTGAGTTTATTTGTGGTTTTTCTTTGATGCTCTTTTCAGACTGACTATGAGAGGTGCTTCCTTGGACAAATGAAGTTATTAAGGTGTGCCTAATTTTCTTCTTATTATCAGGTTGAAAACCTAAACCATGCTTAGTAGTGTTGATCCGAACCCCTAATATAGCATCTAAGTTTTGTTTCCCTTTAACAAATTTTGACATGGTTTCTTTCTTGTCATTTAGTTCTTTTTGGGCAGTCTTCAATTCTTCCTGAATTACCTCTTTTTCTTTTGTAAGCTTTTCATTCTCATCTGTTAGAATCTGTTTCTCCTTTTTAGTGGACTGGTATCTTTCCTTAACAAGATCAAGCTGTTCATTTAAGCATTATTGTTCCTTTTTCATGTTAACAATTTCACCATTTAAAAGATTTATTTGCTCAGATTCTTGAGAATTATGTAATATGCTGTGAATTTTCTTTTTCAAAGTTTTATTCTCAGATTTTAGTTCACATAATTTTTCAAATAATGCGGCATATGCTTCTTCCCAATCCTCTGTTGAAAAATCTTCAAATGAAGAACTTACCTCATTACTCTCTTCATTTCTGGCCATCAAGCATGTCACTTCTTCCTCATCAGATCCACTTTCCTCTTGCTCTTCATCATCCTCATCGCTCCATGTGGCCAACATTGCTCTTGTCTTCTTGAACATTTGATTCTTCAATTTCTTCTTCAAATCAGGACACTCTCCTCTCATGTGTCCTGGTTTCCTGCATTCATAACAGATAATATCAGTCTTTTTATTTGTTTCCAACTTCTTATTAAAATCATTCTTCTTTGAAAAATCCCTTTTATTGGTAGGTTTGAACTTACCTTTCCCTTTCTTTCACAAGAACTTTTTGAATTGCCTTGTCAGTAAGGCCAATTCATCATCATCTTCTTCATCAGAAGACTCATCAGTTTCATCAGATTTATCAACAACAACTTTTAAGCTAGATGAGGCTTTTAAAGCAATAGGTTTCTTAGATGTAATGACAGATGCATTTCTTTTCAGATTAATCTCATATGTCATTAGTGAACCTATTAACTCATCTAATTGCATGGTTGATAAACTCTTTGAATCTTCAATTACTGTGGCCTTTGTGTGCCAAGCTGATGGAAGTGACCTAAGAACTTTCCTAACAAGATCACTATTTGAACAATCCTTTCCTAGACCTCTAAGACCATTCATAATGAGCTTGAATCTAGCAAACATTTCCGAAATGGTCTCATCAGTTTTCATTCTAAACATTTCATACTCTGAGACTAGGATACTTGCCTTTGTTTCCCTTACCTCAGAGGTTCCCTCATAAATGAGCTGGAGTTTATCCCACATCTCCTTTGCAGACTTACATGAAGACACTCTGGAGTACTCTTTGGGGTGGATGGCACACTGCATCATGTTCATAGCACTCCAGTTGAGTGTGAACTTCTTGATCTGATCCTTGGTCCATAGATCTTCATCTTCTGGGAGCTCAGCAGGTCCTTTGTCAAAAATCTTCTAGAGCTCATAGTCTTGAGCTCTTAGGAATACCTACATCTTGTTTTTCCAATAGGAATAGTCAGATCCATCGAAAATTGGAGGCCTAGAAATTGAATGACCCTCAGCCATAAACCCCTTAGTAATTTCCATAGCAAAAACTCTTGATCGCTAGATCAAGCACTTAGCAAGTGCAATGAGAACCTGCTCTGATACCAAATGAAATATTGTGGAATAATAGCTATGAAGAAATCTAGAAGAGGGGTTGAATAGATTTCTCTAAATTTGAAATTCACTCGATTAGAATCTTAGAGAAATTGAATTAAGATTCAATTGTAACAACCAATCACAGTTCTGAACAGTTTGGTAAGATCAGATGATGAAACAACAACGAGCCTACCAAGCATCTAACACACAAGCAATCAAACCATAGAGACAAGATGATTTAGGGTGGTTCGGATTACACAATTGTGCATCCTACATCCACCATCCACACACACACGCAATGTGGCTTATCTAGCCAGTTCAGAAAAGAACACAGAACACACACACACTCTGAGATGCAGAGATCTCAGATCTGACCACACACACGAGAAATTGGGCACAAGAATTGCACCAATATCACAAACCACATACAATGAGATGAGATTAAGGTGAAGAACCAGACTAGACAGTCGAATTGCAAATTGGGGATGTCTGGTTTAAATCTCCCTGTTTTGCTTCCAGGTGGGAGATCAGCTCTTCTGGTTCAACTCCAGGAAGAAGACTCTAAAATCCGGAGAGCCCTCTTGAGATGGATCATGCAAGGTGCTTGAAGCTTCAATTCCTTCAGATCTGGACGAAATTCTCCAGGATGAAGTCCTCCTCTGAAATCTCCTGAACCTTCTGGGAGTTGGAAGAACTAATGCGTGTGTGTCCTCCCAAGAGTGAGTGGATAAGGGGCATTTATAGTCCCATGGGTCCACAAGATCCCTTGGGATTTGGGGGCACAAAGATTCCCGCTCAAAAGCCCTCAACCACAACCATCCACGTGTCCCTGCATTTTAGATCTGGAAAAATATCTGAGGTGTGTCGACACCACACAAGCATGTGTCGACACACAATGCACTGGCTTCAAACTGGGCTTCTAGGAGGGACAGTGAGTGTCGACACACAGGTTGACTGTGTCGACACCACTGGTCACTGGCTTCATATCAAGCTCCTGGGAGGGACAGTGAGTGTCGACACACAGACAGACTGTGTCGACACCACTGGCCACTTCTTCCTCTACTGATTTGCTGGATGCATGAGCTGTGTCGACACCACTTGAGTTGTGTCGACAGAACTGGATTGCCTTCTTGATTAATTGCACTGAAAATGCACTATGTGTCGACACACTATCTGAATTGTGTCGACACCACTGTCATTGCTTGAGCATTTCTTTGAGCTACAAATGGAAAAAATAGTGTTAAATATAATTGAAGCATGATTTCCACATTTGTATGAATCATACTTAAACATCATCAAAACAAGAGATCCAACAACTAGGGCTTCTCTCCTCGAACTTGGTTGGTGATCAATATATAAGGAGACATTGTATGATCGAAGGCAGTAGGCTCCTAAGTGTTTTGCCATGTAGAGGTTAGGGATGAGGGATTCATACTCAACCATGTTGTTGGAGGCAAAGAAGCTAAAATGAGATCATAGTGTAGCTTTATCCCTTTAGGCGAGGAGAGGATTAGCCCAGTGCTACTGCTACTAGCATAGGAGGAGCCATTGATGTAAATCTCCCAAGTGGGGTCGATGGTTGAGTCTCCACCCTCCTATGAGAGAGTACAATCTGCCATGAAGGTGGCCAAGTCTAAATTTAGCCTTAATGGCAATCCTCAGCTAGAAGGTGATGTTGAAATCTCCCAAGTCCATGGCCCACTTAACCAGGCACCTCAAGGTGTTAGGACTTCGCATGGCCTGACATATGGGTTGGTCGGTAGGGATGACAACCAAGTGAGAAAGGAAGTAGGGTCAAACTTATGGCCATGATAATGAAGAGGGTGAACTTTTGGCCTACGGGTATCAAACTTTAGCTCTTTGGATGATCTTGTTGGTGCAATAGACTTGGTGCATTACTCAGTCCTCCTCCTGAGTCATGAGTATAGTGCGTAGGGTGCTTGGCGTCATAGCCAAGGACAAGAATAATTATTCGCCAGGCAAGGGTCTTGAAAGGATAGGGGATAAGGAGAGATACCTCTTGAGGTCTATGAAGATAGCTTTACATATTCCTCATTTAAGTTAATTTGTCCACCTTACTCTGGTGACTTGTTAGCCTACTAGAATAGCTTGTAGAAAGCTGGCAAAGCTTGGTGGCCCTTGACAGGAAGCAGCTCAATGCTATGACTAGCCCTTCCAAGCATTGAATGTCGCTGACCTTGTCGGGTCACCTCATGCTGAACACTACCTCGATCTAGTAGGAGTTTGCTAATATTCTCTAGTGGGTGACAAGGAATCTGAAGATCTTTCTGGATTACACTTTAAAGGTGCACATACTAGGGTTCAATTTCATATTGCACTTCCAAATTGTGGTAAGGGACTTCGCTAGGTTAGCTAGATGGTCAAAGGCTTAGAGGCTTTTGACAAGTATGTTGTCAATGTAGACCTCCATGTCCTGGCCAATTTGTAGCTCGAACATGCGGTTGACTGGCCAATGGTAGGTGGCTCCTGTTGTCACGCCCCCAATTTTCAGCAATAGAATTAATCGAGAGGTGTGACGATTGAGCAAGTCAAAAGCCATAGCTGAATAACTAGCACTAGTAGGCCCATAATTCAATAATAAAAATCTCCTTCATTATTTCATTATAATCAGATGATATAACCACTAATATCAAATCAAAACATATTCTTAATAACCTAGAACACTTTTTCTCACCAATAAAGAAAAATTACATTAAGACGATCAATTAACTATTTCTTTAGTATAAGAACTCCGAGGGTAGCTCTAACGCTCATCACTCTTGCCCATCCCCATGCATCTCATCGCGTTCCTTATTTCCTAAAATAGACGTAGCAATTGTGTGAGCGAAAGCTCAGTGTTGTGCAATTGTTTTTATAAATGCATTATTTATTGTTTTGACTATGACAAAATCAAGTCTTTATAAAAAGTTAAATAAACTCATCCTAATGCATATAATAACATTCTCTTGATAAACTACATTCCTTACATATGTTAAAAACATGTGTTTACTATACTGTATGCCTAACTGAAAAAAGGTATCTATCTCAAAGTATAAATTTCTTAAATCCACTAGTATATCTATTATGACTCCGACTCCTTTGAAGTCGAAGTGAGACATCGACTTGTGTACAAATGACCATAGTCGAAGTCCAACTTTGACTCCTGTGAAGTCGAAGTGAGACATCGACTTGTCAACAAAAGTCCGCAGTCAATGTCCAATTCCGACTCCTTTGAAGTCGAAGTGAGACATCAACTTGCGATCAATATCAACAGTCGAAGTGCCACTCAGACTCATTATAGACACGCGAATTTGACTCCACCATGGGAAATTTCATATTGAGCCATAATGCCACAAATGGCCCTCATTTTGCCTTGCAAGAGTGTTTTCCAATATTTCTGGATCTCACCCATCCTTCCCCGGTGCTTCCCCTTCATTTCCAAGGCTGGCCAGAGGTCGTGGGCACTATTTTCAAGTAGCGACGGGTCTTCGGGGTGCATTCATGAAGTCGCGACGGGCCTGCGGGACGCGTTTATGAAGGTAGCTGAAACGCGTCCAGCAAGGAGGACGTAATTCCAAGTCGCACCGTGCATCTGGAACGCGACAAGGCCAAAGAGTCCTTATCGCGGCAGCCTTGTGTAGACACGGGAATTTGACTCCACCGCGGGCAAATTTCATGTTGCGCCATAACGCCACAAATGGCCCTCATATTGCCTTGCAAGAGTGTTTTTCCAATATTTCTGGATCTCACCCTTTCTTCCCGGTGCTTCCCCTTCACTTCCAAGGCTGGCCGGAGGTCGTGGGCTTTCATTTCCTATTGTGACGGATCTTCCAGGCACATTCTTAAAGTCGCGACGGGTCTGGGGGCCGCATTCTTAAACACGTCCGGAAAGGCGGACGCGATTCCAAGTCGCGACGGACCTTATCGCGGCGGCCGTAAGCGACGCGACAAGGAGTTTGTTTTTTTTATTTATGGAAAATGCCCAATACGATTTTATGAACGCGTCGGCCATAAGCGACGCGATTCTGATGTCAGTTTTTACAAGTCTTTATAAATAAAATATAAAAATCCCTTAACATGGCCAGCTGTCCGGACGCGTTTCAAATCAGAGACGCGTCAGACCTAGCGTGCGCGATTAGGCCCTAGGTCCTAAAAGTCGTCGCACTCAAGCGCCCGGACCTCGGAACTACGTGAAATCTCTGAATCGTGTCCGACCAGGCCGACGCGATTAGGTCCTAGGCCTGACACGCCAGACCCGGAAGTCATCGCATTTATGGCCCACGTACCCAAAATGAAGTCGCGGTAGGGTAGGCCGATGCGTTTCAATAACGCGGCGGCCATCCCTGATGCGATTCTGAAGGTGACCGCAGGCCGCAATCATGGCGCTTTATGTCAAATCAAGCGGCAAATGCAGCACTTCCTAATAGCGGCAGCCATTGCAGACGCGTTTCTTATCGCGGCGTGCCGGTCGGACGCGATTCACTCTTCTTGTCGCGGTGGCTGTGTGCGACGCGATTCAAGTAACTTTGCCTCTATAAATAGACCCCCCGAGGGTCACTTGGAGGGGGGGGGGTCCACTGACTGCGGCGAAGCCCTGCCGGATTCCCGTCTCGACCCCGGCCCAGGGGGACCTTCTATGCCAAGTTACGTTCCCGTTCCTCAGAGTTCGGAGCCGGCATCCTCGTCGTCTTCCTCCACGTGCACCGGAGCGGAGCGAGGCAGAAGCATCTTCCCCTTCTTCCTCCGTCCAACAGGCAGCGCCACTGCACCATTCACTTTTGGGGAAGCACCCCCTCCCCTTTCTCCCTCTTATTTACATTTCAACTCCTCCGGGCCCCAAACGGCCCCTATACTCCTCTTTTACACATACACATGCATGCATACACACACACCCCTACATTTTAGGGGTTTAAAAGCCAGCACACGGTAAGTCATTCCCCATGCCATTCATTTCATTTATTCTGTATTTTTAGGATTGTATATTACACATGTGGCTAATTTCCTTCTTTTCTCTTTGTCTTTCTTGTCAGGGTAATCAACATGGAAAACGCCCTCTAGCACGGCCGGTCGTGCTCGTAGAAGAAGAAAGGACCCACATCCCCCGTGCAATCTCCCCACGCTCCAACAGGTAACATTCACGATCACTCTTCCATCCGCACCCCTCATCGTGCATCTCTTCCATTTGGCACCCTCGCGTGCCTGGCGATCACGTTTTCTTGTCTTTTCTATTTTTTCCCACACATTATTCATATCCACACACACACACATCCAACTACCATATAATCATCCCTCTTTGTGGACCGTTCTTCGGTACCCCTCTATAAAAGGGAAACGAAAATACCATCTACAAATTGGCGATCACGGTGGGACTTCTTTTTGCGTTTTCCATTTGATTACCCCTCCTCCTTTGTGCCCCACGTGGCACTTTCTTTGGCACCCTCGCGTGCCCCTCTTCCTTTCCTTTTTTACATATACAAAGCATGCGATGTATTTAGTTTCCCCTTTTCTTTTTTCTTGCATTATTCCTGCTTTGTTTCCTATTTTTTTCTGTCCTCGGGTTGCCTCTTGAATCGCGTCCAAAACAGAGCATGCGATTCGGTGTGAGAATGCGGCCGGTAAACCGGACGCGTCTCTTGTTTGTATCGCGGTGGCAAAAGCCGACGCGTTACTGTCTTCGTGTCGCACCGGCTAAGGCCGACGCGTCACTATTTTCGTGTCGCAGCGGCCTGAGCCGACGCATTTTTGTTGTCGCAGCGGCTAAGGCTGACGCGTCTCTGTACATCTTCCCTGTTATTTCCTGTGCATTTTCCCAGCTTCCTGCTTTCTATTTTTGTTCTCGGGTGCCTGTTTGGAATCGTGGCCAACACAGAGGACGCATTTATAATGCGTCCCCTGTACTAGGACGCGTTTCAGTTTACTGTCGCGGCGGCACAGGCCGACGCGTTATTGTCGCTGTGGCAAAGGCCGACGCGTTCTTGTCAGCAATCCATCCACAGGGATCAGGCGCGGCCCTGACAGCCTTCTGGGGCTCTCAGTTCTGCATCCAAGTGACTAAACGTGATTTTGAAGTCGCGGCGTCTGTACCCGCCGCGATTCAGCCTGCTGACAGAACGCGCCCCTTTTGCCATTTTTGCTATAATTGTTGCATGCAGGGCATATTGCATCGGTCGGGGGACCTCCTTCCCTCATATCCTAGGCTCCACACACCCTTCTGGTGAAGGCAAGCTCTCCATTAGGCATTCTGTCCCTTTTGACTAGCGAACCTTCTCCCGGAACGCCATAAGTCTCCGTACCTCGTGGATTCCCTCACGGAGGACCGAGCTGGTTGTACACATCCGTTGACCTAGGTTTAGATATCCACTGCATGGTGAGAGGTGATTCTAGTTGTACCCCGAAGTTTATACTCTACCCAACTAGGATCTCACTTGGAGTGACACAACATTTTCAATCCATTAAATAATTGTGAAACTCCTAAAAACAAGCGCTAAGCATCGCAACTTGTTTGAACCACATCGTTGATTGATTAATCTTTGTTCAACTTGCTTATTTGCTTGCTTGTTAAAAATGGACCCATACCATCATGCCAATTTTAATAACATGGACTATGAGGATAATTCAAGCGTTCAGTCCTTTCAATCCCATGTCCGTCCATTTCACCACCGTGAGGGACAACCTTCCACCTCCTATGGTTACGTGCGCACACCGCGCACTAGCCAATCTGATGTCCCTTCGCACCTCACTCCAATCAAAACCCGGCAAGAGCCTTCCCCCTACCATGATCCCACTGTGCAGACTGTCCTACATGCCATTGATCAGCTCACCCCTCAACAACTGAATCTGATTCAATCTTTTGTTGAGGGTGCGACTCCTCCTCCTCCTCCTTCTCCTAGGCACCCACCTTTGTATATTCCGGCGACTTCGCCACATACCGCTGTACATTCTTCATCACCTCAGCCCCCTGGCCAATTGCACTCCCGTGCTCCGATACGTACAGACCAACCCTTGGGAAGGCCCACTAATTCAAGGCCGCCCCCATGTACTCCCTCATATGCCCAGCAACAACCCACTCCACTCCAGAATTCTCTTCTCCGCAAATTGAACAATCTGGAAGTTCAAATAAATAAGCTGTTAAATCCCATGGGTGACCCCGTTGCTGCCATGTCGGCTCTCCCTCAAATTTACATACCTCCTTCAGAGATGCCAATGTATCGATTGTACAATGGCATGGGCAATCCCTATCTTCATATCAAGGAATTCCTCTATGAGTCTTCTCATTGGCAATGAGATCCCATCACTCTAGCATATTTATTTAGAAAATCTCTTGACGGCCCTGCACTCGAATGGTTCTACTCTTTAGAGCCAAGTCAGGCAGGAGACTTCCGCCCCCTTCATAAAAAATTCCTTCAGAGGTACAAAGACCACGTTAGCCCTTATCTATCTATCACGGATCTAGCATCCGAGAAGATGGGGGCTGACGAGGCATTTATACAATTTGCTGACCGTTGGAGGTCAATGGCCACTCGCTTACAGCACGAGCTCTCGGGGTCAGAGCAAGTTAAAATAATCATTTCCAACTCTACTCCGAGGTTCAGGCATATCTTGGCCATGAACCAAATTGAAATGATGGAAGAGATCTACGAGTGGGGACGCTACATTTAGACCCATCTGATGGACTCCCCGATCGCGGAGCTATTTGATCAAATTAAACCGAGAAAGAACGGATCAGTGGACGCCATCCACAATCCACCTCACCACCATACAACATCCACCCCCATCTACCACAACATGCCTCCACCCAGGCGTCCACTGATTCGTCCTCCTCGGACTCAACAACCTCCAACTAGGCCCTACGATGCCCCCATGCACGAAGAAGCTCCTGTGCTCAATGTTGCACCTACTCCAGCACCCATGCTAGATCCACCTCCACCGCAGCCTGTCGCTCGGGCTAAGGTTGCCAACAGCCAACCCATCTACGAAACCACTTGGTGTTACGACAATGAACCTTCTGAGGTCATGTTCGTGCGCCATTTACCTACACCTCCCCCACTCCCGTCCATTACCATTAAACCCTCCATTATCAAGCCTCCACCCATCATTACACCGATCATTACCTCTCCCACTACGCCACACCCTTGGCAACCAAACCCGAGCAAATCTTCCCCTTCCTACCCATCGCGCCTCCACTGGCCATACAACCTTCCAATCCATCCACATCCACCCCCATCCAACGGAGCGGGTGCACCCCTTCGAGGCGCAACAAGCAAGTATAGCAAAAGAAGGAATCCCCGGGACCGGGCATGCTTTTTAAAATCCAGGACTATATTCCTCGCATGCCGGTCATTGTCAAAATACCGGGCACATTCACTGAGCGGGAGTCCTCCCCTCCAATCATGGCCGTCAAGAGGCCTTCTAAAAATATGCCAATCATTCCCGTTGCCAGCCAACGCCATTTCAAAATACTCATAGGGAATCTCTCCCTCCAAGCTTTCATGACCCCTCACACCATTGTTGTGAACCTTCCCACTCTAGTGAAGGGGTCAACCATCCAGATTGTGCTTACGCACGCCAAAGCCAAATCTCTGGCACAATCTATCACTCAAGGAGTCGTGCCCCTTCTCATATCAAACGTCATACAATCTTTGGGCACAGTCCCCACATTGTTGCTTCCAACTCCACCGGTGGAACTCCCCACCCTTTCATTCCACTACATTCCAAGGGAGTTGCCACTGTCGATTGAAACTCCAACGGAAATCAACAATCCTTCGATCCTTGAGAGTTGTTCAATCCCAAGGAGAAGAGCAAGACCATCCGCCCGCTGGGCAAAATTTATGAGGAAGTACATGAGGGTCAAAATGCTGATTCCTAAGCGGGAGCCTAAACGCCGGGCAAGGCAAAAGACCAGTGGGCCTCCATCTTTTTCCTTTTCTTTTCAATCATCTTTTGTGCTACTTAGCACCTTCCTGTGGGTTATCCACATCCCCTCCCCACGGGAGGCCTTTTATTTTCATCTTTTCATGATTCACTCTCTTACACTGGGCATCACGCCCCTTTTTATACATCTCCACCTCCTGCCCCACGTGACACATCTCCTTCCTATGCCCCACGAGGCACATCTCCTTCCCGTGCCGCACGCGACACATCTCCTTCCTGTGCCCCACGCGGCACATCTCCCTCTTGTGCCCCATGCGGAACCCTTCCATCTTGCGCCCCACGCGGCGCACCTTTCCTTTTGGCCCCCGCGGCCCACTTATTCCTTTCTCTCCTCCGGCCCCGCCAAATTCTTTTCCTCTTTCAGGGCATCGTGCCCTCGTTCTTCTTCCAGTCCCTTCGGCCCCGCGGAGTCTCCAAAATCTTTCCGCAATTCTCTCCTTGCCATTTTCAATCAGGTCATCCGACCTTTCTCTCACTGTTTTCGGGGCTTCAGTCCTCATGTATCCTTTTAATTTCTGAATAAAATTGTAAATTCTTCGTAGACCCCAGAGTCTCGCCCCAGGGGAGGGCATTCGTCCTCTCTATTACCCTCTTTAGGGGCTTTAGCCCCCACTTATCCTTTGAATTTCCAAATAAAATTGTAAATTATTCAAGACCTCTAAGTCTCGCCCCATCGCAGGGCATTCGTCCCCTTTTTTTACCCTCCAAACTCTTATTATGGAAAGTTACTATACTTATTAGTGTCAAAAATCTATAAAAAGATGAATATTCAACATTGCCATGCCATCGCAGCATTTTCTGTTGTGAGGATTTCGCGCTAAGAGTCCAAAATTCCCTCCCAGGTCATTAAGGTTTGCCCTTGGCCTGGGCACCTTGCACACACTTCACAGCGTCCAAAGCCGATTTGCTATGGTAGACACCGTCACTATCACAGCCATGCCTGAAAGGCACTAATGTCTGTTTCTCTTCTTATTCGGCCAGAATATGGGTAGTAGAGGTAGTCTGGGCAAGGCAACCAACCCAAAGCACTCTGTCATAAGAGAATGTCCAAAATGGGCAAGTCAAATGACCCAGAAAAATCAAAGTCAAAATGCATGTCAAGAGCAACAAAGTCCCCACAGGGATCCAAATGGACCTGGACGTATGCATGCAAAAATCGAAATCAAATTAGTATAATAGGGCATGGCAAAGAGTGGCAAAGTCCCCGCGGAGATCCAAACGGACCAGGTCGTACTCATGTCCCTACAAATGAATGGTCATAAATCAATTCTAAAAGCCCCAATGCTTAAATGAGACTAAATCTTCTGACGGCTGTGCCAAGGAAGGGAGTCAAACCCAAACTCTTCAATACCCATACGAAGCTTATCTCCAAAAACATCTTCCCTTCTCCCTGCCAGACTTAGTCGCCTTTTCAGGCATGACTTTGGTAGAGGCACTGTTAGCCACGAGCAATCAGCCGTGGGCGCCACGTTAAAACGCACGCCCTGTTCTGGGCATTCCTTAATGAAACGGGAGATAACAAAGACCCCTCGCCAGTCAACTTTTATAACTCTAACGCCGCCATGCATGGCAATGTTCCAAAAATCACAAAAAAATCAAATATTTCCAAAAATTCCAAAAAATCAAATATTTTCAAAACCACAAAAAATTCAACTATTTCCAAAACCAAAAAAAGTTTAAATATTTCCAAAACCCAAAAAAAATTAAATATTTTCAAAATCAACCAAAAATCCAAATATTTTCAAAATCTCCATAAAAATTCAAATACTTTCAAAATCCCACAAAATTCAAATATCTCCAAAATCCATAAAAAATTCAATATTAAAAAAAAAAAAAAAAACTCATCATGGTGTTGCACATGGCAAGCACATTGCCTCTTGCCTGCGTCAGATTGATGCAATTCTTCCCCTTCATGGATTCCTCCCCTCTTGAACTCCAATTTCTTCAGCCAAAGATCACTTATCCTCATGGTTAAAATAGACAAATTGAGTGTGCCACATCTATTGTTGACTACTTTAGCATGCTCCTTGAATGAATGTTGTTTTTCCATGATGTGTGTTTTCTTGGCTAACGAAGCTTTGAGTGCAGGATTCGAGTTACCACATCCGGCGCAACATCAGGCGGCGGCTGCCCCCACCATCAAGTTATCTATAAGTATACTCTTAGAGCACACCAAGGACCTTGTGGCTCTGAGGAATCTAGGATTTGAGTTCCCCTCTATCAAAAAAAATGATTATCCTAGAAGATCCTTAGCCGCACGGATAGGTCGTTACGCTTGGCATGTGATGACGACGGACCCATGCATAAAACTCCGATCCTGACTCAGCGCCATCGTAACAATAATATCCTTGGTTATTTCCTACTCCTTTTAACCTATTTTTCTTTTAGCCCAGCATACATGCATAGTGAAATCATCAGTGGGAAGCCACTCTTGCAATGCAATTTGAGGGCCATCCGCACCTCAAATCCAAAGCAACTAGACATATTCCATTCCGGGTCAAGTACCCAACACCCTTTGATGTTGCCTCTGGGCTTATTTCCTTAGAACCCCTTGTTTGGACTTATCCTTTTTATTTTTCGCCTTTACTCTCAGAGATCCACCTTAGGCAGTGGCAGACGCCCCCGATGGTTAAACCCAACGGACTATGTCCTTAGGTACTTCCCCTTCGCTGGAAGTTGGTATCTCCTTCTCTCCCGAGATCCACCTGCGGCAGTGGCAGACGCCCCCAATGGTGAAACCTAACGGATTGTGTCCTTAGGTACTTCCCCGACGCTGGAAGTTGATCTTTTCTTTTGTGCCCCACACGGCACCTTTCCTTTCTTATCCCTTTCCTTTGTCCAAACATTTGTTTCTTTACGTCTTCTTCCTGGTGGTAACTCCTTGGGTGTTGGTGAAAGACTCTCATCAGGTGGCAGTCACCAACGACTATGCGTGTCTATTTTTCACCTTGGCGTCTACTTTTTACCTTGGCGTCTACTTTCAGTCCGCTCCCGCTACACTCCACTTCGCTACACTTCATTTCTTTCATTCCATTACACTCCATTTCACCCCATTGCATTCCACTTCGTGTCCTTCTCTTCACTCCCTTGCAAAGCAGACGCCATGGCGTGGCAGCTGTAGACACGCGAATTTGACTCCACCGCGGTCAAATTTCATGTTGCGCCATAACGTCACAAATGGCCCTCATATTGCCTTGTAAGAGTGTTTTTCCAATATTTCTGGATCTCACCCTTTCTTCCCGGTGCTTCCCCTTCACTTCCAAGGCTGGCCGAAGGTCGTGGGCTTTCATTTCCTATCGCGACGGGTCTTGTAGGCACATTCTTAAAGTCACGACGGGTCTGAGGGCCGCGTTCTTAAACGTTTCCGGAAAGGCGGACGCGATTCCAAGTCGCGACGGACCATATCGCGGCGGTCATAAGTGACGCGACAAGGAGTTTGTTTATTTTATTTATGGAAAATGCCCAAAACGATTTTATGAACGCGTCGGCCATAGGCGACGCGATTCGGAAGTCGGTTTTGGCAAGTTCTTATAAATAAAATATAGAAATCCCTTAATGCGGCCTGCTGTCCGGACGCGTTTCAAATTAGAGATGCGTCGGACCTAGCTGACGCGATTAGGCGCTAGGCCCCAAAAGTCGTCGCACTCAAGCTCCTGGACCTCGGAACTACGTGAAATCTCTGAATCGCGTCCGACCAGGCCGATGCGATTAGGTCCTAGGCCTGACACGCCAGACCCCAGAAGTCATCGCATTATGGCCCATGTGCCCAAAACGAAGTCGCGGCAGGGTAGGCTGACGCGTTTCAATAACGCGGCGGCGATCCCCGACGCGATTCTAAAGGTGACCGCAGGCCGCAAGCATGGCGCTTTATGTCAAATCAAGCGGCAAATGCGGTGCTTCCTAATCGCGGCAGCCATTGCGGACGCGTTTCTTATCGCGGCGTGCCGGTTGGACGCGATTCACTCTTCTTGTCGCGGCGGCTGTGCGCGACGCGATTCAAGAACTTTGCCTCTTTAAATAGACCCCCCGAGGGGCACTTGGAGGGGGGGGGTCCACTGACTGCAGAGAAGCCCTTCCGGATTCCCATATCGACCCCGGCCCAGGGGGACCTTCTACACCAAGTTACGTTCCCGTTCCTCGATGTTCAGAGCCGGCATCCCCGTCGTCTTCCTCCACGTGCACCGGAGCGGAGCGAGGCGGAAGCATCTTCCCCTTCTTCCTCCGTCCAACCGGCAGCGCCCACCGCACCATTAACTTTTGGGGAAGCACCCCCTCCCCTTTCTCCCTCTTATTTACATTTCAACTCCTCCGAGCCCCACGCGGACCCTATACTCCTCTTTTACACATACACATGCATGCATACACACACACACCAACATTTTAGGGGTTTAAATGCCACCACATGGTAAGTCGTTCCTTATGCCTTTCATTTCATTTATTCTTTATTTTTAGGATTGTATATTACACACATGGCTGATCCCCTTCTTTTCTCTTTGTCTTTCTTGTCAGGGTTATCAACACGAAAAACGCCCTCTACCATGGTCGGCCGTGCTCGTAGAGGAAGAAAGGACCCACATCTCCTGCGCAATCTCCCCACACTCCAACAGGTAACATCCACGATCACTCTTCCATCCGTACCCCTTGTCGTGCATCTCTTCCATTCGGCACCCTCGCGTGCCTGGTGATCATGTTTTTTTTTTATTTTCTATTTTTTCCCACACATTATTCATATCCACACACACACACATCCAACTACCGTATAATCATCCTTCTTTGTGGATTGTTCTTCGGTACCCATCTATAAAAGGGAAACGAAAAACACTGTCTACACCTTGTGCGATGCGACAAGGAATTTACCTATTTTATTTATGGAAAATGCCCATGCCATTTTATGAACGTGTCCAGTGTGGGCGCCGTGATTCTAATGTCGGTTTTGGCAGGTCTTTATAAATAAAATTCATAAATACCTTATCGCGTCTTGTCGTCCCACGCGTTTTCAAATCAGAGACGCGTCGGACGAAGCCGACGCGATTAGGCCCTAGGCCCAAAAAGTCTTCACACTTGAGCGCCCGTACCTTAGAATCACGCAAAATCTCTGAATCGCGTCCGAGCAAGCCGACGCGATTAGGTCCTAGGCCTGACACGCCATACCCTGGAAGTCGTCGCATTTATGGCCCACGTGCACAAAATGAAGTTGCGGTGGGGTAGGCCGACGTGGTTTATGAACGCGGCAGTCATCCCCGACGCGATTCTGAAGGTGACCGCAGGCCGCAATCATCGCGCTTTATGTCAAATCAAGCGGCAAATGCGGCGCTTCCTAATCGCGGCAGCCATTGCGGATGCGTTTCTTATCGCGGCTTGCCGGTCGGACGCGATTCACTCTTCTTGTCACGGCGGCTATGCCCGATGCGATTCAAGAACTTTGCCTCTATGAATAGACCCCCGAGGGTCATTGTAGAGGGGGGGGGGTCCACTCTCAGAGCGGCGAAGCCCTGTCGGATTCCTGTCTCGACCCCGGCCATCTACCATTTGGGGAAGTACCCCCTCCCCTTTCTCCCTTTTAATTTACATTTCATCTCCTCCGGGCCCCACGTGGCTCCTTTCATTTACCTCCTCCGGCCCCCACGCGGCCCCTATACTCCTTTTTCATACACACACATGCATGCATACACACACACCTACATTTTTATGGGTTTAAAAGCCACCACACGGTAAGTCGTTCCCCATGCCCTTCATTCATTTATTCTTTATTTTAGAATTGTATACTACACACGTGGCTAATCCCCTTTTCCTTTCTTTGTCGTTTTCTTTGTCGGGGTAATCAAATGAGGAAAACGCCCTCTACCACGGCTGGTCGTGCTCGTTGAGGAAGAAAAGACCCACATCCCCCACGCAACCTCCCCACGCTTCAACAGGTATTCTTCGCGGTCACTTATTCCTCCCACACCCCTGTCACGTGTGCATTCTCCATTCGGCACCCTCGCGTGCCTGGCGATCACGATCCATTTCTCACCCCAATATCCCCCTCTTTGTGGGCCTCTCTTTCTCTCTCTTCTTCGGGGTCCCGAAGGAACCTCGGAAAAGAATGGAAAAGCGGCGTCTACACTCATGTCTAGTCAAGGTTTCAACACTTATAGATAATCACATATTTACATATCTATTAAAACAACTTCATTATGTTTGACTTTGTGTAAACATCTACATGTCCATTAATGATCAAATCATAGTATCTTATAATTATTGAACTCTTGATGAGTGTTACCCTCTTCTGTTTAATAAACTTAAGATAAATTACTTTAATATACTTTTCAACTCTTTATAGACTAATCTTTACTCCGACTCCCATAAAGCTTCTCAAGTCGAAGTGCATTCATTATGTACTTAATACTTTCTGAACGCCAATATACTATTGCACATTTTGTTCTTTATGTGCTCTACATTCAAATTTATTATTATTAATGAGAACATAGTTGGAGTATTGTATTTTAGAATGTTCCTTGATAGCTGTCTAATTTACAAGATATTTGTTAGATTGACAAGTTTCTAGTTTCTAAGGAAAGACGTTTTGCAGACACACGGCATGCCAATCAGGTGTCCATTCCTCCTTAAAAGCTCACCTACTGTTGCATGTATTAGATCAATAATTTGCTCTAGAATAGAAAGATATCTTTTTGGATGACTTGCTTTCCACTTCGACTATCTAAATATATTTTTATACAAGTCTAACCATGGAAAAGAGAAAAGACTTTGCATGGGTATGGTGTTTGCAGACATTTATTGCAACTGTCTACAGAAGCATATAGTTATCCAAATAGCTAAGGAGCCCTTGAGAAGATGAAGGATCTGAAGATGAATTTCTCAAGCTATCTTCCTTAGTTACAATGATCATATTTCAAATAGCTATATTCCAACAGATAGCTAAAGACTCTGAAAGCTATATAAGAAGTCAAAGTTTGTAAGAAGATAAGAGATGCGTAATACCACAAATAGTGAAATTCAAAAAAATCAATACAGGCCAAGAGAGAGACTAGAGTTCAAGCAGTCAAGTTCTTTGTGCAAAATCCTCATTGATTTCAAAGCCTTCAAGAAGTCTATAGTTGGTTAGTTGTCTTTAGATTATTTCTTTAGTCCACCCTCAAGTCAGAAAGAGATCTATGTTGTCATTCTTCCTCTTTGTAGATCTTCTTCTATTCTTTTTGTGCTTGCTCATTCTCTAAGCAAACACTCTGTCTGCATTCAACTAGAGTTGTAACTGGTAGGTGGTTTGTTCCCTATTTGTTACTGTTTTGTAGAAGGGAGGGCCTACTACGGTAGGAGGTTGTATGCCCTTGTGTTAAGGGAAGACTTGCTTGGGTGAGAGTATTTGTAATACCCCTCTTTGAAGGGAAGGCCAAATGTTCTTGGAAGTTAGTGGAAAATCCCAAGAGGTACTCAGATGTAGGACTCCTATTGGAGAGGAGATCTAAAACAGGATAAATCATTGTGCATTTTTGTGTGATTGCTTCTGCTGTTTGTATTTCTTTTCAGACATTACATTAATAATTACTTTTTGTTTAGTTTATTTTAGACTTAACTTGTTTTAGCTAGAAACTCAAAAGTCCTATTCACCCCCCCCCCTGTAGGACATCATAAGCTCCATCTTGATTCAAAAAATGGTATCAGAGCGGGGTCTTCTCAGAAGAATCAAACAATTTGAGAAGAGATGGCAGTAGAAATGCACAACCTTGAAGGTCAGTCTGTGACAAGGCCACCACTCTTTGATGGTGAGGATTACCAATATTGGAAGATGAGAATAGAATGTTTCATTCAAGGCATAGACTTTGATTTGTGACAGGTAATAGAACAAGGTGATTGTACTGTCCTTATTGAAAGCTCATTTAATTGGTCATTAGCTAATAGAAGACATATGACCCTGAACTATAAAGCTAAAAATTATCTTTGTTGTGCATTGTCAAAGGAAGAATTCTATAGAGTGTCTATATGCAAATCTTCTAAAGAAATGTGGGATAAATTAAAAATAATGTATGGAGGTACAGATAAGGTAAAACAAACTAGGATAGACATTCTTATTTCTCAATATGAATAATTCAAAATGTGGCCAAGTGAAAATATTACTCAAATGTATAATAGATTCACTGATATAATAAATGGTTTAAGCTCTTTAGGAAATATGTATATGAATGAAGAAACAGTTAGAAAAATTCTTAGATTTTTACACCCAACCATGGACTCCTAAAGTAACGGCAATAGAGGAAGCAAATGATTTCACAGAACTCTCTCTATATAAATTATAGGATCACTCAGGCTCACGAAATAAACATGAAAATATTTTTTGAATGTTCTTCCAAAAAGAAATTATCTAATGCTTTGAAAGCTATAGCTTCTCCTTTTTCCTAATATTTCTGAAGGACTCCAAAAAAAATTCTGAAGATAGTGGTGATGAAGCCTTGCTGTTAGGAATATTCAAAGAATACTTGTCAAGAAGAAGAAGTTCGGCTCAGAGATACTTCAAGAAAGATAGGAAGAGTAAGGAACTAACATGCTATGAGTGCAAGTAGCCAGGACATCTTAGATCAGAATGTCCTAAGCTCAAAAAGAAAGATCCAGCTGAGAAGTATGAGAAAAAGAAAGGTAAGGAAAAGAAATATAAGAAATATAAGAAGAACCTTCGAACTTTGTTCATTTTACTTGAACTTTGTTCATGTTATGTTTGTATATATATATATATATGCATATGAATTTGTTTTAAGTAGCATGTTATTCATTTACTTATGCAATACATGTTTAATTCTGTACATGTGTTTATTTAATTCTGTGCATATTATATTTAAATAATATTGTGTGTATAATGTATGTACTTGATGTGTGAATGCATGTTTATTTATTTCTGTGTTCTGGCCGAGATGCCAGTTAACGTCATATATCTTGACGTTAAGGGTAGGTTGACGACAATCAGTGTGCCGATGACTTCTGTTGACGTCCAGATCGATGGACGCTGACTTCATGTAAACGGCAGCAAAGTGGCCGTCTACTTCTCTATTTTGTTGCGATTTGAGAACGGGAAACGGCTGCGTTTTCCCCGGTTCTGGATTAGGAAACTACCCTCCAATTGTAGGATCCCAATCTAATGCGTACCCAAACCCTTTAGCCCTATAAAATAGCTATTTTTTGGCAAGGTTAGGTCTTTTGGCTCTTGTGAGAAACTAGGGTTTGCTGTGGAGAAAAACACAAAACTTGCAAGCTCGATCTGGCGATTTGGAGTTCCTTCCAGCGAACCACATCGACTGGGAGGTGCTCTAATCATTGGTGAAGCTTCCCCTATTGTGTGTGTAGAAGGATTATCTAGAGGGGGGGTGAATAGAGAATCCTCAGAAATTTAGACTCGATTTAGGATTATGAAATTGATTTCGAATTTCTAAAAGATGGATGCACAGAAGCACAAATCACGAAATTACAAAACACATAAGAGCAGGAAAATTTTAAGGTGGTTCGGCTCCAATGAGGAGACATACATCCACCCTCACCAAACCGTGAGGTACCACTATCGAACACCCCGACAGTATATCCAAAACAATCGCTGATTCACAGCTTCTGCACAACCGCTGACTTACAGCTTGAGAACCCTGCTGATACACAGCTTAACAGATCCGCTGATACACAGCTTCACCTAAATTGATCCAATCACAGCTTGTGAATGATCAATTTAATCTCTGCCCCACAAGAAGCAGACAACAGACAATTCAAACGAACAAAAGAAGATCCAAAATGGGAAAATGAAAAAACTGCTGAAGAACAAGGTGATTTCATCAAAACTGCTAATCCAGATTTGAATTCAAAAAGATTCTTCTCAGATTATAGAATCAACTTCCTGTTCGAAGAACTTCTTCAGAATTCTGCTGACGTTCGATTTCAGAAATTAAGTAGAAAGGAAAATTCGATCCTCTATAATTGAGAACTCATCATCCACTCCTGGAAGCTTCTGATCTTGCTTGGATCATCATTGATTTCACCTGATCACAGCCCAATTTCCAATTTGCAAGAATCGCTGCTTCAAAACATCTGAAGTCTTCTTTTCCGCTCTGCTCCACACCCCTCTTTTCGCAGTAGTGTGCGATCACTTTTTTTTGATGTCGAACTGGAACCTCTTTTCCCTTTTTCTTGAATGCGCGGGATTCCGTGTCGTGGGCCCTCAGAAGATTCGCCCCCAAAAAGTGGAGGAATCTTTTTGCCGCCAAGAATAGGAGCCTTCTAGAGCCGCTGACGTGTACAGAGAATATGTCAGTTAGTTAGCCTTGGAACATGTGCCATTTTGATGACTTGATCATCCTGGAGACATTCTAAGTATTCGAGTGTTGACACTGTCAGGTTCTAGTGTCGCCACACACTCTTCCACTTCTGAAGCCAATTGCTTGAATGATGAAATCAAATGCTAAGTGTCGACCTTTTCATTACAGAGTGTCAACTCTAGCTTTATCTTTCTTCGAAGTAGGCTCTGCCCCTGCTTAGTGTCGACCTTATCACTACAGAGTGTCGACACAGTTGAAGTCTTCACAGCGCCTTCCAGTCCACTAGTGTCGACCTAAGTCCTGGTAGTGTCGACACTGTCTGACTATTTCTCAGTCTTCTTTGATCCAGTTGAGTTGTACCTACGAAATAATTGACACTTGTCATCTTTCTTCTCATTTTATATTTTAATATGACATCATCAAAACCAGGGACACAACAATATCCCCCTTTTGATGATGGCAACTTATTTATGGTTGATCTTTGAAGTTTAAATGACAATCATAACCATACAATCACAGCACTCAAGTACAACTCAATCATACACAATATAGGCATCCATTGAAGCAATTCATATTTAAGTAGCAGAGATTTTACAACCCAAAAAAAATTCAACCATGAACAACATGAAGATCAACATCCAAGAGTCCTCTCCCCCTTTGACATAATCAAAAAGATAAGCAAATCATGGAGGTGGCGGATGTCTAGGAAATAGTCTATCCTCAATCCTGGAAAGACGAAAGTTCAAGTCTTCATAGTTCTCATTAAGATAGATTTGGACTGCATTGAATCTGACATTGAGAAAGTCTGTTAACTTTTCAATCTGAGCCTCAATAACTACTGGCACATTGTCTACACCATGTGGCATGGTTGGGGCAACTACAGAAGAGGTAGCCAAATTGCTGTCATCAGATTCATTGATATCATGCATTCTCCAAACTTTGTTGAACTCATCTCTCATCAGTTGAAGATCTTTAGAAATATCCTCATTGTTGACCCTCAAGAAATTCATGCGATGAAGAATTAGCCTGAGTGAAGTAGCCAGACCAGGAATAGCATTAAAACTGTCTGCATTCTGCTGTAGCTCTTGAGCAATATTCTCAATCTTGTCAAAAATTTTGGCTTGTGTAAAGGCAGCTTTATCAAACACATATCCGATTGTTTGAACAAGCTGATCGGACCTGACCTTTGTGAATCTGTAACTTTGTTCTTGGCTGTTGATATTCGTTTGAAGATAGTTCTCAATGAATTCTAAACGAGTATCAAATTGTGAAGCTTGCTCTGCCAATTTGGTATTCAGAGAGTCAAGAGAATTATGAACTGAGGCAAACTGCTTTTCTAGAAATGTGAGAAGAGCTGGTGGAATCGAATCTGATGCTGTGGATGATGATGGTAAATTTGCATGATGGAGCAAAATGAGATTGAGGAATTTGAGGAGAAGAATTGTGTGGAATTTCAGATCCAACAAAACTATCAACAACAGGAATTGATGGAGGAGAAGAGATAAATTGTTCTGGTAAAACCTCTTCTTGAGCAACATATGTCTGATCTTGATGAACCTCCTCAGCAACATCTTCCTGATTCTGTGCTACATCAACATCGTCAACCGCTTGTTGACCCCAGTCAAGCTTCATAAATTTCACAATATGATCCAAATCATAGATGTGAAATCTGGTGAGGTTTTGTACCTTTGATCCAGCAACAGAGACTCTTAGCAACTGAAGTATGGAAGATAGATGTGTGGCATATGGCAAACTTCTCCTCAACTTTGGTATTGTTGCTTCCTGAACTAATTGATAGAAGATAGCTGCCAGGTTGATCTTCACCTTCTTGATCAAGCAAAACATGAGATTCCTCTGCAGACTTGTAACTCTCTGACGTCCTCCTCCTTGAGGAGTTAGAATTGTTGTGCACCAATGGTGTAGTAGTCTATGAGCAGGTGGAAATCTGTTGGCATTAAGATTTGAAACCTTTGCCTGATTCACATCTAGTACATCATGGGGTAAACCAGTCAGGACTGAAAAAGCTTCATGAGCATTAACATCAAAGTTTTGAGGAATGACACCCTCATTTGGTATTCTCAACAATTGACTCACATTAGCAATTGTGAGTTCAATGTGAACCCCTCGTACATTGGACACAAGACACTGCTTCTTACTTATCATGTTTCTGAAAAACTCTTTCACTAACAGAGGGTAGTATGACCTATGCATACTCACAAACTCAGACCAACCCTGAAATTCCAACATTTCTAAAAGTTCTGGCACCAATGCGGCCATACCTTCATCATTGATGTTGATAATCCTTGGATGTAAAATTGGTTTATTGCCAATCATCATTCTTTTTGCCTTTGAGGGTGTATGGATAGCTTCTTCACCATCAGAATCAATTTCTTCTTCGTCTGATTTTTATTCTTGTTTTGAAACCTGTTCTTCAGAGCCTCTGACATCATCTTCTTCTGCATGCTCTCTTTCTGCAGCAATTTCTGTGCGTACTGCTTCTTCACTTTCCGCAACTAGCAGTTGATCAAAATTGACATCATCTGTTTCTTCTGAAGATCCTGAAGATGTCTGTGAAGGAGATGACATCACCTTCCGCTCAAGATCATGATCAGAGCTACTACCCGTTTTCTGGTATTTAGGGCTTTCATCACGAAGAGCCTGAGGCTCTTGTTGGCTGGAAGAATCCTCCTCCGAACTACCCAAATCAACAAATTCTAACTTCTTCTTACCTTTGGCAAAGTTCTTTTCTTTGGCTGTTCGAGGATGAGAAAACCTTCGACTTGAAAAGGTAGGAGCAGCAGGCCTTTCTCGAATCACAATCCCTTTCGGTGCCTTGGAATGCCTCTCAGAATCTGAACCTTCAGCAAGCTTCCTCTTTCCACCACGACTAGGTTGAGCCTTTGAAGCCATGATTGATGGAACAGAGTATCGGTTTGGAGGAATCACTAGGGCACAGTTTCGGGAGAAGAAGGGTTTTTCTGAGAAACGAATAGGGAAGAAAGATAGCTTTTTGAAAACCAACTTTTTGGAGATTTAACATACGAAGAGACGTGAGAGAAAGCATTGACCCTTTTTGATGAGTCCAGTGCACGTGCGGAACAACGAAAGTTATCATGTTCCAGGACAAAGAAAAAGTTATAGTGTTGACTCTATGATGAATAGTGTCAACACTACGAATGACTGTGAGGGTTCAGATGTCGAGGAAATTGAAAGGTTGTCATTTCACAATGAATCACTGAATTTTTGAAGATCCTAGAGAAGTTAATTACAGTTACTCATTTATCTTACTCTTTCTCACTTTGTACAGATTAAAGGTTTAAAAAATTTAAAATTTTGAATTAACCATTAATCAAATAACTGAAAAACTCATGATTGAGGGTAACAGATAGGAGAAAAATGTTTTAGATGACAAAGTCACAACAAAGTTAAACCATTTACTCATCACATGAATCAAGATGACATTGGAAGATTTTTCAAGTTGCCAAAATATGTTGATTAGATTAAACCTCCTTTTTTATCATTATTCATTTTTTTTAACAGTACAAATAAACAATCTGATTTTCCTTTGTTTTCATGCAAGAACCCATGTTTTGTACACACCAGAGTCCCTGATTACTTGCTTAGGAAATCATTTTGCTTCAGGAAATGAACTAAATTCATCTTTTCATGTGAGGATACATGTCTATCAAACATCAGAATCCCCAATTACTCAGACTACATCATGATCATCTTAGATTCCTGAACAGAAATATCTAGCTCATCATGACATACAATGATATTCTGATTTTATCAGACATTTGCAGTTTCTCAGAGCATAGAAATTGTTCTGCCATTTGTAAATCAATACACTGACACTCAAACTTTTGTGGATCAGGATGATTTATCAGATCAAAATATTTCAGGAGCTTGAAAACTCTGACCATGAGATCAAGTTTCATGGATTTTCAAGGTTTATCATTATTAATGACTTCTCATTAAGAAAATTTTTCTCTTCACTGTTAGATTAACCAAGATGAATTTTTCAAGAATTTTAAATAGTTAATCAGAAATTTAGAACTCTTAAACCATAATCTTGAAATTTGAGATAATGAAGTTTTGACGAATGAGTAACAGAAATTATCTCCCCCTGAAAACATGCCCAGAAAATCAGTCTTTCAGAATGAAATTATCTCCTTTCCAAAAACATCTTGAATCAAGGATGGAGGATAACTGAAATTGAGCTCCCCCTCAGTGAATGCACATAAGCCTTTGGTACTTGGCGGAGACACATACTCACGCATAGTGAAGGAATCCAGACAGGCTTAACCTGTCCTTCCTCAATTCACCATTTTATATACCGATAGACCAATGTGAAGACTAAGAACATGGATTTTATTTGATGGATGAATCATTATTGATATCAAAGGAATTAAGGATGTATGAATTTTCAAGAATGACAAGAGGTCTGATGTAAGGAGGGATTGTGTCGACACTATTATCAAGAGTGTCGACCTTAGGCAGTTAAGATAACACTTAATCACAATGAAAATTTCACTACACCAACTGAACATCACCTTATTGCTTTTCAACCATTGTTACTTGTAATTTGATCCAACAGCCAAGGACTCTCAACCAAATCTCATCTTTCTTTCAGGAGATATTTCACAAAGCAGATTTCAGCACAGACTTTTAATCACAACATCACAGTGAATTCAACAGATTCATTCAAGAATTAAACAAGCACAGCCCAAGTTCTCTTCTTAGACAAGAAAATCTTTCATAGCATAAGGGTTTTGTAAAAATGTCAGCAATTTGTTTTGAAGTTTCCACAAAATGCAACTCAAATGAGTTTCTACTCACTTCATCTCTTAGGAAATGATGCCTGATTTCTATATGCTTAGTTCTAGAATGCTGAATTGGGTTCTTTGCTAGACAAATGGCACTTGTGTTATCACACAATATTAGGACACATCCAAGATCTACTTGGTAGTCTTGAAGTTGATGTTTAATCCACAACACTTGAGTGCCACAACTCCCTGCAGAAACATACTTGCTTCTGCAGTAGAGAGAGCAACCGAGTGTTGTTTCTTGGAAGCCCAAGAAACTAAACATCCTCCCAAGAATTGGCAATAGCCACTAGTGCTCTTTCTATCTAGTTTACAACCAGCAAAGTCTGCATCTAAATAAGAAACCAAGCTAAACTCATTGAATGCAGGATACCACAGTCCTAATTCTTGAGTTCCAGCAAGATATCTGAAAATTCTTTTTGCTGCACTAAATGAGATTCTTTAGGACAAGCTTGAAATCTAGCACACATGCACACTGAGAATTGAATATCAGGTCTGGATGCAGTCAGGTAGAGTAAGGAACCAATCATACCTCTATATACTTTTGAATCAACCTGTTTACCTTTCAGATCTGCATCAAGACTCACAGTGGTGCTCATAGGAGTTGCCATAGATTTTGTGTTCTCCATGTTGTATTTTTTCAGCAATTCTTGAATGTATTTGGATTGATTTATGAAAATTCCCTCTCTTGATTGAGCAACCTGCAATCCAAGAAAAAATTTTAGCTCTCCCATTAAACTCATTTCAAATTCATTTGTCATTAATTCTGAAAATTCCTTGCATAAGGATGGCTTTGTTGATCCAAAGATAATGTCGTCGACATAAATTTGGGCTAACAAGATATCCTTATCTTGAATCTTTGTAAAAAGTGTTTGATCAACCTTACCTCTTGAGTACCCTTTACCAGTAAGAAAAGAACTCAACCGGTCATACCAGGCTCGAGGAGCTTGCTTCAGTCCATATAAAGCTTTGTCAAGTTTATACACATGGTCAGGAAAGTTAGTGCATTCAAAACCAGGAGGTTGTTCAACAAAAACTTCTTCCTTAATTAAACCATTCAAAAATGCACTTTTAACATCCATTTTCTGTAATTTAATGCCATGAGCACATGCAAATGCAAGAAAAATTCGGATGGCTTCAATCCTAGCTACAGGAGCAAAAGACTCTTCAAAATCTATGCCAAACTCCTGATTGTAACCTTTTGCTACAAGCCTAGCTTTATTTCTTATTACTTCCCCATCTTCACTGATTTTATTCCTAAAGACCCATTTAGTTCCAATGACACTTTGTGATGAAGGCCTTGGAACTAAATGTCATACTTTATTTCTCTCAAATTGATTTAACTCCTCATGCATTGCATTAATCCAATGGGTATCTTTCAGAGCATCATCTACATTCTTAGGTTCAATTTGAGACACCAAGGCAAGTTGATCAATTTCAGAAACTGTTTTAAAGTGGGACCTTGTCCTAGGAGGATCGATCAGATTACCAATTATGCTTTCCTGTGGATGGTCCCTGAGCATTCTTACATTCATTTCAAGTTTTCCTTTATGCTCACTTTCTGGTTCATGTGAAACACCATGATCTGAGTCCCTTCTGGACTTTTTCTTCCTCTTCCTTTTCTCTAGAGCCTTCTCCTTCCAGAAATTCTACATCTTGTCTTTCCCTGCAAGAATCAACATTAGATTCATCAAATGTGATATGAGGTGATTCCTCAACAATTTGATCTTTTACATTGAATATTCTATAGGCTCTTGAATGATCAGAATAACCCAAAAATATTCCTAAATCACTTTTTGCTTCAAATTTATCCAAGTCATGTTTGTTGTTTATTAGAATGAAACATTTTTTCCAAAAACTCTGAAATGTGAAATTGATGGTTTCTTACCTTTCAGAATTTCATAAGGAGTCTTTTTGCAAGAAGGTCTTACCATTGCACGGTTTATTATGTAACAGGATGTATTTATAGCTTCAGCCCAAAACTTCCTTGGCAGCCCACTCTCAATTAGCATGGTTCTTGCCATCTCTACAAGAGTTCTGTTTCTTCTCTCCACAACTCCATTTTGTTCAGGAGTTCTTGGTGACGAAAACTTGTGGAAGACTCCTTCTTCCCTGCAAAATTCCTCAAAGTTAGCATTTTCAAACTCACCACCATGATCTGACATGATTGAATTAATTTTGAATTTCCCTTCTTGTGAAATCTTCTTATAAAACTCATGAAATTCAATGAAGGCATCATTTTTGTGAGCAAGAAAGTAAACCCAAGTAAATCTCAAAAAATCATCAATCAAAACATATCCAAACCTTTTTCCATTCAGACTGTTTGTTCTTGTGGGACCAAACAAGTCCATATGAATAAGCTCGAATGGTTTGGTAGATTGACTTTCCAATCTACTTTTGAAGGTTTTTCTGGTTTGCTTTCCTTGAGAACATGCTTCACACAACCTCAAATTTTGTTTAAAAGATATATCAGGCAGACCTTTAACCATGTTGAATTTTGCAAGTTTATGAAGCACATGGTAGCTAGCATGTCCTAGTCTACGATGCCATAAGCAAGCCAAGTTAACTTTATTTGCAGTTAAACACAAATTTGTGTTCTCAGAATCATCAAGATCTACCATGTAGACATTATTTGATCTTTTTCCAGAAAATTTAACAACATCAGAGTCAGGTTCAAAAATAGTACAGCTCTGAGAATCGAACATTACCTTGTGACCTTTGTCACACAATTGACTTATGCTCAGGAGATTATACTCCAACCCTTCCACTAGAAGAACTCCATCAATTGAATTTGTAAGATTCCTACCAACCTTACCTGAGCCAATGATTTTACCTTTGTTGTTGCCTCCGAAAGTGACATGACCAGCCTTCTTTTCAGATAATTGACAGAATTTATCCTTATCCTCTGTCATATGTCTTGAACAGCCACTAAGTACCATAAGTTCTTCTTGGCTGCAAGACATACCTGCAAACACACCATCAAAGAATATTCTTTGGAACCCAAGTACATTTGGGTCCCACAATCCCTTCAAAATTAAGAATATGAGAGAGCAGGTCTTTCGAAATCCAGATATGTTTGTTCACTTTCATGTTTTCTTTATTTCTGATGTTTTGCTGTTTTTCATGATGTTTTGAGCCATTTCTTCTTTCAAAATTTCCATTGAACCTTTTCTTTATTTGTTCAGAGTAAGGTCTGAATTTGGTTTGATTCCACAGCTTACCAAGATACTGTGTTTTATTACTTCTGATAGAGTCATAGACATGTGTCGACACTCTGAAGGGATAGTGTCGACCTGAGAAATTCCTTTTTGACCATTTTTGAATATTGGCATAAGTGGATCTTGATGGCTGGTGAGTCCATTTGATGGGAGACCAATTTTGGAATGTTGTTGATCTGTTGTTAGTCCAGTTTGGCAAATTTTGTGATTTTTTGTATGATAGTGTCGACCTGCCAGTGCAGTGTAGTGTCAACCTTGCCAACCGGGTAATTCCAGATTTTTGTTCCTTTGAAAAACTTGTTCATTTCTAGCTTTTGTTGGCTTTCTTCTAGTTGTTCTTTGATCATTAACTAGCTTGGCTTTTCCATCTTGTTTGATATCCTTAGCAATTTTTACAATTTTCTGTCCTGTAGAAGTAGAAGCTTCAGATGTTTTGAGGAAAAGAATGTTATTGCTTTTAGCCCTACTTCCTTCTTCTTTGTGGGATTAAAACCTAATCCTTCCTTTTTATGATTTACCCTTGTGCCTAGAAGAATTTCAAGATTGTTCTTGCCATTTACAAAAGTTTCAAGAGCCTCCTGTTTATTGTTTACTTCATCTTGCAAACTTACAATTTCCTTTTGTAGCTCTGTGTTAGCACTTTGGAAGGCCACATTCTTTTCTGATACAAGTGATTTCATTAAGAATTTCAATGTTTTGTTTTTTTTAGTTCACTGACTACTTCTCTCAGAGCATTTATCTCTTGTGAACACTCTTTTTCATTTTCTTCTGTTGTCACTTTGTGAGAAGAATGTTTCAGTTTCATTTTTAACATTTTGTTTTCTTTTTAAGAACATCATACTGATCCATTAATTCAAAGTAGACATGCTCCCAATCTTCCAAACTGAAATCCTTGAATAAGGAACTTACCTCTTCCTCTTCTTCTTCAGTCTCTATGGCCATCAAAAAGATCTTTGAATTAGTGTCCTCAGCATCCGAACTTCCCTCTTCTTCATCTTCCTCTTCTTCACTCCAGGTACCAACCATAGCTTTTTGCTTGTTTTTGTTCCATCTAGGCTGACTCTTCTTTTGAACCTCAAGACATTCAGACTTAACATGTCCTGGCTTCCTGCAATTGTAGCAAACAATTCTGTCAGTCTTTTTGTTAGCATTTGGCTTAGACTTAGAAAAGTTGTTATTGTAAGGTTTCTTTTTCAGAAAACTCTTACCTTCTTTTCTCAGAAATTTTCTAAACTTTCTAGTTATCAAGGCAAACTCACCTGACTCATCTTCAGAAGTTGTTGATTCACTGTCTTCAGTAACCTCCTTGGTGCTAGGACTTGCTTTAAGAGCAAGAGGTTTCTTCTTCCTTGATCATCCTTAGATCTTTTTAGGCCCAATTCATATGTCATTAAAGAACCTATTAACTCATCAACAGTAGTTGTGGACAAATTTCTAGATTCTTCAATAACGGTTGCTTTAGTATGCCAAATGGGTGTTAAAGATCTAAGAATTTTTCTCACTAGTTCTTTGTCAGAATAAACTTTGCCTAGATTCTTCAGCCCATTAGTTAACAATGTCAATCTACCATACATCTCAGAAATAGTTTCATCATGTTTCATCCGAAAAGCTTCATATTCAAAACTAACATATTAGCCTTGGTTTCCTTTACCTCAGATGTGCCCTCATATATTACCATGAGGCGATCCCAGATCTCTTTGGCACTTGAGCACGATGAAACTCTTGAAAATTTGGTGGGATGCAGTGAGCACTGCATAATGTTCATTGCACTCCAATTTGCATTTGACTTTTTGATCTCTTCCGGAGTCCATTTCTCTTCATCCTCGGACAGCTCATAAGGTCCATTGTTCACCACTCTCCATATTTGATGATCTTGAGCTCGTAAGAACACCTGCATACGAGTTTTCCAATAAGCATAGTTAGTACCATCAAAGTAAGGTGGTATGTTCACAGAATGACCCTCAGCAATGTAACCTCTAGATTTCATAATACACAATTAACTGCTGGTCGTGAAACCAATTAAATTGGAGAACCAGGCTCTGATACCACGTGTTGTGTGTGTAGTGTTGGATCTCTTATTTTGATGATAGTCAAATGTGATTCATTAATACTTTGAAATCATGCTTATCATGCTTACATTTTTCTCTCACAATGTTTCCTTGATTTACAGCTCAAGAAATGGTCTGTGGTGTCGACACAGCTCAACTGTGTGTCGACACTAGTGCACTGTCCCAGAACAAGTCATCAGTAAGCACCCAGTGGTGTCGACACAGTCTAGTTGTGTGTCGACACTGGTTCCAGATTCCAGGAGATTGTTTTTGTGAAATCTGGGACAGGGTGTCGACACATAGGTAAGTGGTGTCGACACAGTCAGTCTATTTTTTTCTGATCTAATGAACAGGGACACGTGGACGCTTTTGGGAATGGCTGATTTGGGCGGGAATCCCTAAGATCACAACTCCCAAGATATTTTGTGGACCCATGGGGATATAAATACTCCTTATCCACTTGGCCTTAGAGGAAACCATCGACACACTTCTGCTCCCTCAAGACTCCAGAGAATTCCAGTCAATTTCTGAGGAAGGCTTCATCCTGGCGAATTGCTCCCAGATCTGAAGAATTCAAGACTTCATCGCCTTGAATGATCCCATTGAAGAAGTCGATCCAATCCACAGAGTCTTCAACCTGAAGCTACAGTAGAAGATTTCAACTCCCTTCTTGAAGCACAATCAGGGAGATTCGAACCAGTTCTCTTCTATCTGCAATTGATTGTTCAATCTGGTTCCTCATTCTCAAACTCATTTCATATATTGTGTGTTATGAAATTGGTGCAATTCTTGTGCCCAATTTCGTGTGTGTGTGGTCTTGTCTGGGATTTCAAAATCTCAGAGTGTGTGTGTTGTGGGAAGTCTTTCTGAACTGGCAAGATAAGCCACATTGTGTGTGTGTGTGGATGGTGGATGTAGGATACACAGTTGTGTACTCCGAACCACCCTAAATCTCTCTGTCATTGTGGTTTGCTTGTCTATATCGTTAGATGCTTGATAGGCTCGCTTGCTTTTCAACATCCAACTAGTTTGATTTGTTCAGAAGTGTCATTAACACTCAGATTTCACACTCAATTAAGTTTCTCTAAGTTTTTGTTCTAGTGTTTTTTATAAAATCTTAGAAATCTATTCAATCCCCCCTTCTAGATTTCTACATAGCAGCTTTTCCGCAACATTTCATGTAGAAGGATTATCTAGAGGGGGATGAATAGAGAATCCTCAGAAATTTAGACTCGATTTAGGATTATGAAATCGGATTTCGAATTTCTAAAAGATGGATGCACAGAAGCACAAATCATGAAATTACAAACCACATAAGAGCAGGTAAATTTTAAGGTGGTTCGGCTCCAATGAGGAGACCTACATCTACCCCTCACCAAACCAGTGAGGTACCACTATCGAACACCCCGACAGTATATCCAAAACAATCGCTGATTCACAGCTTCTACACAACCGCTGACTTACAGCTTGAGAACCCTGCTGATACACAGCTTAATAGATCCGCTGATACACAACTTCACCTAAATTGATCCAATCACAGCTTGTGAATGATCAATTTAATCTGCTCCACCAAGAAGCAGACAACAGACAATTCAAACGAACAAAAGAAGATCCAAAATGGGAAAATGAAAAAACTGCTGAAGAACAAGGTGATTTCATCAAAACTGCTGATCTAGATTTGAATTCAAAAAGATTCTTCTCAGATTATATAATCAACTTCCTGTTCGAAGAACTTCTTCAGAATTCTACTGACGTTCGATTTCAGAAATTAGGTAGAAAGGAAACTTCCAATCCTCTATAATTGAGAACTCATCATCCACTCCTGGAAGCTTCTGATCTTGCTTGGATCATCATTGATTTCGCCTGATCACAGCCCACTTTCCAATTTGCACGAATCTTTACTTCAAAACATCTGAAGTCTTCTTTTCCGCTCTGCTCCACACCCCTCTTTTCGCAGTAGTGTGCGATAACTTTTTTTCGATGTCGAACTGGAACCTCTTTTCCTTTTTTCTTGAATGCGCGGGATTCCGTGTCGTGGGCCCCTCAGAAGATTCGCCCCCAAAAAGTGGAGCCTTCTAGAGCCGCTGACGTGTACAGAGAATATCTCAGTTAGTTAGCCTTGGAACACGTGCCTTTTTGATGACTTGATCATCCTAGAGACATTCTAAGTATTCGAGTGTTGACACTGTCAGGTTCTAGTGTCGACACACACTCTTCCACTTCTGAAGCCAATTGCTTGAATGATGAAATCGAATGCTAAGTGTCGACCTTTTCATTACTGAGTGTCAACTCTAGCTTTATCTTTCTTCGAAGTAGGCTCTGCCCCTGCTTAGTGTCGACCTTATCACTGCAGAGTGTCGACACAGTTGAAGTCTTCACAGCGCCTTCCAGTCCACTAGTGTCGACCTAAGTCCCTAGTAGTGTCGACACTGTCTGACTATTTCTCAGTCTTCATTGATCCAGTTGAGTTGTATCTATGAAATAATTGACACTTGTCAACTTTCTTCTCATTTTATATTTTAATATGACATCATCAAAATCCGGGACACAACATCCCCGACTCCGGAGATAGACCTACATCAACAAAAGGACCGGATCCAGGAGGAGTTTGTGCAGCTTCTTGGCTTGGCCGAGGAGAGCGTCTTCGACCCAATTAAACTCATTGTAGATTTTATTCTAGGCAAGTGATCTAGGGATTTCATCCCTGCACATGTCCTTTAGGTCCTAGGCAATTTTCTGGATTTTTCCACTTGTCCTGGAACCCCCAATTCGTCAAGCTATTTGTGTTTAGTATGTATTTTCTGCAGACAGGAACTTGACGGCAAGCTTGCTGCCGTCAAGATCTTGAGTTGGGGGCAACATCGTGTGCCATTAACCATGGTTGGCGGAAACCCCCTTTCCGCCAAGTTCTTCAGTTTTCTCAAAAATGTGATTTGATCTATGTGCTATGAAATTCGGATTTTTAGATGACTGTGCATGTTGTAAAAATTATGTTGGTTGAATACTGTCAGTAAGTCATATCATGAGGGTATGTCGAATTTCTGTACATAGCTTTATTTAATATAATTTCTGTAATTAGACAATAAGCATGATTTGACCATGTTAAATTCTAATTAAATAGATTCGTTGTAAATTTGGGTTTCAGAAATTTTCCATGTTCCTATGATGACTGTTTTTAGGTTTTAGCACTATTAGCACTGACTGTGATGTTGTGAACCATGCTTAAGTAAATTCCTTAATAAATCTACGTGAAATCTGTTTAATTGTTAAAATTAGTTTTATAAATGCAAAAAATCTAAAAATTTAGGTATGTGACATACAACCTGTGTGAATTCTGTGATAAAAGTTTCATGTTGTTTTGACAACACTAGGTAATGTTATTAGTTTAACAAGGACAATTGACCATGATAAGCATGTTTGAATTAAATCATGTGATTTTCAGTGATTAGCAGCATGTTAAGGCTCTGTTATAGTTTAATTATCATTGTGAAATAGTAATATCATGTTCTGTAAACTGATGCATGTGTGTGTTTAAAACATATGTGAATGGATTATAAGTGCATGTAAATAATGCAAATCATGTGGATAAATAAGAATAGTGTGTTTAATGTAAAATTGTGTCGATATTGACACTGCTACCATAGAGGGTTGTGGAGCTATACTGTAGTAAAGTCCCTATGGGAAGGCTCAATGTGTTGTGATATCATATAGGCATTAGGATGAAATCCCGGAGGTGGACAAGTACCACTAGTTAGGGTGGAGAGGGCTTCTCCCGGTCCTACGCAGTTAACCAAGATTCGCCACTGTATTGCCTAGGTGACGGGTATGTGTATGTGATGTGTGTCCTTCTTATGGTGGTTCGGACTATGTGTCATGGAAATTAAGTGTAAAAAGTGTGAATATGTGAAAATGTGCAAACGTTAAAAATGAGCATGTGATAGTGTAAAGTGAATGTGATAGCATGTGAAAAGATGTGAATTTGTGTAAATGTGGATTAATTATATTAAAACAGCAAGCTAAACATGTGTAAGTATTGTAATTGTTGAACCTCTCTATATTTTACCCTTATATTTTGGTGATAACAAAATTTATGATTAATTAAATATTATTAAATATATTTAATATCAAGTTTTTCTAATAAATATAAATTTATTGTACTATCGCTGTATGATTTGCACTGAAAAGATAGATTGATGTCTATTCAATATATATCGATTTCTGTTCACAAAGTGCCACATCGATTTCGATCAAACATCGATTTGTTAAGTGAGAACAACGATTTGCTCTCACAACGATTCGATAAGTGAGAATAACGATTTGCTTTCACATCGATTTGGTAAGTAACATAACGACTTGGTCGCCGTAACGATTTGATAAGTTTCACATCGACTTGGTCACCACAACGATTCGATAAGTTACTTAACGACTTGGTCGCCGTAACGATTCGATAAGTTACATGACGACTTATTCGCCGTAACGATTCGATAAGTTACACAACGACTTGGTCAGTGTAACGATTCGATAAAGCAAACAATGATTTGATCACTACATCGATTCGATAAGTAAACAACGATTCGATACCTGCAACGATTTGCTTATGTGTGAAACAACGATTTGCTCACAACGATTTGGTTAGAACGACTTGCTTATACTCTCATAACGATTTGTCTCTACAACGATTTTGTCATGATTGTATAACGACTTGTGTTCACATCGATTTGTTTATGGATGAATAACAATTTACATAAACAACGACTTGCTTACACAATGATTTCATAAGTCGTACTCATAACAATTTCATGGACTACAACGACTTGACATTCAAACATGTCTCAAATATTTGAAAGTCAAAGTCCTCCCGCATGTTTATCTAATATCCATGCATTAAATGTGACTGTACATTTCATTGCACGATACATAACTGAATATCTTCTATTCTCATGCTTCTATAAGAAATACTTTTCAGATACCAGAATGACATTTCTATTTTGGTGAATAGTTTGATTACATGGATTCAAACATTAACTGACAACAAGAGACAGCGTAGCTGTCTATGATTTAGCATTTATTGTGTGCAGGTCTCTTACAGCACAACCCCATACAACGTTGGACAAAGTGGAAGCTGAAGGATATCAAAAAGGATCTTCTCCTTGCAAGCATGGAACGTAAAGGACTGTTGACTGCAACATACCTGTTGAAGAATAAGGAGAACCATGCAGTCTAACGTTCACTAAAGCCTAGAGACAACGGTCATCTAAACGGCTAATTCAGCAAGAGAAGAGATATATATATACAAGACTGAAGACTCCTAAAAAGAGAGAGCTTTCCTGAATATCTTTGAAGGAGTGTACATCCGGGAAGAGCCTAAACGCCACATACAATAAAAGGAAAGAAGAGAAAGAGCCCGAGCCAAGAGAAGTGTTCAAGCAACTGAAGCACTCAAGCATTCAAGCTCCTTCTCCTCTCTTCACTCTCTCTGTGTGCATCTTTGTAATCTAGGGGAGAGTCTTTTTGCTGAGAGTTCATTTAGTTGGTTTTTCATTTGTTCCAACTCTCAGCTTTGTTCTTTCTTTTATAAGAAAGACTTCTGTCCAGTTGTAGGACTGTATACAGTATAGAACCTAGCTAGGGGTTTGTGTCTAGCAGAACCGCACTGGGGTTTGTACCAGGAGGTTGGCTTCTTGACTTGTAAAAGAAGTGGGCTGCCTTCTTGCCCGGGAAAGAGAAGAAGACCAGCTGGGGTGCTGAGTGTTGTATTGTCCGTGAGGGAGACTGTACCCTTGGTTAGTGAAATCCCAAGAGTTTTCTTGGGGACTAGGCGTAGGACTTCCATGTGGGAAGGGCCAAACCAGGATAAATTCCTTGTGTCCTTTGTGTGATTGTTTATTTGCTTCCGCACTGCTACTCTCTATCACACTCAACTAACCAAACTTTCAAGTGATAATTTTCTGTGTTTAAGTTTCTGTTTTAGATTTCAGAAAACCTATTCACCCCCCCTCCAGGTTAGCTTGCTGCCGTTCCAAAAGGGCGAACAAGTGGTATCAGAGTCAGGTTCTCTAATTAATCAAGAAGATCCAACGATCTTAGAGAAGATCCATGGCAGCTCAAGGATTTGTGAAGGTCACTCGGTCATCAGACCTCCACTCTTCGACAGAGAAGATTACCAATACTGGAAAATGAGAATGGAATGCTTCATTCGAGGCACAGACTTTGATCTGTGGCAGGTAATAGAGGTAGGTGATTTTGTTGTTGTTCCTGCTGCAGGTACTACTGCTATTACAACAGCTGATAAGAATAAACTATCTTTAAACTTTAAGGCTAAGAACTACTTATGTTGTGCCTTATCTAATAAGGAATTTAGTAGAGTATCTACTTGTAAATCTGCTAAAGAAATGTGGGATAAACTACAGATAACCTATGAAGGAACAGATAAAGTAAAACAAACTAGGATAGATATTCTTGTTTCATAATACGAACAATTTAAAATACTTCCTAACGAAAACATTACTACTATGTATAATAGATTCTCAAGCATAGTAGTAGGTTTAATTTCTCTTAGTAAAACTCTCTCAAATGAAGAAACCGTTAGAAAGATACTTAGGTCTTTAACTCATTCATGGACACCTAATGTAACTACTATTGAAGAAGCCCATGACTTAACCAAACATTCTATTGTTAACTTAATAGGTTCCCTCATGGCACATGAAATTAATATGGAGCGACTATCTAAAAGCTCATCAAAGAAAAAATGTACTAATGCTCTTAAAGTTGCAGCTGCTCCTTCCATTTCTTCTTCTTCTAGTTCCAAAAATGCAGATTCTGAAGACAGTAACGTAGATGATGTTCTGTCCAAGCTTCAGAAAATTCTCAAGAAGAAGAAAAATGGATCAAGAAGGATTCAAAAGAAAGTGAAAAAGGAGAAAGAACTAGTCTGCTATGCATGCAGAAAACCTGGACATCTGAGACCAGATTGTCCAAGAATCAAGAAGACGGGTCAGCCAGAAAAATCCAAGAAGCAGCACAAAAAATTCAAAAGAAAAGTCATGGAGGCTGCTTGGGACAATGATGAAGCCACAACTTCAGAATCATCAAGCTCAGATCCCGAAAAGGAGCAGGAAAGTCTAGCCCTCATGGTAGGACTAGATGAGGTACATTCTGACCCATTTGTTGATTCATGCATTGATTCAGGGTCAGAGTCTGAAACTTAGAAGAAGTCTTTAATAAACTTTATGAAAAACATAAAGGTGTTGTAAAAGAATTAAAATTTTTGAAAAATAACACTACTTGCTTAGAAAACACCAATTTAGATCTTAAATCCGAAATGGAATAGTTAGAAAAACAATTAAAAGAATGTAAAGATAATAATTATCTCTTGAATGAAGAATTAAAAAGCAAATACAATGAAAAGTCAGAGTTAGAAAAAAAATTAAAAACTCTAACTGAAGAAAATCTTTATTTAAAAGAATCAGTTAGAAAATTAACAAAAGGGAAAACATCTTTAGCGCTATGCTTAAAATGATCAAAATCTGGAAATAATAAAAAAGGTCTTGGATACAAACCTCCTGAAAAAGGAGAACAAATCATAATTCCCGAAAAATATCCATTACCAAAATTTGTAAAAGAAACCAAGCTGTCTCAGAAAAAGGCCCCTGTAAAAGAAAAAGTTTTCAAAAATTGTGTTCTAAACAGACATCATAAAAACAATAAAAATGCAAAACAAATTATATTCATTGTTGCTCTCATTGTAATAAATTAGGACACATAGTAAATACCTGCACAACAAGGCACTTAGTTTGGATTCCTAAAGAATATTTTTATGCATCTAACCATCAAGGACCCAAAAAGTTTTGGGTACCTACTTCTGAATAAGTTGCTTACAGGATAGCCTTGGAACATCAGAAACAAAGGGTGCTCAAGGCACTGATGACTGCCAACTCTTCATCCAACTCATATCTCAAGAGGGAGCAGTTATTATTTATTTTTAAATTTTAGTATTACTAATAATTTTTGTAAGTCTCATTCAGGTGGAGTCTCACATTCAGGGGGAGCACAGACTAAGGGGGAGTTATTCATTAATGTCAATTATTGTTGAACCCTCAATGGTAAGAAATTTTTCATAAAGGGAAAGAATGCATGGTAAGATCCTTCCTTTTGGTTAGTGACAAAAAGGGGGAGAGTATGCTTTATCTATGAATTTTCTGTATTTTCTATGCTTTAAGTATTTTTGTCAGAAAATTCTCATAAATTTTGTCATCACCAAATATAAGGGTAAAATATAGAGAGGTTCAACAATCTCCCCCTTTTTGGTGATGACAAAATTTATTAGAATTTTCTGACAAAAATACTTAAAGCATAGAAAATGTTGAACCTCTCTATATTTTACCCTTATATTTTGGTGATACCAAAATTTATGATTAATTAAATATTATTAAATATATTTAATATCATATTTTCCTAATAAATATAAATTTATTGTACTATTGCTGTGTGATTTTCACTGAAAAGATAGACTCAATGGTAAGAAATTTTCCACAAAGGGAGAGAATGCATGGTAAGATCCTTCCTTTTTGGTTAGTGACAAAAAGGGGGAGAGTATGCTTTATCTATGAATTTTTCTGTATTTTCTATGTTTTAAGTATTTTTGTCAGAAAATTCGCATAAATTTTGTCATCACCAAAAAGGGGGAGATTGTTGAACCTCTCTATATTTTACCCTTATATTTTGGTGATAACAAAATTTATGATTAATTAAATATTATTAAATATATTTAATATCATGTTTCCTAATAAATATAAATTATTGTACTATTGTTGTGTGATTTGCGATGAAAAGATAGATTGATGTCTATTCAATATACATAGATTTCTGTTCACAAAGTGCCACATCGATTTCGATCAAACATCGATTTGTTAAGTGAGAACAACGATTTGCTCTCACAACGATTTGTTAAGTGAGAACAACGATTTGCTCTTACAATGATTCGATAAGTGAGAATAACGATTTCCTTTCACATCGATTTGGTAAGTAACATAACGACTTGGTCGCCGTAACGATTTGATAAGTTTCACATCGACTTGGTCACCACAAAGATTCGATAAGTTACTTAACGACTTGGTCGCCGTAACGATTCGATAAGTTACATAATGACTTGGTCGCCGTAACGATTCGATAAGTTACACAACGACTTGGTCATTGTAACGATTCGATAAAGCAAACAACGATTTGATCACTGCATCGATTCGATAAGTAAAACAACGATTCGATACCTGCAATGATTTGCTTATGTGTGAAACAACGATTTGCTCACAACGATTTGGTTATAACAACTTTCGTATAACGACTTGCTTATACTCTCATAACGATTTGTCTCTACAACGATTTGGTCATGATTGTATAACGACTTGTGTTCACATCGATTTGTTTATGGATGAATAACGATTTACATAAACAACGACTTGCTTACACAACGAATTCATAAGTCGTACTCATAACGATTTCATGGACTACAACGACTTGACATTCAAACATGTCTCAAATATTTTGAAAGTCAAAGTCCTCCCGCATGTTTCTCTAATATCCATGCATTAAATGTGACTGTACATTTCACTACACGATACATAACTGAATATCTTCTATTCTCATGCTTCTATAAGAAATACTTTTCAGATAGCAGAATGACATTTCTATTTTGGTAAATAGTTTGATTACATAGATTCAAATGTTGACTGACAACAAGAGACAGCGTAGCTGTCTATGATTTAGCATTTATTGTGTGCAGGTCTCTTACAGCACAACCCCATACAATGTTGGACAAAGTGGAAGCTGAAGGATATCAAGAAGGATCTTCTCCTTGCAAGCATGGAACGTAAAGGACTGTTGACTGCAACATACCTGTTGAAGAATAAGGAGAACCATGCAGTCTAACGTTCACTAAAGCCTAGAGACAATGGTCATCTAAACGGCTAATTCAGCAAGAGAAGATATACATATATATATATACAAGATTGAAGACTCCTAAAAGAGAGAGCTTTCCTGAATATCTTTGAAGGAGTGTACAACCGGGAAGCGCCTAAACGCCACATACACAAAAAGGAAAAGAGAGAAAGAGCTCGAGCCAAGAGAAGTGTTCAAGCAACTGAAGCACTTAAGCATTCAAGCTCCTTCTCCTCTCTTCACTCTCTCTGTGTGCATCTTTGTAATCTGAGGAGAGAGTCTTTTCGCTGAGAGTTCATTTAGTTGGTTTTTCATTTGTTCCAACTCTCAGCTTTGTTCTTTCTTTTATAAGAAAGACTTCTGTCCAGCTGTAGGACTGTATACAGTATAGAACCTAGCTAGGGTTTGTGTCTAGCAGAACCGCACAGGGGTTTGTACTAGGAGGTTGGCTTCTTGACCTGCAAAAGAAGTGGGTTGCCATCTTGCCCGGGAAAGAGAAGAAAACCAGCTGGGGTGCTGGGTGTTGTATTGTCCGTGAGGGGGACTGTACCCTTGGTTAGTGAAATCCTAAGAGTTTGCTTGGGGACTGGACCTAGGACTTCTATGTGGGAAGGGCCGAACCAGGATAAATTCCTTGTGTCCTTTGTGTGATTGTTTATTTGCTTCCGCACTGCTACTCTCTATCACACTCAACTAACCAAACTTTCAAGTGATAATTTTTCTTTGTTTAAGTTTCTGTTTCAGATTTCAGAAAACCTATTCACCCCCCCTCTAGGTTAGCTTGCTACCGTTCCAAAAGGGCCAACAGTAATAGCATGTGAAAATGATTAGATATCATGCTAGGTGTGTTAATTACCTTGTACATATTTCCATGAGCTAAATTGTAGAATTATGCAATGATATGAATAGAGTTTGAACTATGAATCATGTTACATATTATGTGTAGAAAGCATGTGTAGGTTGTTATGGGTATTTGTAAATTGTTATAAGCATGTACCATGTATTCTTCCTTATTGTTAAAAGATAGCATGTGTATGTGATATGTGTAAGGGTGTATCTTTGGATTGCTTGCTGAGTCTTTTAGAAGACTCATACTTGCCTTGCCGTATAGGTGAGTCAGGTGTCCCCATTCTTGAGGAGGACATAGAGAGGAGCGACTCCGAGCGTGAGGAGTAGCTTCACTTGTGGACTTTTCTACCTAGTTACTTTCTCTTTCATAGTATGTAATCAAATGTAATGGACAATGTATTTTATTGGAGTTGTAATAATGTGGACATTGTTATTCTTTTAATGCTATATAGACTGTGGATTATGTCATGATGATGGAATGAGAAAATTTATTTATTTCCACTATACTCTTTGATATTTGTGTACATCTCAATCTATTGTATAGTGTTGGGTAAATGTCCAACTGTAATGACGCCCTTATATCGATGTGAATTGGTATAATTGTACAATATAAGGAGGGTCGTTATAGAGATTGGTGTCAGAGCAAAAAGGTTGAGATAGTACATGAATATACCATCATCTTCACAATATTGCAAAGTCTTTATAGAATTTGTCCACATATGTAGAAAATATCTAAAAATGAATGAAAGATAGTTAAGAAAATAGTTAGGACTAAATAACTTAGTTTCTAACGAAGGTTAATTTGTTTTACAGGCTATGGCTACTCGTGGTAGGCGTGGTGCTCAGGCTCGAGATGACGAGCAGAGGCATGAGGACAGGGGTGAGCAGCAGGCCCCAACACCCCAGGGTCCTACAGTACTTCTTCCACCACCGCCTGTGGATTACGGTGTATTCATGCAAGGTCTGGTCCAGGCGATGCAGACCCAGGCGTAGACTCAGGCGGCACTGCAGGCTCAGCTACAGGCTCAGGTTAGAATTGTTAAATAGGAGTAGCATGTTTAATTAAATGCATGATTGCTATGTTTCTTATGTTGCTTGTTGTCTCAGGCTCAGGCTCCAGTTCCAGTTCCCCAGGAGCAAGGCCATGGTGGTCCTTGCATCATGGAGAGGTTCAAGAGGATGGCTCTGCCCTCTTTAAGGGGGAGAGTCAACCACTTTTAGCGGAGAGCTGGATGCGGGAGGTAAAGAAGATCTTACGAGCCATCAGGTGTGTCGAGGAGGATAAAGTCAGCTTGGCCACCTGCATGCTACAGGTACTTATATATATATATATATGCATGTACTTGTGCAAGTTAAGGTTTTGGTTAGGGTGCTTATGGGTCATGTTTTGCAGGAGAGAGTCAATGTTTGGTGGGCCTCCTTACTTCACACCAGGTCAAGGATGGTGTCGTTGAGGTGTCTTGGATGAGTTTACGAGGCTTTTTCGGGCCAAGTTCATCCCCAAGCATATCCAGGACAAGATGGAGCAGGAGTCCTTTCTCTTACTCAAGGCTCCATGACGGTATTGGAGTATGAGGCCAGGTTTACCGAACTATCCAAGTATGCTTCTCATATAGTTACTGATGAGCACAGGAAGGCGAAGAAGTTCGTGATGGGTCTTAAACCAACACTGAGGTCGAGGCTTGTGGCGTTTGACCACCATACTTTAGATAAGGCTCTCAGTACAGCATGCAGGCAGGAGAGCGAGATGGATCAGTATCTGGAGGAGAGGAAGGCAGCGCAAAAGAGGTCCGCGCCACCTTTCCAGCGGCAGGACAGGAAGAAGGCCATGTATCAGTCACCGCAGCATCCAGCGGCGTCTAGTCAGCAGGCAGTTGCACCACAGTTCCCCGACGTCAGGCCCAGTGACAAGAAGATGCATCCTCACTGCGGAAGAGCACACGGTGGTACCGAGTGCTGGAAGTTAGCAGGGAAGTGTCTCAAGTGTGGCAGCACCGAGCATCAGATCAGAGATTGTCCCAGACTCCAGCAGGGTGTTCACCGTGGAGTGTCAGCCCCAACAGTGGCAGCAGCAGCAGCACTAGTGACAGGAAGACCAGGAAGGCCTCGAGACCCAAGCTCGAGTGTTTGCTTTAGCACGAGAGGACGTAGAGCAGGCGAGAACGTCATGGAAGGTACAGTTCTAATCATGGGTGTGCACGCTCGGGTTTTGTTTGATACGGGTGCCACGCACTCGTCATTTTCGAGCGGTTTGCTAGGCAGTTAGCAGTAGAGTCTGGAGTAGAGGCTGGGAGTTGGAGGTTTCTTTGTCTGTGCACATACCGGCAGAAATGGTATCAACTAGAAAGTGTTTTCCATCTTTACCTATGTTCATTGAGGACCAAGGTTTAGTTGGGTGCTTCTATTTGCCTAAGATGAAGGACTATGATGCAATTCTAGGTCTGGATTGGCTTGAGGAGCACTATGCCTTGGTGGATTGTAGAGGGAAGAAGATTACTTTTCGTATTCCTGGTGAGCATGAGTTCTCACATCCGTTGCCAAGGAACTTAGCGGGAAGGTTTGTTATCTCCACCATGAAGGCGATTAGGATGGTGAACAAGGGGTATGACGCATTTCTTGCCAGCGTGGTCTTAGTGCCCAAGGCTGATCAGTCACCGACCCTTGGGGAGATTGAGGTAGTGCAGTAGTTTTCAGACGTGTTTCCTGATAATTGTCTGGTTTGCCACTGGTTAGGAAGATAGAGTTCTATAGAGTTGCTTCCAGGCACCTCTCCTATCTCTAAGGCTCCATATCGAATGGCACCTGCAAAGTTAGCTGAGTTGAGGAAGCAGTTGCAAGATTTGCTGGACAAGGGATTCATACGCCCTAGTGTGTCACCATGGGGCGCACCTGTATTGTTCATAAAGAAGAAAGATGATTCCCTCAAGTTGTGCATTGATTATAGGAAGCTCAACTAAGTGATCGTGAAGAACAGGTATCCCTTACCGTGGATTGATGATTTGTTCGATCAGCTGCAGAATGCATCGGTGTTCTCTAAGATTGATCTGCGGTCCAGTTATCATCAGTTGAGGATTAGGAGTGAAGATGCGTCCAAGACAGCTTTCAGGACTCGTTATGGGCACTATGAGTTTTGGTGCTTCCATTTGGTCTGACCAACGCCCCTTCAGCATTCATGGATCTCATGAACAGGGTGTTTAGACCATATTTAGATAGCTTCATTGTGGTGTTCATTGACGATGTGCTAGTCTATTCTCCCGATGAGGCTACACACCGTGAGCATTTGAGGGTTGTTCTTGTCACGCCAACAATTTGTTTTAGCAGCGGAATAAATTGAGAGATGTGACGAACAAGCAAGCATTCAGAAGCTATAGACCAATAGCTTTTACAAATAGGGCCCACAATGCAATAATCAAAATTTCTTCCTTATTTATCAAAACGAATATTACAACCTCCAATGTCAAATGAAACACTCCTTGCTCACCAATCTATCTATCTCTCAAAGAAAAGGGAAATTACATTTGTGACCGATCTAAATAAAAATAAGATTGAACTCTCTAAGTGTACTCCACGCTCGGCGCAAGTCCCATCATTTAGCTTTACCTTCACTACCTGAAATGTTAAAGAGAGCAGGTATGAACGCACTCGCCCAGTAGGATTTACATCTTTCAGCAATGATATAAGTATTTACATTTTAAAAGCTAGAAGGTATGAACATGATATGTACAATGCAATTAAAACGTCGGTAGTAACACATGTACAGTGTATCATGCAAGATAGTATGATCAAGAGATGTAATGATCAATCTATGCAATCTAAGATTGTATTCAAGAGTTCAGGATATTGCGAACAATGATCTAGCAAGATGGTAACGTCATGAACAAGAGCAAGATAGCATGTAACAAGATGGCCATTTCACTAGCAAGCATTTTGAGTAAGCCTCTCGGAGCACTCCACAAGAATATCATGCAGGATCTACTAGTGCCTCATGCAAATACGTCCATCAGCCACTAGTTCATGCTCTTTATGGTCAATTTCACTTATTTTAATACAAACAATACCTACTGTTGTCACATCAATGTAAAATTTTATCACAGGTTCTAAACAAATAACATATCATATACTCAATTTTCTAGATTTTCGGATCTGTAAACTAATTATAGAAATTAAAACGGATTTCAGGTACATTTATCAAGAATTTCACTTAATCAAGTTTCATGGCAAACCAGTAGTATCTAACAGTCTTAAAACATGAAAACAGTCATTATACGAACATGAAAATTTTATAAAACCCTAATATACAATGGGTCTAATTATTCAGGGATTTTCATGGTCAATTCATGCTCATTATCCAGTTATAGAAATTTTAATAATTAGAACTAAATACAAAAATTCGACCTATCTTATGATATGATCTAATGACTGTCCTTCACATATGAAGTTTTTACAACATGCACACATACCCAGAAGGCCAATAAACGCATCATAGATATCAAACAGTCATTCTATCAAACTTAGAAAAACTTGGCGGCAAAGGTGTTGCCGCCAACAGGGTTAACGATATAATAAGTTGCCGCTAACTCAAGAACATGGTGGCACACAAGTGGCCACCAACCTGCTGTCTGCAGAAGGGCAGACTGAACCCAGAAATACATGAGAAAATGGGGTTTTAGGACTCGAATAAAAATCCAGAAAATTGCCTAAGACCTAGAGGATATGGGTAGGGGTGAGATCCCTAGATCACTTGCCTTATAAAAATTCTACAAGGTCTAGTTAGCCCGAAGACGCTCTCCTCGGCCAAGCCAAGAAGCTGCTCAAACCACTTCAGATCCGGTCCTTCCTGCCGATGTGCTTCAATTCTTGGAGTTGGGGATGATCCTTGATGCTTGGTGTACCCTCCAGTCGTTGTAGAACGCCAAAAGACTTCTCCAGTCGCCGGACCAGCTCTCCAAAGATTGGGTTTTGTCACAGAAAACTCTAGGGTTTCACCAAAGCAAAAAGACTAAACTCGGCTGAAATAGGGTGATTTTATAGAGCTAGATGGGTTGGGGTACGGATTAGGGTAGGTCTCCTACCATTAGAGCTAGGTTTCCTAATCTAGAACCGGAGGAAACGCGGGCGTTACCAAATCTAAAATCGTAGCAAAACTGGGAAAATAAACGGCCAAAATGCTGCCATTCACAAAGGGTCAACGTCCATCGATCTGGACGTCTACCTCCTCTGGCCATGCAGTCAACGGCATGCATGTTGCCGTCAACATGCAATCAACGTCAATTGTTGTTGACGTTAACTAGCAACTTCGGCCAGAACACAGAAATATATCAAAACAACTATACCAATACATCATAAACAACTTACAGAAATAGATAGATATCTTATGCACAAGATAAACATATATATATATATATATACACAATATAGTTACACACAATATGCATGAAATAAATAAACACAATATGCATGGTATAAGTTTATATATATAATATGCACATTAATAATCAAATGCTACATGCACATTTAAATATATTACATGCATCGAAATAAACTCATATATATCTACAAGATATATAGAAATAATTACATATTATATGCACAACATTACTTAAATACAAGATGCATATGTTTTAATAAGAACAATATGTACAAAATTAGCTAATTTCTTATATCCGCAGAAATAAGATATATACACATATATGCCTACATATGCACATGAGTACTTAAATAATTATAGTATGCACAAAGTTAATACACACATTATGTACATAATCAAGTAAACATCATATACATAGAATATAAAATGAACAGAAATTCGGGGGTCTCACACTCTCCCCCCCCCCCCCTTGAAAAAGATCTTCGTCCTCGAAGATCAGATCGAGTACCTATGGTGACTTCGTCGATGTCAGCTCCGACTAACACATTCTCTTTGGCTGGTGTTGCTAGCTTCTTTGTTGCTGTTGCGGGAACATCTCGTGGATCAAACTCCCTCAATCTTGGACATTCTTTGATCCGATGGTCTTTGCTGCCACACTTGAGACATCTTCCCGTCTTTAACCAACACACATCTCCACGATGACGCTTGCCGCATTACACACACTCAGGCTTCTCTCCCTGATTCGATTTCACCTTACTCTCTTGCCTGCTCGCTGCTCTTAGAGCCTTGTCCAAAGTGCGGGGGTCGGACTCTAAAAGTCTAACTCTCAACGATGGATTGAGCCTTCTCACGAACCTTCTTACCCTGCGCCTCTACGCATGCTCCCTAGCCCGATCACTACGCTTACCATGACTCACCATAGCCTGCAAAACAATTAACTTAGTTAGAATCTAAGTTACTAAATCCTAACTATTTTTTTAACTATCTTTCTTTCATTATTAAATATTTTCTACATATATGGACAAATTTCTATAAAGACTTTGTAATATTGTGAAGATGATGGTTTATCCATGTACAATCTCAACCTTGGGTCTCTGATACCATCTCTGTAACGACCCTCTTTATACCGGTACGATTATACCAATCCCCATCGGTACAAAGAGTGTCATTACAGTGGGATAATAACCCAACACTAAATGATAGGTTGATATGTACATGAATACGAATGAGTACAGGGGAATAAAAGAAATAACTCAACTTCATTCTATCATCATCATCACATCATTCCACAGTCTATATAGCAAAAGAAAATGACAAAGTTCACATTATTACAATTTCAAAAGAACTACATTGTTTATTACATTGTCCATACGAATGACATTATTCATACTATGAAATAAAGCAACTAATAAACAGTCTCTCTCCATGTAGCTACTCCTCGTGCTCGATTTCGCCCTTCACTTCACCCTCTCCTGGTACGGAAACACATGTCTCACTGGTACGCCGAAGCAAATATAAGTCTAAAAGACCCAGCAAGCAATCTAAAAATAGCATCCTTACTCATATCACACACATACTAAGCTATTAAACATTAAGGAAACACATACTATCTTTTAAACAATATATAATTAACAACCACCTAAACATGCTTTCTATACATGCTAATTAACTCAGTTCATATTTCAATTCATACTTCATATCCATGAATGACCTATAGCATGCTTTCTCATACAACATATATAACATGACTCATGGTCTCATACTTTATTTAAATCATTGCACAATTCTACCAATTTAATTCATGGAAACATGTACAAGGTAAATAACACTCCTAACATGATATCTAACCAATTTCACATGCAATTATATCCCTTTTTCACACCTTTAGCTTGCTGTTTTAATATGGATAAATTACATTTACAAGATTTTACATCCTTTCACATGTTAACACATTCACTCTACACTAACATATATTCACTATTCACATTTGCTCATATTCACTTAACATTAGAACATGGATGTTATTAACTACATAACATGATACTAAACATGATATTACATTTAACATATTAATACATGAATGATAAGAATACATGCACTTTTACCTTAGTTTTACATGCATTTACTCTCTCTTTTACATTCACTTCCACTTACACATGATTTCACACATTTTCACATAGTTTTCACTTGCACTTTCACTTATCACATCACTTGCACTTACACTTAATTTGTCATGGCACATAGTCCTAACTACCATCTAGAGGAACACAAACATTTATCACTTAGCATTAAGCACTTAGCTCATAGCACTTCACTTCATTTAACACACACTCGCCACCTAGGCAAACTAGTGACGAATCTTGGTTACTGCGCAGACCGGGAGAAGCCCTCTCCACCCTAACCAGTGGTACTTGTCCACCTCCAGGATTTCATCCTAATGCCTTTAGGATATCACTTAAACGTTGAGCCTTCCCATAGGGACTTTTCTATAGTAGGGCTCTCAGACCTCTATGGTAGCAGTGTCAATCTCGGCTCAATTCTACAATAAGCACATTATCACATTTTACACTTATCACATTGTTTCACCTACTTATATACATACTTTAATCCCTTTTTCACGTGCACTTTGAATAACATTTACATTTCAGATTACAGAACTTGACCATGCTGTTTAACAGTGATAAATAAATCACAATAGGATACCAACATGCTGCTAACATTCAAATTTACATAATTATAACTAAACATGCTCTTTATGGTCAATTTCACTTATTTTAATACAAATAGTACCTACTATTGTCACATCAACGTCAAATTTTTATCACAGGTTCTAAACAAATAACGTATCATATACTCAATTTCTAGATTTTTGGATCTGTAAACTAATTATAGAAACTAAAACAGATTTCAGGTACATTTATCAAAAATTTCACTTAATCAGGTTTCGTGGCAAACCAGTAGTATCTAAAAGTCTTAAAACATGAAAACAGTCATCATACGAACATGGAAAATTTATAAAACCCTAATATACAATGGGTCTAATTATTCAGGGAATTTCATGGTCAATTCATGCTCATTATCCAGTTACATAAATTTTAATAATTATAACTAAATACAGAAATTCGACCTATCCTTATGATATGATCTAATGACTATCCTTCACCATATGAAGTTTTTACAGCATGCACACATACCCAGAAGTCCAATAAACGCATCATAGATATCGAACAGTCATTCTATCAAACTTAGAAAAACTTGGCGGCAAAGGTGTTTCCGCCAACAGGTTAACGGCATAATAAGTTGCTGCTAACTCAAGAACTTGGTAGCATACAAGTGGCCGCCAACCTATTGTCTGCAGAAAGGCAGACTGAACCCAAAAATACATGAGAAAATGGGGTTCCAAGACTCGAATAAAAATCCAAAAAATTGCCTAAGACCTAGAGGATATGGGTAGGGGTGAGATCCCAAGATCACTTGCCTTATAAAAATTCTACAATGGTCTAATTAGCCCGAAGATGCTCTCCTCGGCCAAGCCAAGAAGCTGCTCAAAACCACTTCAGATCTGGTCCTTCCTGCCGATGTGCTTCAATTCTTGGAGTCGGGGATGATTCCTTGATGCTTGGTGTACCCTCCAGTCGTTGTAGAACGCCAGAAGACTTCTCCAGTCGCCGGGACCAGCTCTCCAAAGATTGAGTTTTGTCACAGAAAACTCTAGGGTTTCACCAAAGCAAAAAGACTAAACTCGGCCGAAATAGGGTGATTTTATATGGGTTGGGGTACGCATTAGGGTAGGTCTCCTACCATTAGAGCTAGGTTTCCTAGTCTAGAACCGAAGGAAACGCGGGCGTTACCAAATCTAAAATCGTAGCAAAATTGGGGAAATAAACGGCCAAAATGTTGCCGTTCACAAAGGGTCAACGTCCATCGATCTGGACGTCTACCTCCCATAGCCATGCAGTCAACGGCATGCATGTTGCCGTCAACATGCAATCAACGTCAATTGTTGTTGACGTTAACTGGAAACTTCGGCCAGAACACCGAAATATATCAAAACAACTATACCAATACATCATAAACAACTACCAGAAATAAATAGATATCTTATGCACAAGATAAACATATATATATATATATAGATAAACAATATAGTTACGCACAATATGCATGAAATAAATAAATACAATATGCATGGTATAAGTTTATATATATAATATGCACATTAATAATCAAATGCTACATGTACATTTAAATATATTACATGCATCAAAATAAACTCATATATATATCTACAAGATGTATAGCAATAATTACATATTATATGCACAACATTACTTAAATACAAGATGCATATGTTTAATAAGAACAATATGTACAAAATTAGTTAATTTCTTATATCCGCAGAAATAAGATATATAACACATATATGCCTACATATGCACATGAGTACTTAAATAATTATAGTATGCACAAAGTTAATACACACATTATGTACATAATCAAGTAAACATCATATACATAGAATATAAAATGAACAGAAATTCGGGGGTCTCACAATACTCTTTTGTTATTTATGTACATCTCGACCTATTGTGTAGTGTTGGGTAAATGTCCCACTATAATGACGCCCTTTATATCGATGTGGATTGTATAATCATACCAGTATAAGGAAGGTCATTACAAAGATCTAAAAGATATTCACACACGCACGAATTAAACTCTATTTCAATGTCTTAACAATAAGTACTTTTGTAGGAACTTAAGAAAGTTAAGATGACTACTGAACGTGCTGAAATGAGGGGCATGCAACAAACAATCCAAGAACTCACTCGTGCGCTTCTACAAGCGGCATAAGGAGGAGGAGGAAACTGCGGTGTAGGCGAGCTGCATCATAATTTCAAAAGCTTAAATTCACCAAAGTTTAGCGGTACCACCGATCTGGATGAGGCCGAGCACTGGCTAAAGGAGACGGAAAGGATTTTCCGTGTTATGCAATGTGTGGCTGGGGGCAAGCTGCTACTAGCTACATTTCAACTGGAGAAGGACGCACGCGCTTGGTGGGAGTCAGTGCAAGCTACCAGGGTGAATGGTTAATTCACCTGGAATGAGTTCAAGGAAGCCTTTAACTCCAAATACTTCTCGGAGCGTGTCTAAGAGAAGAAGGTTGTGGAGTTTGCTGCTCTTAAACAGAGGAGCCTATCTGTGGCTGAATATTAAGCATAGTTTTCAAGACTGGCGAGATATGCTGAACATTTAGTAAATACTGAAAGAATGAAGGCTAAGAGCTTTCTCAATGGCCTTAAGCCTCAGTATATTACTCAACTGGCCCCTCTCGACATTCAGACATATGCCGAGATGGTGAAGAAAGCTCAACTACTAGAAGATGCTACGGACTTCATTGATCGTATCAAGGGGAAGTTTGTAAAGAAAGAACTGACACCGGGTCTATCATCTGCTAAACCAACTATCGGCAAGAAGCGTTCTTTCAGCATCACGGAAGGTCCCAGCCAGGATAGGAAACCCAAGGTCTTCATCCCCAATACTCCAGCAAAAAGCAACTATAAACAATGTGACAAGCCAGATCACACAGCTAATGAGTGCTGGAGAAACGTTGGCGCATGTCTGCGCTGTGGAAGCTGCGAGCACCATATTCCGAGTGACCGCTATTGAAGGAGAATGAGAGGCGCACTAATGTGCCTAAGAAACAGGGAAGACTGCAAGCCCTGCAAGACGAAGAACCCACTGAGGAAGGTGGCGTGGTAGAAGGTACCCTACAAGTTTCTCTCTATCAGCATTTGTTTTATTTGATACTGGAGCAACTCATTCATTCATATCTCAAACCTTTATTGATACTCTAAATATTAAACCTATATCTATAGGGTGTGAATTATCTATCACAACTCCACTGGGAGAGATAGAGAAATTGAACAAATATTTTCCATCTGCCGATGTGATGATCGGAGAACATAACCTAAAAACCGACCTGGTGTGTATGCCCATGGAAGGCTATGACGTGATTTTGGGAGTCGACTGGTTGTCCACTTATGGGGAAAGTGTCGACTGTAAGAAAGGGAAAGTTACATTTAGTGAAATTCCTAAGTTATCAGTCACTGGAATTAGACATAAGAGACAGATGTCTCTAGTCTCTGCCATACAGGCCCACAACATGATAAGGAAAGGTTGCTTTGCTTTCCTTGTAGCCGTAATAGTTGAAAAGAAGGGGTCTAAGATAGTGACATACACATAGTCCAGGACTACGCAAATGTGTTCCACAAAGACCTGCCAGGGATTCCCCCAGAACATGATGTCAATTTTTCTATTGAGTTAATCCCTGGAGATGCCCCAGTATCGTGTCAACCGTACGGGATGTCACCTGCCGAATTGAAGGAGCTTAAGGCACAACTGATGGAGCTACTAGAAAAGGGATTCATTAGACCAAGTACTTCTCCATGGGGAGCACCGGTCCTATTTGTTAAAAAGAAAGATGGGTCTATGAGGCTGTGTATCGACTATCAACAACTCAATCAGCTAACCATCAAGAACAAGTACCCATTGCCTCGGGTCGATGAACTTTTCAACTAGATATCTGGAGCTTAATATTTCTCCAAGATTGACCTCCGGTCAGGCTATCATCAAATGAGGATCAAGGATGATGACATTTTCAAAACGGCTTTCAGGAGCAGGTATGGACACTATGAATTCATTGTTATGCCTTTTGGTCTGACCAATGCTCCTGCAGCCTTTATGCAACTCATGAACAACATATATCGACCCTATCTTGACAAGTTCATAGTTGTCTTCATCGACGACATCCTCATATATTCAAAGACCAAAGAAGAACATGAAGAACATCTGAGGATACCTCTGCAAGTCTTGCGCGACAATAAGTTATATGCAAAGCTGAGCAAGTGCGAATTCTGGCTCGAAGAAGTGTCTTTCTTGGGCCATGTTATCTCATAGGATGCCATCTCTGTTGATCCCTCCAAAGTCGAAGTTGTACTCAAATGGGAGAGACCAACTAATGTCACAGAAATCAGAAGCTTCTTAGGACTGGTTGGCTACTACAGGTGGTTCATCAAGGACTTCTCCAAGATCATCGTTCCTCTCACGCGTCTTACACGAAAGGAGAATCCCTACTCCTGGAGTAAAGAGTGTGAGAAGAGTTTCCAAACTCAAAAAGAATATCTGACTTCAGCCCCTGTTATCGCTCTTCCAATAGAGGGAGAAGGTTTCTCCGTATATACCGATGCCTCAGGAATTAGGCTAGGTTGTGTATTGAAACAGGGGGGTCAGCTCACAGGCCAAACCCACCCCCTCCAGGGGAGATCCACACATACATGCTTTCATATTTCAAACTTAAACCTTAAACCTGAAATTCACACAATAGCAAACCACCCACTCATGCACCACCCCTCATTCAACCCCTTTAAACCATTCCAAACAAGGTGAAAAGGTAGGAAGTCTCCCTACCGGCAGAAGACGCCGAAGCATGCCAAAACCTCCTCGCCGACGGCACGCCCATACTTCGAGCATCGTCCTCGCGTGGTTCCCGCGCCGCACGAGCAAGGTCTGTGTAAATATGAAGGAACGGAAAATGTACATAGCATGTTCCTTAAAATGGTCTTCTGCTGGTAGTTGGCCCTGTTTAGGTAATGATATACTTGTATGTGTGTGTATGGAATTTTGTGTGTGCAGAGGCTATAAATTGCTGACCGAAGAGATTGGGGAGGTGGAGGTGATGATGATGAGCCGGGAGAGACCACGCAGCAAATGATAGAAAGGTTGTGGGATAGCATTACACAGATTCGGACTCGGTTGGACCAGCAGCCGCCAGTTCAGCCAGCCGCACCTGTGGCAGGGGAGGCAGCACCGACACCACTAGTCCCACCTTACGGAGTAGAGGTACCTCCTGTAGTACCTTTACCTCCTGTGGTACTAGTGAGGCCAGCCCCAGTGGAGGACTCTACACAGCTAGTAGAGAGGTTTCTGCGTTTATAGCCACCCACATACTCCGGAGGTCCGAATCCCAACACGGTGGAGCATTGGATACATGAGATAGAGCGGGTGTTCACTATAATGAGGTGTCCTCCAGCAGATAGAGTAATATTGGCAACATATCAGTTGATGGAATTTGCACAAGAATGGTGGAGGCTCAAAATGCAGATGGTGTTCACAGGTAGAGCGGAAGATGCCATCACTTGGGCCGAGTTTTTGGAGGTATTCAACAACACTTTCTTTCCAGTTCAAATTCAGCAACAAAAGAGGGAACAATTTAGAACATTTCAGCAAGGAAACTTGTCCGTGTTGGAGTACCAAATGCGGTTCATGGCCTTGAGTTGATATGCGCTGTATGTGGTGACCAACAATGCAATTATGGTTGAATACTTCATCCGGGGATTGAGGCCGAAGTTGCAAGATGCCGTTATACCTTTAATGTGTAATACAGTGGAAGAGGTAGCACAAAGGGCAGCAATCCTTGAAAGGACCGTGCAAGCCCGACAATCTAACGGGTCAAGCTCGGGTGGTGGCAGTTTTCGGCTTCCACAACAATCAGCGGGTGTAGCCAGGGTAAAGCACCTTCGGGGGGAGCTTCCTCATCAGGTTTTAGCAAATGGAGCAACAAGATAAAGAAGGTATTCAAAGGCCGAGGAAGTGGCAAGCAGCAAGGATTTCAGAAAGGGCGAGGCTACAAGCCGGAAGCGGAAGAATCTCAGCAAAGTACGGTGAGGTCACTTGCTGAAACTCGGTGTTACAATTGCAATCAATTGGGACATTTGTCAAGGAATTGTCCATATCCAATGAGAGGTGGGGCACCACAACAGCAACAACAACAGCAACCTCCAGCAGAGCGGGGTAGAGGCACACCCTACCAGAGGGAAGGAGGACGAGGACGTGTGATGGCGATTACAAGGGCTCAAGCGGAGGCTTCAAATCTGATTGAAGGTATTGTTCAGCTCTTTGAATTTTCAGCTAGAACATTGATAGATCCGGGTGCATCACATTCCTTCATTTCTGAAGATTTCCTTGATAATTGATGATCAGTATGTCCCCATGTAATTTTAATTATATATATTTTGATGATTAACAAAACCAAACAAGAATTTATCAATTATATCTAATGAATATTTCATAAGTCTTAAGTACAGGAAAATTACCAAGGTCAAACAAGCCAATAAAGGTATGCATTACTTCTCTGAAGCTTTAATCTATTTCTCTAAGTCCATATCGATTTCTGTTGAACATCATAACGATTTCCTTATAAGACTGAAAAGACATGTTGTTTCAAGCAAGTCGATGTCATAACGATTCTATAAGTCATCGCAACGATTTCTTTAGAAAGCGTAACGACTTGCCTATCATAACGATTCTATAAGTCATCGCAACGATTTCTTTAGAAAGCGTAACGACTTGCCTATCATAATGATTCTATAAGTCATCGCAACGATTTCTTTAGAAAGCGTAACAACTTGCCTGTCATATCGATTCTATAAGTTATCGCAACGATTTCTTTAGAAAGCGAAACGACTTGCCTAACATATCGATTCTATAAGTTATCGCAATGATTTCTTTAGAAAGCGTAACGACTTGCTGTCATATCGATTCTATAAGTTATCGCAACGATTTCTTTAGAAGACGTAACGACTTGCCTGTCATATCGATTCTATAAGTCATCGCAACGATTTCTTTAGAAGGCGTAACGACTTGCCTGTCATATCGATTCTATAAGTCATCGCAACGATTTCTTTAGAAGGCGTAACGACTTGCCTGTCATAGCGATTCTATAAGAAATCGCAACGATTCCTTCAGAACTCGCAAAGACTTGCTCGCCTTAACGATTCTATAAGCAATCGCAACGATTTCTTTAGAACTCGCAACGACTTGCTCGCCGTAACGATTCTATAAGCAATCGCAACGATTCCTTCAGAACTCGCAACGACTTGCTCGCCGTAACGATTCTATAAGCAATCGCAACGATTCCTTCAGAACTCGCAACGACTTGTTCGCGGTAACGATTCTATAAGTGCTCATATCGATTTGCTTTCTATAACGATTCGTTAAGTGTTTCACAACGATTTCTTCAGTGAACACAACAATTTGCTTTCTATAACGATTTGATAAGCATTTCACATCGATTTGCTATATCTCATAACGACTTGGTCAAATCTGTCTTATTCATAACGATTTCATAAGTCATATAGATAACATCTTTATAGTTTATATCGACTTGATATTTAAAGCGCTGAATTGTCAAAGTCTTCTCTTATCTGTCTGACTGATGTGCATTTAATGAAGACAGAACGTATCTACTGCATGCATGCAGATGATATCTTTTCATTATCATGCATACTCTGTCAACATCTTTTAGATCAAACTATTTGGCATTGCTATTTTGGTGAAAAACTCATGTCAACGTTTACTGACAACAAGAGACAGTCTAGCTGTCTACTTTTCTAGCATTTAATGTGTGCAGGGTCCTAAAGATGTTCTGTCATACAACGTTGGACCATACTGACGCCAGAAGACATTATCTCTTTGCGTGCTCAAATGGATAAAAGATTGTTGACGCTCCCAAATGTCAAGCAGTCTAACGTCTACCTATCTAAGAGACAACGGTTACCTCAACGGCCGTATTTCAAATGAAGATATAAATTCAAGACAGAAGAGAAGAACAAGGATCATCGAAGTAGAGAACAATCCTTGAAGCAATTCAAATCTTCTGCTAGAATCCTAAGAGCCAAGAAACTCATTCCTTCTCGTGTTGCTCTTTGCTCTCCACTCTGTAGTGAAAATCTTGAGAGAGCTTGTGTAGTTCTGAGAGCGTGCTTGGCTTAGAATTTTGCTCTCAGTTCTAGTTGCTTCAGATCCTGGCTTATTTAAAAGCTTGATCTAGGGGCTTGAATTCTTTCTCTCGCTTGTGCTTCCCCTCGTGTGTGAAGGAAGACCTGGTGGTATCCAGGGTGTTGTTTCTCTTCGGTTGTGAAGGAAGACTGGTGGTATCCAGGGTGTTGTTTCCTTCGGTTGTGAAGGAAGACCTGGTGGGGTATCCAGGGTGGTGTAATTCCCTTCATGTGAAGGAAGACCAGCTGAGCTGGGTGTTGTTGCATCCTTAGGGGGACTGTACCCTAGTTAGTGAAATCCTGAGTTGTTGCTCAGGGACTGGACGTAGGACTCCTAAGGAAAGGAGGTCCGAACCAGGATAATCCTTTGTGTTGTGTGATTGTTTTTTTTGTTTGATTCTTAAACTAACAGTCACTAACCTCCTTCGAAGATCGTTTGTGTGAATGTTTTTAATTACAGGTATATTCTAGAGTAATTTTTAAAGACCCATTCACCCCCCCTCTGGGCTCATCAACTGGGCAACAATAATATGGTGCATCCATTTGAGGAAAAGCAGTGTGAGCTTGTGGTAGAGGTACCATCTGGGGATTCTTGCTTACCACGTGTTACTTGGATGAAGTTCCCATTTTGGTACAAGGTAATCAATTGTCGGCTAGATTGTATGCATTACAATTGAAAGAGTATGATATGATACTTGGTATGGATTGGTTAGAGGTGTATGGGTAGTTGTGGATTGCAGAAAGAAGAGAGTGAGATTCAGCCATCCAGGAGGGGATGTGTTCGAATTTCTAGGTATGCAGTTCTACACCCAAAAATTATCATTTCTACCCTTAAAGCTAGGAAGTTGATTAATGCAGGGTGTGTAGCCTATTTGGCATCTGTTAGCCTGGTTGAGGCAGGTAAGACAGTGGATAAGGTACCGGTGGTTAGGGAGTTCATGGATGTGTTTCCGGAGGAGCTTCCGGGTTTGGCACCACACAGGGAAGTGGACTTCACTGTTGAGTTGCAGCCAAGATGTTTACCCATTTCTAAGGCGCCATATAGGATGGCACCTGCAGAATTAAAGGAGCTAAAGAAGCAACTACAAGAATTACTAGAAAAGGGATTATTCAGCCAAGCCAATCACCGTGGGGAGCACCGGTTTTATTGTAAGAAAGAAGGATGGTAGCATGAAAATGTGTATAGACTACCGCCAATTGAATCAAGTCACCATAAAAATCCTGACGGTACTCTCGTACCAGGACAAGCCCTAAGCACCTAGTGCTAGGGTAACCGACTGGAGAGGCAACTACAGAAGGCGTGACACCCAACTTGCTATGCACGTAAATCCACGTAAAACACCTTGTTAACGATCATGACGTGAGTCATCATGACCCACACAGACCCTACATTGCCTTGGGAACACCGCCCAAGCAACGTGGGTCAGAAACCGGACAAACTGGCCAAGAACACCTAGAGCTCGGGTGGCCACTTACCAAAACGCGTTCAACACAGTGGACATTTCCATAACACCTATTGAATCACGTCAGACTTGGAAGACGTGTTCACATGAATGTGTCGGCTGTCTTGGCCACCTTGAACCATATGTTACACAACCTATAACCTGCTCCAGAAAACACCCCACACAGTCCCTCAAACATGTAAAGCAGTAAATAACAGTATTAAGAGGCTCCTACTCATGCTTTCTACCCTCATTCATACAATTTCAATACGGAAAACCCTAATCTAATACATGCTCATTCCAAACACCTGAATCCAGAGTAGAAACTGAGGTAGAGTTTCCCTACTGATGCAAGAAACGCAATCCAACGATAGCCCCGCGTCCTCCGCGCTCCGAAGCTCGTCACCGCACCGGAAGTATGCTGAACGGGCTCCAAACGGGCGAGATCTCCCAAAATCGCCACTAAAACCCACAGCAATCCCCCCTGTAGCTGAGCAGTGCGAAGGCTCTGCTCGGCCAGGGGTGGAAGGCCAACACAAAATAAATCGAATCGCGTCGGGCCTTTCTGCCACGTTAAGAAACGCGTCCGACCCCTTTGCCACATTTAAAAGATGCCGCCCCAGTGCCACTTACGTGAAGGCGGTGCAGAGACGCGTCGATAACACGGGACGCGACACTACTTCAAAACGCGCCGACTCTGGCGGCCGCATTCACCCATGAGAATCACGTCCTCTTGTCTGGACGCATTCTCAATGAGCCTCCCAGAAGCTATTTTGGACAGGAATGCCCAAACCTCTCAGCTTCATACAGACCTCCAAGATCTCACAATAGGCCACACACTGGCCCCCAAACCCGGTAAACCACGATCCGGACGTACCGGATATTACTTACTAACACCTAAAAAAGAATTTCGTCCTCGAAATTAAAGAAATAACCATGCGGAACAAGTATAAGTATATGCAACTAACACCTAAAAAGAACAACGCTTACTCAAACAAATATGGGTACATCTTGAACATCTCATCGGCTAATCCCAAGTGTCTTCGCCACCCTGCCTGTTCTGCCACCAAATCTTTACCAGCTCAATGTCTTTATTCCACAATTTTTGTGTCCGTCTGCCTGTGATCATAACGGGATACTCTGGCATGGAAATGTCTGGCATCAAATCATCTCGAGTGAAACTCACAATCTGGGAAGGATCTCGGATGTAGTTCCATGGATTTTGTTGCCGGTTTGCCTAGGACAGCTACGGGTCACAATGGCATTTGGGTTTTTGTTCACAGGTTGACAAAGGTGTGTCGGTTGTTGGTAGTTAGCATGTCATGGACAGTAGACCGTTTGGCAAGGTTGTATGTAGAGAGGATTGTGCATTTACATGGTGTACCGGTTACAATTGTTTCCGACAGGGATCCTCGGTTCACATCCAATTTTTGGAGGAGTTTTCAATGGGTTATAGGCACCCAATTGAAGTATAGTTCAGCTTATCATCCCCAAACCGATGGGCAGACGGAGAGAACAATTCAAACCATTGAGGATATGCTTCGGGCTTTTGTTTAGTTTGGGGAGGCAGATGGGAGCAGCACCTTGGCATGGTTGAGTTTGCCTATAACAACAGCTACCATACAAGCATTGGCATGGCACCGTATGAAGCGTTGTATGGGAGACCTTGTAGAACTCCGTTGAATTGGCATGAGGTGGGTGAAAGGAAAGTGATGGGACCAGAATTGGTGCAACAATGTGCTGAGATGGTGAATTTATAGAAGGAGAAAGTCATTGCCTATTCTTCAAGACAACTGATGACAAATGAAGTTAACTACCCTGTGCATGATCTAGAGTTGGCTGACGTGGTCTTCGCCTTGAAAATCTTGAGGCATTATTTATATGGTGAGCAATTTATTGTCTACTCAGACCATAAGAGCCCGAAGTACTTATTCTCTCAGAAGGAACTTAATATGAGGCAAAGAAGATGGCTCGAATACTTAAAGGATTTTGATTTCAACATCCAGTACCATCCAGGCAAGGGAAATGCTGTGGCTGATGCTCTTAGTAGAAAGTCGATGGCATCTTTATCGAGTCTAGTTCTTGGCGAGATGTAATTACTAGAACAATTCGCATGGTTAGACTTGAATATTGAACATAGGGATGATCGAGTCTTGGTTGCCAACATCAAGATTCAATCTGACATGCTGGAAGAGATCAAAGCACAACAAGACAACGATCCATTCTTGGTTCGTGTCAAGGAAACATTAGCTGAAAAGTCGGACTTTGCTATGACCGACGATGGAAGGCTTGTATTCCAAGGAAGAACATGTGTTCCAGACAATGAAGAATTGAAAGGGAAATTAATGGATGAAGCTCACCAGACGAAGTATACTATTCATCCTGGAGGTACCAAAATGTATCAAGACATGAAAAGAATATTTGGTGGCCGAATATGAAGAGAGAGGTAGCCGAGCATGCTACTCATTGTCTTACTTTCCAACAGGTAAAGACAGAACACAGGCGCCCTGTTGGCGTACTCAGACCCTTAGATATTTCGGAGTGGAAATGGGAAATTATTGGCATGGACTCATTATGGGTTTACCCAAGTCTCATGGTGGACTCGACGCCATATGGGTCATTGTCGACCGGCTAACCAAATCCGCACACTTCCTACCTATAAAGAGTAAGTGGTCTGTGGAGGTATTAGCCGCTCTATATGTCAAAGTGATTGTGAGACTGCAAGGAGTTCCATCATCCATTGTCTCAAATCGAGATCCTAGATTCACGTCTCATTTCTGGAAGGGACTGCAGACTGCACTTGGTACTAAGCTCAATTTTAGTACCACATTTCACTCGCAGACTGATGGGCAGATTGAGAGAACCAATCAGATAGTAGAAGATATGTTAAGAGCTTGCACCATAGATTTTCAAGGCTATTGGATGAACATTTATCTTTGATTGAGTTCACCTATAACAACAGTTACTAGGCGAGTATTAAAATGGCACCGTTCGAAGAACTCTATGGCAGAAATTGTAGATCTCCTGCATGCTGGAATGAAGTTGGGGAATAGCAATGGCTAAGCCCGGACATGGTACAAAACACAACTAGGGATATACAGGTGATTCGAGATTGGCTCAAGATTGCTCAGTCTAGATAGAAGAGTTATGCTGACAAGAGGAGGCGAGATCTAAAATTTCAAGTGGGAGACCATGTACTCTTAAAGGTATCTCCTACCCATGGCATCCAAAGATTTGGTGTTAAAGGAAAGCTCAGTCCTAGATTCATCGGTCCTTTTGAAGTGCTCGTAAGGGTTGGTGAGGTTGCTTACCGCTTGCGTTGCCACCAAATATGGCATGTGTACACAACGTGTTTCATGTCTCTATGCTTAGAAAATGTGTGTACGATCCTACTCATATTATTCACCATAAAAAGTTGGTGCTGAACAAGGACATGACATATGAGGAGAAACCAGTCAAGATACTAGAACGAAAGGTGCAACAACTCAGGAACCGTCTCATCCATGTGGTTAAAGTTTTGTGGAATACCGTGGAGTAGAAGAAGCCACATGGGAACCTGAGGAGTCATCAGGAGAAACTACCCCGACATTTTCGGTAAGACATTCTCTCCTTTATGGTCATATGAATTTGAGGATCAAATTCTTTTTAAGAGGGGGAGGATGTAGCAACCTGATATTTTTAATAAAAAATAAATATAAATATTGCAAGAAAATGAATTAAATAAAACTCAATAAATAACAAAGAGTAATGGGCTTGATTGGATTAGCTCACACAAAGGCTACCGGGCCAAATTAGGAGTATGGTTATGGAGCAAGAAGAAATACCCCTAATTCGTGACCATAATTGTATAGAAAATAAGAAAGGGTAAATTATGGTGAAAACTAATGAAATTAACTATGGATGGTAAGCCAATTCGTGACCCCCCATAGCTAGCACCTTCTAATGGTGATTCTACTCCAATTGAGAGGAGAAATCTCCAAAATATGGAAAGAACTAGCTGGAACCCGCAACCCCCCTTCCTAGTTGTGTTAGGACTTGAAATAAACCCTAGACATATAGGTATTCGTCCAAAGACTAAAGGGGAAGGTTCACCATTGTGTTGGGGTCGTGGGAGGCTGTGCTAGGGAACCAGGAGCAGAGGAGAACGGCTAGAGAACCAAGCTCTTCCTCAACCGAGCTCTGCTGCGACCTGTGCAATTGTCTGGTGTTAGATCTTCACAAAGGTAGGTATTCTCGGGCTAAAAGTGATCTAAACTCATACCATCTTGTAGTGCATCTTGTCTAGTTTCATACGCAAGTGATTTGCCTAATTTTTGTCATGTATCCATCGAGATATAAGCATTTTCCCATTAGCATGCATGTTTGTGTTTGTTTCTCGTTCATACTAGTTTGCATGCCTACGAGACCAAATAGATTCAGTCCAAAGGCATACTTCTCTTCTACTTGATGTCCCCTAAAAGTTTCATGTTCATCACTTTGTCCCAAGTACCCTAGTTTGTGAGTTATAAGCGTTGCATGATGAACGTTGTGTGTTCCTGCATTCTCAGTTTGCATGATTGAATCGCGACGTAACCATAGGTCGCGTATTCGTCGATTGGTATCGCATCGGACATGACCGTCACATTTACCTGAACGGTGACAACCAATGTCGTCACATTTTAGTTAGGGTTTTCCCTCATACAGTGCATCAAACTATGTGCCCGTTGACTGTCAGATGCTCTCTGAAACGCGACCACTAAGGTCGTCGCGTTTTGACATTTGTTTCCCACTTTTTGGATATCTGTGCCCTTTCAAAAATTAGGGTTTGCATGAACGCGACGTGCCTTGTCTTTGCGATTCTGTAGTGAGTCCCAGTAATGCGACAGACTTTCACATCGTGATGTCGAGTCTTCAATCGATTCGTTCCCTGTGTAGTTAGTCTGAACTCGACTGCCGACATCGTCGTGTTTCTAACATAATAAATGTCTGTAAAACGCGACCATCATACCCGTCGCGATTTAACTGTGTTGTTCCAGCAACCATTATTGTTCTATTTAATGATTTATTTGAACTTGTTAAGCATGTTCATGACCTGTAACACTGTGTAATGATAGTAATTAACCATGTTAGTAAACTTGATACATTTACATGTTTCTTTAATTAAAAGCTATTGTGCGCGACTTTTCTATGCTCTCTTGATCCCATGCACATGCACACACCAAATGATTATCCTTGCCATGAAACCATGCAAGAAAATACTTGAATAAATCATCTGGTAATTTACTTCAATATTGCACATTAATCACCCATGATAGAAATGACATTGTTTTCGTTTTCTCACGTGGATTTGGAATACCGATATCGCCGCTCCACTTTCTAGAATTCCTCTAGAATGTCGAGCAACTTGTTTCTCTCTATAGACTACTCTCTTGACAAGTTGGAACCTCTCTATTGGACATTCTATTCTAGTAGACAAGGGACCTTTCGTTAAGACCTCCGTAAGACTTCGTACTCTGTGGATTCCCTCATAGAGATCGAGCTGGTTGTACCCTAATTCCTATAACACCCTTTGGGATCAACTTGATCCAAACGGCTTTAGAAGTTCTCTCTTATCTTGAATCACGCTGGACCTCTGGACCTGTGCATAACATGGCCAGTGGAAGGTTAGTGAATTCCACCTGACTGCCAACACTAATCATGCGTGTTGCGCAACTGTTACTATCGCCCGTTTTACTCGTCGTTTTATGTGCAATGACCTTTAGCTCTCATCTATACTCTACTCGCTCGTCTATTCACACTCTCTCTACTATCTCGTCTATTCATCTAGTACTCTCATCTATTTCTCAGTACTCTCTATTGGTCATTTGACTGATTGTCTAAAGATAATAATATAACTAATGTCTGACAATATTAAAGGGGTCTGGTCTGGTCCTGGGAGGTGCGCCAAAAGTGCTAGTGCCCGCGGGAGTTAATTGACCAGAGTGTTTGACATTACACTCAAGTGCTATCTATCTCGACTATCTAAATGACAATCAAAGTGCTATACTATATTCATTGTGCTATTGATATACATTGTGCTATTTGTGCTATGGCCATTCTGCTCTGTGCTATATTTGGAAACTCATGCTATCTTGATTCATGCTATGTGCTATCTCTTACATTACTTGATTCTCTCACTCTATCATATAGTGACTCTGCTTTAATACATTAATTATGTAAAGTTGCCCGCACCATGAGATATAAATCTACTGGGTATTGTCGCTCACCCTACGTTATTTGTCATTGTGTTCTCAGGTGAGGCTGAGGAAACTGAGTACACTTGTCACGTCCCGAGAATTACGCAGCGGATATTAGTTCGAATAATCGAGTCGATATTCCGAGACGTGGACAGTCGGCAAATAAGCCTCTAGCTAGCACGCGCTAAATGTGTATCAACACAAACATCATAATACGGCCCAAATGTTGAACTCAATATAAATTGTATTCAAATCTCATATTTGTCTCAGATGAACTAATACATGACTAAGACTCAATTAAAGCAAAAGTACATGATACCTCTCTTCCTACTACATTGTTCTAACACTCACAATAAACTAACTATAGATAGACTCATGTTTGGAACGCTCTTCACTCGGACGCATTCCCATCCTCCACTTGCTCTTCTCTTGAACTTCATAGTCACCAAGATTGGGTAAAAGTAGGGGATGAGCAAACTAGCCCAGTAGGATTTATATCTTAATGTGCGGGCATGATATAAGTGATTAACATTTTAGAACTAGGCAAGTACGATGAATGATATGCAAGTACGAACAAAACTTATTAAAACATGATATATAAAACAAGCTGGATAGAGTGAATCAGATAGAATAAGATTTTTGAACAAGATGCCAAGAAAGAACTAGCAATAGATCACTTTGCACAAGCACGCAAGATTTCACTTGATGTCAATAGTTTTCAAGAAAGCAAGATATCACTAATTGCAATAAATGCAGGATGGCCATATCACGCAAGCAAGCAAGCAAGATTGCACAAGCACGTTCAAGTAACACTAATCAGGCACGTAGACACCAATGTACACCAAGAAAAGATCCATCAAGAATGTACACCAGGACACGTGTATGTGGTTATGTATCTAACATTCAACAAGCAAGAAAGTACTCCCAGCGCAGATGCAACGCCAGTAATCATTATACCCCATGGTTAATAGTATATTTATGACTCTCCGTCATTGGGCTAGACTGGAGCCCTTGGACACACTCCGTGCCTGTCAGCCATCTCATGTAAAATTTTAAATGTAGATATCCACAGTCATTAATAATAGCCACTGAGAGTTTCAAAAAAGATAAGCATGTGTAATGTCATGTTCATGTTGATGATGAGAAGAAATAAATAAATTGAACATGATTCCCTGAGAACAATAGTCAAGAGATAAATTCGGCAGCGGAATGATAAGATTTACAATTTAGTTCAACCTTTACATTTATAGCTTTAGTCTACATGGCAATTCCCACTCACGAGAACAAGAAGAGAAAGAAGTGCACGCCCTAGATGTATAAGTGTGTAGAAATGCACATGTGTAAATTCACAATCCGTCAGTCTCAAACTCTCAGAAAAACACTTAACATGGGCATGCAATGAACAATGCATTTAGCTACAAATGGGTTTACAAGATTTTAAGATAAATTTATCACTTAAAGCAAGCTAGAATGGTAACAAGAGTAAATCACAAGTTTCATGTATGATCATATCATTAAGAAAGCAATTAGAATATATCATGTAAGTAAGGATTTTTCAATGGTTTAAACACTTTTAAGCTATTAAATAGACATTATGTAATGAATAGAACCAAAATATGCAATATCTTGTAAAGGTAGTGTCGACACAATCCATGCTGGTGTCGACACTATGCTTCAAACACAAAGCAGAAACATGGCAAACTGGTCAGGTAGTGTCGACACTAGTTCAATTAGTGTCGACACTAGAGACAGGTTCCAGAAGACCTTCTGGAAAACATGGGACAGTGTGTCGACACTAGATGGGGTAGTGTCGACACTAGATCAGTTTCCCAGAACTTCCTGGGTAAAACTGGGACAGTGTGTCGACACTAGATGAGGTAGTGTCGACACTAGATAGCTTTCCCAGAACACTTTCTGGGCTGTTTTGGGACAGGGTGTCGACACTAGATGATGTAGTGTCGACACTAGAGAGCTTCCCAGAACACTTTCTGGGCTGCTTTGGGACAGTGTGTCGACACTAGATGAGGTAGTGTCGACACTACCTGCCCTCCATGACAAAACATATGGTCAAGTGTGACCTGAAAACATGTCTCATGCAGTGATTCACTTACCATCTTATAACTTTCTAACTAATGATATTTAGACAAAACGTTCAACACGAAAGATGACGAAGACAACTAGTAGAAGAACTTTTATGTTGAGGTTTGATCAAATTCCATCTCGAATCCCGGGAAAACATATGAAGAACAGAAAGTCAAGTGTAGCCCGAAATCCCAGTATCATGCAGTGACTCTATTCCCACGCCTGTAACTCTCTAACCAAGGATTTTTGGTCAAAACGTCCAACATAAAAGATGATTGTGACTCCAATTAGAAAAACTTTTGTGAAGGAAGATTAGTCAAATTCAGTCTCGAATCACATACATAATAAGAAGAACGGGAAAAACCCTAACAGTGCGCGACTTTAGAAAAACACTTATAACTCAAAATATACTTATTAGAATTCGATGAAACCAGTGGGCAAAGAAAGCTAACTTGATGCTCTACACATTGGATAGGATATATTAAGATTTGGCCTAATAAAACCTACCTTCTGGGTTGAAGAAGTCTTGTTTTTCCAGAAAACCCGAGTTCAGACACTCGGAGGAAAACGCTTACTGCTTCGTGTATACTGCATGGAATTTGAGAATTCCACTGGGTTAGAACGTAGCCTCGACCCTCTTTCCAGGGTTATAAGCCTTGTAAGGTTTGGTTTAGGTTTGTCCTACCTTTGGTCGACTTCAGATGATGGTCCGTGCAGATCGCAGCAGACAAAATAGGGGAAGAAGAACGACTTGGTGTGGATGATCTCCTGCTCCCCAGCCACCAAGAACTTCTCCACACGACCCCAGCAAGTTCTAAAACTCGTTCCTAGATTTTGGTGAAGAGTATTTAAGCAACATGGGGTTTTAGGAGTCCAATTATAACTAGGAAGCTAAGTTGCGGTTTTGACAGGTAGTTTTCCTATCTTTTGAGGATTCCTTCCTCCCTTAGAGTGTGTGAGGCTTTAGGAAACCTCCCACCATAGATAGGCACAAATTTGGGTTGCCAAGAATGCAAGATTGCATCCCAATTCAACTCAAATTGCCTCTTTCCAAGTTCAGCCTATTTAGAGTTACGAATTTCCATGCATTCTCTAGCTTTATTTGATTATTGGACCAATTGATGTCCATTGACCCGCTTATGATATTGGGTCATTAATATATAATGTTGGAAGCCCTCCAACACTTTTATTAAATTTGATTTCTTTATATATTAAAATTTCCGGTGCTACACCCTCCCCCACTTAAGAGAATTTGGTCCCCAAATTCATGTATAGCAAGTTATTGTGCAAGTGAGGTGTACTTACTTGTGAATAGTGGACGCGCGGCATTGTTGACTGTGCACTCTCGTTGTTCAAAGTTCATTGCACAAATCAATATGCGCACTTCCTCTAAACTGTCTCACAAAATTAAAACAACAAAGATGAACTAGCATGGTAGTGAGAACAGGTCATATCCACGGAGAGGCTGAATAGAGCTTGAATTAAACTACTTTGACTTGACATCATTCGACAATGCATTAAAAGTGGATGAGTAAACAGTACCGACCAAATCACTCAAATCTTGACGGATCAAATTTAATGAAAGAACATGTGGAATTGAAAATGGAAGAGATATGATATCACTGTATCCTCACAGCTCGAGGGATGAAAACAATAGACAGAAATCTTTAAAAGAAGACTTTCAAATCAATGTACCCCTATAGCTCAGGGGATGAACAGTAAACAAAAGCAGCTCTCTACAAATACCGAATCAATACTCTCAAAAGAAATGGAACTGTTGATCTCAGAAGTTGCACAGAAGAAAAAGAACTGCTACCTATTCTCACAGAAGAAAGAAAATTCAGATGAACTGAACTAAATGCCTCTGAATTGAAGTCTGAAACACACAAGAATGGAAGATTTACGCATCTACCTCTCAACAGCCTCATCGGACAGAAAATGCAAACAGAAATTAATTGCTCCTAAATCAGAATCCTTGTATTATTACTGAAGAATAGGAATCAAACAACATTGATGATGTGGATCTGGACTCGGTAGATGTCCGAAATCCTTCTGGAATTCTGAGCTCCGATCACAAATGTCTGCAACTTACTGGACTGCAACACTGCTGACTCCGCAACAGAATCAGTCAAAAGACTTCTCCCTACAGCCGAACTCCCCACAATCTAAACTCTCAGATGCCGAACCATAAACTAAGCCAAGAAGAATTGAGCAAATGCTTTGGATCAATCTCCAGATGAACACAGAAGAAATAGATAAATCAACTCAGGCAAATAGACAAAGCAAACCATCTGAATTCTCTAACAGCACAGGTGAAATGATAGAATCTAAACAGAAGAAATGAAAACTAAATTGGATCGAGCTCATCAACACATAAGAAATGGAAATAACAATTTCACTCAATCGGATTCCTCTAATCAAAGAAGAAAATGCAGAACAAATATAAATCTCAAAAACTCCATCGCCAACCCCCAAGAACTCTGGAAGAACAGGAAAGAAGAGAAACTAAAAAAAACTAAAGAAATCGAACTCCTCCCGATCTGCTGAAAGGTAAATTATAGAAAGAAATGACAGAATTAAAATCCTAAAATTGAACTCCATGCTCTGCTGAATACAGGAAAGAAAGAACAGAAGAAAATTGCAAGAAATAAAATCCCTAAAAAAATTCTACTGGCGAACCCCAAGAACAAGAAGAACTCAAAATTTCCCAAAATTTCCACTGGCTAACCCCTTCCAGAACTGAAGAAAGGAAAATCTACAGAAAGAAACTAAAAAAAAACTAAAAACTCCGAACCAGGGAACCCCCAAACATCTCAACGCTCTGCTAAAACAGAAGATACAGAAGAAGAATTGAGACTAAAAACCCTGAGAAATTCCTACTTGCCAAACCCCCGGAGAAGAGGACCTGAGGTCCTTATATAGGCTCCTCCCCGCTTCCAGGCGCCTCTGCACAGCGGCCTCACTTCCCGCACAAATTTGCTTTGCACGGGCACTGCACACGAGCTCCAGCACCTCCAGCCGCTCGAGCCCACCATCGCACACATCTGGCCACGCGAGCCGGCCACCTCAGCTGCCATCTGCCAGCCCGCCATCGCCTGCACGCGGGATCCATCAGATCCACTTCCCGCTCAGCACCGCCTCAACCGGATCCAGCAGCCGCCCTCGCACAGTCGCCGCGCACAGCACCTCCAGCCGCGCACAGGAGCTTCTACATCAGCACACAGATCTGGTCACCTCCTCAGCACGAGCCTTCCACCAGCCAGATCCGGTCGCCTCTTCAGCAGGCCCAGCCGCCCTGCGCCTTCTCCCTGCATCGCTGTGCACAGCACCAGGCGCACCCAGCCCAGCCGCGCACAGCACCAGGCGCTGCTCTGCACCGGATCCGCTTGCATCGCGCCCCCATCTGGTTCACCTGGGCGCTGCTTCCCGCCATCTGCACACCAGCACACCCAGCCCATCGCCATGGCAACCGCCGCCTTCACCTGTTGTGGCCACAGCACCACACCCGGGAGCTCCCAGCAGCTTCCTGTTGCTTCCCAAAGGCTCTTCTGCTTCCAGTTGGGCAATGAGAAAACGATTGGGTGAGATATATTAAAAACAATATTTGTTTAATAGGATTAGGTGGGATATATAAAAACTATTAAAAAAATATTTATTACAAACTCTTATTAAAAAGATATTATTGTACCAGGAATTTATCTACAGTGATTATTTACAAATACCTAATTAGTTAATCTAAAAAAAAAGAATGACTTATTTGAATGAAATCTAACATGTGTATTCTAAATATCAACTAATATACGAATCTAATTAATATTTATAAGAATTATTCATGAAAGTATAAAACCAAGATTTATTTATGTAAAATGTATTTGCAAAAAGAGAAAACACTTTATTAGTCACTTATTCAAAAAGCATTAACTTTATTAAATGAAAATCTAACTATGTGTTCTACCCAAAAATTTAACTAAATGTTCACAAATTTATTTCTGGAAATTAAAATCAAATTGCACCATATTTACAGATAAAAGATGTCTAAAATTACTATATGTATGACATTTAACGCAAAAATTCATGTAGTTATCACTCCCCCCTACTTAAACATTGCTAGTCCCTTAGCAATAAAAATTACTCCAAATATAGGACTAGAAGATATAATGTCTCATGCTAACCAGCCATCATGTAAAAGATTCATGTAAAGACATGCCTTTCCTAATTGTAAAGGCCAATGGCAAGAAATTAGTGCACAAATGGTAGCTCACTTAAGAGTTCACATCAGCCCTTCTGAAACTCTTCTGCTTTAGCTAGTATTTGAGATTAGATTGATTTGAGGGAGAAGAAAAGAATTGTGGAGTAAGATCCTTGTTCAGTCAGATCGGGTTGTTTCTCTTAGTTACATTCTGCTCATCTTCCTTGAGGATTATTTCTCTGAGTTTGGAGACTTTTGTCCCTTTATTTGCATTTTGTGCACTCATAATTTTTTCTTTTTCATCCACAATGCTGCACAACCCATCACTTTTCAAGAGTAGCGAGTCCAACTTTACTCAGATCCGGGGCATTTTTCATGGATATATTTTTCTTTAGCTTTTGCTTTTTACTTTTGCTTTTTCTTTTTCTTTTCCTCTTAAAAGAAGGATGAACAGTCAGGTTCCTTGATCACATGTCTTCACCTCTTTCACAATTCACTTAAGGGGAAGGGAGAAAATCAATCACCTCTCTCCTACTAGCTTTAACAGATTTGCTACATTCGGGTTTAGCTAATCTAAGTGGCTGTGTAGTGTGTGTATGAAAACTTCTTGCCATAAATCCTTACATAAGGTAGACAAGAAGTACATGTAATCCTTTATTAGAGGCTACCTAACATGGATTTTTGCAAGGGAATGTGACAACCACAAAATTTTAATGGTTAAAGATCAGACACATAGTCTGAGTCTCGCAATGCCAGACATTTTTATTCAAAGATGAAACATTGTGAAATTTATTTTTATTTACATATGTACAAGCTAAAAGAAAGAAAATGAAGCAATGGTTGGGATGAGGACTATGAATGCATGCTTATTCTACCTCTCCCCCCTACTTATTCATAGGAAAAGAAAGTAAGACAGAGAATTACCTGTTAAGAAAATCTGTACACTTGGGTTGCCTCCCAAAAACGCTAAGTTTACCGTCTTCAGCCGGACGCAATTAGGCTTCGTTTGGCTCAGCTAGCTTGGTAGAATCCATTTTTAAGAAAAGTGGGCTTTCAAAGAAATGCTTTAACCTTTGCCCATTGACAGTGAATGATTGTCCAGTTTTAGGATCAAGAATAATGACAGCACCATTGTCAAAACTTTGACAACAGTGTAAGGACCATCCCATCCGGACTTTAAGTTTCCACGAAGCCTAGAATTAAATAGCCAGACCTTATCATGCACTTGAAAAAAATTTCTATGAATGTGTTTGTCATGGAATGCTTTGTCTTTGGCTTTATAGATTTTTGGCTTTAGCTTTGGATTATTCTCTCCCTTAAACCCTAGAGCACAGGGTTGGTCTACTACTTTTCCTCACAAGATTCCTCCAAGGAGTCTACCACTAGACAACTCTCTCCTTGATCATGATGCCTAGATGCCTTAAAATATCGATACTAACCCGCTCATCCCCAAATGATATATCCATCATCCCGGTAGCACAATTAATGTTGGCTCTAGCTGTAGCCAAAAAGGGTCTACCAAGGATAATGGTGGACTGAGTTAAATCCTGAGGAGTGTTCATGTCCAGAATGATGAAATCGACAGGGAAGTAACAATCATTGATTTTTATAATAACGTCCTCAACTAAGCCTTTAGGAGTGGTGACAGAACGATCGGCTAGTTGAAGGACAACAGAAGTGGGTTTCAACTCTCCTAACTTGAATTTCTCAAAAATGGCAAAAGGTAGGAGATTGACACTGGCTCCCAAATCCAAAAGACTACTTTTAAAAGTGACTCCACCGATGGTGCAAGAATTAGTGGAGTGCCTGGATCTTTGAGCTTCTTAGGGAGTTGATTTAAGATAATGGCACTCACAGTTTCGGGAAGAATGATTGTTTCAGTTTTGTTTCTCACTTCACGTTTTGGAGTACACATTTCTTTTAGGAATTTGGCATAGGCAGGCACATGCTTGATAGCATCAATGAGAGGAATGTTGATGTGAACTTGCTTAAAGAGTTCCAAGAGTTCTTCATTACCAGTTGGTTTATTTTTGGATTTTGGCTTTAAAGCTTCAGGAAAAGGGATCTTGGAATGTAACAGCTTGGGTCTTCATTTATTTTGACTTTGTCTAGGGATTCTTCTGTCATTTTCTTTTTTCCCTTGGATTTTTCTTTTTCAACATTCTCTTCAATTCCTCTTCAATTCATTTTCTTTATCCTCATTCAAAGTTGACATGTGTGGGTGAGGATTTATCAAGATTTTTTCACTTCTTAAAGTTGACACAGTTTTGACATCTTCACTTGGGGGCCCCTAGCTTGGGCAGGAGGATGGTCCTGTTGTATAGGTTGATTCTGAATTTGAGGTGCTAGAATATTCTGGACAAAAGTTTGTTGTTGGTTTTGTGGTGGAGGGGCATTCGGTCTTGCAGGTGGTCTATACCCCTGAGCTTGATGGTATTGCTGGTTCTGACAAAATTCGAGAGGGTTGTTCCTTGGGTTTGCTACAGCTTGACTTGGAAACTGACCCAATTCCCTCCTATGACACACATCAGCAATCTGCGACTCTATCCTTGCCAAATTTTGTTGAAAATTCTGGTTTTGAGTTTGATATTGAGTTTGTTGTTCTTGCATAGTTTGGCATAGAGTCGCCATCATATTTTGGAGTTGATTCATTATCATCCCAATTAGGCTGAGGAGGTGGTGGTTGATATGAAGGTTGTTAGAAATTTGTGTGAGCAAATTGATTTGAATTTTGACTTCCTTGGAATTGTTGAGGTTTTGAGTTAGAAGATTGGCCAAATCCCGAATTCTGATTGGGATAGGATTGACCGTACATGGATTGCTTGAAGGTAGGTTGGGAAACTTGTTCAGATTGATTTTTCCATGAAAAGTTTGGATGGTTTCTCCAACCAGGGTTGTATGTGTTAGAGTATGGATCATAGGAGAGTTTGTAGAAGCCTTGAGTAGCTTGGACTTGTCCTGAATGAAAGGGGGTAATTGGGCAGTAGTTGGACAGCACTGGTGGGATGAGTTGGGCTAGCACACATAGCGCAAGTTTCAGATGGTTGAGAAAATTTAGGTGTGGTTTGCCCAGTCAAAGACAGTAATTGATCAATTTTGTTCCAACTTCTGCTCCAATCTCTGGTCAAGTCTAGCTAACATGTCTTCTACCCTAGAGTCCGGTTCTCCTCTCCCTTTACTTCATACATCCCTGCCTTCTTTACTGGTCCTAGTGCTCTCTCATAAGAGTGGAGTGAGGCATGATTGATAGAATTCTCACTCAATGTTTCAAACAGATCATATGCCTCATCCTCGCTCTTAATCATGAATGCTCCTCCACGTGAGGCATCAACCATCTGCCTATTTGATTCAGTTAAACCTTCATAAAAAGCTTGAACAATTTGCCACCTCGACAGACCATGATGGGGGCATTTTCTAAGCAACTCCTTCAATCTCTCCCATGATTCGTGCATTAATTCTCCCGGGTGTTGGGAGAATCTAGTGATTGCTCTTCTCATGGTGTTAGTACGGCCAATGGGATAGAACTTCTTCAAAAACTCCTGCTGCATTTCTGGCCAAGTTGTAATTGTTCTCCCTATGGTTCCCAACCAATATTTGGCCTTGTCTTTTAAGGAGAATGGAAATAGGGTCAACCTTAAGGCATTTTCAGTGAAATTTTGGATCCTTACAGTGGAACAAATCTCTAGGAACTCATCTATATGCCTATAAGGGTCTTCATTGGTATTGCCATAAAAAGATGGCAACATCTGAATGGTTCTTGGCTTGATTTCAAAGTGATTTGCCGGAATTTCCGGCCTAATGCAAGTAGCAGGTTGATAGTCAGAAGGGATGAAGTATTCCTTCATTTGTCTGGGTGCAGCCTCTTCTACATTTCTAGCAACTTGGTTCTAGTTTTGGTTGGCCATCCTATGAAAGAATCTTTCAATTTCGTCTATAGGTTGAGTCAAATCTGAGCGTCTACCAAGCATGCACAGTAAAAAGCCTTTATTTATGATTTTGAATTTTTTAGATTTTTATTGATTTTTGAATTTTTATGACAAACACAAACAATCAAACACTTTTAAAACAAATTAACCTAAACACTAAGTGTTCCTTGGACTTATGTTATTTTTCTCAAAATTAGATTTATGCTTGCTTAAGTCCAATCCTAACTCTTCTTGTACCGGCCAGGTAAGAGGTGGAGTAGAGGGAGGCCCCCATTGCTTTCGCAAGGACCCAATTAAATAACCTCTAACTCACTTAAGCGTAAGCTTTTTAACCTCTAATCCTAGACACCAGACTCAAAGAGAAGTCTTAGAATTAAGAAAGAACAAATCTAATTATGAACCCTAGGGCCAAGTCTACTGGTTTTATTCAAAAGCTGAGGAAAATGCAAGAATGTGGAAATTTTTGTGATTTTTTGGGCCAAGGAAAGGGTGATGAAATCCCTCACCTTATCTTTTTATTCTAATGGGTGAAGCCCTTAAGCAGTCCCATTTAAAAATATGAAGTGCAACAAACAAATTTGAACAATGGATTTTCTAATGCTAAGTCTAATGCATGAAACAAGAGTTAAAAATCTTACCTTTCCCCTGCACTCTTCAATGCAAGAAAAGAGATGACAATTAAGATGATGAATGTCCTAAAACATGAGATTCTAATCTTGAAAATTGAAATTTTTATTTACAAACAAACGGCTAACATGAAAGAGCGATTTGGAAATTTTTTAGATTTTAGATTTTTTAATTTTTATTTGGTTTTTGAATTAAATGAAATGAAACTAACTAAGAAAATATGAAGTGGTATTATAAACTACTTCCAAACTAATCAAACCACCAAAAGTCCAATTATTACATGCCAACAAGAAGGAAATCTCTGTACATGCACAGAGAGTACATGAAAGTCTCACTACAAGCTTCTCTCACACTCCCCTATCTAAATTTCTGAATTAAAAACAATTGTAAAAACCAGAAATCAGCAAGCTCCTCCAATGGGCTTCAAATGTCAAGCCCAATCTCATATCCCACTCCTTGTGCAAATCTGAAATAAGAAACCCAATAACAAGTCAATAGGAAGCCCAAAGCAAATGAAATCAAATCAAAACAGAATTAAATCAAACTCTAATGCCTCCTCGGCAACGGCGCCAAGATGGACGCGCGGCATTGTTGACTGTGCACTCTCGTTGTTCAAAGTTCATTGCACAAATCAATAGTGCACTTCCTCTAACTGTCTCACAAAATTAAAACAACAAAGATGAACTAGCATGGTAGTGAGAACATGTCATATCCACGGAGAGGCTGAATAGAGCTTGAATTAAACTACTTTAACTTGACATCATTCGACAATGCATTAAAAGTGGATGAGTAAACAGTACCGACCAAATCACTCAAAATCTTGACGGATCAAATTTAATGAAAGAACATGTGGAATTGAAAATGGAAGAGATATGATATCACTGTATCCTCACAGCTCGAGGGATGAAAACAATAGACAGAAATCTTTAAAAGAAGACTTTCAAATCAATGTACCCCTATAGCTCAGGGGATGAACAGTAAACAAAAGCAGCTCTCTACAAATACCGAATCAATACTCTCAAAAGAAATGGAACTGTTGATCTCAGAAAGTTGCACAGAAGAAAAAGAACTGCTACCTATTCTCACAGAAGAAAGAAAATTCAGATGAACTGAACTAAATGCCTCTGAATTGAAGTCTGAAACACACAAGAAATGGAAGATTTACGCATCTACCTCTCAACAGCCCTCATCGGACAGAAAATGCAAACAGAAATTAATTGCTCCTAAATCAGAATCCTTGTATTATTACTGAAGAATAGGAATCAAACAACATTGATGATGTGGATCTGGACTCGGTAGATGTCCGGAATCCTTCTGGAATTCTGAGCTCCGATCACAAATGTCTGCAACTTACTGGACTGCAACACTGCTGACTCCGCAACAGAATCAGTCAAAAGACTTCTCCCTGCAGCCGAACTCCCCACAATCTAAACTCTCAGATTCGAACCATTAAACTAAGCAAAGAAGAAATGAGCAAATGCTTTGGATCAATCTCCAGATGAACAGAAGAAATAGATAAATCAACTCAGGCAAAATAGACAAAGCAAACCATCTGAATTCTCTAACAGCACAGGTGAAATGATAGAATCTAAACAGAAGAAATGAAAACTAAATTGGATCGAGCTCATCAACACATAAGAAATGGAAATAACAATTTCACTCAATCGGATTCCTCTAATCAAAGAAGAAAATGCAGAATAAATATAAATCTCAAAAACTCCATCGCCAACCCCAAGAACTCTGGAAGAACAGGAAAGAAGAGAAACTAAAAAAACTAAAGAAATAGAACTCCTCCCGATCTGCTGAAAGGTAAATTACAGAAAGAAATGACAGAATTAAAATCCTTAAAATTGAACTCCATGCTCTGCTGAATACAGGAAAGAAAGAACAGAAAAATTGCAAGAAATAAAATCCCTAAAAATTTCTACTGGAGAACCCCAACAACAAGAAGAACTCAAAATTTTCCCAAATTTCCACTGGCTAACCCCTTCCAGAACTGAAGAAAGGAAAATCTACAGAAAGAAACTAAAAAAAAACTAAAAACTCCGAACCAGGGAACCCCTAAACATCTCAACGCTCTGCTAAAACCGAAGATACAGAAGAAAAATTGAGACTAAAAACCCTGAGAAATTCCTACTTGCCAAAACCCCCGGAGAAGAGGACCTAAGGTCCTTATATAGGCTCCTCCCCGCTTCACGCGCCTCTGCAGCGGCCTCACTTCCTGCCCAAATTTGCTTTGCACGGGCACTGCACACGAGCTCCAGCACCTCCAGCCGCTCGAGCCCACCATCGCACACATCTGGCCACGCGAGCCGGCCACCTCAGCTGCCATCTGCCAGCCCGCCATCGCCTGCACGCGGGATCCATCAGATCCACTTCCCGCTCAGCACCGCCTCAGTCGGATCCAGCAGCCGCCCGCGCACAGTCGCCGCGCACAGGAGCTTCTACATCAGCACACAGATCTGGTCGCCTCCTCAGCATGAGCCTTCCGCCAGCCAGATCCAGTCGCCTCCTCAGCAGGCCCAGCCGCACTGCGCCTTCTCCCTGCATCGCTGTGCACAGCACCAGGCGCACCCAGCCCAGCCGCGCACAGCACCAGGCGCTGCTCTGCACCGGATCCGCCTGCATCGCGCCCCCATCTGGTTCACCTGGGCGCTGCTTCCCGCCATCTGCACACCAGCACACCCAGCCCATCGCCATGGCAACCGCCGCCTTCACCTGCTGTGGCCACAGCACCACACTCGGGAGCTCCCAGCAGCTTCCTGTTGCTTCCCGAAGGCTCTTCTGCTTCCAGCTGGGCAATGAGAAAACGATTGGGTGAGATATATTAAAAACAATATTTGTTTAATAGGATTAGGTGGGATATATAAAAACTATTAAAAAAATATTTATTTACAAACTCCTATTAAAAAGATATTATTGTACCAGGAATTTATCTACAGTGTTTATTTACAAATACCTAATTAGTTAATCTAAAAAAAAAGAATGACTTATTTGAATGAAATCTAACATGTGTATTCTAAATATCAACTAATATACGAATCTAATTAATATTTACAAGAATTATTCATGAAAGTATAAAACCAAGATTTATTTATGTACAATGTATTTGCAAAAAGAGAAAACACTTTATTAGTCACTTATTCAAAAAGCATTAACTTTATTTAATGAAAATCTAACTATGTGTTCTACCCAAAATTTAACTAAATGTTCACAAATTTATTTCTGGAAATTAAAATCAAATTGCACCATATTTACAGATAAAAGATGTCTAAAATTACTATGTATGACATTTAACGCAAAAATTCATGTAGTTATCAAATAGCTCCGGAAATATTTTGCGCATTCCTTCCTCGGTTTCCCACGTGTCGTCCTCATCCATGCATTGATTCCATCTAACCCTTACTAGTGGGATAACCTTGTTCCTTAGTTGGCGCAGTTCTCGGTCCACAATCTTAATTGGCTTCTCTTGATATGTTCCGTGTTTGTTGAATTCCAGAAGCTCATATTCTATGACATGCCATGGATCTCGTACATACTTTTTCAACATGGATATGTGGAACACATTGTGTATTCCCTCCATTCGTGGTGGTAAAGCTAGACGATATGCCACCTCGCCGACTCTTTCAAGGATTTCGAAAGGCCCGACAAACCTTGGTGACAACTTGCCTTTAATGCCAAAACGTCTGATCCCACGGCCTGGTGACACTTTCAAGAATACATGTTCACCATCTGAAAATTCCAGATCTCTTCTTCTATTATCTGCATATGCCTTTTGTCTTTGCTGCGCCACTGCCATTCTTTCTCTGATAAGCTTCACCTTCTCTGTGGTTTCCCTTATCATCTCTGGTCCTAACATTTGTTTTTCGCCAACCTCATACCAGCATATTGGAGATCGGCAACTTCTGCCATAAAGTGCTTCAAATGGTGCCATCTGAATGCTAGCTTGATAGCTATTATTGTAGGCGAACTCCACAAGAGGTAAGTGTTCATGCCAGCTACCTCCAAAATCTAGGACACATGCTCTGAGCATATCTTCAATCACTTGTTGGTTCTCTCCGTCTGTCCATCTATTGTGGATGGAAAGCCATGCTAAAATTTAGTTTAGATCCCAAGGAGTAATGTAGTCCTTTCCAAAAGTGGGATGTAAACCTAGGGTCTCTATCAGACACGATAGACACTGGTACTCCATGTAATCTGACTATTTCCTTCACATACAATGCAGCCAGAACATCTATTGACCACTTATTCTTCACTGGCAAGAAGTGAGCTGACTTGGTTAAGCGGTCGACTATAACCCAGATACCGTCGAATCCACCTCTAGATTTAGGTAGTCCGAAAATAAAATCCATCCCTATACCTTCCCATTTCCATGCCGGAATTTCTAGGGGTTTGAGTTTACCAGCGGGTCGTAAGTGTTCTGCCTTGACCCTTTGACATGTTAAGCATCGGGCGACATACTCCGCCACCTCTCTCTTCATGTTAGGCCACCAGAAGCTTCTTTTCAAATCCTGATACATTTTGGTAGTTCCAGGATGAATAGTATATCTGGTCTTGTGAGCCTCGTCCATAATCATTTTCTTTGTTTCTGCATGGTCGGGTACACAGACTCGATCCCGGAACAATAGCCTTCCATCTTCAGTTAATGAGAAATCTGGCCTCTGGTCCAGATTAGCCTTAATCTCCACAACTATAGGGTCATTGTCTTAGAGTGTTGTGATGTCCTCCAATAGTGTGGGTTGTGCTCTAACACTTGCAACAAAGCATCCCTTCTCTTTGATGTCTGCATCAATGTTTAACTTGGCGAAGTCTTCTAATAACCTCCATTCACTCACCATGAGACTAGACAAGGTAGCCATCGGCTTCCTGCTAAGAGCATCTGCCACAGCATTTGCTTTTCCTGGATGATATTGAATAGAGAAGTCGAAGTCCTTGAGATACTCCAACCACCTCCGTTGCCTCATATTCAAGTCCTGCTGAGAAAACAGATACTTCAAGCTTTTATGGTCAGAAACACAATGAATTTCTCACCATATAGATAATGACGCCATATCTTCAAGGCGAAGACTACAGCAGCTAGCTCCAGATCATGTACGGGATAATTGTCCTCGTGCTTCTTCAATTGTCTGGACGCGTAGCATACAACTTTCCCTTCTTGCATCAGCACACAGCCAAGGCCGATCCCGGATGCATCGGTGTATACTTCAAAACTACCCCCGGCAATGGCAAGGTTAGTACGGGTGCTGAGGTAAGGTGTTCTTTCAATGCCCTGAAACTTTCTTCACATTCATCAGTCCATGCGAATGGATTTTCCTTCCTGGTAAGCCTGGTCATTGGTACAGCTATCTTTCAGAAATCTTTAATGAAGCGACGATAGTAACCGGCTAACCCAAGAAACCTTCAAGTGTTCCTAATGTTCTTCTTTGGATTTGGAGTAAATAAGGATGTCATCAATGAACACCACTATGAACTGGTCCAAATAGGGCCTATAAATATTGTTCATAAGTTGCATGAAAGCCGCTGGAGCATGGTTAATCCGAACGGCATGACCACGAACTCATAGTGACCATACCTACTCTGGAATGCAGATTTGTGAATATCCTCTTCCTTTATTCTTAGTTGATGGTAGCCAGATCTTAGATCTATCTTAGAGAAATATTGTGCGCCAGAGATCTGATCAAACAGTTCATCGATGCGGGGCAGTGGATACTTATTCTTTATTGTCAACTGGTTCAACTGACGGTAGTCAATGCAAAGCCTCATTGATCCGTCCTTCTTTCTGACGAATAGTACTGGCGCTCCCCACGGGGATGTACTAGGCCTGATAAAACCTTGATCTAACAGTTCTTGGATCTGTCTCTTCAACTCCTGCAATTCACAGGGGACATGCGATACGGGGCCTTTGAAACAGGGGCTGCCCCAGGGAGTAACTCAATGGTGAAATTTACCTCCCGCTCAGGTGGTATACCAGGAAATTCCTCAGGAAATACATCAGGATATTCCCTGGCTATTGGAATGTCTTCTAAGGTCGGTTTCCTCTTTTCAGTAGCCAAGACGGAAACTAGGAAAGCATCACAACCCTGGTTGATCAGCTTAGAAGCCTTCAAGGAGGATATCAAGATAGGGTGTTTGTGATAACGGGTGCCAAGTAGTGATAGAGTTGGAAGGTTTGATCTTTTAAAAGTGACCCTCCTATGGCGACCGTTTACATCGGCATCATATTTAATTAGCCAATCGACACCCAGAATGGCATCATAACCCTTCATGTCTAAACAGATAAGGTCGGCAGGGAGATTGTGTCCTCCAATTATGGTTTCACATTTTGGCAAGTAGTGAGTGAGTTCAGATTCTGAGCCTAGTGGAGAGGTTACAACGATCTTGGATTTCAAGGGTACAGGTTTGACAGGTAAGGTTGCAGCAAATGTGGTGGAAATAAAGGAATATGCATGTAGCAACCTGAATTTTTGTGAAAAATAAAAATTTAAAATAAAGAATTAAAACCTAGCTAAATGGATATTTAAATAGAGCATTACATAAAACTCATTAAATGGAAAAGAGTAATGTGCTTTGCTTAATGGATCTTCTAGAATTTATTGGGTCAAAATATGAATTTAAAATGGAGAATAATAGGAAAATACCCTAAATTCGTAACTAAAGTATTACTTAAATAGAAAAGAGTTATTTAATACATTAAATAGCTAGTTTGAGTCATAATAGGATTCCTAAACCTACCCCATATGGGTTAACACGAATTTGGATCTTTTCCAAGTCTAAATAGAGATTGGAAAGCAAGGAAGGAAGGTGGGAGTAAGGAAATTTCGTAATTTAAGAGGAATTAGAGTAGTAGTAGGAATAGAAATACATACTTGCATAAATACACCTCTTAAACTCTCTTGGGCAACCCTAGCTCGTTGCCAAGAGTTGCTGGACGTGGAGAGGAGGCTAAGGAGGAGAGAATTTCGTGGAGAGAAGAAGAGATTGAAGCTTCTTCCCTTGTTCTTCAAGTTCTAGCCCTAGAAGACAAATCGAGTCAAAGGTAGACATTCTTACAAGCATAAACTATGAAACTTTTTCTGTAGGTTCTTCCTACCCTCTTGAACGAAACCCCCAAGTTTCATATTTTTCCATCCATCCTATCTTTTGTTCTTAATTTTGAAGAACTGCAAACATGATAACCCCGAGATGTCATGTTTAATTCAAATCTCTATGTATACTTGATCCCATGCTACGAAAGTTTTACTGTAAATACTTCATGTTGTTAGGGATCATTTGCCCCTAAAAAGCCTAAATTTCATTGAGCATGTTGCCCGAATTAAATCCATCTTTCTCTCTGTGTCTGGTTCTATGTTACTCGTTCTTGTTTGTTCTCAAACCATGTTCAACCCATGTTCTCTCTCGAATCCCTATTTATTGGAGGTACCCTTACCTGTCTAGTTTAATTTTCAACTGATTTCATGATTTTCCGTTGACTATACAATTAGTTATGATTTTCTAAATGACCCTGTATCGAAAGTTAATATTCTGGTCCGCAATCCAATGTCTGGTCTGACTCCTGTCAGAGTCAGGCGCAGACAACCAGAAGGCGACACCTCGATATGTCGCTTTCTGGGGCCTGATTGCGACACCCTCCCTGTCGCTACCAAGAAGGCGACAGGTGAGCCGTCGCGTTCTCAGTACCCGATTTGCATGCCCTGTCGCGACCTGTGCAAGACCCTGTCGCGTTCTGCCTGGCCCACGCCTTCTTACGGTTATACCCCCAGTAAAAACCCTACTTAAAAATGGTACTATATTGAATGATTTAAAATACATGTTCACGACTTATTTCTATCTATGATTTCTCTTGCACTTGCACACACTTGAACCATCCATATATGGCTGAAATCTTGCAGAAAATATCTCATAATGTATCTGGTAATTTATTGCAATAAAGCATATTAATTGCCCTATTTTTTAAAAGGACATGTATTCGTTTCTTGCGTTGTTTATATACCGACATTGACGCTCCACTGTTCTAGAATTCCTCTAGAACGTCGAGCACCTGTTTCATATACACTCTTTGCTTGGCTTGTGGTGAACTCTCCGTCGGATATTCCTTTCGCCGGACTAGTGAACTCTTGCACAAGGCCTCCGTAAGTCTCCTCTGATCATGGATTCCCACATGGTCGACGAGCCGGTTGTACCCTAACACCTATGATACCCTTTAGGATCAATATGATCCAAACGGCTGTTAGAAGTTCGCTCTTACCTTGAATCACGTCGAACCTCTGGACTTGTGCATAACATGGCCAGCGGAAAGATCGTGAATTCCACCTGACTGCCAATACGACGTGCGCGTGTTGTGCAACTGTTACTATCGCTTGTTTACTCGTCGCATTACGTGCAATGTCCATTAGCTCTCATCTATACTCTACTCGCTCGTCTATTCACGTTCACTCTACTTTCTCGTCTACTCATCTAGTGCTCTCATCTACTTCTTGGTACTCTATATTGGCCATTGACTGATTGTCTAAAGATAAACAATATAACCAATGCTTGGCAATATATAAAGGGCCCGATCTGGTCCTGGGATGTGCGCCCGAAAGTGCTAGTGCCCATGGGAGTTAAATGATCAGAGTGTTTGGCATTACACTCAAGTGCTATCTATCTCGACTATCTATATGACAATCAAAAACACAAAACGTGCTATACTCTCTCGATGTCTAGAATGACAAACAAGTGCTATACTCGTCGTGCTATTACTATACTTGTGCTAGTTGTGCTATGGCCATTCTGCTATTCGTGCTATACTCGATACTTGTGCTACTTTGGAAACTATACTCGCTCTCGTGCTATTGTGCTATCTCTTGCTATATTTTGACTCTCTTGTACCTGCTATCTTTAGATACTCTGCCATTAAATGCGTTAATTAATTAAAGCCTGCTTGAGCCTGAGATTTAAGTCCTACTGGGCGTTATCGCTCACCCTACGTTATTTGATGTTGTGTTCTCAGGTGAGACCGAGGATGACACATACACTCACGAAGAGGGGAATGACCAAGAGTGAAGCCAGGAGTACCCTCGAGTCATTATGTTATCTTAGAGTTATAGTTAGTCATTTCCTTTTATTGCAATGTAATTGGGCCCTATGGAATGGCTCTGATATTAGTGGTTGTAACTAGACATTGTAAAAGTTATTAATGAGAAAGATTTGCTTTAGTATTATTCAATGTGTAATGGTTTGATGTCTAGTATTTGCTCTATACCTTTTTCTTGCAACTGCATTCGCGCTCCGATATTCCGCGTCGGGGCGTGACAATGCAGCTCCCGTATCAATAAGTACAAATGCAAGTTGAGAGTGTATGGAAATGGTACCTTCCACTATACCCCCTTCCTCGGGTAGGTCAGCTTCTATGACAGCATTAAGGCGTCCCTGACGCCGTGGTGCATTCTGGGCTCTCCCGGGCTGGTTCTTCAGCATAGGACAATCCGGAATACGGTGGTCACGACCACCACATCTCAAGCATGCCCCGAGCTTCTTACAGCATTCCTCAGCTCGGTGTCCTGGTGTATCACAAAACTTGCAGTTTTCAGACGACGGCCTACCTTCCACTTTGACGCTTTTATCTCCCGCAGCATCTCTTCCAGCAATTGGCCTCTTGTTGTTGCTGTTGAAGTTGTTATTGTTGCTACGAAACTTTGGAACAGTGTTAGGTGCTCCCTTCTTGACAAAGACCGGCCTAGAGTTGTCCTTGCCCCTCATGCTCTCTACCTTAGCCATAGTGTCCTCCACTAGCTGAGCTCTTGGACCATCTCAGTGTAAGTTTGAATGTTGTGTGGTCCGAGCCTTTCAATGAACATGGGCCTGAGTCCATCCATGAAACGGTTGGCTTTCAGCCTTTCTGTGCCCACAAGATGTGGGGCATACACTGCCAGACGAGCAAACTGAGCTTCATACTCAGCCACAGACATGTTCTTTTATTTTAGTGCAGCAAACTCTGCTGCCTTCTTCTCCTTCACTCTCTCAGAGAATATTTTCCCCGGAATATCTCCAGGAATCCGGCCCACTCTAGTTCAGCTATATTAGGCAGATGGGCCGAAGTGGCCATCCACCAAGCTCAGGCATCTTTAGTAAATTGGAAAGTGGCCAGTACCACTTTCTCTCTATTAGTGCATTGCATAACCTAGAAAATCCTTTCCATCTCCTCTTGCCAATTCTCTACCTCGTCCGGATCAGGGGATCCAGAGAAACGAGGAGGGTTTAAACTCCTAAAATTCCGGTGCAGATCACCGGCTCCATTCCTTGCAGCTCCAGCCTGATTTCCAGCCTGAACTACATTTTTTAATGCCTGAGTCAATCCAGCCATGGTTTCCTGCATCGCTTGCCACTGGTTACGAGCCATTGCAGTTGAGTGAGAGAGTTATGAGGTTCCTGAGAAAAGATGGAAAATAATTAATGTCTCTCGATACATTATGAGAGTCAATGGGTAAGAGTGATTTATTTCTTTCCGACATATTCCCAGTCTCTAACCATTCTCACCAGGTTTTATATTTAATTTCCATAACCTAGGTTCCATAGGTATCTCCTATTCCTGAGACATATCCTATTTGGTATTCCTAGGCTCTGATACCACTAAACTGTCACGTCCTGAGAATTACGCAGCGGATATTAGTTCGAATAATTTGAGTCGATATTCCGAGACGTGGACAGTCGGCAAATAAGCCTCTAGCTAGCACGCGCTAAATGTGTATCAACACAAACATCATAATAGGGCCCAAATGTTGAACTCAATATAAATTGTATTCAAATCTCATATTGTCTCAGATGAACTAATACATGACTAAGACTCAATTAAAGCAAAAGTACATGATACCTCTCTTCCTACTACATTGTTCTAACACTCACAATAAACTAACTATAGATAGACTCATATTTGGAACGCTCTTCACTCGGACGCATTCCCATCCTCGACTTGCTCTTCCTCTTGAACTTCATAGTCACCTAGATTGGGTAAAAGTAGGGGATGAGCAAACTAGCCCAGTAGGATTTATATCTCAATGTGCGGGCATGATATAAGTGATTAACATTTTAGAACTAGGCAAGTACGATGAATGATATGCAAGTACGAACAAAACTCATTAAAACATGATATATAAAACAAGCTGGATAGAGTGAATCAGATAGAATAAGATTTTTGAACAAGATGCCAAGAAAGAACTAGCAATAGATCACTTTGCACAAGCACGCAAGATTTCACTTGATGTCAATAGTTTTCAAGAAAGCAAGATATCACTAATTGCAATAAATGCAGGATGGCCATATCACGCAAGCAAGCAAGCAAGATTGCACAAGCACGTTCAAGTAACACTAATCAGGCACGTAGACACCAATGTACACCAAGAAAAGATCCATCAAGAATGTACACCAGGACACGTGTATGTGGTTATGTATCTAACATTCAACAAGCAAGAAAGTACTCCCAGCGCAGATGCAACGCCAGTAATCATTATACCCCATGGTTAACAGTATATTTATGACTCGCCGTCATTGGGGCTAGACTGGAGCCCTTGGACACACTCCGTGCCCTGTCAGCCATCTCATGTAAAATTTTAAATGTAGATATCCACAGTCATGAATAATGGCCACTGAGAGTTTCAAAAAAGATAAGCATGTGTAATGTCATGTTCATGTGGATGATGAGAAGAAATAAATAAATTGAACATGATTCCATGAGAACAATAGTCAAGAGATAAATTCGGCAGCGGAATGATAAGATTTACAATTTAGTTCAACCTTTACATTTATAGCTTTAGTCTATGGCAATTCCCACTCACGAGAACAAGAAGAGAAAGAAGTGCACGCCCTAGATGTATAAGTGTGTAGAAATGCACATGTGTAAATTCACAATCCGTCAGTCTCAAACTCTCGGAAAAACACTTAACATGATGACATGCAATGAACAATGCATTTATCTACAAATGGGTTTACAAGATTTTATAATAAATTTATCACTTAAAGCAAGCTAGAATGGTAACAAGAGTAAATCACAAGTTTCATGTATGATCATATCATTAAGAAAGCAATTAGAATAGTATTCATGTAATTAAGGATTTTTCAATAGTTTAAACACTTTTAAGCCATTAAATAGACATTATGTAATGAAAGAACCAAAATATGCAATATCTTGTAAAGGTAGTGTCGACACAATCCATGCTGGTGTCGACACTATACTTCAAACACAAAGCAGAAACATGGCAAACTGGTCAGGTAGTGTCGACACTAGTTCAAGTAGTGTCGACACTAGAGACAGGTTCCAGAAGACCTTCGGGAAAACATGGGACATGTGTCAACACTAGATGGGTAGTGTCGACACTAGATCAGTTTCCCAGAACTTCCTGGGTAAAAACTGGGACAGTGTGTCGACACTAGATGAGGCAGTGTCGACACTAGATAGCTTTCCCAGAACACTTTTTGGGATTTGGGACAGGGTGTCGACACTAGATGAGGTAGTGTCGACACTAGAGAGCTTCCCAGAACACTTTCTGGGCTGCTTTGGGACAGTGTGTCGACACTAGATGAGGTAGTGTCGACACTACCTGCCCTCCATGACAAAAACATATGGTCAAGTGTGACCTGAAAACATGTCTCATGCAGCGATTCACTTACCCATCTTATAACTTCTAACTAATGACATTTAGACAAAACGTTCAACACAAAAGATGACGAAGACAACTAGTAGAAGAACTTTGATGTTGGGGGTTTGATGAAATTCCATCTCGAATCCCGAGAAAACATATGAAGAACAGAACGTCAAATGTAGCCCGAAATCCCAGTATCATGCAGTGACTCTATTCCCACACCTGTAACTCTCTAACCAAGGATTTTTGGACAAAACGTCCAACATAAAAGATGATCGTAACTCCAATTAGAAAACTGTTTGTGAAGGAAGCTTAGTCAAATTCAGTCTCGAATCATGTACATAATAAGAAGAACGGAAAAACCCTAACAGTGCGCGACTTTGGAAAACACTTATAACTCAAAATATACTGATTAGAATTCAATGAAACCAGTGGGCAAAGAAGCTAACTTGATGCTCTACACATTGGGATAGGATATATTAAGGTTTGGCCGGAGAAAACCTATTCTGGGTTGAAGAAGTCTCGTTTTTCCAGAAACCCGAGTTCAGACACTCGGAGGAAAACGCTTACTGCTCCGTGTATACTGCATGGAATTTGAGAATTCCACTTGGGTTAGAACGTAGCCTCGACCCTCTTTCCAGGGGTATAAGCCTTGTAAGGTTTGGTTTAGGTTTGTCCTATCTTTGGTCGACTTCAAGATGATGGTCCGTGCAGATCGCAGCAGACAAAACAGGGGAAGAAGAACGACTTGGTGTGGATGATCTCCTACTCCCCAGCCACCAAGAACTTCTCCACACGACCCCAGCAAGTTCTAAAACTCTTCCTAGGTTTTGGTGAAGAGTATTTAAGCAACCATGGGTTTTAGGAGTCCTATTAAACTAGGAAAGCTAAGCTGCGGTTTTGACAGGGCAGTTTCCTATCTTTGAGGATTCCTTCCTCCCTTAGAGTGGTGAGGCTTTAGGAAACCTCCCACCATAGATAGGCACGAATTTGGGTTGCCAAGAATGCATGATTGCATCCCAATTCAACTCAAATTGCCTCTTTCCAATTTCAGCCTATTTAGAGTTACGAATTTCTATGCATTCTCTAGCTTTATTTGATTATTGGGCCAGTTGATGTCCATTGACCCGCTTATGATATTGGGTCATTAATATATAATGTTGGAAGTCCCTCCAACACTTTTATTAAATTTGACTTCTTTATATATTAAAATTTCTGGGGTGCTACAACACTCACGAGGATGGGGAGGACCAGGAGTGGTCTACGAGTGCCATGACGTCACTATGTTATCCTAGATGTCTTAGTTAGTCTTTTATTTCCTTCTATGTATTACAGTCTATTGGGCCCTATGATATGGCTCTGAGTTAGTTGATGTAATAGACACCAGTTGAATTATCAATAAAAGATATTTGATTTCGCATTAGTTCAATTGTTCAATTGTTCAATGGTTTGTTGTCTATTCTACGCTCTATACTCGCTTACTTGCAACTGCCTCGCATTCCGATATTCCGCGTCGGAGCATGACACTATCTCTCTGAAGTGGACAAAGAGATACACTGTATACTACAAAGCCAAGGAAGCAGCTCACTCTCAAGGTCTCCGTGAAACATCACTGTTCATGAGTTCTTGCACAAGACAGCCAGTAGGAATTCTATCCCCTTAGGAGAACTCTTAATAGTGATAACTCTATAGGAGAGTTATTTGTTATCATCGTAGACATCTTAAGTCTTATAGAAAAATCCTTTCTGTAGGACCATTCTATAACATAGATGGTTCCAAATTCTTTCATGTATTCCTTGACAATGAGAAGAAGCTTTGGATCTTCTTCAACCCTTCTTTGATCAGATCCCACATTCTCTCTATCTCTCCAATTCTTCTATGTATGTTCAGTGTTATCCAATCATCATACAACTGTTGTTCTCTATCTATGTGTATTACTCTCTCTCTCTCTCTCTCTCTATATATATATATATATATATACTTTATCCTTTCTGTTAATACCACAAAGGGGGAGAAAGACAAAGACAAATATATATATATATATATATAACCAAACATTATTTTTTTACAGAACAATTTTGTTTACAACTGTCTATATAAATTTTTGTCACTAACAAAAGGGGGAGAATTATTGAGGAAAATATTTGGAAAAATTGTTGAGCAACTATCTTGAGAATTTTTGAATAAAAATATTAGAAACATTGTTGTACAATTATCTTTTCCAAATGCTTGATCATTCTGTTTTTTTCTATACAAAATCTTTTAATATCTCCTAAACAAATTTATTGAATTATACCACACTTTATTTTGTATGAAAATTAATATGACAAAGTAATACTCTGTATCACTTAATCAAATTTGTGTGTCAACACACAGGACCTAAGTGTCAACACTGTTACACACCTGATAAGAATTTTTTTTTCTAAATCCACAAATGTACACTGTATACCATACTGACTCCGACTCTTGGAAAGTCAAAGTAGGCTATCGATTATGTAAACTGATTACACTCCGACTCCACGGAAGTCGAAGTGATCTGGTTCACTACGACTCCACAGCAATCGAAGTGATCTGGTTCACTCAACTCCTCAGTAGTCGAATTGATCTGGGTTCACCCGACTCCACGGCAGTCGAATTGATCTGGTTCACTCTAACTCCTCAGAAGTCGAATTGATCTGGGTTTCACTCCGACTCCTCAAAGTCAAAGTATAGCTTCACTCCAACTCTTGAAAAGTCGAAGTAGCCTCACTCCGACTTCTAAAAAGTCAAAGTATGATATTGATGAACAAAACTTGTTTGACTCCGACTCTCAAGAAGTCAAAGTCTATTACAAATCAATGTCTCACTCCGACTCTTCTAAAGTCAAAGTCTAGTATCGATTATCTACATATTGTTTCTCACCCCGACTCTTTAAAAGTTGAAGTACAACATCAACTACTGTGTTTAACCATAGTTGGATAACTTTTTATTATTCCTTAAGAACCTAATGTTTATCATCCTGATTATTTCAATAGATTATCTTTATCCCCAAAGGATCCTTTATAGAATAAAAAGTCTCGTGTAGGAGTCGATTCTGCCATAGAAATTGATTCTATACTACATATGTCAGAGGCTAGCAAGCCGTTGACATACCATATAATATATCAGTGACTAAGGAGCCGTTGACATATGCACAGATATATGTCAGTGACTATAGAAGGTGCTATATTTCAACGACTGGTTTAGTCATAGACATATGTCCAATGTTAGCGAATTCTTTAGCCATACATATAAGCCATACATCAGTGCTTCAACAGCTGTTGACATATCATATATATTCACGGTTCAACTGTAGCCACTGACATATCATAAGTTGACGGATCTTTTGTCAACAACTTTGTTAACTACTTCTTAGCCGCTGACATATATTTTTGTCATGACTTTTGAATTTTATCAACATATGAATTGGTTTTTTTGTTTTTAGTGAATGCTATGTGAGGTGGACAAATGGCAGTCTGGAGTGTATTTAAATGTGATTTTACTGCATTTTCTATAAGTGCAGTAAATTTTATCTTTCAAAAATAAAAAAAAATTATATTTAAGAATTAAAGTGAGAAAGAGAATAATTGGATTGTGTCCCATTTTTTCTCCCTAAACCCCACCAGTCAGTGGATGAGTTTTGCTTATATATCCATTAGAGAGAGAGAGAGAGAGAGAGAGAGAGAGAGAGAGAGAGAGAGAGAGAGAGAGAGAGAGAGAGAGAGAGAGAGAGAGAGAGAGAGAGAGAAGGAGAGCTAAGGCACCATTTGGCATGGCTTCGGCGGAAGCCAAAATCGACAAAGTCGATTTTGGGGGCTTGGTGTACGGGTGACGAGATTTCACCTCGTCGCCCGGTCACGCCCTGCCATTGCGGCTGGGCTGTTAAAAAAAATACAGACGTCGCTCACCTTTGCGCCACGTCCATGGCTGCGGCGTTTTCGTGGGGGATTTCGCAAAAGCGGCACCCGAGCCGCTTCCGCAAAAGCGCCTGCCGCATTTTCTTCTCTCTATATTCTCTTCCCCTCAAATCGCCGCACACACGAAAGCCAATGACACCTTGTAACATTTGGCAGCGATTGTGGAGTTGTCAGAGATTTTGCACCTCAAAATCTCCCCAAATCCGTTTCCAAATGATGCCTATGAAACGAGTAACATGCGTTCCTTCTTACAATCGCCCGCCCAACATACATGTCCATACATTTGCTGTCTCCCAACCCACCTTCTTAGCTGGGGATGATATAGGATGGGTCAGATGAAGTGGACGAGTGGGGTGAAACATATGGAGCCACAGACAGTGGCGGAGCTAGCCTATCTCCAGTGAGGTCACATGACCCCACTAGATTTTCATAACTCTATTAAAGAGTTTAATATTTTCTATTAAATATATTTTGATTGAATTTTTTTTCAAATGAAGTGCCCACTAGATTACAAAATAAAATTTATAAGTACACCCTAATTTTTAAAATGACCCTATAAATTAATTTCCAGATCCGTCACTAGCCACAGACCACAAGAACTCTCTTCCGCAGACCACTGGAACACACAGTACACACACACACTCTCTCTCTCTCGATCGAAACTCTCTCGCCCACTGTCTAGCCCACAGGATTAACACACAGTACACTCACACTGTTTCTCTCTCTTTCCAACTTTCTAGCTCAAGTCCACGTGAGTCCGTGGGGACGCAGAGGGGGAGGGGAGCATCTCTGCACTGCGCAGGTGAAAGAATGACGGAGGATCTCGAGGCAACACCAAAACCCCAGACGTCACGGGAGACGATGTGGAGCAAATTGAGGGAGGAAGCAGGAATCGGATCCGCCACCTTAACAGTGTAATTTATAGGCCGGGTTCCTAGCGCCATTAAATGCCACAGTTAGGTGCGTCAGATGAGTGTGGTACAGCTACGTTTGGACGCTCTCAACTCACGAACTTTGACAGTGGCCTTCCCTTTCCCCTAGTTTGATCCGGCCTTGCATGGCGTCAAATGCATTTATTTGGGAGACTAGGGGCACAGTAGTAGTGCCAAGTGCCAACCAGGAGGAGGGACCAGACAGGCCGTGGACAGTCACCTAATCTACTAATCTAAAGGTGCAGACACGTACGGTGCCATAGCGAGTTGGGCTTTTTGTCTCAATCAGCGGGAACTTAAATATATCTATATATGCCTATCTTTTATTGTCACCTAGAGGTCACACTATAGCCCAATTACAAGTTTCGGGTCTTGCTCCTGGAGATGATGAGCCTAGTAAGATTTCATGTTTTACAGAAGATTGTTGCAAGATGTGACGACCCGAAGCCAATTATAAGTTTCGCTTCCGTGTTTTTGCTTTTCTTTAATTATAATCCTAAAGCCTTGGATCACCATAAAACAACTGTGTCGGAGACTCCTAGCACCAAGATTTCTCTCTCTTTCTCTACATGGGGCTCACATCAGATTATGATTAATTCTCACGATAATGCATGATCATGTGTCGAAACACACCCCACCATGCATGCATATGTTAGGTCCAGTGACGGATCTAGAATTTTTATTCAGTAGGTGCATTTTTAGACATCTCTTCTTGATCCAGTGAGACCACTAATGATGAGAGTTTATCTCATTAATGAAAGTTTTTCCATCCAGTGGGGTCACAGGACCCCACTGGACTTCATGTGGCTCCGCCACTGGTTAGGTCCCTTCTTTCGACATCTTCCGAGCTGATCCAATCTTCTTCTGCTCTCTACCTTCCCATCCTCTTAATTAACAAAAGAACCCAACTGTTGGGGACCGGACTTGTTGTTTACATGTTGCTTTCCTGTTCGACGCGGAAAAGGTGTAGGGTCGGCCCGACAGGCAGAAATTTCTCTCGGTCGCATTCATCACGTTTAATTGTAAGAGAATATAGCTTTTATCTTTCGCTGATCGAGCTGATACATGCGACAAAGTATTGCATTCACACGTCTGAGTTAGCGAGCGACGTTGGTCTGCACTTGGCTGTGGCCAGTTGAGGGCGCGTGCTTGTGTCACCCAAATCAATAATTCATGAGAGATAGAGGAAGCTTCTTATTAGGCAAAATTGAAACAGTATTAAGTAGTTTATGCCGGAGGTACCAGTTAAATTAATAGAAATAATAAGGGCTTGCAAATGGCCAATAATTAATCACATGAGATCGCAAGTACGCACATCGGCACATGTACCTTTGTGTCAAAAAAAAGGTACATGTACCAGATTCCTGTTCTGAAAGCTATATATGTTTGAAATCTTTTTCAGATATCGTACATGCAAATTAATAATAGTTACAATTGGGTTGTGTCATTTTATAAGTCATAATAGTGAATTACTTTGATGCAATATATTGAAGCTATTTTGTCATGTAGCACAAAAACTTAAAGTTCCTGAAAGTAGCTCAACCATTATAAGTGTATGTAAACTTTATATTTTTCCACACTTAGAATTCTCTAACAACATTCGTATTAGTTGTAACATATATAGGTAGCTTCCTATTTGTAGACAATGTACTTTTTTTTTGGGTTAAATTTGCCCATTGACTAAGATCGAGTACCTGAGTGCGCATACACCAAAGACTCAAGATCGAATACTACCAGCACTACTACCTATATATTTACAAGTCTTTTTTTAAAACACTCAAAGCGCTGCAGCACTGTCTTTTGAAAACTCTCTGAAAATACTCCTAAGCATTGCCTAACTAGGGCTTGAACGCCTGCCACAGTTGTGCAGCGGGGTAGCCCCATCATTGGGCTGCCCCTCGTGGAACGGCACTCCTAATTGTTTTTGAAGAGTCTCATCTGCTCGCCGTTGCTGTTTTTTTTTTAGAAGACGTTTCCTCATTTATAAGGAAAGACGTATATAAGACAACAAAGGGCGCAAGTCTCTACCCAAAAGAGACAGCGAACGTCATCGGAGAAGACACCATGCCAACCTGACCCAAAATCCTTAGATAGTAAACCAAATCCAATAGATTGGACGACAAAGAAAAGGATGACAGCCGGACGCCGGCAACGACAGGCCAACCAAGGGAAACATTAGCTTCCGATTGGAGAGGGGGAAAACAAGGGTGCATACAAAGGCGCTAACAGGGAGACTTGCAGCAAAAGTTGAAAGGGGCACAGGGCTGCCAGAGATTCCCGTCGACAAAGATCGATGGAGGGACAACAGGAGGAGGCAAACCCATAGAAATTAAATCTGAATGCCGTTGAGGAACTCGCCTTAACCGGATGGAGATGAATGCATTCTTCAACTACAGATCTCGAGCAAGGGAGCGTGAGTGTGAGTTCGCCACAAATACCATCAAATCAAGGAGGCAAGACGAGAGGGGCAAGCGTCGACTCCAACAAAGGCACCACTAAATCGCCTGATGCTAGGACCAACAGAGCACATACCAACGCAACAAAAGACACGAACATGATAGAGAAATGCCATCTAGATACTATGCCGATCGACCTCCAAGTAGCAAGTGAAGATTCGTTGAACCACCGGAGAAAGATACACTCTGCTAGGAAGGGGAAGACTCTTTGATGGAGAAACAAAGCTCCCACCTAAGTGGATGAACAAAACGACCGCCCACCGAAAGAAGAACCGTCCACGGACGACAACAAAGATAAAGGGGAGGAGGCTCCTCTAAAAAGTAGAGAAACCTCCTTCCCTCTAAGCTGATCCTGAGACCCTAGGGCAACAGGACGGAACCACCCGGGGAAGAGAAGGAGAGAGGTATGTGCATCACTCACTCCTTGATGTGGGACTCGCTTTAGTTGTATCTTATCTCTTCGTCAAACTTGTCCTACATGTGATCCCCATCTAGATCATGTGCTTCACGTACGCAATCTCTAAAGTAATCGCCATCTTGGAGTCCACATCGTTGTTGAACGATTCAGACAAGAGGAAAACGATAATTGCCAATCAACTTTAAAATTTAGAAGGGCAATGACTACGAAGTCTGTTAGCAAAATGTTTGAAATTGATAGCGGTCATTCAACGGCCACTTGGGTCCAGATTAAAAATTGTCGTTCTTCTCAAATGGATGGGACTCTACCACGTACATCATTAAGATTATTTCTGCAAACAATGGAAAGACATAGTAATTAAGAAGATCAAAATATATGTTCATGTCCAGGTCGTTGTTAGTACTACTGTTTCATGGTAACAGATGTGCCGTACGTGCGTGTGCGTAGATATATAGGAAATCATTTGTATAAATACCATGGCTAACCCCACCAAATAGAAGGCTGGAATGAAACCAAGTAAGAAGAACCAACTGTAGAGACATGGATTGGAGAAAGTTCCGCGGATGTTTGTGTGAAACTATCATGAAAGAGAATTAAAAGGTGTTTCTAGAAAGAAGTAGTCATGAGAAAGTAAAGAAGTGGGAGGAAGCGAGGATCACTCACTTTTATCAGAGAAGGCTACAAGGTTGTGTTTTGGGTAACATTGGTGGCCAGGGTTTCTAACCTCTTTCGACGATGGACTTTGTGTGCTCCCTCAGAAATTAGGTAATATACTTGTTTTGAGATTTTTTTCTTGGATTCTCTCTTCAAGTTGAGCCTTGTATTCTGCTTCCAATTGTTGTTCTGTTCTGCTTTTGGTATGTTTTTGCCAATTGCATCTTCTTTCCTTCAGTTGAGGGAAGGTATTTGCCTTTGTGCTGCAAGATCTAACCTTTTCTTAATGATGTTTATGTATCAACTTACCCAAAAAAAAAAGTAAGAAGAACCAAACGATCGATTAAAAGGTGGAAAAAGAACTGCATCCAGAATTCGACCCAAGAAACGTTGTTGTCAGTTGTGATACTTCCCAGAAGAATGATATTTGGGTACGAAGTGCATGTTGATCGAACACATGCATGTAAAAGGCCCATACTTAATCCATTTACTACTCCTATGAGGCCAAGGATAGCACGAGAGTGTTCATCTTCCCCGAGTCTTTTATATATCCTCGACACCTATCCTCCTCGATATATTCGACATGAATCGGGTAAGCTAACACACTACACACTGTTGTTTGCCTGTGAATTAAACATGTTCAAAGTTACACCGCTTATGAGGCCCCAACGAGTGAGTTTCGCGCTATATAAGAGAATTAAGCAAGTGTGATTGGGAGATTGTTTCAGCACACTTCTGTGAAATGCATCTGGGAACTGATAGATAAGCAAGCAAGAGAGAGAGAGAGAAACGAACTGGAGAGACAAACTGGCTTGCACACCTTACGTGGGCAGTCAGTAGAATTATATATATATGAATAGATTACAAGTACAATGGAAGAACTCTAATAAGGTACAACTCCTAAAGATTATCCATGCACTGGATATACATGAGTTTACGTAGCAGAGATCTAGTTTGTATGGGACTTCATAGAGTCTCTATCCAGATGCATAGAACCCTTCTCAGAAGAGTCGGAGTCCTGTTGTTCCAGGACATCCTTAATATGCCCCCTCAAGCCAACATGTTGAACGATGTTGAGCTTGTCTCGAAGCCAAACAAACCGTCCTTTTGGCAGAGCTTTAGTGAGTATATCTGCCAACTAATCTTTGGTGGACACAAAAGATACACGAAGAAGCTTGCTGGAAACTTGTTAATGAACAAAGTGAAAATCGATCTCGATATGCTTTGTGCGAGCATGGAAGATCGGATTTGCAGCTAGATAGGTGGCGCTAATATTGTCACAACACAGGATGGGTGGAGATGATAAAGTGAAACCCAACACTCTAAGAAGAGAGCGCAACTAGATCAATTTGGCAGTGGCATTGTCTAATGATTTATACTCGGCCTCAGTACTGGAGCGAGCGACTGTTGCTTGCTTCTTGGAACTCCAAGAGATAAGATTGTTTCCGAGGTAGATGGAGAACCCACCAGTGGAGTGACGATCGGAGGGGGAGCCGGCCCAATCCGCATCACAAAAGCGCTGAGTTGAAGATTAGAAGAGCGACGGAGAAGGAGGCCATGTTCAATGGTACCCTTGAGATAGCGTAGGAGACGCTTAACAGTAGCCCAATGCTCCGGCCGGGGTCATGCATAACTTGGCAAGCCTGATTAACAGCGAAGGAGATATCTGGGCAGGAGATAGTGAGGTGTTGAACCACTCTTTATTACCTTCATATTTTGGTGCTAACAAATTTATGATGTAACTTAAATTGAATATCTTGTTTCATCTGTGTCGCATCAATCTCATAGAAAATGCTAAGTCTTTCATTGATGCAATATTTGGCGCACTATAATGATAAAGTCGATGTTTAATTCATATACATCGATTTCAGTTTTAAGTGCCATAGTAACAAGCGCTATAACGATTTGATCTGATTTCATATAGTGCTACAACGATTTGTTAAGTGAGCGCATCAATTTGTTAAGAAATCGATCTCACAAAGATTCGCTAAGTGGCCGTAACGATTTGTTAAGAAATCGATCCCGTATCAATTTGCCTTCGCAACGATTTGATAAGAAATCGGTCTCATAACGATTTGATAAGTGAGCGCAACGATTTGCTCTCACAACGATTTGCTTACTGTAACAATTCTTTAAGTAGTCACATCGATTTCATAAGTGAGAACAATGATTCGCTCTCATATCAATTTGGTTCTCATAACGATTCGTTAACAACGATTTGTTTGCTCATAACGATTCGATAAGTGAGAACAACGATTTGTTCATCACATCGATTTCTTTGCTCATAACGATTTCTTAAGTACTTACAACGATTTGTTCATCAAGCTGTAACGATTTGTTTGGGCATCGAGTTGTTCATTAGAGCACAACGATTCACTTGGATAACGACTCATTGTGCACAACGATTTTATAAGTCATATCGATTTCTCTTATTCTTTAAAAGTGCTTTTTGGCGCCCAAATGAAAAGTCAAATATCTTCTAACAAAAAAAAAAAAAAGCTGCATGCGTATTTCAGAGTCTTGTCAGAAAAAGATATGAGCTTCTCTTTTCAGCATGTTAGCAGAAACACAGTACAATACACAGTTTATCATAAATACTCTTTTGTGCTAACACTCTCTTCTATGCTGACAGATCTCGAAGACCACCAGAGTTTGATTAAGACAAATGAAGAGAAAGATCAGCAACGACTAGAAGAGCTCCAACGGATCTCTTCAACGGATCTATTCTAAAGCTACTCATATAAAAGATGGAGCATTGCTGAAGAACAGATAACAGAGCCTTCCTGAAAATCCTTCAAGGAGTGTACAACTGTGAGAAGAACCTTCACGCCACAAACACTCAGAGAAAGAAAGAGCTCGAGCCAAATCTACAGAAGCTTTCAAGCAGAAGTCTTCATCGCCTTCAAGCATTCTTCTCTTCCATTCTCCCTGTGCTCATTGTAATTTTGGGGAGAGTCTGTGACTGTGAGCCAAGTCCTGAGTGTTCATCTTGTAATAGCTCTCAGTTAGATCTTTCTTTTCTAAGAAAGATTTTTGTCCAGCTGTAGGACTGTATACAGTGTGTAACCTAGCTAGAGGTTAGTGTCTAGCAGAACCTTGTTGGGGTTTGTACCAACAGGACCTAGCTGGGGGTTTAAGTCTATCAGAACCACACTGGGGTTTGTTCCAGGAGGTTTACTTCTGAACCTGTAAAAGAAGTAGGTTTGCTTCTGAGCCTAGAAAAGAAGTGGGCTGCCTTCTTGCCCGGGAAAGAGAAGAAGACCAGCTGGGGTGCTGGGTGTTGTAGTGTCCTTGAGGGGGACTGTACCCTTGGTTAGTAAAATCCCAAGAGATTGCTTGGGGACTGGACGTAGGACTTTCATGTGGGAAGGGCCGAACCAGGATAAATTCCTTGTGTCCTTTGTGTGATTGTTTATTTGCTTCCGCACTGCTACTCTTTATCACACTAAACTAACCAAACTTTCAAGTGATAATTTTCTGTGTTTAAGTTTCTATTTCAGATTTCAGAAAAACCTATTCACCCCCCCTCTAGGCTGACGTGCTGCCGTACCAAAAGGGCCAACATGAGGTACTGAAGAGCGCCCACAATACTGCGATACAAGGAAGGATCCACGGGTGTAGCCGAATCTGATGGAGATGTTGAAGAGCTGGCTGCAACTGGTGTGGAGATGGGTTTTGCACCATCCATTTTGGACCGGCGGAGGAGATCGGCCATATACTTCGATTGAGACAGAACAAAGCCAAGTGGATGCGGGTAGAGCTCAATACCGAGGAAAAAGTGAGCGGCCCCAAGATCTCTAATGGCAAAGTCGGCACGTAAGGATTGAATGAGGGCAGCAATGCCCCTGCATCTGATCCAAGACGAGGATGTCATCCACATAAACCAGGATAAATAACACGCCATTAGCTGAGCATCGAAAGAAGAGAGACAGGTCAGTTTTTTAGCCGGAGAACCCAAGATCCTGAAGTCAAGTGCTGAGACGGGTGAACCAAGCACAGGGTGCCTGTCGGAGACCATAGAGGGATTTATGCAGGTGACAGACGTGATCAGGAAGTTGAGGGTGAGAGAACCCCGGTGGCTGCTCCATAAAAACTGTTTCCTAAAGATTGCCATGTAAGAAGGCATTGAACACATGCAGTTGATGTATAGTCCATCCAGAACTGATAGCAATGGCGAGGAGGAGTCGAACCGTGGTAATCTTAGCAACAGGGCTGAATGTTTCATGAAAATCCACACCCGGTTGTTGGCAAAATCCTTTGGCCATGAGTCTGGCCTTGTGCCTTTCGATAGAGCCATCTGCCTTTCGTTTGAGGCGAAAGACCCACTTGCAACTGACTATATTCATATGGGACTGGCGAGGTACCAGGGACCACGTCCCATTGCGGAGAAGGGCATCAAACTCTGATGCCATCGTCGCCCGCCAAGCGGAGTTCTTGGAAGCCTGACTGAAGCATGTGGGTTCCTCTTCAGAAGCAACAGCCACCAGGCATGCTGGAAGAAGGTGTCGACTGGATACCAAGGTTTGAGCAGGAAGAGCAAGTGTGTCTGCATATATATCCGCAAGAGGCTTCATACGTGGAGGTGGCGAGCTGGTAGGGGAACAGTCCGCTGTCAGTAAACCATCGTGCATGGGAATTGCAGGAGCTGGCGATATAGGCAGCAAATAAAGTTGTTCCGGCATAGAGGATTGGGCCGGTGCCTCAGTGTTGCCAGCGATGGAGGCAAGTGTCAGCGCAGAAGGAGGAACAGAAGCAGACATCGAGGGAGCACTCTGTAGACTGGGAGGAGCTTCAGACGTGGCATCCGGCAGCGGCGAGGTGGGGCGCCGTGATGTCCAGACAAGAGACATACTGGATGTTCCAGGTGACGAAACTGGAACTGTTGTCGTCGTGTGGCTGGAGCAGTGGGAGCTGCAAAAGGAAAGAGCGTGTCATCGAAGATAACATCCCGCGAGACATAAATCCGACCACTGTCCGACTGAAGGCACCGATAGCCCAGGTGATGTGAACTATAACCCAAAAACAAGCATTGTAACGAGCAAGGGCTAAGCTTATTCGAAGCATATGGCCGAAGCCAAGGATAACAAGCGCACCCAAAAACAAGAAGAAACGTATAGTCGGGCTGTTTTTTGTAGAGAGTAAGATAAGGAGATGCCTGTTGAAGAGTGGAGGTGGGAAGGCGGTTAATGAGATAGACAGCGGTGGCAACAGCGTCGTCCCAATAACGTTGGGGAACAGAGGCATGAAGTGACATGGCGAGGGTAGATTCTACAATGTGGCGATTCTTGCGTTCAGTGGCACCATTCTGCTGAGGGGTATGAGGACAAGATACCCGATGACAAATGCCAATGGAATCCAAGTAGGAACTAAGAGCTTGAAACTCGCCCCCCCAGTCAGAATGGAATTCTTTGATTTTCCTGTTGAAGAGCCACTCAACATGTCGCTAGAAACGAGCAAAGATAGTACATACATCTGATTTGAGGGGTAAAGGAAACAACCATGTTAATCTACTATAATCGTCAACAAAAATTACATAGTATCGAAAGCCATTATGAGAGATGATCGGGGCAGGACCCCAGACATCTAAATGGATGAGATCTAATGGCCCAGTAGAACGGGAGGGAGAGGAAGGGAAGGGAAGCCGATGAGACTTGGCTTGCATACAGGCCGGACAGAGATGGCTATGGGTAGGAGGGGAAGGGACTCCGAGGGCAGAGGTAACGTGCGCCACCATTTGCAGTGCTGGATGACCCAGTCGCCCATGCCAGGCAGGTGGAGAGAGAGCACACCAGAGAACGTAGCAGGCGATGAAGATGACGGGATGCTGGAAGGGCGGCACAAAGGAAGGGGAATCCGATAGATGCCACCATCAAGGCATCCGCGCATCAAAACCTTCCCCGACTGAAGATCCTTCACAAGACAAAATGTAGGATGAAAGTCAAAGGAAACGTGATTATCTGGAGAAAATTGATTACAGAGAGAAGGTTGCGGCTCATGGCAGGGACACAGAGGATGTTATTGAGGACAAGAGGATGAGAGGAGGAAGGTAACAATGCGTGCCCAAGGTTAGAGATACGCAAACCTGAGCTGTTGCCAATGTGCATCATATCAGTTCCGGTGTAGCAGTGGGCGCCGAGAGTTGGGTGTAGTCTGGAGTGACATGGTGCGTTGCGCCTGAGTCGGGGTACCAAGCTATTGAAGAGGGACGTGGTAGAAGACCAGCTGAAGCAGAGAACGATGCAGGAGGAGCAGGAGTTTGCTGCTGCTGCACCGGAGGTGACTGGCGTGGTCCGCCAGTGAATCGCAGATTGTAGCGCTCCGGACATTAATGGGCATAATGCTGGCCAGTGAGGAAGCAGATTTGGCAGAAGGGACCACGACTGCGCCCACGGCCACGTTCGCACCCCCTGCTAGATTTTCCCCCGCCACGACCACGGCTAGATGCGTCGTCCGACGTCGAAGGTTGGCCGCTGACAGCAGAGTTGGCGGAGAGAAAGGTCGGTTCATCTGAGGAGCGCTCACAGTGTTGCAGGAAACTTTCATGGGCAAGAAGAATGGCATGCAAGTCTTTAAGAGAAACCTCACGTAGGCGTGTGGTAATGGAGGGGATAAAGGAGTTATAGGCCGGCCCAAGACCGGCAAGGACTTGCATCACGAGATCCTGTGGGCTAACAGGTTTGCCGATGATAGCGACGGAGTCGGCAATCTGTTTGATAGTCTGCATGTAATCGGTGATGGAAGAAGATCCGCGGCGGACGCCGTGAAGCTGAGTGCGGAGTTCAAGGATGCGCACACCTGGAGTGAGAAGCCAGGGCTTGGGCGATAGCGGTCTAGGCGGCACATGACGTGGTGCACTCTAGAACAATAGCAGCAACAGAGTCGGACATGGAAGCGAGCATCCAGGACATCACGAGGGCGTCACATCGTTGCCATGCATCGTGCGCGGAGTTGGGAAGGATAGCGAGGGAGTCGGCAATCTGTTTGATAGTCTGCATGTAATCGGTGATGGAAGAAGATCCGCGGCGGACGCCGTGAAGCTGACTGCGGAGTTGAAGGATGCGCGCACTGGAGTGAGAAGCCAGGGCTTGGGCAATGGCGGTCTAGGCGGCACATGACGTGGTGCACTCAGGAACAATAGTAGCAATAGAGTCGGACATGGAAGCGAGCATCCAGGACATCACGAGGGAGTCACATCGTTGCCATGAATCGTGCGCAGAGTTGGGAAGGGAGACGTCGGCGGCATTCACAACCTGTTCAGGGGGACATGGTTCGGAGCCGTTGAGGATGCCCATGTAGCCGTTGGCACGGAGAGCATCCATAAACTGCCTACGCCACCAGTCATAGTTGTCGTAGGTGAGCTTGATGGTAAGGAGAGACATAGTGCTTGGGGGAGGGGTTAAACAGGAGGCGCTGTGGAGAAATCCACGGAAGGTAGGTGCACGGAAGCAAGGGAAGACGAACCAGTGGTAGCCTGGAGGTTCGATGGTACTGCAGTGGGAGGGGATGGATCCACAGCAGTTGCATGTGGCACGGAGGAGGCAGTGACGGACAGAGAGGATGTAGAGGGATCCATGATGGTGGAAGCAAGAAGCAAAGATTAAATGATCGGTGAAAGAAGAGAAAAGATTGGGATCACAGAGCTGTTAGGAAAGAAGCTCTGATACCATGATAGATAAGCAAGCAAGAGAGAGAGAGAGAGAGAGAGAGAAACGAACTGGAGAGACAACTGGCTTGCACACGTTATGTGGGCAGCCTATAGAATTATATATATATGAATAGATTATAGGTACAATGGAAGAACTCTACATAATGTACAACTCCTAAAGATTATCCATGTACTGGATATACGTGAGTTTACGTAGCAGAGATCTGGTTTGTATGGGACTTCATAGAGTCATTATCTAGATGCGTAGAACCCTTCTCAGAAGAGTCGGAGTCCTATTGTTCCAGGACATCCTTAATAGTAACAGCTCGAATCATCGAGCTGAATGTACAGAAAATTAATTTGCATGCATGGCTTCGGCTAGTGATTACAACAACAGACTGCTTCCTTCGTTTCATTAATGGACGGCGTGCTATGGTCCTATGGAGGTTCCAACTTCCCTTAAACCCTTTAAAGATCGATATTTGTTGAGAAATACTTAGTGCACATCTTGGTGTGCACTAAACATGGCACACCCACTAGAGGTGTGCCATTTGTCCTTGAGGAGATTATAATATCTCCCCCATCCCATCTTTTCAAATTTCAAAGACAAATGACACACTCCTAATAGATGTGCCCAAATTAGTGTACATCTAAGTATTTCTCATATGAGCACTACTTGGTGCAAACTCCCATAGGAGTTTGCAACCAACTGATTGCAAACTACACTCTCATTGAGAGTGGACACAACCCTAAGAATGTGCCCCCCCCAATGATCTCAATCCTCTAATAAAAATTGAATTTGTTGCAAACCGCCACGCTGGCGTTTTTACAACAAGAGTTTTCCTCTCATATTTGTTTCACTTGAATGGATCATGACAGAACATGCAAGTCCCATCGTGTCAACAGCTCCTGGCACTCCCAGTGAGCAATGACAAAGGCGCCTGTGCTTAAAAGAGTCGATGGGTGACGACCAGTAAACAGGAGACAACGGGATGCAGGCGAGGGCCAGCGCCAGCGCCGGGGGGTGGTGCTTAGCCGACCAAGTCCAGCACGTGGATCGGACAAGCGTCGACCTCATATTTTCAGTACCTGATCCTTCGAAAATGTCCTGGACAAAGCCAAGATGCTTATAATTCTGTTCCGTTAAACTTGTGAAGTTTTGATAAATTACGGGGACTTCCCACATACAGCTACGAGTACGGGGTACTGGACATATGAACGGAGCGGAGCATCTTTGTCTTCTGAGTAGTAACCCGCACACGGGACACGTGGAAAACACATTTTTCTACTTTGTGCGCCTTTTGGGGGGATAATATAAATAGAGTAACACTTCTGCATCATAACATCAGGGAGACAGAAAGATAACTATGTCATATATTTTATAAGTTTATCTCATTTATATCTTGTGACATATAAATGAACTAATTATATAAAAATATATGTAAAATACTACTGGTATAAATAAGTCAATCAAACAGAAATCAACTTGTGTTTAAAAAAAAAAACAAAACAATGGAGGTAGCCCAGCCTTATCTACGTGCGAAAGTATACATTTAGAATGGGAAAAATAGATAGTAAGAATAAATACACAAGGTATGCTTATGTGTAGCCAAAAAAAACTTAGAAATTAATTTGTCTACTAAAAGTAAGAAAATATTGGGAACCAAATATACACATATTCGATCTAAAAAATACATAAGTCACTGTGACCAAATATATACACATCCTTCTTAAAATATTCAGCATTCTAAACAAACAATTTTTTCTCAAGTTATATATAATTTTTAGTGTTCATGAAACATAAATTCCATTCTACAAAGTTAGATTTAGTCCTTTTACTCTCAATAGGTGCATCATCTGAGTTCGCAAATTACTTACATCTGCCAATTTAATCCGTAGATCCAGAGCTATGGAGCAAACCCAAAAGGGGGCAATTGGTGAATTGGGTGGGTTTTTAATGACTTTTTAAAGTGATTTAAGTAGATCACAAGATTGCAAACATAAAGAAGGGAGAGAGGAGAAAGGAGCAATCACATGAAGAGACGGTGCACTTTTTAAAGTGATTAGAAAAGTGTTGTCCTACATTCTCAGCCAAGAACACTTAGACTTAATCACTAGAAACTCTAGCAACATACACGCATGCTAAACATCAAGATGTTGGATCATCTTCTAACTACACACACATACCGTACCTGCCAAAGCACAAGCACCCTTGCTTAAAAGAGCAAAACACATATTCAAAACTCTCAATTAAAAAAGAATATTAATATGTAGAGTTGAGAGAAAAATAGCCAATTTGAGAGATAATTCTATAGATGTGTAACAACTTGAATTTTTAAATCCCAATTAAATGGGGATAAATTAATGGACAAGATTGATTAAGGATTCAATCAGGATAATTAAAGTAAAAGAGCCCAATGAAGGAATTGGGATAAGTGAGAAGTTCATGAAAAGGGGACACTGGTACTCCCAGCTAGTTACAACTCACCAATCCTTTGACTGGTAAAAATATAATGATGACAGCCGAAGTAGAACTTCAGATATGATGAAGTGAAGCTTCATATAAAACAGAAGAAAACACAATCAGTATATGAAGCAGGACTTCATATATGACAAGTACCATTCAATTGCCTTCTATACAATCAATGTTTGTCCTTCAGCAGTCAATGTTCTAAGTGAGCAATCGATATTTTTTCTTCAGTAATCGATGTCCTAAGTGAGGAATCGAGGTTCAAGTGGAACAATCGATGTTTCCTTTATTATCGATGTTCAAGTGGAAAAATCGATGTCTCTTTTAGTAATTGATGTTCAAATGGAACAATCGATGTTTAAGTAGTAATCAATGTTGGTCCATATGGCTCTTGAACATAAAGTGATGGAGGCCTTGTCCTCCCAACATAACGGGACTGCCTAAGGACGTAAAAATGAGAAAATTTTCAATAGTTTGAACTTGGGAACTGACCCGTAGGCACACCACTTTAGGAGTTGATAAAAAGGCATGGCCAAGGCATGGCCAAGACATGTTGGGTATGTCCTTTTCCAAATTAAGATAAGGATAAGTTTGACAAGGATATGGCCTGAAGTATGACATATTTTGACTATCTGTGCTTCTTGCAGACCAAGTCAATGGTTGGTATGGCAGGGTATGGTTTGAGCATGGCCTATATATGGCCATATTGGACTTTTTGTCCTCTTTTGTCCCTTCTGTAGGAATGGAGAAAGGGTCCTAAATGGAACCGAAGACCCCTTAAATAAGTCATATGGCCCTTCTTGGCCGAACCTTATGATCTCCCTGTCAGGAAGGCAGTTTGGAGCCTTTTCCACTACACCCCATTTGCCTTAATTTGAATAGAGCCAAGGTAATCTTGGAGCTTGAGAGCTCTCCTTCTACCCTTCCTTGAAAGCAACCTGCTGAAGAACCTGGAGACCTGACATAATGGAGCACTCCGGAGCTGGAGGAATGATCCTACAGCTTAGAGCTTGAAGCTTGGAGAGCTGGAAGTTCTTCATCCTTGGACCACAGCCTCGACCTGCTGGAGCTGGACTTCAAGGAGTTCTTCTTCCTCTAAGCCTTGCATCAAACAATAAGAGTGGATTTGAAAGAGCAACCCAAAAGGTAGGTTTTCTGAGGCACAAATTAAAATGCTTGTTCTTGTTCAAAGTATTTCTAGAATTTTTCTATGTTAAGAGCCTAGTGGAACACCTGTGATTTGCCTAAATGTCTGGAGGGTTAGGATTTCCTAAACCTTATACCTTCACAAGACTCATCTTATTTCTACATGTTCCTTAGGAACATGACCCTTGTTCCTAGCAAGTATGCCCATAATTTCTCGATACATCTAAGATAGGAACCCATCTGATTTGTCCATGTCACCATGGATTTCTAGAACTATTAGACTGGAAATGCACACTTTCAGATTGATCATATGCTGATTCCAACAACCTCTTTGTTGGGATCTTTGTCTAAGTCTTTTGTCAACTTCGACTGTTTTTTATTGTTAAGCTTCAAATGGCCCTTCTGGCCACCTCAAATGTTCTCTTTTGAAAAACTTTGACTGGCCTTGTGGCACTCTTGATTTGCACTATTGACTGGCTCTTTGTGGCAACTTCGATTGACCCTCTGTAGAAACCTCGACTGGCCCTTCTGACTAGTTCGATTGTTCCTTATTGTACATTTCGATTGTCAATGTGATTGGCCTTTCCGGCCACCATGATCTGTTCTATAGCACAGCAACCAACATTACAATAACCTAAGTACCTTGTACAAGTTAAAAATTGGTATGAATGTGAAGATTATTCTAATGACTCCTAAATTGTCTTGATTTCTATCCCTTGTAAGTCAACTGAAACTCCACCTTTGCATCTGCTTGTCTTGAATCTGAAAGCAAAAGAAATGCATAGGAACCCCTTTGAGCCTATGACATTTCTTGATCCAACATGCCTATTTGACTTCTTGGCAATCTGTATTCTTGAAGTTCCTTGATCTGAGCTTATGTATTGGCCTCTTTGATATCTTAGAAGTTTGTCCTTCTTGACTCTAAATGGCCATAATGATTTGAATTGGCACTACTGTTGGGATGGTATCCTTGATTAAATGTCTGCGCAATGAGGCCTGATCTGGTCCTGGGGAGGAGCACCCTGACGTACTAGTATAGATCAACCAAAGTTGAGCAGTGCTTGGCATTGACATCCATATGTATGCAGGATTGGAAGTGCATTTTTGTTATATGATATGAATGAAGCACGATGTGTTATTGATATGATATGTTTGATTCATTCGTTTGACTTGATAAGTTTGATTCGTTTGAAATGGTCATATCTATTCTTGTCACATGTTTGATTGGATCATAAATTGATTATTGTATCATTCTCATGACTTGACAATTAGCATGATTCGTTTGAAATTCTGTAGTATGAAATTCTTGTCTGCTACCTTCATGCTTCCTGTTTTCCTTGGTCTCATGCCTGCCATCCTTGAAAAGTCAGTTGGTAAAATGTTATTAAGTATATTTTGTCTGCACCATGAGATATAAATCCTACTGGGCTAGTTTGCCTATAACCTATTAACATTTCAGGTAAAAGTTTGAAGCATGATTAACATGTAACCGATCCACTGTTGGAGAGCATGGACTACCCTAGAGGAGTTTAAAATTTCTGAAAATTTGATGTATGGGAAGATCATGTAATAGAATTTTAAACCATTGAAGTCGGATATGTGAGGAGTGTTTTCTTTTAGAAATTAGTGCTTGTAAAAACCATGTAATGAATGAAAGAAATAATTGATGATTTGTCCAAGTGTGCTGTCGAGCCGTTGGTTTTTCAGTGGTTGCTCTTTGCGTGCTTGGTGGTGCGGTTGTTGCACAAGAAGGTCGTGGTGAGACTAAGTGGCTTTTCGCACCTGCGCTTCGTATGCTCCGCGCGTGTTTGGCTATGCGATTGTTGCCATGAGGAGGTCGTGTTGAGACTTAGTGGCTTTTCACGCTGGTGTTGCATCTGCTCCCTGTGCTTCGTTTTGTTCCTTGGGTTCTTTGGGTGTGCCCCAATTTTGAGGACGAAATTGTTTTAAGGGGGGGTAGAATGTAAGACCCGGCTTCCCGGATTTCTGTCCGGTGTCTTGATGACTGGACACTACGCGTCCAGCCTGGGCGATGCATTAGCTCGGGTCGTGGGTGTCTGACGTGAGAGACATCCTTGTCGCGACCATCTTGTGTGTCACGTTCTTGTCGCGCCCAATTTTCCCGTCATGTCTTTGTGTCACTCCTGGTCAACAGGTCACGACAGTGTTCCGTCGTTTCGGTCGTCTGACGCCTGTCTGGGTGGCAGGTGTGTCAGTACGACCTGTCGAGTTTTCGCGTCGTCCCTGGGGGACGCGTTCTTGTCGCGGTGTATTGACCCGTCGCGTTAAGGTCCATAACGTGACAGGGAGGTCCATCGCGACTTGGGTGCTGAAGCCTTAAGGCCTTAGCTGGCAACCTCTTCTCCCTCTCTCTATCCTTCCCCTCTCTTCTCTCCCTCCGGTGGTGCCCGCCTCTCTCTCTCCCCTCTGTGTGTTTCAGGCGAGGAGGAGGGCCTTATCGTGTCCCCGGCGTTGTGGACCTTGCGTGGAGCGAGGAGAGGGCCGTGCTTGTGTCCCCGGCGTTGTGGACCTTGCGTGGATTGAGGAGGAGGTGGCCAATCTGACGTAAAGGGCCCTTATGGGTTTGTTTCTTTTTTTAAGGTAGGGATTGCTTGTACCTCTCTCGATCTGGGTGGATTGGGAGCACCTCATGCTTTCTAGTTAGTTTAGATAGCTTCTCGATGCTCCCCTCCCCCGTGTGGTGGTGTTTGTGGCTTGTGGGCGGCCCCGGGATGGAGTATCCTGTGGGTCTGCCTCTCTGCTAGTGTCGCGACGTGGTGCGCGTCGTGACACCAGAAGAGGCGTCTGCTCGGTCGGATGCGACCTTGTCGCGACGCGTCCCCCGTCGCGATAAGGATCGTTGTCGCGACACATTTCCCCATCACGATAGGGTTGTTGTCCCGGTGTCCTTCCCGTCATGATGGTATCGTAACAGTAGGGGGACGAGACAGTACCAGTGTTGTCTCGGTGTTTCCGTGGCCCCAATTAGCGTGTCGGCATGTGCCCCAGGAAGGCTTGCCCTTAGGACCTTCTGGTAGGGAACGCGGCAGGTTACCTCACTGCATTCAGTGACTGAGAAAGGGTCGCTTCTGTCTAATAATTGATTGACCGGCAGTCTATCGATTATTAGCATAGCAACGCTTTCCATATGACTAGTGGTGTTCCGAGGTTCTGGCTCTTTTGTACGTGCTTTGGTTGGCCGACGGCCCTCTCTTAGGTCTGTGCGTGCCTCGTGCTTGCTGGGCTTGTCGTGGGTTACAAGCCAGCAGTTTGGCGTGGTTTTTGTTGTGCTTGCCCACCTGTTCGCCCGATGCTTGGCACTTAAGGACTTGTCCCATTAGAGGTTGTCTCCGTTGCCTAGGACCCTCATCCCCGTGCACCTTTCATGGAGCGTTCGGGGAGAACGGATGTGCTCGAGTCGTGGACTTAGTGCAGAGGGGAAACGAGGTTTGGACAGTGGCGCCGAGTCATTTGTAGAGCTCTTTTGTCTTGGGCGGGACGCTGAGGTCGTTGAGGCAGTTCTCTTCCCCGCGCAGCCCAGACAGTCCTTTTTCTCACTGCCCCACTCTATGTTGGTTCCGAAGCCGCATAGGGAGGTAAGGCGTGGGGCCGCAGCTTGGCCAGGTTGCAGTGGTGTGTGCGTTCTTGTGGTGTTCTATGGTGGCTCTGTCTCGCTCTTTCAGGGAGGTTAGAGGCAAGAGCCAGCTGGCGAGCGAAGAGGGTGTGGACGGTGTGTCCTCCTCTTAGCTGTCAGTGGCGGTGGCTTGGTTGATGTTGTTGTGATGGTGTTTCCTCACGACATTTCCAAGTGTTATCCGTTGCCCTAGCTTGCACGGCAGTTGTAGCTTGGCCGTGCCTAGTTTCCGTAGGCATTGTTGGTTTGGCCTTGTAGGCCCGTGCTTCCGGTGGTTTCCGCTTCGGTGTCCTCTCGATTCCGTAGTCCCATTCTTGGGTGCTAGTCCGTGGTAGCACCGACGTGTGTGGCTTCCCGTTCTCACTTGGCTGTTCTGTGGCCTCGGCGGGTGCGCTGAGGGTTGCTTCCGCTTGGTGCCCGACTCCGTTGGTTTCTGCGTAAGTCGTGTGTATGTCACGACCTTGGTTGTTGGTCGTGGCATTGCATTGTTCTGTTCCGCTGCTTTACAGTACCCTGCTGTAGGCGTTCCTCGCTTTACAGCTTTCTAGTGTAGTTTTCCTATTTTCGGAGTTCCTGCTGCTCTGGCCGGTGAGGAACTGGTAATCCCTACTGGGCCCTGTTTGCGAGGCTCACTCCCCCTACTTCCTTCAGTTAGGGGCTCGTCGTTGCGGGAGCTCGGTGTTGGACGGTTTGCGGAGACGACTGTGGCACCGTGTGCTGTCAGAGCAGTGAGAGCGAGTGTTGTGAGCTCTTGTACCTAAGTGAGTTGAGAGTTGTGCTTTGCAAGTTCTCGGGGTATGCCCCTTAAGGACTACACCTTTCTTCTTGTACCTGTGCTTTTATTGGGACATTTTTTTTTTGGTTATTAGCCAAGTGGCATCCGCCACTGGGAAAGCCCGGCGCCACCCGGGTTCGATCCCGGGTGGAAGCGCCCCCACCCCACCCCAATGTCCATCCCGCCACAGGCGGGGGACTTTTATTTGGGACATGTTGTACAGACTTTTGTATATTGTACGATTGTTAAAGTTATTTAAATTAGTACATATCTCACTAGACTATTTCTTATTACCCTTCTGGGTCTTCGAATCCGTAGGTGGCGATGCGAACTTTGGGGTTTCCTGGCGAGGGGTCCGGGAGGTTAGGTCGTTACAGTTGGTATCAGAGCATGGGTCTACTGAGATTTGTAATGAGTTATTAACTATAGTTGTCCCAAAGAAAGGTACTAGTACGCTGCTGACACCGTCCGTCTATTGTTAGGCTTGTGCTTTCAATTGTCTTGCAGGTGTGCAGCTTCCCTGCAAGGTTCACGTGCGTGGCGAGTGTGGTCGCTCGGTGTGTTCGTGTTGTGGTGGTGCGGTTGGCAGTGGACTGGCTGGCAATGGTCTTCCCCATATGGAGGATGATTGCAGGCAAGTCCATGCGCGTGCTCCTGCTCGCCATCGACGCTTTTGGGTGCGTGTGTGCCGCTGTGGCTGAGAGAGCCTGCGTGTGGTGTGGCATTCACCGGTGCAGGGTTGTTGTTTGTGGAACCGATCGAGGTGTCCCTGCCTTGTTGGTTGTTCCCCTGTTGTTGGGGTGTGCTGCGTTGGTTGTGTGTGTGGCCTCCTGTCGGTGCGCTGTTGTGCGTTGTGCTCTGCTTGGTCGGCATTGTTGCTCGAGCTAAGCAGATGTTCTATGTGCCGTGTTGCATCGCTGGTTGAGCGCTGCGACACTTGTCTGTGGTTATTGTCGGCACGGTGCTGGCTGGTTGTGAGCTCTAGTGAGGTTCTCTTGGAGTTCTTCTCTATTGGTTCTGGAGGAAGTGAGGTTCCCCAAAATTGTGTTGTGCTCGTTTCTGGTTGTTGTTGCAATGCCCTCTGGGTTGAGGTGCATCGCTTGGTTGCCCTGTGTTCTGGTGAGGTTTTCCAGAACCATTTTTGTTGTCTTGGTGAGGGTTTCTCCAAGACTGTTCCGTGCTCGTTTCTGCTATTGTTGCGTAGCCTCAGGGTTTGAGGTATGCTGTTGTTTTGGCTAGTGCGTTCTGGCGGGTATTCCCAGAACTGTGCCTTGGTGGTTCTGGTGGAGCTTCTCTCAGGACCGACTTCCGTTGCTTCTGCTTGCTATGATGTTCTTTCTGATCGTCCGTGTTGTTTGGTCGTTTGGGTTGTGTGTTCTGGTGAAGGTTCTTCCCAGGATTTCCCTTTGTCGTTTCTGGCGGAGGTTCTTCCGAGGAGTGTTCTATGTTCGTTTCGGGCCACCGTCGTGTTGCCCTGTGGTTTAAAGTGTGTCGTTTGGTTTGATTGTTTATTCTGATGAAGTTCTTCTAGGACGACTGTCTATCGTTCTGGTGGAGGTCCTTCCCAGGATTGTTTCGTGTTGTTTTGGTTGTCGCTGCTCTCTCTCTCTCTCTCTCTCTCTCTCTCTATAGAGATGAGCTGTCGTTGTTGTCGGTTGGACTATCTGTGTTATAGTCTGCTTGGGCATTCTGGTCAAGGTGTTGTGCGCTTTTTTTTTGTGTGGGAAGTGGTCCTCAGGAACTCAATCTAGGAGAGTGCACCCTCCCCAGAGGGGGAGAATGGACTCACTCCACCAGAGAGGACCCTGGGCCAAACATTTATAAATAGAATTGAATGTACATCAAAGCAAACCCTGATTACATGAGCCTAACATGGCATAAACCCATTCTATCTAGCGCTATGGGACCCTTACATTGTGGGGAACACTGAAAGGTCCCCAGAAAACTTTGTTCTCCTTAACCTGACAACCATAATTAGCAAGAGCATCTGCTACTTGGTTGATCTCCCTATAACATGACATAACAAGTAAGATTTATTCTTGAGGATTGTTATAGCATCTCGCCACTAGCGGTATGCATGCCAAGTTGGACAGCGACCAGAATGGATTGAGGTAACCAAAGCCAGAGAGTCCGAATGAACAATGGAAATCCTAATTCCAAGCAATTCCGCCAAACAAAGGCCATCACAAAGCGCCTAACCTCAGCAATCATGCTATTTCCATAGCCATAGTAATGATCAAAAGCAACCCGAACAGAACCATACTTATCACGGATACAACCTCCACCACCGCAAAATCCAGGATTCCCTTTGCTAGCTCCATCCACATTTAAGGAGAAATCAGTTATTGGAGGGATCCAACAGATGAACTTGCATTGTTTGATTTTGCATTGTGGAAAGAAGCCAAATTGATGAAGAACTTGTACCTCAGAAGGAATGGCCTCCATTGAAAACTGCATTTTAGATAAAGAATGGGAATAATGTATTTGATGTTGCTGATCACCATCCTAACAGAAGTCCTCTTGTTTTCAAACCTGGCCAGACATCGCCCTTTCCATATTTCCCAAAGCAAAAGGATGAGGCAATAAAGGGAAACATAACCAAAAGGAGAGGAAGTATTAGTGGATGACAGGAAGCTCCACACTCTAGCCGTGATACTCCTGTGAAGATAAATCTTTGGATTGATTAAGGGAGAAAACCAAGTCCATAATGCCACCGCCAGCTCGCCATGAATAAAGAGGTGGTTAAGATCCTCATAGTTCGGATTTCTGCAGCAAGAGCAACGGGAAGCCAAATATATGCCACTCTCATCAATTCTTTGGTCAACAGGGACAGCTCTATTAATCAGTTTCCAGTAGAACAAGGATGCTCTCCTATTGTACGTTGAATGCCAGATTTTCTTCAAAGGCAGACGTCTTACACTAGAATTCCTTACCAAGTTGTATGCCGATTTTGAGGAGAAATTCCCATCTTTAAAGGACCCCCAAATGCATCTGTCATCTTCTTCAGTAAGAGTAACCCCCTACAAAATCCCATTAGGAAGAAAATTTCTTATAGGATGATGGGTGTCAACTATTGCATCATGGAGAGTAATCTGGTTACCATCATAGTTGTAGCAGAGAAAATCAGGAAGTGGCCTCTCCCCAAGCCAGACATCAGATAAAAGATCAATGTTACATCCATTTCCATGTATCCATCTAGTATTTTCCTGGATAATAAGGAGAGCCTTACTCCAAGTCTTAGAAGACATGCCCGGTAAGCTTCTATAATTACCATTCTGATAGCGTTTTCTAGCATAAGTAGCCCAAAAGGAGGTACCATGGATAACATTCCAGAGGGACTTCACAGCCAAGGCCAGCTGCACCTGCTTGAGATCACGGATGCCCAGACCACCCTCCTCAAGAGGACATTTGATATTGGTCCAGGCCACCCAGTGGCGCCTACGGGACCCATCCGACCCATTCCAGAAGAAGGAGGCAGTAATTTTGTCAAAATAATTTAAGAAGCTTCTAGGAATAGAAGAAGACGCTGCCAAGTATACTAGAAGGGAAGCCAGCACAGAGTTAATGAGGGTAACTCTACCCTCTTGTGAAATAAGTCTTGGTTTCCAGGCAGCAAGCTTCCGGTTCACCTTTTCAATGAGAGGTTGGTAATTAGAAGCAAGAATTCTTCCAGGTCTTAGGGGAACACCCAAGTAAAGAAGTTGACCATTCTGTCTTTTAAACCCGGTGACCAGCTTTATTCTGTTGATAGCCTGAGCAGACACCTTATGAGTAATCATGAAGCAGCTCTTTGAAGCGTTGATGTGCTAACCAGAGGACTTAGAGTATTTTTCCAAGAAATCCATAAATCTCCTAATGTTTTGAATTCCCCCATTCAAGAAAACAAGGGTATCGTCAGCGTAAAGAAGATGGGATATCCTCGGGCAATTTCTAGGACCAACGTACTGTTGGAGAATCCGTGCCTGAACCATATGACTGATACCTCTGCTTAGCGCTTCCTCCATAATAATAAAAAGAGCAGGAGCAATCGGATCCCCTGTCTGAGACCCCTGGTAGAATGAAAATAACCCGATGGAGACCCATTGAACAGGATAGAGAACCAACAGTTGGATATCAACATACCAATATAAGACATAAACCGATGAGAGAACCCAAATATTTTAAGAACTGCCAAGAGAAAGTCCCACTCCACAATATCATAAGCTTTCTTAATGTCAAGCTTGAACAAAACATTGTGACCCCTTACCATCCTATCAATATCTCTCACCAGTTGCCGGGCCAGGGAAACATTATCAATAATAAACCTGCCTTTAACGAAGGCCCCCGTTCCTCAAAAATTACCTGAGGAAGGATTTCAACCAACCTGTCACATAATATTCTAGAAACGATTTTATAGCAGAAATTACACAAACTGACTAGTCTAAAATCACCAAAGGAGGCAGGGCTCTCAGTTTTGGGTACAAGAGCAATAAGGGAGGAGGTAACCCCTCTAGGAAGGGGAAATCCTTGAAAAAAACTAGTAACCACAGCAACCACCTCCTTCTTAATAATATCCCAGCAAGAAGTGAAAAAATGACCAATAAAGCCATCAGGACCGGCGAACTGTTGGCGTTTAAACTGAAAACTGCAACCTTAATATCCTCCTCAGAGGGAGTAGCAGTAAGCATATCATTCTGACCCTCCGAGACAATCTTCGGGATAACTTGCAAAATTTGGTCATCAATGCTATGAGCAGATGACTGAAGAATTGAACTAAAATAGTTCACAGCCTCCTGCTTTAGAGTATCCTGCCTCCTCCCAGGAACCATTAACCTGCAACCTGTTAATGTAATTTTGCCTCCTATTCCCTGGACCACTGCATGGTAGAAGACAGTGTTTTTGTCGCCATTGTCCAGCCACAGCAAACGAGCCTTTTGAGCCCAGAAAATATCCACACAGTTAATCGCTCTCCTCAGATTTGCATTAGTGCCCTCCATAGTGGACTGGTTAGTAGGTGTCGGGTCAGCATCAAAAGCATCTTGCATCACCTTGGCTTCCTCTTCACATTTCTTCAGGTTATCATTGATGTTACCAAAGGTGTTTTTATTCCAGGTTGGAAGGACACTTCTAACAACTTTAAGCTTGTTGAGAAGAACAACAAAAGGATTATAATGCCATTCAGTACTAGTGGCCCAAGCCGCTTTAACAGTGTCCAGAAATGTATCATGGGATGTCCACATAGATTGAAAAGTAAACCTGGCCGGAAAAGAAGGAGGGGTATTGAAAGTAACCAGAAGAGGAGCATGGTCAGAAGTGCTTCTTGGGAGATGCCTCACCTGCATGCCCATGCAACTGTCATTACAAATTGCATTACTAAGGAACCTGTCCAACCTGGCCCTAATCGACGTAGTTCCAATGGGTTTATTTGACCACGTGAATTCTAAGCCAACATATCCCACTTCCATGAGATAAAACCTAGAAATGAAAGAGTTAAAGTCCAGCAGCAACTAGCATATACAACCGTTATCAGAAATGCAGTTTTGTTATCCTTCTGAAGAGCCATAGTGATTTGTTGATCTGAATAGTTAACCATTTGAAGAGAAAGATTTCGCCAGAAAATCCATAAATTGGAGTTCTCTCCATTGTTACCTAAAATCCAGTCCATGCTGAGAAAAGCACGAATAGAATTTGCCCGCTCCATGGGAACCTTAGGCTCTGTATAGCAAGAAAATCCACCATGTTGCTTGTGATGTATCTCCTTAACGATCGCCTAGAGGCTAATTTAGCAATTCCTCTAATGTTCCAGTATAATAAGGAAGAGTTCATGAGGACGAGTAGCTAGAGGAAGCACCACTGCCGCCTTAGCCTTCGACCGAGTCGTTGCACCCACCATCGTCGACTGGCTCTCCTTCAAAAATTTCCCAGAAGCAGGCATGAATATATTCTCAGTATCACCAATAATAGAAACTTTGTGAAGGACTGAATCTGGCGGTTTTAAGTTAGCAACGTTCATTTGTGGAAGGGTATCTTCTTCACTGGCGGCCATCACCGGAGTCAGCCTGTCTGCCTCCTCTCCCACAGGTGGAACCACGTATGTCCCCTCACCGACCAGTTGATGAGCAGAAGCACTCCCATGAATGGGGAAACTGTAGGTTGAAGTTGAGCACTCGAAAGGGTTCCTCCAGTGACTGTAGAAGGCCTAACCGCTTCCTCTTCAATAACTGTAACCATGTCTATAGCTTCGCCAGACGAAGAACCGATTAAACAATGAACTGTATTGTTCCCATGCAGCCCATGCAACGTGGGTGTAATCTGAATAGCCTCTTTACCCACCTGTGATCGAGACATCATACTAGCAGAATCATTAGTCTCATTCGGCTCCATAACTGATCCTTGCACCCCAGACCGAGCATGTGGAGTTGATCTACTGCGTCCTGCACCTCCTGATTTAGTGGAGCATGAACAGATTGCACTAAGGCCACCTCTGGAGTGGAGTCCATCTCCATTAACGAAGCAAAGCTATTTCCTTTCCCCTTAGCACCCAGACTCTCCTGAGGCCCCTTAGAACGCCAAGATCTTTTAATAGTAGGGAGCTCTTTTTGCTTTTTTTCTTGCATGTTATCGTTCAACTGAGAACCTCCCACCCCTTCAACATCCTTGTTTTTTTTATAACATTCCTTCTCCACATGCCCAAGCTTCTGACAGAAGCTACAAACCGTCGGAACCCTATAGTAGTTTACCTTTTGCCAAACCCGTCCATCTCACAGCCGACCCATATCCTATCCAGTCTTGCCTTGGCCACATCCAGTTCCACGCAAACAAATGCCTCTTGTGTTTGAGTTAAAGCAATGGTTGGCTCATATATTCTTAGGACCTGTCCCAGATTCCCAGTAATAGATTTAAGAAGTCCTGGTAGTAGAAATTTACAGGGAGCATGGGAAAGCCCACCCAAATCGGCATAATGGTGGGATCAACATTAAAATCAAAGTGAGCATCCCACTTGAAGAATCGATAAAGTAGGCACTTAATATAAAACTCCTCCTTAGAAAACCTTCAGATAGTCCTCCTCAACATCAAACCGCAGAAGAAGGTGTCTGTGATTCAGAGAGCTTGCGATAAAGTCTTCCTTAAGGCCCAACCTTTGTGAGAGGCAACTTTTTAATTCCGGGATGGAACTTCTACCATAAGCACAACGTACAATGACAGCCAGCTTTAAAGTAGCGATGGACATACCTACCTCCTCTCGAGTGAAGAATACTGCTGGCTCTCTTGAGTTAGTGAAGCCCGGGGGTTTGATGCCGATGGACACTGATGGAGGCGGTTTAGATTCAGAAATAATTTGTGCATAGGAGCGCCGCCCAGAGGAAGAAACACCCACTTCCAACCTTGAGTGGGAACCCCTGCAGCCTCATTAACCGCCATCTTATCAAAACCACCGCCGGCCCAGGGCCGGCGGCCAACACAGGAAGCACCGGCAAACCAATTCCCCAGAGCTTCTCTCTCTAGAAACTAGAGAGAGAAACTAAAACCTTAATTAAGCATGAGGTGTTGTGCGCTTGGCCGTGCGTTTGGCTGTTGTGTTGTCCAGCTTGCCTTGTTGTTCGTTTCCATGTTTCTCGACTGCGCTGGTGGGAGTTTGTGTGTCCTCGTGGTTCGGGTGGTTTGTTTCATTTTTGCTCTCGGTGTGCTCTTGCAGATGGTAGTCTGGTGAGTGCAGTCGGTGTCTGGCTGGTTGTGCTTCTTATGGAAGTGCCAGTCTTGCGTTGTCGTTTTATCTCTTTCTCGTTTGTGAAAGAGACTCGTTGCGTGTCTCCTTCCTTTGTTTTCTGTTGGTTGCTCGGGGTGGTGATGATCCACTATGGTGTTGTGTCGCCAGGGTGGCATCATTGCGACCTTCTAGTGGAGTTATCTTCCCTTAAGTTGTTTTTGGGTCGAGCTGGTTGTTCCCCTCGTGCTGTCATTTCCTTGTGGCATCGTGGGTCGGTGGACCTATTTTTGTCGTTTATTTTTTATTGTTTTTTGCTGCCTGCCTGGACAATTGGGGTATTGAGTCCCTGTTGGTTTGGTGTGAGGTAGTATAATTTCCTTGTTGGGTTTCTTGCGTGAGCGTTGTTCCGCTGTGCATTAGTTTTTCTTGGTTTGCTTGCTCGTGCGAGTGTTACTCCAGTGTGTGCCCGATTGTGCCTCCGGCTTGTGCCTTGGAGGCTTTTTGTATCATTTTTTTTGGTGTTTGGCCTCTCTATCGATCGCGATGGAGGTGGTGCTTCTTGCTCTTGTGCACTAGGGAGTTGCTATGGTCTTTTGCTCCCCATGCTGCAGAGTCGGTGCTCCGTGTTTTGTGTGCTTCTTGAAGCCGACATGGTTGTTGCGCTCTTGAAGTTGTCAGCTTTCCGTGTGTTTCTATTGCGGGTCTCTGGTGGAGAGTCCCCTTCGGTGGGCCCTGTGTCATCTCGGGCCATTGGTGTGGTTGTTTGTGCTGCAGCACCTTGAGCGTTTTCCAATGCTTTGTGTCCTTGTGCCTCAAGGGTCAGGGCAGGTTTGGCCTGTTGTGCCCTTCAGGATTGCGGTTCTTTGCACGTGGCTATTGGCAGGTCTCTTGTGGAGAGTCCTTCCTGTTAGCCAGTGTTGTTTCGGCCGTGGTGCACATGTATTGCACTTTGCTTAGTTTTTGCTCGTTTTCGAGTGTTTCGGTTTTGTGCCGTCTAGAGTCTTGGTACATTGTGTTGTACCTTGGGTGGCTCCTGGTGCTTGTGATAGCACCATGTATTGTGCCGTGTGCCTGTTCGTGAGATTTTGTGTGTCGTTTCACGACTTCGCTCGGTGTTGAAGGCATTGAGCTTTCCACCTCTGGGACACTTTGTGCTGGCCAGTGCCTTGTGGTTGTATTGTTACCACTGTGGGGTGGCTGCTTTGCTTTGTCTAGGTAGCCCTATCAGTGGTACGCCGGGCTTTGGTCGTAACCTATGTCCAAGTTTTCCCTCTCACTTTCGGAGTGAGTGTGTTCGGTTGTGGTACGCTACTTCGGTTTGGGTCCCTCTGAGGTCGACGTGTTGTCTCGACCTCTGCGGTTATTTTGGTTCCTGTGTGGTTGTGCGCCTTTTGGTGATTGGCATGTTGGTGCCCGCGCTGTGCCCTATGTGCGCGTGGCGGGTGTACTGCCAACTCTTCATTGGTTGTCCAGTTATGCGTGGTGTTGGTGAGTTTGGAAGCTGATGGTGGAGTCTCCTGTCGGTTCTTCTGGTGACAGTAAGGTCTATTGGCTCGCTAGTACTCGACCACGTAGTTTGTCGACATGTGAGGTGTCCGGTTTCGGATTAACCTCGAACGTCTTCTGTGCTTCCATCGCGGTATGCCACGTTGTGTAGCGTGTAGCCCCAGTTTTGTGGCTGTACGTGCGTTTGGTGTCATTCTCGGACCACGAGGAAAGTCTGGGTGAAACCTAGTGGTGACAGTGGATACCGTTTTGTGTGTTGAGGTTTCTATGCTTACGTTTGGTGTCCTTGTCGGACCACGAAGAAGGTCTGGGTGAGACCTAGTGGTTGCTGTAGATGTCGTTCCGTGTGTTGAGGATTCTCCGCGAGCGCGATGTTGCTCTGATTCTCGGCTCATGTGGCTTCTCGGTTGGGCTGGTAACCGATGCTAGCTACTGCTAGTAACGTGAGGTTGTTTCTCTGAGTGTTGTGCTTTACCCTCAGGCATTTGTTTCGGGTTGTTGTCGGCAACTCTGTGCTCTGTCAGGTTTTGCTGATGTCAGAGTGGGTTGCTGACCGACGTTTCCCGTGTTGTTATCAGCAACTACATCCGCTGTCGGGTTTTGCTGGCGACAGAGTGGGTTGCTGGTTGGTCGGTCCCAACAGCAGGGTCTGTTGGTGGCTAAAGCCGTGCAGTTTTTGGTTGGCATTTTCTACTGTTCAGGTCATTTATGGTGTTGCTCGACACCCGTGGGGTTGTCGTTCCGTGGGATGCCTCACGTATGGCTAGAGTAAGTCGTTGGTTTCTCGGCTTGGTGCTCCACCTACGTTTGGAGCGTGTTGTGAGACGTTGGGTTTCATTTGCTTGCTCCCCATGTGTTTGGAGCTCGTTGCGCCAGCCGTTGGTTTTTCAGTTGGTTGCTCTGTGCGTGCTTGGCGGTGTGGGTTGTTGCTACGAGGAGGTCGTGGTGAGACTTGGTGGCTTTTTGCACCTGCACTTCGTGTGCTCTGCACGTGTTTGGCTATGTGATTGTTTCCACAAGGAGGTCGTGTTGAGACTTAGTGGCTTTTTTGCAACGGTGTTGCGTCTGCTCCTGTGCTTCGTTTCGTTCCTTGGGTTCTTTGGGCATGCCCCAAATGTTGAGGACGAAATTATTTTAATGGGGGTAGAATGTAAGTCTCGGCTTCCTGACTTTTCGTATAGTGTCTTGGATGACTGACCACTAACGCGTCTGGGCTGGGCGACGCATTAGTGTCGCGTCGTGGATGTCCGACGTGACAGTCATCGTTGTCATGACCAGCTTGTGTGTCGCGTTCTTGTCGCGCCCGGTTTCTCGTCACGTCTTTGTGTCACGCCCGGCCAATGGGTCACGACATTGTTCCATCGTTTCGGTCGTCTGACGCCTGTCAGGGTGGCAGGTGTGTCAGTACGACTGTTGGGTTGTCGCGACGTCCCTGGGGGATGCGTTCTTGTCGCGGTGCATTGACCCGTCGCGTTAAGGCCCATAACGCGACTAGGAGATCCGTCGCGACTTGGGTGCCGAAAGCTTAAGGCCTTGGTCGGCGACCCCTTCTCCCTCTCTCCCTCCTTCCCCTCTCTTTCCCCCTCCGGTGGTGCCCTGCCTCTCTCTCTCCCTTTGTGTGTTTCAGGTGAGGAGGAGGGTCGTGCGTGTCCCCGGCATTATGGAGCTTGCGTGAAGCGAGGAGGAGGTGACCAATCTGACGTGAAGGGACCTTATGAGTTCGTTTCTTCGTTTAAGGTAGGGGATTGCTTGCACCTTCTCGATCCGGGTGGATTGGGAGCCCCTCGTGCTTTCTAGTTAGTTTTGATAACTTCTCCATGCTCCCCTCCCCGTGTGGTGGTGTTTGTGGCTTGTGAGCGGCCCCGGATGGAGCATCCCGTGGGTCTACCTCTCTACTGGTGTTGCGACCGCGGTGTGCGCATTTTGACCACCAGAAGAGGCGTCTGCCCGATCGGACGTGACCTTGTCACGACGTGTTGCCCCGTCACAATAATGATCGCTGTTGCGACGCATTTCCCCATCGCGACAGGGTTGCTGTCGCGGTGCCCTTCCCCGTCGCAATGGTATCGCAACGGCCAGGGGGGATGTGATAGTACCTGTGTTGCCTTGAATGTTTCTGTGGCCCCGGTTAGCGTGTCAGCGTGTGCCCCAGGGCAGGCTTGCCCTTAGGACCTTCTGGTGGGGAACGCGGCAGGTTACCTTACTATGTTTAGTGACTGAAGGTGACACCTTCGTGGCTATCCTGGCAGCGGTGCCAGAAGGGTCGCATTTATCTAATAATTAATTGACCGGCGTTCTATCGATTATTCGCAGAGCAATGCTTTCGTACCAACTGGTGGTGTTCCTAGGCTCTGGCTCTTTCGTACATGCTTTGGTTGGCCGACAACCCTCTCGAGGGTCTATGCATGCCTCGTGCATGCTGGGCTTGTCATGGGTTACAAGTCAACAGTTCGGCGTGGTTTTTGTTGCGCTTGCCTCGTCTGTTCGCCTGGTGCTTGACACTTGAGGGCTTGTCCCGTTCAGAGGTTGTCCCCCGTTGCTTGGGACCCCCATCCCCGTGCGCCTGTGAGGGAGCGTTCTAGGCGACGGGTGTGCTCGAGTAGCGGACTCTGGAGCAGAGGGGAAAATGAGGTTTGGACAGCAGCGCCGAGTCGTTTGTAGAGCTCTCTTGTATGGGGTGGGACGCCGAGGTCGTTGAGGCAGTTCTCTTCCCGGCACGGCTCAGACAGTCCATTCTCTCACTACCTTGCTCTACATTGGTTTCAAAGCCATGTAGGGGGGTCAGGCATGGGGCCGCAGCTTGCCCAAGCTACGGTGGTGTGTGCATTCCTGTGGTGTTCTGTGGCGGCTCTCGCTCTTCTGGGGAGGTTAGAGGTAGGAGCCAACTGGCGAGCAAAGAGGGTGTGGACAGTGTGACCTCCTCTTAGCTGCCGATGGCGGTGGCTTGTTTTCTATTGTTGTGACGGTGTTTCCTCATGACGTTTCCAAGTGTTATTTTTTGCCCTAGCTTGCACAACGGTTGTAGCCTGGCCGTGCCTAGTTTTCGTAGGCATCGTTGGTTTGGCCTTGTTGGCCCGTGCTTCTGGTGGTTTCCGCTTCGGTGTCCTCTCGGTTCCGTAGTCCCATTTTGGGTGCCAGTCTGTGGTAGCACCGACGTGTGTGGCTTCCCGACCTCGCGGTGTGTTCGGGGTCCAGGGTGGTTCTGCTTACGAGCCCTCGACCTTGTGGAGGTCTGAGGTGGCCGTGCTTGTGGTGATACATCGTTCTCACTTGGCTGTTCCGTGGTCTCGGCGGGTGCGCCGCGGGTTGCTTCCGCTTGGTGCCGGACTCCGTTGGTTTCTGCGTGAGTCGTGTGTGTGTCACAACCTTGGTTGGTGGTCGTGGCATTGCATTGTTCTGTTCTGCAGCTTTGTAGTACCCTGTTGTAGGTGTTCCTTGCTTTACAACTTTCTAGTGTAGTTTTCCTATTTTCAGAGTTCCTACTGCTTTGGCCAGTGAGGGACTGGTAATCCCTACTGGGCCTTATTCGCGAGGGGTCACTCCCCTACTTCTTTCAGCTAGAAGCTCGTCGTCGTGGGAGCTCGGTGTCGGATGATTTGCGGAGACGGCTGTGGCGCCGTGTGCTGTCAGCAGGAGTGGGAGCGAGTGTCGTGAGCTCTTGTACCTGAGTGAGTTGAGAGTTGTGCTTTGCAAGTTCTCGAGATATGCCCCTTAAGGACTGCATCTTTCTTCTTGTACTTGTGCTTTTATTTGGGACATGTTGTACATGCTTTTGTATATTGTACAGATTGTTAAAGTTATTTAAATTCAGTACATATCTCACTAGAATATTCTTCTAACCCTTCTGGGTCTTCGGATCCGTGGGTGGTGACGTGAACTTCGGGGTCCCTGGCGGGGGTCCGGGAGGTCGGGTCATTGCAGTGCATCACAGATGTAGGAAGCACATATTCATCATGTTGTGTTTTATGTTGGGGTTGTATGATTATCTGTGGCAAAGTTTATTGCTATGAGGGATGTGTCAATTCTGAATTTTATGAAAGAATCATGTTTTGATAATTCTTTGTGCGAACTCTGTGATGGAGGAGCTTTTATGATTGCATGAGATTAAGCCTTTCATGTTGAGGAGTTTTGTCACTTGAGTTAGCAAAATAGATTATTTTGTGGGCCCAAATTGCTGTTTGAGGCTTGGCCTTTCTATTTCTATTTAATTATAGGAGATTTGATTTGAATGTCGTGCCATGATGAGATGAGACTCGAGAAATTTTTTCAGATTTGGTATTTCAAATTTCTGCCGCAATTATGATACCTAAATTTTTGGGGGCGTGACAAAGGTGGTATCAGAGCATCCAAGTAGCCTGGGTGCATTAGAAGTGGTAATATCAGAGAATCCCAATAGCCTTAGTGCATTAGAGGTAATATTAGAGAATCCACTGGATCCTAAGATGGACAAGATAGAATTATCAAAGCATCTCTAGGTTGATTAAGGTGATATCATAGCACTCCTGGTTAGATTGAGAGTAATATTTGAGCATCTGCCTTATTGGTCTTGATCCCTGACTAGGTAGATAGGAGTATCTAAATTTTTACTCTTGGATTCTAGAGTTGGATAAGAAAGACATTAGAACACTAGCCATGATCATGGATCGGATTGAGGAGCATTATTAGAACTTCTACTGGATCCTAGGTAAGACAAGAAGTGATATTAGATTGTTAGTCTGGATTTTAGGAATGGATAGGAGTAGCATCAATGTTTCAACCCTGAACCTTGTTGGTTAGAAATAACACTAAGCTTGACTTTGATCCTAAATGTGAACTTAGTCTGGACAATCAAGAACCGTCAGGCTAAGCTATAGTCCTAATTATGGAAATTCTATCCTGAAGAATTAAGTTTCTAGTGTCTGCCCATGGTGGCACCCAGTGAGTGGGTGGAGCCTTGTGCTAGATCTGACTATTTCTTTTATAAAGAAGCAATTACCAGAGCTATGTATGCTCTGAGCTATAGCCTTATCATATGAACCTCACTTTGTGGATCTATATTTACCTAATGCTAGATGAGTTAGGAGGTACTAGAGCCTAAGTTTGGAACCTAAACTATGAGACTGTGTTGGAGAATCCTTGAATCTTAAGACTCTATGAATATAGCGCTAAGATAGGACTCTTGTTAACACCTAGGAACTAGTATTTAGTTCCAAACCTAATAAGGCATGGGTAGAAATTACAGAATGAAAACTTGGCCTTGATACCCAAAGGTTGTAGGTTATCCTGAATATGAGAAGGATGTTCTAGGTGATGGAGAGAATGGTAGAAGCCATGGACTAGACTTGGAACCTCCCTTGATGAATGTTATAGGATTTATAAGTTATAAGCAAGAAGCAAAAGGAAAACTGACCATCTTGGTATTTTATTTTGAAGGAACTTGGACGAATGACAATTGAAGAACAATCCATAACACTTATGGACGTACTAAGGTCGATTCAGAAGGTAACTAAGGCATTACGACGAGCTTCTCAACTACTGGAGAATGTTTTGGGATCTACTAAGAAGTGTAGACACGCGAATTTTCCCATCGCGGGCAAATTTCCAAGTTGCGGCGTAACGCCACAGTTGACCCTTATTTTGCCTTAAAAGAGCTTTTTCCCAATATTTCTAGATTTCGCCCTTTCTTTCTTGGTGCTTCCCAGGGGGTCCGGTTCCTAGATTTCTTTCTTGGTGCCCCCGGAAGGAAAATTTAAATCGCGTCCGCCACACTGGACGCGTATTTTGAACCGCCTTGATAATCGCGTCCACAACGGTGGACGCGTCTCTGAACCGCCCTTCCAATTCGTGTCCAACATCCCCACCGCGATTCTTTGAACCGCCTATCAAATCGCGTCCGACACCCCTGCCGCGATTCAGAGTCTGACAGCGGCCCGAAAAGTCTTCGCGCGCAGGCCGGTAATCATGACAAAATCTCTGAATCGCGTCCTTGTCAGACGACGCGATTCAGAGATGTCAAATCTGAGTGTCGCGTCGGCAGCCAGCGCATGGCTGAGTTGGTTTGACCGAGCATATTCGCGTCCGGTTGGGTCGTCGTGATTTCATGCTTTCTATCTGCGTCATCCAGAGTCGACGCGTCTTTAAGGCGGTGTAACCATGCCCGCGTTTCATCCAACCGACCTTCTTGATTCGCGACCAGCCGAGTCGACGCGATTTATCCCTTTAATTGCGGCGGCTGTTCCTGACGCGATTTTCATCCAGAACTCTAAAAGCGCAACAGCGCTTCTTTTCCAGGGATCCGGCCATTTTTTCGGAGGAAGGGGGGCTTTTCATTTGGGTTTTGGCTGGGGGTTTTAGAGAGAGAGAGAGTGGGTTTTTAGAGAGAGAGAGAGTGAGGATTCTAGAGAGAGAGAGAGAAAGAGAGGGGGGGGGGGGGTTCTTCGCGGCGGAGCCTTGCCTCGTCGCCGTCTTCCTCGCCATCCCCATCCTCGTCTCAGACCCGACGTCGCCGTCTTCCTCGCCATCGCGCACATCCAACGGAAGCCATGCCAACGTCGTCTTCCTCCTCTCGTTTGCCCTCCACAGCGCTGTTACGCCGTCCGACTACCTCGTGGAAGCACCCCTTTTTCTTCCTTCCGGACCCCTCGTGGTCCTTTTCCATTTTCCTTTTGGGCCCTACGTTGCCCTTTTTGCATTCTACACATCATGCATGCACACAATCATACCTTTTAGTTAGGGGTTTTTAAAGACCCCCTAAAAGGTGTGTTCTTCCCCTTTTTCATCTTTGTTATTTTATTGTCTAGATTCATTTACTGCACATTCCGGGCTAATCTCGTTGTTTCTTTTTTTGTGTCTTTTTGTCCCAGGTATCGAGCTGAATCTCCTTCGCCGGGCGGCCGGTGGAAGGAGGAGGAAAGAACCGACGCCAACATCCCGCGTCTTTTCTACGGTAGAAAGGTACACATCACCTGCTTCCTACCCGCCCCTACTTTTGTGCTTTTTAGGAAAAGTACCTGGCGATCACGGTTTGTCTTTATTGCTTTTATTGTCTTTTAATCGCCCGAAGGTCCACTATTTGTTTTTATCGCCTTTTTTTTTCACGTGTACCCGTACACGTTATCCGTGTCGACTGTCTTTCGTCCTCCCCGTAAAACGGGGAGAGCGGAAAACGCATCTACAACTTAAAGTTGTACATGCGGTTATTTCTCCGTCTCTCGGAAAAGATGAGGAAACGATCGTCTCCACACGAAAAACGGTATAAGGAGAAGAGACAGAAATGATAAAAGGTGCGATCGCCAGGTACTTTTCCTAAAAATTACCAAAAGTAGGGACGGGTCTGAGAAGGGACGAAAAGTACCTTTTGACCCGTGGAAATAGCGGGATGGTTGTTAGGAACGGATGGGTGGAAGGATCAGATCTAGAAGGGGGGGTTGAATAGATCTAATGCCAATAACGCGGAAGCTTAAGCAATTAAAAATTACTTCTAATCAGAGATCAAATCACCCAATTAATTACTAATCTGAAGTGTGATTTGGGTGTGTGAGCAAATCAATTAGTAGTGTGAACGAAATCCCTATGCATGCATCTAGCGAGACAAAAGGAAACCATAAATCAAACTAATGCAGAGGATTTTTAGGTGGTTCGGAAATCACCTCCAGTGACTCCTACGTCCACCCCCCACACAGTGAGGCCACACTACTCAAAAACCTTGAGTACAACTCACACAGGAGACGACGACTCCAAACACCCTTGAGCACGACGACTCAAGAAACACCTGGAGCACGACGACTCCAAACACCCTTGAGCACGACGACTCAAGAACACCTGGAGCACGACGACCCAAACTGAGCACGACGGCTCAAACAACAACCGGAGTACGACGACTCCAAATTGAGCACGACGGCTCAAACCACACAGTGAGTGCGACGACTCACAAACCTGAGCTCGACGGCTCGAGTACAAAGCTAGATCAAACACAAAAGAGATCAGATCCTCTAGCAATGATCTGATTCAAGACAGTTTCGTACATAGAATTTGTACAGAACTTCATGCACAATCTCATTGACGAACTAAGGAAGAACGAACTCAAAAATAAAGCAAATAGATGTAGAAAGAGTGTCTTCGATGAAGAGGCCGATGGAGATCCTCCTCAATTGGCGATGCTCTGCTTTGATGGCATCTGAAATGCCAGAGATCCTTCTTCTCCTGTGCCTCTTCAGTTGGATCTGCTCCCTTGCCTTGCACAGCAACCTTCTCTCCAGGGATTCCCCTTGATTCCCTTGTCCTTCCTCTTGAAAGGATGGCTTGAAGCTTCTGGAGATGGAGACAGATCTGGAAAGCCCTTTCAGCCGCCAAAAAGGTTCTTCAGGAAGTGTATGGGCTCTCTCTCCTTTGGGGTACAAGGAACATGGGTATTTATAGCCCCATATGTCCATAAAGTGCTTTGGGGTGAATGGGCACGGAACCCTAGGTCAAATCCCCTAAATCCCAAGCAGCCACGTGTACAGGAAAAATTCAAGTCACAGACTTTCGGGAGTGTGTCGACCTGCCCATACTAGTGTCGACCTGCTGTCCCATTTCTGCAAACTGGTCTGCTGGAAACTGGGTCTAGTGTCGACCTGCCTGAGCTAGTGTCGACCTGCCCTTCTGAAATCTGGGACTAGTGTCGACCTGCTTTGAGCTAGTGTCGATGCCTTTTGGAATCTGGGACTAGTGGACCTGCTTGAGTAGTGTCGACCTGCTGTCCCAGTCTGGCAACTGGTCTTCTGGAATCTGGGACTAGTGTCGACCTGCTTTGATCTAGTGTCGACACTACCAGACAAAAGTGTGTGAACCTGAATATTTAACACATATACCATTAGTACAAGATATTATCATTAAAATATGAGATATTAAACATCAAAAACATGTTGTTTAAGCATTATTGTGATATGTATAAGATGTTAAACATGTTCAACATATCATCATCAAAATCACAACATGTCACAATATCTCATCATTAAAATCACAATATGTCATCATCAATATCACAGTATGTCATCATCAAAATCAAGGTATGAGTGATGTTCATTGGATATCATTAAATTACAACTTTAGGAAGTTCCAAAACACACTCAACCCAACAATCTCCCCCTTTTTGATGATGACAAAACATATGCACAATCTCCCAATATCTTGACTCCCTTGACTGCAATAATTCCGATGAATGTAGGGAATAAATGGTCAGAGACATCAAAATAAGTGAGGCAAAGTGATATTATCAGTTGAGAGAAATTATTGTGTTTTTTGTTATTGTGCAACAAAGTTTAATCACAAGACCACTCAACACAAAGAATAGCAAATTACAATATCTGAATGTGGTTAAAATAATGATGCCATGTGAAATAAATGACCTATATGAGTGAGCAGAAGTATTTAACAAGGACGTTAGGAGCTTTAAGTTTACACAATGTAAAATAATAGGTCTAAACAGTAAACATGAACTTAATTAAGGTCTTAAACTTTTCTATCCTGTCTTTTTGATTTTCCTTCAATTTCCACTAGGAAAGAATACAAGAATAAATTAGTTAAATCTCACTTTTCAGTGCAAGAAATCACATTGATCAGATGCAAGACCTCCTGATTACTCAGTGGTTTAACTTTCATTATCTTGTAGAGTTGACTTTTGATTTCCACTTTTTGACGCGAACAAAATCACTTGTCAGGTGAAAATGGCCCGGTTACTCAGTGGTTCAAGCATTTGCATTGCTCTGTTTGTATCTTTCCAGATTGATCATTTTTCTTTTGACATTTTACAGGAATATTTTGCTTTGACCAGAAAAGTCATGACTATGATTTAGGAATATTATTCTTAACATGTGGTAAAAATAAAGCTTAAACACACAAGTGAAATATTAAAGCCACTCATGTGCCTATAATGGTGTTTTACAAATCATTTTAAAAACATTCAGTATTATGATTGCTTAACCTTGAAATGATACTGAATCTTTGAAATTAAACTAAATGCACAATAAGTTTAGTTTCATGTCTTAATTCTCTCATAAGAAAATAGCACAAGGTCTCAAAATTCTGATGAATTTGGGGTTCAAATAGACAAGTAATGTCAAGAGATTGACAATGACTCCCTTCAATAATTACATACAGACTCTTGATACTTGGCGGAGAATATACTCACGCATAGTGAAAGTGTCCAGACAAGCCTGACTTGTCTTTTCTTCAAATCACTATTTGATATACCAAGAATGTCAATGCAATGTGAGAGTGAGAAATTTATGAACAAGATATTTGTCAACAAACTGAATGAGAGTTGATGATGAATCAAATATGACAGAATATTTCTCCAGAAAATTTCTCCAAGCATTTCACTCAAAGATTCTTTCGAATTCACTCCCCCATAAGATATGCATGATATGAAATGATCATTTAAGCAATTCAGATATGTTCATTCCAAGCAATTTGCACAGAAAGAGTATGAACATGATCAAGCATATATCAACAGACAATTTATTGAAGGAGAAAATTTTGCAAAGACTCAAAATAAAGTTTTTGATATTTTCATTTTGCTTGATGACCTTTATGCAAAGAAAACTATTGATACTTGGCGGAGAATTTTTCTCACGCATGATGATAGTTTCCAGACAAGCCTAACTTGTCCTTTCACACATTTCACCATTTGATATACCACATAGTCACTGCAAAAAGGGTCAATTACACTTTATTTTTAGCATGAAATTTATTGCATTTATGAAGAATTTTTGCACTTTTTCAAATTTACTCCCCCTTAATATGTGCATGGAATGAAAAAGTTAGCAAGCAATTCACACATGATTATGAGCACAATTAGCTTTAAGCATAACATGACTTTTGGTACTTGGCGAGTATTTTACTCACGCATAATGATAGTTTCCAAACAAGCATAACTTGTTTTTCCACATGTCATCATTTGATATACCAAGAAGTCAAAGCAGTTAGTATGCACACAGACTCATGGGAACAGTTAAGCATGCATGATAACAAAACATGATTCCAATTGTTATGACATAAAGTTCATTGTTGGGAGTAGCATTGAAACACATTTCTCATTGTTCAGATAAAATTAACATTCATTCCAATTCAATCAATTCAAGTTTGAAATGATAAAGAAGTTTTACCTGAACATCTTCATTTCTTTCTCAAAGATTTTACCTGTGTTCTCCAATCATTTCTAGTCTTGCACAGCCAATATCTTGAATCCATTTACAATGTATGGCTGCAAGACTTCTCAGCTTGCTGATCAAGCTGGTTTTGGGACCCTACTTGTTTGGGTCCTGCAATGAAATCAATGTTAGATTGCAACAAAGATTTCTGAATCCAAATGCTTTTAATTTTGTATAGATGCATTTCTTTCATTGATAGAACTATGAGCAGAATTAGTTCCAGATTTTCTTTTTGCCTTGATCAATGCATCTATGTTTTCATGAAGTTTTATATTTTTTGGATTTTTAATATGAGCAGAAACAAAATGATTTTGTGCAACATTTCTATGCCTATACACATGGAACTTCTGAACATTTTCAGTATGAACATGATGTTTATTCCTATGTGTATGAGCATGTGCATTAGACTGGAATTTCTGAGCATGCACAACAAAATCATTTCTGTACCAACAGTCCCTAGAAATATGACCAATTTTATGACAATGAAGCATTGGACTGATTTGGCATGTTTATTGAAATTTTGATTTCTATTCCAGCAATGTTTGGCAAGATGACCAGGTTTATTACAGTGAAAGCAAATGAGAGCATTTTTTACCTGATACTTACCTGGCATGTGTGCATTTGCTGGAATCTCCTTTTTACGTGAGGAGGCTTACCATGAGGGGAAGGAGGTACCTTTTGGTGGCTCTTGGCATGATGTGAATTTTGAACTTGCCTTGGAGCTTTTGAACTGATGAAGAAGGTAGATGAATCTTCTTGACAGTGGCATTCTCCTTTTTCTTTTTCTGTTTCTGAACAAGAACTTTCACTAGTTTCCATTAGAGATATCAGGGTTCTTGTTCACAGCAGATTTCACAAATGTTATTGTACTTTTCTTTTCATTTTTCTTAGTTTTAACAGAAGCAAGACTTGTGTCTTCAATCATTTTGAATCTTCTGTTTTTCAGCTTTTAATGCAACAACTTCTTTTTCTGAAGTTTGAAGCTTGTTTAGCATGACATCCAAACCATTTTTCATCTTGTTCTTTTCATTTTCAAATTGAGCAATTTGTTTTTCCAAGTCAGAAATTTTATTACTCAAATTGCTACATTCATTGTCCAATGGTCTGTCATGGAACAAGCCTTCAATCTTCCTTTTTAAGTGACAATTTCTTCAACAAGTTGTTTGCATTTCTCATTTATTTGATGATCATGAGCCATATTAGAGATTTGTTTGGTTAATTGATCATTATCAAATTTGAATTGTTATTGAGATCAATCAATTCTTCTTTTTCATTTTCCAGATCAATGACTTTTGATTCCAATAGCTCATGTTTTCTTTCAATCCATTCAATTTAGTTTCACAGATTTGGACTTCATCTTCCAATTCTCTTTTTCAGAATTTAATTTTTCAACTTCATTTTTCAAATTCTCAATTTCTTCTGAAGGATCTTTGTCATTTTTCTGGAGCAATTCAAGTGTTTTTTCAAGTTTTCACTTTTTTTATGGCAATGTTTTAAAGTCTTTTTCAAGTCTTTATTTTTAGTGTTCAGTTGTACATTAAGACTTTGTATCTTTTCACAGAATTTAATCAATTCAGCATAAGACATTCCCTCATCTTCATCAGAATCAGAATTAGAATACACAAATGGATCTGGAGTTGATTTACCTGACCTTTTAGACCCATTTGAACTCTTGTGTTCTGAAGAGGATGAAGAGTGTTCTGAACTCTTAGACTTTGCTGTGAGAGCCATAGTTTTCTGAACTCTTTTTGCTCCTTTTCTTTGTGAGTTCTTTCCATCACTTCTGTTAGCCATGAAGCATAACTCCTCATTTGATGAACTTGAAGAGTTCTCTTCATCACCACTTTGGTCTTCATCTGACCAAGTTGCAATCATGGCTTTTGGCTTCTTCAATTTGTTCTTTTTGATCTCAGGACACTCACCTTTCATGTGTCCTTTCTTGTTGTACCTGTAGCAATCAATATCTCATTAGTTTTTTGATTTCTGCTATCATTACAATTTGAAGAAGAAGCATTCCTTTTATTAGAAGAATATTGTTTCTTTTCATTGAATCTTCTTCTTCTTGATTTTAAAAATTTTCTGAATTGTCTAGTCATGATGTCAAGTTCATCTTCATTAAACTCAGACTCATCAGAACTTGATGTTTCTTGAATTTTCTCTTTGATGCTTGACGAAGCCTTAAATGCTACTGGTTTAGCCTTAAGCATGTGTTCTTCATTTCTCTTCAAATTTATTTCATAAGTCATTAAAGATCCTATGAGTTCATCCAAAGAGATTTTGGATAAATCTTTAGAATCTTCAATCACTATAGCCTTTGTGTGCCAAACAGATGATAGAGAGCGTAAAGTTTTTCTTACCAGATCAGCATCAGTGTATTCCTTACCTAATGCCTTCAGTCCATTGACAATTATCATAAACCTAGCAAACATTTCAGAAATCGATTCATCAGATTTCATCATAAACAATTCATATTCAGAAACAAGTATGTTGCTTTGATTTCCTTAACTTGAGATGTTCCCTCATACATCAATTCAAGTTTATCCCACATTTCTTTAGCAGATTTACACATGGATACCATTGACATTATCATAAACCTAGCAAACATTTCAGAAATCGATTCATCAGATTTCATCATAAACAATTCATATTCAGAAACAAGTATGTTTGCTTGATTTCCTTAACTTGAGGATTTCCCTCATACATCAATTCAAGTTTATCCCACATTTCTTTAGCAGATTTACACATGGATATTCTTGAATATTCTTTAGGGTGGACTGCACACTGAAGCATGTTCATGGCACTATAATTAAGAGTAGCTTTCCTAATTTGCTCTCTAGTCCATTCTCCTCATCTTCATGATTTTCATAAGGCCCACTTCAACTATCCTCCAAATTTCTATTTTGAGCCCTAAGAAAATTGCATGCGATTTTTCCAATATGACATCAGACCCATCAAAATATGGTGGTCTATTATGGAATGGCCCTTCGGCTACAATCCTCGAGAATCCATCAATTATAATGAGATGGTGAAAGAGCAAGCAAACAATTCAAGCAATTAACACAGAGATCAAACAGAAGCAATCAAATCAGATCAGTAATCAGACATTAACCCTCTCTGATACCAATTGTTAGGAACGGATGGGTGGAAGGATCAGATCTAGAAGGGGGTTTGAATAGATCTAATGCCATTAACGCGGAAGCTTAAGCAATTAAAACTCTACTTCTAAAGAGATCAAATCACCTAATTAATTTACTGATCTGAAGTGTGATTTTGGTGTGTGCAATCAATTAGTAGTGTGAACGAAATCCCTATGCATGCATCTAGCGAGACACAAAGGCAAACCATAAATCAAACCAATGCACAGAGGATTTTTAGGTGTTCGGAAATCACCTCCAGTGACTCCTACGTCCACCCCTCACACAGTGAGGCCACACTACTCAAAAACCTTGAGTACAACTCACACAGGAGCACGACGACTCCAAACACCCTTGAGCACGACGACTCAAGAAACACCTGGAGCACGACGACTCCAAACTGAGCACGACGGCTCAAACAACAACCGGATACGACGACTCCAATTGAGCACGACGGCTCAAACCACACAGTGAGTGCGACGACTACAAACCTGAGCTCGCTGCTCAGAGTACAAAGCTAGATCAACACAAAAGAGATCAGATCCTCTAGCAATGATCTGATTCAAGACATTTCGTACATAAAATTTGTACAGAACTTCATGCACAAATCTCATTGACGAACTAAGGAAGAACGAACTCAGAATAAAGCAAATGATGTAGAAGAGTGTGTCTCTTCGATGAAGAGGCCTTGCAGATGCTTCAATTGAGAAGGCTTGATGGAATCGATGGAGATCCTCCTCATTGGCGATACTCTGCTTTGATGGCATCTGAAATGCCAGAGATCCTTCTTCTCCTGTGCCTCTTCAGTTGGATCTGCTCCCTTGCCTTGCACAACACCTTCTCTCCAAGGGATCCCCTTGATTCCCTTGTCCTTCCTCTGAAAGGATGGCTTGAAGCTTCTGGAGATGGAGACAGATCTGGAAAGCCCCTTAAAGCCGCCAAAAAGGTTCTTCAGGAAGTGTATGGGCTCTCTCTCCTTTGGGGTACAAGGACTGGGTATTTATAGCCCCATATGTCCATAAAGTGCTTGGGGTGAATGGGCGTGGAACCCTAGGTCGAATCCCCTAAATCCCCAGCGCCACGTGTCCAGGAAAAACTTCAAGTCACAGAGTTTCCGGAGTGTGTCGACCTGCCCATAGGGTGTGTCGACCTGCTGTCCCCATTTCTGCAAACTGGTATGCTGGAAACTGGGTCTAGTGTCGACCAGCCCTGAGCTAGTGGTCGACCTGCCCTTCTGAAATCTGGGACTAGTGTCGACCTGCTTTGAGCTAGTGTCGACCTGCCCTTCTGGAATCTGGGACTAGTGTCGACCTGCTTTGAGCTAGTGTCGACCTGCTGTCCCAGTCTGGCACTGGGTCTTCTGGAGTCTGGACTAGTGTCGACCTGCTTTGATCTAGTGTCGACACTACCAAGACAAAGTGTGTGAACCAAAATATTTAACACATATACCATTAGTACAAGATATTATCATTAAAATAGATATTAAACATCAAAAACATGTTGTTTAAGCATTATTATGATATGTATAAGATGTATAACCATGTTCACATATCATCATCAAAATCACAACATGTCACAATATCTCATCATTAAATCACAATATGTCATCATCAATATCACAGTATGTCATCATCAAAATTAAGGTATGAGTGATTTTGATTGGATCAATTAAATACAACTTTAGGACGTTCACACACACTCACCAAAATGGTGTGGTGCGGTGGGTTTTTTCCTCCCCTTCCAACGGCCGGCGACGGAAAGGGATTCAGCTTGGTACCTGAAAGGACAAGAAACACGAGAAGGAGACAGGTGGATTAGATTGCAGTGTAGTACATGAACATGGTATAAAAATAGCCAAAAGGACAAAAATGGGTGTGTTGATACCTTCTAAAGACGAAAGCGGCAAAACCCTAGGCAGGTGGCAAAGGATGCACGTGTGTGCGTGTACTATCTAAAAAGCAGAAAAGGGAGAGAGAGGTCGGCGTAAGCCGGGACGTGGCGGTGCGTAGCGACGTCCCCTCGAGAACGGCGCGTGGATTGGGCCTCCGGCTCCGAAACGCGGCTTCCAGACAGCGGTATCGTCCCGTAGGAGCCCCGGTGGATGTAGAATGGAATGCCGGAAGTCGGTCGTCAAAACGGGTAGGGCTAAGCCGCTCTGAGGGTGCCAAAATCTCTCTCCTCTCCTGGAACCGGAGGTCTCATATATATAAGCAAACTGTTTTGAATTGCATCCAGAACAGGCGACGTTTTTAAAGATTAATCGCGTTCCGCAACGCTCGCCGCGATTCATTAGGTCGCCAAACATCCCATCACTTGAAAAATCGTGATGATTTCGGCGCGCATCGATATTAATAATCGCGTCGCTCCTGATAATCGCGATTTGAAGTCAAATCGATTTGGGCAATTGACCACATCTGTGTCTAAACGCGTCTAGGAAGATCGTCGCGTTTATGAACCGCCTGTATATTTGATGCGCTGTCACTGACGTGTTCAAAATGCGGCGGCTGTCATGTCGGATTCAGACTCTGACCCGTTCTGACGCCTGTCAGGTGTCAGACGTGCGTCTGACACACCTGCAAATGTTGACTTTAAAATCGCGGCGGACAAGCTCGACGTGATTAAACGTCGGTTACCCGTTGCGATTCAAAGCCGGTAACGAAATCGCGTCGTTTCAAGCGTCGCGCTTATGGCTTTCTTATACGCGTCTACTGTCTTGGGCGCGATTTAAAACAGTTTGCAGACCCTCTCTTTTTTGTATTTTTAACTCTTTTAATAGACAGGAAAATTCTAAAAAGCCTTAAAAGAGACAAGAAAACAAGGCAATCACTTTGAAAAGGTAATTAAAGGAAATCACTTTGAGGCGTTACAGTGCACCTGAGATTTTGTCCAATTTAGGTAAAATTGGCGTGTCTACAGAGGCCTCGCCTTGGCGTTTGCTTTGTAAGGCTGAAGCGAAATGGAACGAAATGAGGTAAACAAAGTGGTGCGAATAAAGTGGAGTGAAGCGGAACAACTGAAAAGTAGCGCCAAGGTGTAAATGAACACGCCCTGTTAAGGCACAAGACTGGAGCCGTTCGTCAGTTCATAATAAACTGCTTTTCAGAAGCTCCATTGGAGAGGAAAACTCATCAATCAAAGACAACTAGCTAAGGAAAGTAAAGACAATGCAATGATCAACTTCCGTCGTCGGGAAGTTCCTAAGGACGTAATCCGTTAGGTTTTCACCTTCGTGTGTGGCTGCCACGGCGGAGGTGGATCGAAAAGGTAAAGTAAAGGAAATGACAAGGATCCATGACGGATGAGTTTCTCTCCAAAAGGAAGATCTTCAAAACTTTATGACAAACTGGTACTGGACTCTGAGTGGAATATTCAGGTTGCTTTAGCAATTACGGACCAAGTGATTATCTTTAATTAAGCTTTTTAAGTGAACTTTCCTGAAAACTTGTGTTCAATGCATGCTGGGCTAAATGAAAAATAATCGTAAAACAAAACATAATATCAAGTAATCAAGGATAATATTGTTGTACTGCAAGGGGTCAGGATACTGGTAGGAACCGTCATCCCCCCTGCGGCCACAACGGCCTATCCTTAAAAGCAAGAATTCTCTGGAATTATCCTCGTTTTTGGCAGTGAAGGGGAACTCAAACTCCAGATTCATCAGAGCCTTAAGGTCCTTGACAAACTCTAATAAGTATACCGTATAGTAAAATGCGATATACGTTACCAATGTAGAGGCTGTAGAGGATATTCGTGCACTTTGTAGCATAGCAAACATCATGTATCCTGCAATAAAACAGCTTAAAACACATTAGTGAACAAAAAGCGGCACTGATTGAAATCGCGTCCAGTCTAGTGGGCGCGTTTTAAACCCAAAATTGCGGCGGCTTCTGTTGGCGCGATTCAGTTTCCAAGCCAGAATTTGAAAAATTTCTGCTTTTCTCCTAGGGTTTGGTGCAAAAAAGGGGGAGATGTTTCCAGATGTGGATGGGTCACTCACGGGGTGAGACAACCAAGTCCACATCCTTATCACCTTGCTCCTTACAACACCTTTTAGTCATTTTTACCCCTAGCTTTACTCATTCCCCAAACTTAACCCTTTTTTACTCCCATCTTCATCTCTTCTTCCTTTGCAAAGGAAAGTTTGGGGAAGGAAAAGATTAGAGATGGAGCATGGTTCTTCCTCTAGGGGAGGGAGGGGAGAAGGTTTTAAGAAGTTGAGTCAAGTTGATGGACACATTAGCAAGCTTGTTCAAACTAGAATGGTAAGTAAGATTAAGTGTTTATGCTTGATTTGGATGTTTTATCGAGGTTTTTGAGCTTGGTTAACATGTTCTTGACATTTTTTGTTAACTCAACTCTTGATTATGTGTAGGATTCTCCTATGTTCCCGGGGAGCCGACGCTTTATGCGTCTACCCTGGCTTCAGCAACTGACGTTAAACATTTCTATGACATGACCAACATCCTAAAAAGATGGGGAATCAATAATTTGGTGGTTCATGCAAAGAAATACCATGAAGTTCATCTGGACTGGGCAGCCATGGGTTCTTTGGTTGAGGTATGGCATCCTCACACTCACACCTTCCTCTTCAAAATTTTGAAGCAACCATTCTTTTGGAAGAGGTGAGGTGTTTTTAGGCCTCCGGCGCATGAAACAAGGTGAAGAAGGAAATGATGGTTGCGCCGAGAAGCTACACACCAGCAAGGTGGTTCTTGAGAGTTTTTTGGATGCAATGGAAGCTTATATAGTTCGAACGGAAAGAGGCATCCCTTTGTAAAAAGCTGGCGATTTGGACCATGAGGGAGCTGGCAGAAGCCGGGATGGCGAGGAGTTGGAACGAGCAATGAAGGATTTGTCATATGTAGGGAGGAGCGCTCCTCTTCCTTCAGTTGATAGCGTGTTGGAGCCGGATCAACTAAGCGCGGTTTGCGCAATCTGGGAAGGCGAGCGATTGGGACCGGCTGTTCTAGCCTTCTTTTACAGTGGTTTGACAGCAACGAGTTTAGGTAGGCCCTTGTATGGCTCTATGCTTTTATTTACCTGCTGGGCTGACCTCCATCTGAAGTTCTATTTGAGCGATGAGGTTTCTACCTCGTCCCGGATCTTCTCAAAGAGCCCACTCAAGCACCTGGACAATATCGTCGGTCTGGACGGAAGAGTGGCGAATCGGGCACCTCGACTCAAGACTCGAGCAGATTGGCGTGAATACATCTGCGATATGCCCGAAGACATGTTCAACTTCATTCCGGCACCGTTCCCAAATTGCGACTTGAGGAGTAGGTTAGCATCCGGTGTGGATCTTCGCCTAATCGGTGCGTCCGAATTTGTACTTTACAACTCGCACCGATGTCTACCTCAACTCGGGCTTGCAAGGCGCGTGTTTGAAGGGCCGTCTCATGTTCCACCCATCAAATATCGGGAACTTGGAACCAATAATGATGGAGAAGAAGCCAACACAATCAAGGCCATTTGGAAAGTGTGCCACTTCAGGAGGCCGGTTCCAAGTGAGAGGGAAAATGATAATGAAAAGGTGAACTATGTAAGGGGTTTGAAGAAACTCTGATCTTATGAGACTCTGATCTCAAGTAGGAGTTTGTAAATGTTGGAAGACATGTTATAAATAAATAAGAACGAAGTTTGGGTGTACCAAAATGATTGCATTAAATGTTTGAACTTTTAAAGACATGAAATCTGCCCCTGAACTGTAAAGAAGCCTGCCTGAAAATCGGCCACTGGAATACTGGATGAAAAAGGCGTCCAGAACAGACGTCGCCCTTAAACCCATAAAACCGCGTCCACATCGGCCAACGCGCTTCAAGATAAAATCGCGACGCCTAGTTCGGCCGCGAATAATGAAGCCGTTTAAATTTTGCGCGCGCGGAGCCCGTACGACTGTCATAATTGCCTCTGAGACGCGACGACCACAAGTGTCGCGATTCATATTTCGAATCTCGCGCGCCTGACAAACCAGTCAGGAGGCCATCATGACGTCTGAATCGCGGCGCATAGGGAGGACGCGCTTATGGATGGCGGTTCATTATTCGCGTCGACTATAATGGACGTGGTTCACGATTGTGCATGAATCGCGGTTAAAGGAGTGGACGCGTTTCAAATAGGCCATTAACAATTCACGTCGCCTGAACTGGACGCCTTTTTCGAATCGAGGCTAACTGTTAAAACCGCACGAGGCGTCTCCTCCGGCAGCCTCTCCCACTCATTCTCTCATCTCTCAACTCCCTCGTTTCTCTCAAACTCTCATCTCTCACTCCCTCAATCTCCCATCTCTCCCTCGATCTCTTCTCTCCCTCGATGACCGGCGAGAAGCGCCAGGCACGACGACGGCGCCAGCAGCCGGCGGTCGACGAGGCGGCGGAGAGCGGCGGTTCGACAGAGGGTGCCGGCACCGAGCTCATGCTCGTGCCGGCGGCGGCGAGCGCGGCGGGCGAAGATGGTGGTGGAGGTAGCGCGGCTGGGGAAGCGGCGGAGGAGGCGGCGGTGGAGGCGGGGCGCCGGCGGAAGCAGCGGACACGGCAGAGGATTGGGCGGCGCGGCGACGCGAGCGTCAGGGGCGTGACCTCCCGGCGAGAGCGGAGACGGTAAGTACCCCATCCCTCTCTTCGTGCATGGCGGGGCAAGGGGGGCGAGCTCGGGCTCGGGGAAGATGGGGGTAAGAAACGCGGCCAATCCAGCCGCCGCGTTTCTTGCCTCCGAAGCGCGTCGAATGACGACGTCGCGATTCAAAGATGAAACGCGCCCATGTGTGTGGACGCGATTCAACTCTTGAAACGCGGCCTCTATACTGGACGCCTTTTCAGAACAGAATTTTTTTACATAAAATAGCAAGTTTTAATTATGTACATACTTGAACATCTATACATTAATTAAATTTACATGCTTTAGATATATATGTTATTTGTACATAACCTATGACATATGTTCATGACATAATTGAGACATGGAACTTTGGGACAATTTGAAGTATGAACAAGTTTAGGATTTATATACAAAAACTTATTGATAACTAAAAATATTAACATGTTTAGGATAACATATGCATGATAAAAAAACTTTGAACAATTTGCACAATTTTAACATTGAAACACGAAAAACTTATCATAACTTGAACATTACTTGCAGGGTGTGATGAGGCCACGGACCATGTGGTCCCTAGTTATTGCGACTTACCGGGCTTACCGGACTTTCAGAGAGAGAGAGTCCGGGGAGGTGGTTTTGGTCCGATCCTGGAGATCGAGTCATTCTTCGTGGACCCCCCACTTATCCAGGTCATTCGGATAGGTGGGACCGGGGTGGCCGTAACTTTCTTTTTCCTTGGGGCCACATAGTCACGAGTCTCGAGGACGTGGCTCACATCACCGGTTGAGAGTGGACGGAGAGGCGGTGACGGGAGTCACTTACGCAGACTACACCGACCTTACAAAGCGCGTACTGGGTTTGGAGCCCTTTGGAGAGGGAGACCGCGAGCGGAGGATGGTTGGACGCGTGTCGCTGCTAGAGTCACTGGGCCTTACAGGCGTGAGGCAGCGAGCGGAGGAGTTGCTGCCAGAGTTCGTGGAGCGAGCAGCAGGACTGGCGCGAGCAACTTATGGCCAGGACGCAGAGGACATCGTGCGAGCAGATAGGGACCTACGCCGGTTCCTAGTATTCCTCTTTGGCAAGATGTTGTTCACCACTAAGGGTGACTGCATCCACTGCCGTTTTCTCGAGTTACTAGAGGACCTGGCGCGGTCGGGAGGTATGCTTGGGGTGCTACCCTCCTGGCGCACACCTTTGCAGACCTCTCCACAGGCACAAGCCGGGAGACGACCGTAGGCGGATTCGTGCCTTCCTGCAGGTACAGCCTACAAATTTAACTACAAATAGATTATTCTTGAAGAAATTCTGCAATTCTAAATTGACATACATTGATTGTTTTTGCAGGTTTGGAGTTATCACTACATTCCCTTGGGTAGGGCCACAAAGGTGGACCCTACAGCAGTACCACTGGCCCGGAGGTGGCTACCTCTGGTCAGTACGGCCACCTATGCCTTCCAGCTGGACGTGCTCCGCCGGCACGTCCGCGACTACCCTGCGCTCCTGGTGCGCTTTCTCCTCTCTTACTCATTTTTCCCTTTAAATTCAGCATTTTTCTTTTCTTTTTTCAAGTTAGATGTAATTAATAATACTTCTGTGCAGGTTGTGTGGGAGTCGTATGCAGGTCAGGATACGCTGGCCAGCCTTGGTCGTGAGTGGTCGAGGCTTGTTCTGCGGGCATCTTGGGTTCATTGCCTGAACGAGATCGAGCCACTGCGTTTGAGGCTGGTAGCACGCACCCTGGGGCTGCATCAGCAGTGGAGCGACGAGACGGAGCCGAGAGGGATCGGCAGGGAGAGCGCGGGAAGGCGAAGACGTCGATGGCGGACTCGTTTTCTGGAGCAGTTCGCTGACTGGCACAGGGGAGCTAGGTGGTGGTGAGCGATGCTACCGACAGCACTGCTTACCTTCGGCGCTTCCAGGAGGAGTACGACGCTCGCGACTTCATGAGGCCAGAGAGGGTAAGTAATCACAAACATGAAATCAATTCATTTACACAGTTAACAAAATATCTTACAATTTGTACATGTGCAGGATGGGCGCGACACTCTTATCGGCCAGCTGGAGGGACAGCTGGCTGAGGCACGTGTAGCCTTGGAGACACTGGTAAGTTTGGAGATGAATACATACCTGTGCTTTACTTTACTTACCATTGTACTGACATGGTTTGCTTTGTGTTATCTTTGCAGCGTGCAGCTCAGATGGCGGTCGTCCAGGCCTATGCAGGTGGGCCTCGTCGAGCAGGGGCTCCGAGCAGTGAGCGTGTCCTTGGTTCGTCAGTTAGAAGTGACTGTGGCCGTGGAGCGCGCCGAGCGAGCAGACCGCGATCTCCTGACACGGGTAAGTATTTCAATTAGTAAATTTAATTCAACTGCTTTTGTATACTTACCTGCGTTTGCTTCTGTGTTGTGCAGACCGAGGAGCTGGAGGGTGTTCTTGCTCGGGAGGCTGGGTTGGTGACTGAGTTGACCGAGCAGTCTCGTCGACTGACAGAGCTTCAGTCCCAGGTGACTCAGCCGGAGACGGAGCTTCCTCGTGACGTGGTGGAGCTACGTGCCCTGTTGGCACTGGAGCGCCGGGACCTGGAGCGTCAGCAGGCTTGGTGGGAGCTGGAGCGGAGCCGCTGGGAGCTAGACCGGGAGCGGCTTACGCAGCAGTCTGTGGAGGCTCGTACCAGCCAGCTAGTTGCGGAGCTCCTGCTGAAGGCGTCCGAGGACCGGTATCGGCACGGACGGGAGCGCGCGAGGGAGCAGGGGCGGGCCAGCGCCTACTCAGAGAGCATCCTGGCGACTTCCTCTCAGCACGAGAGGAACGTTCAGGACGGAGCAGCTGCCCAGAGGTCGACCAGCTCACGAGCGCCCATGGGGCCTCCTGCCTTGCCCACTGTTGTAGACCAGGGCGAGGCTGAGAGCAGTCACCGCAGAGGACCTACAGAGGAAGTCGACGAGAGTCAGACCGCCTCGCCTTGACTTTGTACTTTACCTTTATGATGTCGTGCCCAGTGTGGCACTTTATAATTGTACACGGGTTCGGCTCCCTTTTAGCCGCATATATATATATGGATACTCTTTTTGGTCTTTTGAATTTGTACGCCTGAAATAGATAGAACAAACATGTTAAATATCTGTTCCGGCTCAGCCCCTTGCTTGTAAATACTTGCTGAGCTTTGTGGTTTTGTCAAGGGGCTGAGCCTTTATTAAAATAAGGCAAAAAAGTAAGCGATTTAAACGTGCAATTTATACTAAAAGAGGAAGTGCACAAGTATGTTCATAAGATGTACAAATCGGCGACAATATATAATAGGAAAATTTGTTTGGATTTTGATACGATATTTAATTTCTTTGGATTTTGATAATGTTCAATTTTTTTGGATTTTGAAAATATGCTGATTTTTTTTTTTTTGGAGATATTTAATTTTTTGGGATTTTGAAAATATGCTGATTTTTTTTGGATGTGGAGATATTAAATTTTTTTTTGGGATTTTGAAAATATGCTGATCTTTTTAGATTTTGGAGATATTCAATTTTTTTGGGATTTTAAATATCTAATTTTTTTTTTTGATTTTGGAGATATTCAATTTTTTGGGATTTTGAAATATGCTGATTTTTTTGGATTTTGGAGATATTCAAATTTTTTGGGATTTTGAAATATGCTGATTTTTTTTATTTTGGAGATATTCAATTTTTTTGGGATTTTGAAAATATGCTAATTTTTTTGGATTTTGGAGATATTCAAATTTTTTTTGGAATTTTGAAAATATGCTGATTTTTTTTTTTATTTGGAGATATTCAATTTTTTTGAGATTTTGAAAATATGCTGATTTGTTTTTGGATTTTGGAGAGATGTGTATTTTTTTGGGATTTTGAAAATATGCTGATATTTTTTAGATTTTGGAGATATGGTATACTGATCTTTCAATTATTCGTACGTCAATCTTAAAAACTGTTGACTGCTCTTAAATGCGTCTAGGCAGGGATTAGACGTGCATATAGGTGCCTTGACCTGAGGCGACTTTTGGCGATGCCCTCTTTAGTCGACCTTTGCCTTGTCTAGGTGTTAAGACAATATCCTGAGAATGAGAGAAGAATTCTTAGGAAGTCTGCCAGTAATCCGGGATACCGGGGAGACACTCAATTGGTTGCCTTTTATACTTAGAAAAAGGTTTGAGTTTAACTTGGCACTTTGGGGTTTTAGCATGCATACGGCCGGGTCCATTTGGATCTCCGCGGGGACTTTGCCACTCTTGACATGCTTTGTATTTGACTTGGCCTTTTTGGCTTTTTGTGAGGGTTTGGATTTTCATTGATCCTCCTCTTTCCCCTTTTGCCTTGATTGATCTTTTTCTAAGCTTTAAACAACCTTATGAGGTCAATCCCACTGGTCTTCTTTTTTACTGACAAACCGAATAGGAGAAAGAAACGGATATTGCTTTAAAATTGTAACATGACATCGACCTTCTTTAGATTCTGCGCCTCTGGCTTTCTCAGGAAGGCGTGTAAGTGTGTGAGTGTCGTCTTCCTTGACTAACATATTAAGAACAGGGGCCGGAAATTAAACATAACACCCTTCAATTTGGGGCTTGTATACCATGCAAAAATTTTCTTTTTCAGATAGTAATAAACTAAGGGTAGTATTTCTTGAAATGAAGACCATTCCAAGAGTGGGAGATTTCCTCACCCTCTGCACTGATTAGCTTATAAGCATTTCCTGAATAAGCTTGGCTTATAACATATGGTCCTTCCCAATTTGGTTGGAGCTTGGATCTGGGACCACCAGGTTTTATAAAAATTCTCTTAACGACCATCTCACCGATTTTGAATTTTCTCTCAATGACTCTCTTTTGGTAAAAAACGTGTGAGTTTATTCTGATATGCTTGTCGGTGCTCGGCGGCACCAAACGCTTCTCATCTAAGAGTTCCAACTGTGCAAGAAGTGACTCGCGTCGCTCATCAATTGGTAATTCTTTGTCAAGTTGAACCCTTAATGATGGGACAAGAATCTCATATGGTACTACCGCCTCCATTCCGTAAGTGAGAGCAAACGGTGTCTGCCCTGTGGGAGTACGGATTGAAGTGCGGTAAGCCCATAGAGCCTCCACGAGTTTTTCCGGCCAATCCGAGAATTTATTAATCTCACACGTCTTCTTTATGATTTTAATGAGAGTTTTGTTCGTGGCCTCTGCCTGGCCATTGCCTTGCGGATAATAAGGTGATGAATGATGCAATGCAATCTTATACCTGTTGCAGAGGTCACGGAGTTCTTGAGAAATGAACTGTGGTCCATTATCGGTAATCATAGCCTCTGGTATACCAAACCTGGTAATGATGTTCCTCATGATGAATCTGCAGACGGTTGTAGCTTTAATCTCTGCATAGGCTTCGGCTTCCGCCCACTTGTGAAATATTCCGTTGCTTAAGAATACAAGACTTTGTGTTGTTTTGGAATTTGGGATCACCAAGGGGGCCATAATATCGAAAGCCCACATAGCAAAAGGCCATGGTGAGAACACGGGTGGAGTGAAGAAGAAGGAGCATGATTTTTTCGGCGTGTAATTGCATTTGACACACCGGCGGACAAAGAAGGAGCAATCCTCCTCTAGATGGGCCCAGTAAAAGCCTAGCCTAAGAATTTTCTTAGCAAGCATCTGGCTACTTACATAGCCTCCAAAAACACCCGATGGGCCTCTTTGAAACTTAAGAGCTTCACTTCATCTAAACAGCGAAGCAAAACATCCGGAGAAACTTCTTCTGTAGAGGTATTTCCATTACCATATATTTCTGAGATATCCTTCTCATGGCCTTCCTTTCTTCAGAAGTTTCTTTTGATGACCAAATTGTCCCCTAATAAATAATTCATTTTATTTATATATTAATTTTGATGATTAACAAATAGTACTAATGGTTTCTTGAGCCTTGAGAACAGGAACAAAAGAAAAAAAGTTCAAAGACATCAGGTAAGACTCTCAATTCACAAGTATTATGATCGATTTCCTTTCTGACCAAATTGCAAATCGATACCATAACGATTGCTTTAGATTTCATAACGATTTGTTATCGTAACGATTTCCCTTCTGGCTGAAAAAGTCATGTTGTTTCAATCAAGTCGATGTCATAACGACTTCATAAGTCATCGTAACGATTTCTTTAGAACTCGTAACGACTTGCTTGTCATAACGACTTCATAAGTCATCGTAACGATTTCTTTAGAACTCGTAACAACTTGCTTGTCATAACGACTTCATAAGTCATCGTAACGATTTCTTTAGAACTCGTAACGACTTGCTTGTCATAACGACTTCATAGTCATCGTAACGATTTCTTTAGAACTCGTAACGACTTGCTTGTCATAACGACTTCATAAGTCATTGTAACGATTTCTTTAGAACTCACAACGACTTGTTCGCCGTAACGATTCTATAAGCATTCATCGTAACGACTTCTTTAGAACTCACAACGACTTGTTCGCCGTAACGATTCTATAAGCATTCATCGTAACGACTTCTTTAGAACTCACAACGACTTGTTCGCCGTAACGATTCTATAAGCATTCATCGTAACGACTTCTTTAGAACTCGCAACGACTTGCTTGTTGTAACGACTTCATAAGTTATCATAACGATTCCTTTAGAACTCGCATCGACTCGCTGATTGTAACGATTTCATGTGATAACAGTTTCTTTAAGAGTTCAAAACGATTTGATAAGTGATCATAACGACTTGCTCCCTATAACGACTTGTCAGTATTCATATCGTTTTGATAAGTCATATCTGGATATCTTTTTGACTAGTCAATGTCCTCGTAGACATCTCTCTGACGCTTTTGCATTTATGAGATCTGAACGTATCTCTGCATGCATGCAGACCATATCATCCTTCTTTTGTCTACTCTGATTATGTCTTCTATTGTCAAGATATTTGGTGTTACTATTTTCATGTCTATTGCTACTGACGTTGACTGACATCAGAAACAGCTTAGCTGTCTGCTACTTGAGTTTGACATTTGTGCAGACTTCTGAACCAGCTTTACAGTACAACGTTAAACAAATAGAAACCAACGGATATTTCTGAAGAGTTATATCTTTGCGTGATCAAGTAATCAAAAGACTGTTGACTGGAAGCTTCCAAGACTCCAGGTGTCACTTAGTCTAACGACTACTCAAAAGAGAGACAACGGACACTTCAACGTCTTGATTTCAAATTGAAGATATAAATTCAAGACAGAAGGATAGAAGAAAGTATCGATCAGATATTCAAGTACTCAATTCTTCTGAAGAAAGTCCAGAGCCAAGAATTGTCATTCCTCTTCGCTTTAGCTCTTTTGCTCTCAACTAGTTTGTGAAAATCCTGTGAGAGCTTGTATAGTTCTGAGAGTGCTTCCTGCTTAACATCTTCTTGCTCTCAGTTCTAGTTGCTTCAGATCTTTGCTTATCAAAAGCTTGATCTAGGGGCTTGAAAGTCTTTCATTATTCTGTGTATTGTTCCCTTCGGTTGTGAAGGAAGACCTGGTGGTATCCAGGGTGTGGTTCCCTTCGGTTGTGAAGGAAGACCTGGTGGTATCCAGGGTGTTGTTCCCTTCGAGTTGAAGGAAGACCAGCTGAGCTGGGTGTTGTAGTTTCATTAGGGGATTGTTCCCTTGTTAGTGAAATCCTGAGGCATTGCTCAGGGACTGGACGTAGGTCTCCTGTGAAGAGGAGTTCCGAACCAGGATAAAATTCCTTGTGTCGTGTGGTTGTGTTTTATGCGCTTGCTATCTTTCTTCTAACTCTAACTTCTGTTTAAGCTGTTGTGTAATCTTTTAGTGAACAGGTTTATTCAAAGATCAAATTTTAATAACCCATTCACCCCCCCCCCCTCTGGGCTAGCTAGCTGGGCAACAAGTGGTATCAGAGCGAGTCTCTTCGACAAAGAAGAAGATCAACGATCTGAAGAGCAAAGATCAATGGCAGCCCAAAGCAACTTCGAAGGTCAGTCAGTCAACAGGCCTCCCTTGTTCGATGGAGAAGATTACACCTATTGGAAGACAAGAATGGAGTACTTTCTACAAGGCCACGACTACACAATATGGTCCATTGTAGAAGAAGGTGATCTTCTAGTCACAAATGCTAAGGCTCAGTGGACAGATGACGACAGAAGAAGAATATCCCTAAACTGCAAAGCCAAGAGCATCCTTTGCTGTGCCCTCAGCAAGAAAGAATTCAACAGAGTTTCAGCCTGCAAATCCGCAATGGAGATGTGGGAAAAGCTCAGAATTACATATGAAGGGACAGACAAGGTAAAGGAGACAAGAATCGATATTCTTGTGACTCAGTATGAAAGATTCCAGATGCAATCAGGTGAATCCATAACTCAGATGTTTAACAGATTTACAGATATTACAATGGATTAGCCGGTCTAGGAAAAGTTTATGTCATACCAGATATGGTCAGAAAGATCCTCAGATCTCTGCCATCCTCATGGACTCCAAAGGTAACAGCCATTGAGGAAGCCAATGATCTGAAATTAATGTCATTGGAAAAGTTAATAGGATCTCTCATGGCTCATGAAATAAATATGGAGAGATTAGGAGAATCCTCCAGCAGAAGGAAGCAATCAAATGCTCTCAAGGCGAATGATGATATATCAGAGAATCTTTGGATAACAGTGAAAGCAGCAAAGACAGTGATGATGAAGAAGCCATGCTGTCTCGAAGACTTCAGAAAATATTAGCTAAAAAGAAGAAGTATCAGTCCGGAAGAAGATTTTTAAGAAGAACAAAGACTTCAGAAAACCAGAAGTGAAGGATCCGAAGAAAGGAGAAATAATATGCTATGAATGCAAGAAGCCTGGACACATCAAGGCAGATTGTCCAATGCTCAAAAAGAATGATCATAAGAAGAAGGACAACTTCAGAAGATTCAAAAAGTATAAAAAGAAAGCAATGGCAGCTGCTTGGGAAAACAGCAGTGATTCAGATAATGAGTCAAGCTCAAGCAGTGAAGGTGAAGAAGCAAATCTGGCTCTCATGGCCAATACCGAAGATAAGGTAACCTCTGACTCCTCATTTGATTCATGCAATGATTCAGATTCTGATAACTTAGAAAGTGCTTTTAATGAACTCTATGAAAAATATAAAGAAGTATCTAAATTACTCAAAATTAGTAAGAAAAATTTAATCTGTTTAGAAAATACAAACTCAGATCTAAAAACAGAAAATGAAGAACTTGAAAAACAAATAACTGAACACAAAAGAAGAAATGAGTTATTATGTGAAGATCTAAAAGAGAAAAACAGAAAGATAACTCACCTAGAAAAACAAGAAGACTTAGGTGAACTTAAACAGAAATAGAAAGATTAAATAAAGAAAATGATAAACTATCAAGTACACTAGAAAAATTTACTAATGGTAAAAACTCTTTAATATTAAAAGGTGCTAGGAGATCGGGTAAAAAGAAAAATGGATTAGGATATACACCCCCAGATAATGAAGAAACCATAATATATCCTAAAACATATCCAACACCAAAATTTGTACCCGAACAAGATATAGCATACAAAGCTGATTTCAAATACATAGAAAAGGTGACTAAGTTATCCTGCTGCAGTCACTGCAATAAGTTAGGACATATTAAAATTACATGCCCAACAAGACATAAAAAATGGATATTAAAAGGTAAAATTAATGATACTAACCTATCAGGACCCAAAAGAATTTGGGTACCTAAAGCTTGATGTTTTCATTTCAGGTTAACCCTCGAGCATCCAAATGGTATTTGGATAGTGGGTGCTCAAGGCACATGTCAGGCAACAAGAAGATTTTTGTTGATCTCCAAGCTGAAGAAGGTACAGTCACCTATGGAGATAATGGAAAAGGCACTGTGATAGGAAGTGGGTCTGTGAACATCAAAGGAAAATCAGTTATTGAAGATGTAATGCTGGTCAAAGGATTAAAGCACAATCTTATCAGCATCAGCCAGTTGTGTGACAAAGGCCATCACATTCAGTTCCAAGAATCAAAGTGCATATATTAAAGGATGGTGCAGTCATATTTGAAGCCTTCAGAGAAAGAAACTTGTATGTTCTCTATCTCGAGGAACTCAAGAATCAAGATGTTTGTTTGGCAGCCAGCAAAGATCAATCAACAGAGCTGTGGCACAGAAGATTGGGTCACTGCAGCTTGGACGGTTTGAATAAGCTCAGAAAGAGAAAGCTAGTGGAAGGACTGCCAAAGGTCAATTCTAGATTGGATAGCATTTGCAAACCTTGTGCAAGAGGAAGCACACCAAAAGCTCCTTCAAATCAAAGACTATAGTAACCACCTCAAAGCCCTTAGAACTACTTCATATGGATCTATTTGGGCCAATGAGGACCACCAGTCTAGGAGGAAAGAATTTTGGATTTGTAATAGTTGATGATTATTCAAGATTCACTTGGGTATCCTTTCTAGAGCACAAAGATGACACATTTGACAATTTTGTTAGCTTCAGTAAGAAAGTTCAGAAAGATCAGAAGTTCACATTGTCTCTATCAGATCAGATCATGGTGGTGAGTTTCAGAATGAAAAGTTTGCAAAGTTCTGTGATGATCAAGGAATTGAGCACAACTTCTCAGCCCCAAGGACACCTCAACAGAATGGAATTGCTGAGAGGAAAAACAGAACTCTTTTGGATATGGCAAGAACCATGTTATCAGAATATGATTTGCCAAGATATTTCTGGGCTGAAGCCATCAACACTGCATGTTATATCATTAATAGAGTAATGATCAGGCCGATTCTGAAGAAGACTGCTTATGAACTCTACAAAGGAAAGAAGCCAAAGATCAGCCATTTCAGAATATTTGGATGTCCTTGCTTCATCCACAATAATGGAAAAAGGGACATTGGTAAGTTGGATGCAAATCAGATGAAGGCATCTTTATGGGGTACACTTCTAAACCCAAAGGTTATAGAGTCTTCAATAAACGTTCATTGTTAATTGAACAGTCTGTGCATGTTATTTTTGATGAATCTAACCCTTCCTTGAAAAAGGAAGAAATTAGTGACATTGATGATGCAGATGACTTGTCCGAAAAATTAAAGAATACCTCAATTAAGGACAAGGAAGATCCACCATTGGAAGAACTGCAGCAAACTGAAATCCAACATGAAAATCTTCCAAAAGAATGGAGACATCAGAAAGATCACCCTCCTGAAAACATTATTGGTGATCCATCGTAGGGGTAAGAACAAGAGGTAATGTAATTCCATGTGATTATTTAGCCTTTGTTTCTCAAATAGAGCCTAAGACAGTCAATGAAGCTTTATCTGATGAATCTTGGATATTAGCCATGCAAGATGAACTAAATCAGTTCAAGAGAAATCAAGTATGGTCACTTGTTCCTAGACCATCCAATCATTCAGTTATTGGCACCAAGTGGGTGTTCAGAAATAAACTGGATGAGTCTGGAATAATCTTAAGGAACAAGGCCAGATTGGTGGCTCAAGGCTACTCCCAAGAGGAAGGCATAGATTTCGATGAAACTTATGCACCTGTAGCTAGACTTGAGGCTATTAGGATTTTACTTGCTTATGCATCTGCATTTGATTTAAAACTATTTCAAATGGATGTAAAATCAGCCTTTTTAAATGGTTTTATCAAGGAGGAAGTTTATGTTGAACAACCTCCAGGTTTTGATGATCCCGAATTTCCAAATCATGTATTTAAACTACATAAGGCTTTATATGGTTTAAAGCAAGCACCTAGAGCCTGGTATGAAAGGCTCAGTACTTTCTTATTAGATCATGGTTTCACTAGAGGTAAAGTAGATAGTACATTATTTATAAAATCCAAGGTTAAACATATACTTCTTGTGCAAATATATGTAGATGATATTATTTTGGATCTACTGATGAATCTCTTTGCAAGTACTTTGAAAAGCTTATGCAGGGAGAATTCGAAATGAGCTTGATGGGGGAGCTAAGCTACTTCCTTGGATTGCAAATTAAGCAAGGGAAGGATGGCACTCATATCTGTCAAGCCAAGTACACCAAAGAGCTGTTAAAGAAATTTGGATTTGAAAGTGCAAAGCCATTATCAACACCAATGAGCACATCAACCAGAATGGACAGTGATCAAAAAGGTAAAAAGGTAGATCAAAAGAATTATCGAGGTATGATAGGATCATTACTTTACTTAACCGCAAGTAGACCAGACATCTTGTTTAGTGTATGCATGTGTGCTAGATATCAGGCAGACCCTAGAGAGTCTCATTTAATTTCAGTAAAAAGAATATTTAGATATCTGGCTAGAACTCATGATTTAGGTCTCTGGTATCCTAGATCTTGTGAAATAAATTAGTAGGATATTCAGATGCTGATTATGCTGGATGCAAAGTAGATAGAAAAAGCACCAGTGGGTGTTGTCAATTTCTTGCAGGATGTTTAATATCATGGTCATCCAAGAAACAAAATTCAGTAGCTTTATCAACAGCTGAGGCAGAATATGTTGCTGCTGGAAGTTGCTGTACACAACTTCTTTGGATAAAGCAACAACTTGAGGATTTCGGCATTCATATCAAGCAAATTCCGCTATTGTGTGATAACACAAGTGCCATCAATCTCACCAAAATCCAGTACAACACTCAAGGACTAAACACATTGAGGTAAGATATCATTTCATTCGAGACCATGTAGCTAGTGGTAATTTAGAAATTTCTTTTATAGATACAATTGGTCAATTGGCAGATATCTTTACAAAAGCCCTACCTGAAGAGAGATTTACATCTCTTAGAAGGGAATTAGGGATGTGCAATTTGTGAAAAGATCTCTGTAATTCTATTGGCATATAATTTTTTTTAAATGAAATTTTTCCCTCTTTAAAGATAAGCAAAACTCAGTTATCTACATTACTTTGACCGCTATTGTTTGACTCGTCAAACCTTTTATCGCCTTCTGCTATTACCGCTTTTCGGCGCTTCGCCTTTCGAGAAATTAATTTTAAACAGTCAAATCATTCCGGGAACGACTCGTCTTCTACCTTTACCCTTTTTATCCTCTATCTGATCACCCAAAGCCGATGCCCTAACGATTTTGGGATCGACTCTCTGCAACTTTCGAAGCCTTCTCCTCTTCCCGCGAAGAATCCCTTCGAGAGCTTCCATCCTTTCCATCATCTTCCTCCTCCAGAAATCTTTCTCCTCTCTACCCATGGCCGCTCCGATGATCTCCGGAAGTGTTGGGGGCTACAGTGCTGAGTTTCTGTCCCCAAAGGAGCAAGAAAGGTTTACCTTTGTGAAGACGAAGATCTGTGGAAATAAGGCCGTGGATGTTCAGAATCTTGAGAAAAGTGGAATGAGCAGTCTAGTTGAAGCTTTGAGACGGATGCAATGGTTGGATGTGGTTACCTTCACCGAGGTAAGCTATCCGGACTTGGTGAAAGCTTTCTTCATCTGTTTGAAATCAGAAGCAGATGGGTCCCTTGTCTCCTCTGTCAAGGGTATCCAAATCAGAATAGACCGTGAGTTACTAAGTACCTTGTTTGGAGTAAAACATCAGGCTTTAGTGTGTGGACTCAGTAAATGATGAAGCTAAGGGTCTTGGCATTATTGGTCCAGGGTTTAAGCTGAAGGATGGAAAATTGGATATAAATCAGATGTCAGCTTTCAATCGGTTGCTCCACTTTATTGTCTGCCAAATCATAGTTCCTCGAAGTGCTACCTTTTCTTCATGCACTAGGGCAGACTCAGACTTGATGTTCTGGGTAATCCAGAACAAGGAGATAAATCTGGCCGCAGTAATAATTGAGAGAATGAAATTTGCCAGTGCTCAGATCTGGGAAACCAAGAGCAAGTTAAATGTTTCCTTACCCTATGCTCATCTACTCACCAAAATTTTCAAGCATTTCGGAGTAGATGTATCTGGAGCAGTAGTAGAGAAGATGGGCCAGTCTATAAGGTCCAGAAACCTGAAGAAGAGTGGTTTTTCAGTGCAAGATGGAGTTTGGTCAAAGACTTCTGTGGCTGAAGGAGAAGCGATCATTGGAGATTTCCCAGAAGTTCAAGAGCAAGCAGCAGCAGCAGCAGAGCAAGCAGCAGCAGTTGTTCAAGCAGCAGCAGTAACAGTTGTGGCAAGCCAGGCAGAAGTTTCAGAATCACCTGTTGTGGAGATTATCTCTCATTCTCCAGAAGTTCAGTTGGAGGAAAGTGCAGCTGGTGTGGCAGACTCTTTGCCCACCACCTTAGTCGCCTCTATTTTAAGAGAGGTATTGGATTCAATTCCCTCCACCTCAGCTCCTTCTAAAGAAGGTGGACGTGTTGAAGAAGAAGTTATGGCACCAGGCCATACAGAAATTCAGTCTGAACCAATTGCAAATGTTGAGATCCAAGCAGGTTCTCAACGAGATGTGGTCATGGAAGAAGCTCCTAGCCAAGGGGAGCAAAGTATCCTTGAACCTGAAGTGTCTGAATCCGTGGCAGAAGGCCACTTGGAACAAATTGTTTTGGAGGATGCTTCTGCCCAGGGGGAGCAAGAAAGTGTTGAACTCCCTGCTCCTATTCAGGGGGAGCAAGTGGGCTTTGAGGAAATTCCACCTCCTGTCAGTGTTCCTGTTGTGAAGGCCCAAGTGCAAGCAATATCAATCTTGAGGAGCCTGTCATTCAGCAAGGGAAGCAAAAGAGAGTGGCTCACAAAAGGCCAAGAAAGAGTCTCAGAAAAGTAAATCTGAAGCCTATTATGGCATTGCTGCAAGCTCAGGGAGAAGTCTTGTCATCAGTTCAGACAAGTGTTCAGGGCATTATTGCTAATCAAGCTTCAACCTCCTCTGATCTATCCTCAATTCGAAATGCCATGAGGTGGTTCAATAAAGAGATGTCTGATATGAAGCAAATGCTAGCGGTTCTTTCAAAGTCTAGTGGTGTTCCTCCTGCACCCACTCAGAGCAGTCCTGCTGAAGTTCCTAGGCCACCAGGGCCTCCAGTAGAAGTCTCTAGGCCACCAGGGCCACCTGTTCAAGCACCAGGGCCATCAGGGCAAGCTTCAGGGTCATCAGGACCCTCTTCAGTTGTCAGAACAGCCAAAGGGAAAGAGCCCATGACAGCTACTTCGGCCCCTGACACTTCAAATCTTGCAACTCCAATTTTGTCCTCACCTACCTCTCCTCTCACAGCCCCTCCTGCTCCACCAACTATAAAACATCCAGTACCTCGCACCCAACCATCATCCTCTATCATCTCATCTCAACCTACCTTCTCTCCCACTCCTTCTCACACCTCAGCCCCATCATCTTTCTCACCTTCTTCACCTCAAACTCAAACCACTCCAATTCAACCCACTTCATCCTTTAATCCCAAACACCTCTTCTATCCTCCTATTCCTCCTTCTTCTGTCTATTTCTTTCCGGAAAAACCTCTACTTCTTGGTGTTTTTGACACCAATATTCCGGATGATTTTGAGAGAAACATACTTATTTCAATTCTCTCCACCTCCACTCACATTCACAGGACTGATCCTCCCAGTCCTGCCAAGAAAAAGAGGAAAACTTCCTCATCTGCTCGCACCCTCTCTGTACCTTTATTTCCTCCCCTTTGGTACTCTCTTACCCTCGAGCCTCCAAGAAGACAAATCTATAAAGAATACCTTCAGAAGTGCATTCTCTCCACCATATATGGCATTCCCTTCCTTAACCTATCCGAACACCTAAACATTACTCTTCCTCTTACCCAGTTGACCCACCTCCAGAAATCCAAAATCCTTGAGGGCACTGAGTTCAAGACTGAAGAACAGTGGGCAAATGTCAAGGGCACTAAGGCGCAGTATGCAAAGTTTTTGACTGCCAGGGCAGAATCTCTCACCCACAGACCTCATCCACTCACTCTTTCTGAGTGGTTTGTCATTCAGCATAAAAACGCTTGGGGATCCTTCATTCTGAAAGAGATTCGGATTGCCAAGAACTTCCAGCTTTACAGTGATTTCTGCTACTTGAACAAGCTGCCTGAAGTTCAGTTTAGCCAGTTCAATTCCACCATTGTCTCGCTAAGAACAGAGCACCCTGTGAACCTTCCACTCAAGATAGAATTTGCATCCTTCCAGGTGGATACTCCAGTTCTTCTGCCAAAGTTGCATTCCTTAGTATTTGATTCAGATGCAGGTTCTCATGCACTGGATATGTTTGCAAGGCAGATGGGCCGGCTGTCAGCCAAGCAGGGCAGATTACCCTCCTTCTTGCGGTTCATCTTCAGAGAATACCACTCTGGCCGCATTTCTGCTCAAACTTTGGCTCCACTCATGTCTGAGTGTGAGAGGCTTTCTCCCTCAGAATGGGAAAAGCTATACATTGCCCCCCGTCTTCAATTGGAATCAATTAATAGTGATCTAGCCCGTCAGTGCAAGCCACTTCTTTCAGTAGAAGTTTTCTTGGATCTCAACTCCATAACTCCAATCCAGGAGATCTATGTTCAGTGGGCAGCTAGATACACTGCTTTTATGCTCTGAAGCAGGACCTCCTTGATAAGCAGATCTTCTATCCCATCTCTCTGGATAGATTTCTCCATAGAGCTAGTTTTGGGAAAAGTACCTTTTACCGATTCATCCTTGACCACGCTCAGTATGGGACATTCCTGGAGCAGCAGCGTCAACTCTACATTCAGCGGACCACCCCATCCATGGGTCCCAATTTCTCAGTTGCTTCTGGGGTTTTCCAACAGATGTTTGAAGAACTTGAGATCAAGGCATGGGTTGTCATCTCACAGCATGCCTCCTTGTTATCTCCCTTGTACTACCTTTCTCATACTTAATACAATGATCTCTCTTCTTTGTCTCACAGTCTATCTTTTTGCTTAAATGACAAAATGGGGGAGAAAACTAAAGTCATTCTGAAAACATGTTTAATTTTTGTATGATGTTTAGTATATTTTGTCATCATCAAAAGGGGGAGATTGATGACCAAACTGTCCCCATAATAAATAATTCATTTATTTATATATTAATTTTGATGATTAACAAAATAGTACTAATGGATTTCTTGAGCCTTGAGAACAGGAAACAAAAGAAAAATGAAAGTTCAAAGACAATCAGGTAAGACTCTCAATTCACAAGTATTATGATCGATTTCCTTTCTGACCAAATTGCAAACAAATCGATACCATAACGATTGCTTTAGATTTCATAACGATTTGTTATCGTAACGATTTCCCTTCTGGCTGAAAAAGTCATGTTGTTTCAATCAAGTCGATGTCATAACGACTTCATAAGTCATCGTAACGATTTCTTTAGAACTCGTAACGACTTGCTTGTCATAACGACTTCATAAGTCATCGTAACGATTTCTTTAGAACTCATAACGACTTGCTTGTCATAACGACTTCATAAGTCATCGTAACGATTTCTTTAGAACTCGTAACGACTTGCTTGTCATAACGACTTCATAAGTCATCGTAACGATTTCTTTAGAACTCGTAACGACTTGCTTGTCATAACGACTTCATAAGTCATTGTAACGATTTCTTTAGAACTCACAACGACTTGTTCGCCGTAACGATTCTATAAGCATTCATCGTAACGACTTCTTTAGAACTCACAACGACTTGTTCGCCGTAACGATTCTATAAGCATTCATCGTAACGACTTCTTTAGAACTCACAACGACTTGTTCGCCGTAACGATTCTATAAGCATTCATCGAAACGACTTCTTTAGAACTCACAACGACTTGTTCGCCGTAACGATTCTATAAGCATTCATCGTAACGACTTCTTTAGAACTTGCAACGACTTGCTTGTTGTAACGACTTCATAAGTTATCATAACGATTCCTTTAGAACTCGCATCGACTCGCTGATTGTAACGATTTCATGTGATAACAGTTTCTTTAAGAGTTCAAAACGATTTGATAAGTGATCATAACGACTTGCTCCCTATAACGACTTTTCTGTATTCATATCATTTTCATAAGTCATATCTGGATATCTTTTTTGACTAGTCAATGTCCTCGTAGACATTCTCTGACGCTTTTGCATTTATGAGATCTGAACGTATCTCTGCATGCATGCAGACCATATCATCCTTCTTTTGTCTACTCTAATTACGTCTTTATTGTCAAGATATTTGGTGTTACTATTTTCATGTCTATTGCTACTGACGTTGACTGACATCAGAAACAGCTTAGCTGTCTGCTACTTGAGTTTGACATTTGTGCAGACTTCTGAACCAGCTTTACAGTACAACGTTAAACAAATAGAAACCAACGGATATTTCTGAAGAGTTATCTCTTTGCGTGATCAAGTAATCAAAAGACTGTTGACTGGAAGCTTCAAGACTCCAGGTGTCACTTAGTCTAACGACTACTCAAAAGAGAGACAACGGACACTTCAACGTCTTGATTTCAAATTGAAGATATAAATTCAAGACAGAATGATAGAAGAAAGTATCGATCAGACATTCAAGTACTCAATTCTTCTGTAGAAAGTCCAGAGCCAAGAATTGTCATTCCTCTTCGCTTTAGCTCCTTTGCTCTCAACTAGTTTGTGAAAATCCTGTGAGAGCCGGTATAGTTCTGAGAGTGCTTCCTGCTTAACATCTTCTTGCTCTCAGTTCTAGTTGCTTCAGATCTTTGCTTATCAAAAGCTTGATCTAGGGGCTTGAAAGTCTTTCATTATTCTGTGTAATTGTTCCCTTCGGTTGTGAAGGAAGACCTGGTGGTATCCAGGGTGTGGTTCCCTTCGGTTGTGAAGGAAGACCTGGTGGTATCCAGGGTGTTGTTCCCTTCGAGTTGAAGGAAGACCAGCTGAGCTGGGTGTTGTAGTTTCATTAAGGGGATTGTTCCCTTGTTAGTGAAATCCTGAGGCATTGCTCAGGGACTGGACGTAGGTCTCCTGTGAAGAGGAGTTCCGAACCAGGATAAAATTCCTTGTGTCGTGTGGTTGTGTTTTATGCGCTTGCTATCTTATCTTCTAACTCTAACTTCTGTTTAAGCTGTTGTGTAATCTTTTTAGTGAACAGGTTTTATTCAAAGATCAAATTTTAATAACCCATTCACCCCCCCTCTGGGCTAGCTAGCTGGGCAACAGCTTCCACAGGGTAGGATTGATCTTTACAATATTCAAATATCTCATAATACCACGGTTTTCTTCATCTTCTATCCCTTCTTCTAGCTCTACCATCATAATTTCTGCTTTGCTTCTTCTCTCGGCGTTTATCACTCCTTCTCTTTAACCCAAAGGAACCTAGGATCCAAATAGAAAGGAATTTGACGGCGTTCGATCTAAATGCTTGAAAAATCGCCAGGATAAGTCATGTGCATGGTTGCACCAACAGTGGCAAGGGTGTCAGCCAAAAGGTTTTGGTGACGAGGAACATGGATAAAGACAAGCTTGGTGATCAATTTGGCGTAAGCCGATGCATGTTCTTTATATGGCTTGAGCTTGGGATCAAGAGTTTGGTATTTGGTGAGCACTTGGCAGAGGATCAATTGGCTATCACCTACAATCCGGAGACGTGTCACATCATAATAACGGGCGAGTTCCAAACCAGCCAATAAAGCTTCATATTCAGCGATATTGTTGGTGGCAGGAAAATTCAATTTACAAACTCGCGAAATAGTGACGCCCTCTGGAGACAATAGGGCTACCCCAATGCCCGCTCCAAAAGAATTTAGAGCCCCATCGAAGTACAATGTGTACATGCGATCGTCGTGATCAATAGACATTAATTCTTCGTCCGGGAGCTCTGAAATGACTGGATCAATTCGAGGCAATGGGTGATGAGCAAGGTGCTCGGCTATAGCGTAGCCCTTGACAGATTTTTGTTGAATGTAGGTAATTTCAAATTGGGAAAGGAAGCTTTGCCAACGTGCTAAGCGGTCGGTCAAGATAGATTTCTGAAGCAAGAATTTGATTGGGTTCATTCGAGCAATTAGATGCACTGTATGAGCAAGAAAGTAGTGTTTTAATTTCTGCACTACCCACACAAGCGCGGCACAGATCTTCTCCATGGAACTATATCTCTGTTCACAAGGATTAAGGAGTTTGGATAAGTAGTAAGCTGCTCTTTCCTTGCCTTCTTCGTCCACTTGCGCAAGAACAGCTCCTACAGAATCTTCCAGAACAGAAATATAGAGAATGAGAGGCTTGCCTGGCATAGGCGGTCTCAGGACAGGCGGATTAGTCAAATAATCTTTAAGCTCATCAAACGCTGCCTGGCATTTCCCATTCCAGCAAAATTCAACCCCTGGCTTGGTGAGGTCATAGAAAGGCCTGCACCTTTGGGAATGCTGAGAGATGAATCGACGAATGTATTGCAACCTACCAATCAACCCTCGAACTTCTTTCAAATTCTTGGGAGGGAGCATCTCTTTTATTGCCTTTGCCTTATCTGGATCAATCTCTATGCCTCTCTTACTCACAATGAATCCTAACAACCTACCTACTGACACACCAAATACGCACTTCTTGGGATTCATTCTCAAATGATAGTCCCTGGTTCTTTGCAAAACCTTAGTTAGAACCCCGGCATGCTCAACCGCCGATCTTGACTTGACTACCAGATCGTCTACATACACCTCAACAAAAATGTGGATCATGTCATGAAAGATGGCCATCATGGCCCTTTGGTAAGTGGCCCCAGCATTCTTGAGCCCAAATGGCATGACCACGAAACAGTAAGTTCCCCACGGTGTAGTAAACGAGGTCTTGTCTTGGTCTTCTTCCGCCAGCTTAATCTGATTGTAACCCGAAAATCCATCCATAAAAGACAAAGTTTCGTACCCAGCTGTGTTATCTACCAACACATCGAGGTGAGGTAGAGGGAAATCGTCCTTAGGACACGCACGGTTGAGGTCCCGGAAATCAATACAAATTCTAACTTTTCCATCCTTCTTGATAACCGGGACGATGTTTGCCACCCAATTAGGATAAAGTATGACTTTGATAAATTTGGCTTTGTGAAGCCTATCAATTTCATCCTTTATCTTCAAAGCTATGAGAGGGTGGAAACGCCTCAACCGTTGCTTGATCGCAATGGAGCCTTGTTTAAGAGTAAGGTAATGCTCGACTAATGAAGAATCCAAACCTGGCATATCTTCATAACTCCATGCGAAGATGTCCTTGTATTGCTTGAGAACATCCACGATTGCCTCTTCTTCGTCGGGTGACAAATTAGTACTGACGAGGACAATTTTAGGATCTTCTTCAGTTCCCAGGTTAATTTCTTTGGTAATTTCTTTGACAGCTGGTGATGGTTCATCAAATCTTTTTAGGCCACTGGCGAAAGCATCGGCCTCACCCTCAAATTCCTCATCGCCATCCTTAATTGGGTCTTCATCATCCATAATCTCATAAACACCGAACCCATTATCAATATACGGGGCCGACTGCTCGCATTCTATATCTGGCAACTGCAAAGGGTGCTCCATAAATTCGGGAATTGTTAGGCATGCCTTGCATCTTTGAGCCAAACTAGCTAGATAGCGGTGAGGGATCCTCCTACTCTTGGACTTCCTTTCCGGACCCACCCTTGGCTCACTACCCTCATCTAAGCTACTTAAAGGAAATGACGATGCTGAAGAAGAAAAAGCAGAGTCCCGCCCATGGGTATTAGGGGAAGCAATAAAGGAAGAATTTACAGGAGAAAAAGTAGAGTCCCGCCCATGGGTATTAGGGAAAGCAGTAAAGGAAGAATCCCCAGAGGGAGAAAATGAAGCGGAATTTAAAACAAGATTCCCTTGTGGAGGGAATGGATTAGGGAAAGCAGTAAAAATCCCCTTTGTGGAAGGGGATAGTGGAGACAAACCACCGACTGGAACGCAGTCGGGGTTGAGGAACGCAGTTTCCTCGAAAGAGATGGTGGGGTTATCCATCCCAGAGCGGCCCCGATGTCCCCTTCTTCTCGTGTGAGAGAGAAGGAAAGGGAAGTAAGCACAAAGTAGTGACGAAAGCAGGAGCGAAAGCGACGCGTTGTGCCTTCACTATGAAAGAGAACAAGAGCAATTTTGAGGTGAACAACCGACAGAAGGAGGATTAGAACATCATGGTGGGCCCAAGGCCCATGAAACCCGAGGAGTACGCATCTTCAGAAGAGGGAGACGTCAAACAATCGGATCCTTCAAGGCGGTCTGAAGGAGATCGTCAGGCGTGAAACCTGATCTGGAAGGGCGAACTCCGAGGATTCCGAGGGATCGGGTGGTTCCTCGGGGGAAATATGTACAAAAGATGGACGGGTGGGCCTCAGTGCCCTTGAAGCAAAAAACGGCCCTACCATGGCTTGCAGGAGGTGCGAAGCAGCAGTTGAGGAAAGGAAAACCAAGGGACAAGGAAGAGCGGGGGCAGTGCCATGGAAATGTAAAACAGGACGGACAAAAATTAAAGCAGGTGTGGAACCCGATGCAAAATTTAAAGCGGGCGTGATACCCGAGACAGAAGTAAAGATGGGCACAGGACCCGGTGCAAAAATTGGAATGGGCGCGATGCCCGGTACTAGAAAGAAAGCGGGCGTGATGCCCGGTACTGAAGGGAAAGCGGGCGCGTTGCCCTGAACAAAAGGAACGGGCGCGGGGCCCGGAATATCAACTGAAATGGGCGCGAGGCCCGGAATATCAACTGAAACGGGCGCGGGGCCCGGAATATCAACTGAAACGGGCGCGGGGCTCGGAACATCAACTGAAATGGGCGCGGGGCCCGGAACATCAACTGAAACGGGCGTGGGGCCTGGAATATCAACTGAAACGGGCGCGAGGCCCGGAATATCAACTGAAACGGGCGCGGGGCCCGGAATTAAAGCCGGTGTGGGGTCGTTCCCCTGGATGACCTGGACTGCCTCATGAAGCTCAGAAAACCAATCTGCCTCTTCTGATCCGAACAAGTGGTTTAAACAAGTAGTGAGACTGCTCATATCAAGCCAATCGTTCCATTCGGTCTCGAAATCGCTGATCTTGCGGTGCTTAGCTGGTGTTGAATTATCTGGCGCCCAAAAAACATCTCGAGACGAAGAGCAAGTTGGTTCTGTTACAGTGGGTAATGGTTGAGGATCCCCAGACTGCAGTGGGCCTTGGATGAAATGATTGTATAAGGCCCATGTGAGGGGTCGGCCTGGCTGCAATTGGGTTTTGATAGGCTGATAGCCCAAACCGACCTTGACCCTTCTCTTGATGGCTTTGATAGCTGTTGTCCTGCCCTGCAATTGTGTTCCCAGCCCCTTGCCGGGCCGATAACCCATCAGCTTCATGATATGCAATCCCCTTTTTGTGATAATCCTGCTCGGATCAGCAGTCTTGATAGATGAACCTGTCGGCCCTGGATATTTACCCAGTATACTTGGTGTGCTCTGAACCATCATAAGAGGTTGATTGCTAGGCCAAACGGCAAGAACTGAGTTGCTTGTAAAAGCATCAATCTCTGCAGGGGTAGGTTTGTTGGCGACCTTAATCACACGCCCTTTGTATGGGAACTTCAAACATTGGTGAACTGTTGACATAACAGCACCAAGGGCTTGGACATAAGGCCGACCCAAAATGAGGCGGTAGCATGGATCCATGTCGAGAATGTGGAAATCCATCTCCGTAGAAGATGGTCCCAATCCAATTTTTAAAGAGACGACCCCTCTTGGCGACCTAGTAGTGTTGTCATAGGCCGTGACAGTGATAACAGCGGGTCGAATCGCTTGGACTGGTATCCGGCAGAGATCTAACGTGTCGGGTGACACAACATTAACAGACGCTCCGGAGTCTACCAAACAGCGAGCCACGCGTACGCCGTTGATGTTTACTGTGAGGCAGAGGGCGTATTGCTGTGACTCGACCGGTGCCAACTCATTTTCATGGAACATAATGGCCGGGTGTGGGCCGGACGGAGTCAAAACAGCACTGATCTGGTTGACTGGCAAATCTTCGTTGACCATCACCTTTTGAAGATATTGCATGAGGGCCTCTTGGTGATTAGCTGACCTCTTAATCAACTCCAGAATGGAAATTCTGGCTGGAGTCCGGTCCAAATGCTTCAACAGATCGTACTGGGTGCCCGGCACTGAGTCTCCTTGAACCTCCTCCTCCTCTTGAGTCGGCAGCACTTGGTCTTGCTGGGGGAAGACCCTGTTGAACATGCGCCCGCTTCGGAGCACCATGGTGGCCTTGGAAGGACTGCTTGACGTTGAAGCTTCAGCCGGATCTGTGGAAGTGGATGGTTGTGAGGCGGAGAGTTGCTTGGTAGAAATTTGGTGCGGCAACTGGGAGCCTGCCGCTGCCTGGGGTGTGGTGGTAGTGGTAGTAGCAGGGTTAGTAGTGGAAGTGGTAGGAATGCGGAGAAAAGGTGCCCTATGGTTAGGGTTTATAAAGGAAAAAGTGGTAGGTACCTGTACAGGGGTTGCATCAGATGATGGGGATGGTTGCGGTATGGGAATGTGTAAAAACGATGCGGGGGTATTCATACATGGGGAATGCATGGGACTAGGAATTTGAGAAGTGGATGGGCGGGTATAGTTAGGTGGAATGCGTAAAAAGGACGGTAAGGGATTATCTGCAGTGGGTGTGCGGATAAAAGGTGGCAAAACAAAAGGTTGTGGTGTAGTAGGAATGGATGTAGATATCGCCTCCACAGACGGTGGCTGGGCAGTGAAGGCATTAACCTGTCCATTGGGTGCCGGGTGCTCCGGCAGCGGATTCTGTACAATGCCTAAGTTGGGCTGCTGCTGCTGCTGTGGCTGTTGTGGCTGTTGTAGCTGCTGTTGCTGTTGTGGCTGTTGTAGCTGTTGTTGAAACTGCTGCTGAGGAGGCCTTCTCGCCTTCATCTCAGTGACAAATTTCCTCATCTCAACCCAGTCAATGCCCCCACCTTCATTCAAATTATGAATGTAATCTTTAAAGTGGAAGCATCGGTCCAAAGTGTGGCCCGGGCCCCGGTGAAATTCGCAATACCGGGAGGTATCAAGGTTAGGGGGCCATTGTAGCTTCTCCTTTGGCAATGTGAGTGCGCCGGCTACCATGAGGGCATTAAAAATATCAGGCAGTGTCTCTGGAAGAGGAGGGTAAAGGGTCCTCCTCGGGCCAGTTGGAAATCTGGGTGGGGGTGGCCCATAATTGTTGGGAGGTGGGACCTGGTGGAGTTGCTGGGGTAGATGAGGTGGTTGCTGTGGTTGGCATTGCAGAGGGGCAGGCCTGTATTATGGCTGCTGAGGTGGTGGCTGCTGATATTGTGGCTGCTGGGATTGAGGCTGCTGGGATTGAGGCCGCTGGAATTGAGGAAACTGGGTGTAGTAGGGTTGCTGTGGCTGTTGGCCTCTACAGTTAGGCTGGTTACCCGGCCTAGGAATTGGAAATTGGGGTTGTTGGTCCCTGAAGCTATTGGGTGTACGGTAGGTGGGAGGGACCGGATTGCCCATGGCACTTACCTGCTCATTATGCATGACCCCCTCAGTGACAGGACCACTGGCGGAAGTACCAACTGGCTTCTTAACAACCCGTGCCTTGGGTTCAAACATGGCCACAATGGGAGAGTCCTTCAATTGCGTCTGGATGTAGCGGGCTCTCTCATACAGTTCCTCCATTGTGGTCAGCTTGTTCATGGCCAATATATGTCTGAACTGGGGCGTGGCATTGGCGGTGATCATTTTCACCTGCTCCGATTCAGACAGCGGGTCCTTCAACTTTTCGGCCATGAGTCTCCACTTATCAGCAAAGGAGACGAAATCTTCATCATCCCTCATCTTCTCAGTCATCAAATCAGTTATAGACAGCACTGGCCCAACTCTATCTCTGTACCTCCTCAATAATTTCCTCTGGACAGCTTCAAAGTTCTCTGCATCTGCAGGATCCAGGGAATAAAACCAATCGAGGGCGTGCCCATCCAGGGACCGGCGAAACAAGAAGGCAAGTGCCCGATTATCATCTTGCCAAAATGAAGATTCATACATAAATTCTTTGATATGTACGAAGGGATTGCCGGTACCATTGTAGCGGCGGTATATCGGCATTTCAGAGGGAGGCAAGTGAAAGACTGGCATGGCAGGCAATGCCAGTTCGAAGGGATCATTGGGGGCAGACATCTTTTTCATATCATGCTCCAACTTATTCATCTTGGCCAGAAGAGTCTGGGCGAGTTGATTAGTCGATTGCTGGGGAGTGCCTGAAGGAATGGCATAATGGGCGTCTGCCTGTGAGGGATATTGAGGAATGGCGCTGGCGTGCACGGGACCCTGGGTCGGAACCCGGGGTTGATAGGTGGGTCGTGCCATGTCAGCGGGCGCCCGATACCGGTCTTCGGGACTTTGATACCGGGAATGGATAACAGAGTGGGCTCGTGAAGGGGCCGGTGAAATTCGTCCACCTGGGTCACGGATGGACTCGAGGCGGACCCCCTGATTGGGGTAACTAAAGGGGTCGGGATTAGCAACAGATTTCCCCTTTAAAGCAGCTTGTACCTCTTGGATCTGAGGAGCTCGGAGGTTTTGGAGTATGTCCACAAGCTGAGAGAGATTAACCGAGGCAGAGGGATCATCCTGCCTCTGGGGAATTTGAGGAAACTGGGTCTGGGTGTCCACCATATTCACATGTGGGTTGGACAGGTCGGGTGGAAGGAATTGACCAGAACCATAGACTCCCTTATACACATCATCTTGACCCGCATCCTCATATTCGGCCATTGAAAGAGAACGGCCGGATCAGAGTTGCATGCAGGATGACTCGGAAGACAGTACCAAACAACTACTCAAGAAACTGTGGGAGAAGAATATCTGATTTTAAGCACACAGTTAGCAAAGATTACGTCCACTTAATATGTTTGGAATGATTAAAGTGGATTAACTTAAGTGTGTCTCTCGTGAGATAAGAAATGAACCTAGACAATGGGTATGGTGATAGCTCTGGGGTTCACTTCTAACGGAATCTCTCCACACAAATGGTACTCTATCCGGGTCAACGATAACGGGTACAACCAGCTCGGTCCGCCGTGAGGGAATCCACAAGGTACGAAGACTTACAGAGGTCTCGGCAAGAGTTCTCTAGCCTGATGGCCGAATGCCCAAAAGGGAGATAATTCCCACCGAGAAGTGTGTATGGATCTTAGGTAAATGAGGGAAGGAAGTCCCCCGGCTGATAAAAAAAGGTAAAAGCAAATAAAAAGGGCAAGCAACTGGGGCTACTGAAACATGATTTAAATTGCGTCCACCGGAGCGGGCGTCTATTTAAATCGCGTCCTGTCTGTCGGCCGCGGATCTGACAGCTTATGACAGCTGTAAGAGCCGAGGCGACTCCCTGGGGACTCTGTCTCAAATCGCGTCCAGTATACGCGCCGCACAACACACACACACAAATCGCGTCGTCTGTGTTTGACGTGCAACAGCACAGCAAAGTGTATTTTCAGAAAAACTTTGGAAAATAAATAAACACCGAGTAAACGCGTCGTTTATACTCGACGCGTATCATCACAGAAAGCCTCCCCTAAAAAAAAGTTCCAAGTATGAACAATCTGCAGGGAATCGCGTCGCCTGCTGTCGACGCGATTCTTTCCAGAAACCCTCCCAACGAAAAACTTCACAGATTAGGGTTGATTAGCATGCGATTGAGGCAATGAATGGTGAGATGCAGATTTCAAATGACTAAACATCTCCTATCGAAATCATGCTAACATGGAGGAGAACCATAGAATTTTTTTTTTTGTATTTTTATTTAACTAACATTAACCTAATTTTTACATGCAATTATATTAAACAAAGGAGGTGTAAACTAACATCCTAACTAAACAAGTAGTAAATGGTGAACTAACTAAAACAGTGACACGTGGGGCAAAACACAAAGACACGAAAGTGCCAAAAGAGGATACCAAACTAAAAGGTGAAGAGTCCCATCGCGATCGCCAAGTTGTAGATGCGGTTATTTCTCCGTCTCTCGGAAAAGACGAGGAAACGATCGTCTCCACACGGAAAACGGTATACGGAGAAGAGACAGAAATGATAAAAGGTGCGATCGCCAGGTACTTTTCCTAAAAAGTACCAAAAGTAGGGACGGGTCTGAGAAGGGACGAAAAGTACCTTTTGACCCGTGGAAATAGCGGGATGGTGTGGTGCGGTGGGTTTTTTCCTCCCCTTCCAACCGGCCGGCCGACGGAAGGGATTCAGCTTGGTACCTGAAAGGACAAGAACACGAGAAGGAGACAGGTGGATTAGATTGCAGTGTAGTACATGAACATGGTATAAAATAGCCAAAAGGACAAAAATGGGTGTGTTGACACACCTTCTAAAGACGAAAGCGGCAAAACCCCTAGGCAGGTGGCAAAGGAATGCACGTGTGTGCGTGTACTATCTAAAAAGCGGAAAAGGGGAGAGAGAGGTCGGCGTAAGCCGGGACGTGGCGTGGTGCGTAGCGACGTCCCCTGGGGAACGGCGCGTGGAATGGGCCTCTGGCTCCGGAAACGCGGCTTCCAGACAGCGGTATCGTCCCGTAGGAGCCTCCGGTGGATGTAGAATGGAATGCCGGAAGTCGGGTCGTCAAACGGGCAGGGCTTCGCCGCTCTGGGGGTGCCAAAATCTCTCTCCTCTCCTGGAACCGGAGGTCTCATATATATAAGCAAACTGTTTTGAATTGCGTCCAGAACAGGCGACGTTTTTAAAGATTAATCGCGTCCGCAACGCTCGCCGCGATTCATTAGGTCGGCCAAACATCCCATCAACTTGAAAAATCGTGATGATTTCGGCGCGCATCGATATTAATAATCGCGTCGCTCCTGATCACCGCGATTTGAAGTCAAATCGACTTGGGCAAGATTGACCACATCTGTGTCTAAAAACGCGTCCAGGAAGATCGTCGCGTTTATGAACCGCCTGTATATTTGATGCGCTGTCACTGACGGTTCAAAAACGCGGCGTGCTGTCATGTCGCGATTCAGACTCTGACACCGTTCTGACGCCTGTCAGGTGTCAGAACGTGCGTTCTGACACACCTGCAAATGTTGACTTTAAAATCGCGGCGGACAGGCTCGACGTGATTAAACGTCGGTTACCCGTTGCGATTCAAAAGGCGGTAACGAAATCGCGTCGTTTCAGAGCGTCGCGCTTATGGCTTTCTTATACGCGTCTACTGTCTTGGGCACGATTTAAAACAGTTTGCAGACTCTCTCTTTTTTGTATTTTTGACTCTTTTAATAATAGACAGGAAAATTCTAAAAAGTCTTAAAAGAGATAAGAAAACAGGGCAATCACTTTGTAAAGGTAATTAAAGGAAATCACTTTGAGGCATTACAGTGCAACCTGAGATTTTGTCCAATTTAGGTAAAATTGGCGTGTCTACAAGAAGGACTTCAAACCCATAGCTAGAAAGAAGCAGACTAACAATAGTAACAGACCCCAAAAAAAAAAGCCCAAGAAAAAGGGTAAGCAATTAGCTCGTGTACCTGAAGGGAATGCTGCCACTGTGGTCGAATGGGACATAAGATTGAAGAGCGTTAGAGGAAAAGTGGAGCTTGCTTGCAGTGTGGGAGCATGGATCACAGATCTCTGATTGCCCGCTAATGAAAGGAAAAGAAACCTTCAAGACGAACAGATTAGTCTTGAGCAGTTAGAATCATTTTGATTTTTGGAGTTGTAATCTTATTCAAAAGAAACATGTAAATCTGGTACTTTTGGGAGATTTTGTTAAGACCTTTATCTTCTATGGAATGGAGTAGTATTTTGATGAAGGATATGTGTAGGTATGTATGCCCCTCCAAGAAATGTCTTACCATGGAAAGGATGTCTACTAGTCTAAATCTTAAGTGGGGAAGATTTGAGGATTATTTAGTGATCACAATATATTAGATCCTATGAATTTGGGGACCAAATTCTTTTAAGTGGGGGAGGTGTAACAACTTGAATTTTAAATCCTAATTAAATGGAGATAATTAATGGACAAGATTGATTAAGGATTTAATCATGATAATTAAAGTAAAGGAGTCGATGAAGGAAGTCTTGGGATAAGTGAGCAATTGGTGAAAAAGAGGAACACTTGTACTCCAAGCGAGTTACAACTCATCAGCCCTTTGACTGGTAAAATATAATGATGACAGTCGAAGCAGAACTTCAGAAATGATGAAGTGCAGCTTCGTATAAAATAGAAGAAAACACAGTCAGTTGAAGTAGGACTTCGTATATGACAAAGTACCATTCGATTGCCTGATATCCAATCGATGTTTGTCCTTCAGCAATTGATGTTCTAAGTGAGCAATCAATGTTTTTTCCTTTAGTAATCGATGTCCTAAGTGAGTAATCGATGTTCAACTGGAGCAATCAATGTTTCCTTTAGTAATCAATGTTCAAGTGGGAAAATCGATGTTTCCTTTAGTAATCGATGTTCAAGTGTAACAATCGATGTTTCTTTTAGTAATCGATGTTCAAGTGGACAATCAATGTTTCCTTTAGTAATGGATGTTCAAGGGAAAATCGATGTTTAAGTAGTATCGATGTTGGTTCGTAAATTGATGTTTAAGGACAATCGATGTTGGTCCATAATTGATGTTAGTCACAATCGATGTTGGTTCGCAATCAATGTTTAAGTAGTAATTGATGTCGGTCCGCAATCGATGCTTAAGCAGTAATCGATGTTGGTCTGCAATCGATGTTTAAGTAGTAATTGATGTTTAAGCAGTAATCAATGTTGGTCTGCAATCGATGTTTAAGTAGTGATTGATGTTTCCTTTTATCGATTTCCTTTTTGCAATCGATGTTTCTCCTTCACCGATCAATTGTCTCCTTATTACAATCGATTGCCTTGTTACAATTAATTGTCTAGGTATTGAACCATCAATTGCCTTGTATACAACAATCGATATGGCTCTAGAACAAAAAGTGGCAGAGGCCTTGTCCTCCCAACATAATAGGACTGCCTAAGGACTTAAAAATGAGAAAAATTTCAATAATTTGAACTTGGGAACTGACCCTTAGGCACACCACTTTAGGAGTTGATAAAAAGGCATGGCCTAGGCATGGTGGGTCTCTCTTTTTCCCGATGAAGACAAGGATAAGTTTGACTAGGATATGGCTTGAAGTATGACAGCTTTTGACTATCTATCTTTCTTGCAGACCAAGTCAATGGTAGGTATGGTAGGGTATGGTTTGGGCATTGCCTATATATGACCAGATTGGACTTTTTGTCCTCTTTTGTCCCTTTCGTAGGAATGAAGAAAGGGTCCTAAATGGAACCGAAGACCCCTTATGTAACACCCCACTTAGACCCGGTCCAGCTATACCAACTCTCATCGAGTCTAAGAGATGTGCTACATGGGAACACACCCCAACATATATCAAATGTAGGTTGATTCATTCACAAATAAATAATAATGTAGCGAAAATAAAGCATAATTCATCACTTTAATAATTTAGTCCATAGTCCATCAAATAAGTCCACAATGCTATAAATAGTTCAATTACAATGTTTATAACAAAATCAAAACCTCACATACAATTATCTCTCAAACACACAATCTAAGTCATTCTCTCGCTCAGAATCCAATTGCGCAATACCGGGGGAAGCCATCCCCACCTTAACCAGTGGTACATGTCCACCTCCAGGATTTCTTCCTGTGCCCTTGGAAACATATAACATATTGAACATTTCCATAGGGGCATTACTATGATCTTGTTCCATAATACTTCTATGGTGGCAGTGTCTTATTAGTCATATACACATTCATATATAAATTTTCTTCAGATTCAAATGCAACATAACATCATGCCAAATCATATACATATAATCAGATGATGACAGAGACATATTTCAGATCTTTCACATGCTGTGTTTTCTGAACATTTTTCCACAATTTATTTCAAAAGAACACAATTCTCACAGTGATAATCAGACTTAATGGTTACAGTCATCTAAATTCATAGAATTTTTCCAGAACATGCCTTTGCTGTCGTAAATAAAATCAAAATTTTTGTATGATTTTCTGGCATATAATCTAATTTCCACAATATTAAAATAAGTGCTATAAACAAATAAAAATACATCATAATAAAACCATTTGTCACCTGGTTCAATATTTTTACTGTGCAGTTATCATAGGTATACAAACCACTGTTCAAAATCTCATTATTTTTGGAATCTATTAACTATTTATCAATTTAAAATAGTTGTACTGATCTATGTACTTCAGTCCTAGAAATTACAGAAAATAGTCAATTCTGGATTTCAGATTTAACACAGTATGGGTACATCCCTATCATGTATTACTACATAGAAATCACAATTTTATCATGAGCATGCATCACATTTAAATTTTTCTATTAAATCTAAGCTTAATTTCAGAATTCAGAAAATTGTCCTAAATCATGGTGATTTCAGAAATTAACCCATTTTACAGTGTGTCAAAAAGTTGATCTACTTAACATTACCCATTTAACAAAAAATCCATTCGAAGTCTAAGCATAAAACTATAAATCCAGATGTAAAAATAGGTCAAATAGTGAACAGAAGAACTTGACGGCAAGCCTGTTGCCGCTAACCTCAGTCGACAGCAAGAAGGTTGACGTTAAGTTCATCCTTGACAGCAGTCAAGGTGGACGTTAACCTGACAGGAAAACTGAACTCATTCGGGATTCATGTAAACCCCAATCCGACTGTTTGTAACTTTTAAAATTCTGTAAAATTGTAAAAGGGTAAAACATAGGGTTGGAACCCGATCCCTAGGTTACTTGCTCTAAAACACAAGAGATTCATGAATTTAGTCGATGAGCCCGCCTTAGCCAACCAAGACAGTCCTCCTTCCAGGCTAAAACCCTAGATCCGCCGGTCCCCGATGGTAGGCACACCGTGAAGACACTTCTAGCCTTCAAAAGTACCTATCTTCGACTTGTAGAAGCTCGGTCTAAGCCTCCACAAAGATCAAATCGCCGGTTCTACCTTCCACCTTCTTAGAAACTTGGAGAAACTTGGAGAAGACTCCCAAAACTGGTTCCAAGAGGTTAACCCACTCTTTTTATAAAAGGGATTGGCCTCCAAACCCTGCCTCGAGGTCAGATCCCTAAGCCCTGACGTTACCAAAAATCTAGCCCTTAGCATAACTCTACCTGAGCTGGACTGTGACAATCTCGCTGTCAGTTCCGGAAGAAGTAGACGGCAAGGTTTACTGCCGTTTACACAGAGTAGACGTCAATCGATATGGACGTTTACCTGAAGTTGACGGCAAGGATGTTGTCGTTAACCAGCTATTGACGGCAGTCGATGTTGCCATCAGAAACACAGGACAACCTGCATCCACCCGAGAACAGACCATTCTACACTACAATGCACAAAACCATACACATATATGCTCAGAAATTTCTAAATACAAAATAAAATAATTATCAATTAAAATTTAAAAACTACTAAGAATTTTTAGGATATCACACCTTAAATAAGTCATATGGCCTTCTTGGCCGAACCTTATGATCTTCCTATCAGGAAGGCAGTTCGGAGCCCTTCCCTTTACACCCAATTTCCCTTAATTTGAATAGAGCCAAGAAGATCTTGGAGCTTGAGAGCTCCCTTCTACCCTTCCTTGAAAGAAATCTGCTGAAGAAAATTAGAGACATGACACAATGGAGCACTCCGGAGCTGGAGGAATGATCTTGTAGCTTGGAGCTCGAAGCATGGAGAGCTTGGAAGTTCTTCATCCTTGGACCATTGCCTTGACCTTCTGGAGCTAGACTTTAAAGAGTTCTTCTTCCTCTAAGGCTTGCATCAAACAATAGGAGTGGATTTGAAAGAGCAACCCCAAAAGGTAGATTTTCTTTGGCACAAATTAAAATGCTTGTTCTTGTTCAAAGTATTTCTAGTTTTTTCTCAGTTAAGAGCATAGTGGAACACTTGTGATTTGCCTAAATGTCTGATCAGTGGAGGGTTAGGATTCCTAAACCTTACACCTTTATAAGACTCATCTTATTTCTGTCTGTTCTTCAGGAACATGACCCTTGTTCCTAGCAAGTATGCCCATAAGTTCTCGATCCATCCCAGATAGGAACCCATCTGATTTGTCCATGCCACCATGCATTTATGGAACCATTAGACTAGAAATGCACACTTCTAGATTGATCATATGTTGATTCCAACAACCTCCTTGTTGGGATCCTTGTCTAAGTCTTTTGTCAACTTCGATTGTTCTTTCTTGTTAAGTTTTGAATGACCCTTCTGACCACCTCGATTGTTCTCTTTTGACAAACTTTGACTGGCCTTGTAGCACTCTTGATTTGCACCTTTGATTGGCCCTTTGTGGCAACTTCGATTGGCCTCTGTGGCAACTTCGACTAGCCTTTCTGGCCACGTCAACTGTTCCTTATTGTACATTTCGACTGTCAATTTGATTGGCCCTTTCGGCCACCATGATCTATCCTATAGAAGAGCAACCAACATTACAGTAACCTAAGTACCTTGTACATGTTAAAAATTGGTATGAGTGTGAAGATTATTCTAATGACTCCTAAATTGTCTTGATTTCTATCCCTTGTAAGTCAACTGAAACTCCACCTTTGCATCTGCTTATATTGAATCTGAAAGCAAAAGAAATGCATAGGAACCCCTTTGAGCCTACGACATTGCTTGATCCAACATGCCTGATGGACTTCTTGGCAATCTGTACTCTTGAAGTTTCTTGATCTGAGATTATGTTATTGGACTCTTTGATATCTTAGAAGTCTGTCCTTCTTGACTCTAAATGGCCATAATGACTTTAATTCGACACTACTATTGGGATGATATCCCTGATTAAATGCCTACACAATGGGGCCTGATCTGGTCCTGGGGAGGAGCACCCCCGACGTACTAGTATAGATCAACCAAATTTGAGCAGTGCTTGGCATTGGCATCCATATGTATGCAAGATTGGATAGTGCCTTTTTGTTATATGATATGAATGAAACACAATGTGCTATTTGATATGATATGTTTGATTCGTTCGTTTGACTTGATAAGTGAGATTTGTTTCAAATGGCCAATATCTATTCTTGCCACATGTTTGATTGGATCATAGTTTGATTATTGTATCATTCTCATGAGTTGACAATTAGCATGATTCGTGTGGAATTCTGTAGTATGAAATTCTGGTCCGCTACCTTCATGCTTCCTATTGCGTTGATCTCATGTCTGCCATCCTTGAAATTCAGTTTGATAAAATGTTATTAAGTATATTTTACCGGCACCATGAGATATAATCTTATTGGGCTAGTTTGCTCTTAACCTATTAACATTTCAGGTAAAATTTTGGAGCATGATTAGCATGTAACCGATCCACTGATGGAGAGCCTGGAGTACCCTGGAGGTGTTTAAAATTTCTGAATTTTTGATGTATAGGAAGATCATGTAATAGACTTGTAAGCCATTAAAGTCAGATCTGTGAGGAGTGTTTTCGTTTAGAAATCAGTGCTTGTATAAACCATGCAGTGAATGAAAGAAATAATTGATGATTTGTACAAGTGTGCATCACAGATGTCTGAATCACATATATATCATGTTGTGTTTTATGTTGGGGTTGTATGATTATCTGTGGCAAAGTTTATTGCTATGAGGGATGTGTCAATTCTGAAATTTTATGAAAGAATCATGTTTTGGTAAATCTTTGTGCGAACTCTGTGATGGAGGAGCTTTTATGATTGCATGAGATTGAGCCTTTCATGTTGAGGAGTTTTGTCACTTGAGTTAGCAAAATAGATTATCTTGTGGGCCCAAATTGCTGTTTTGAGGCTTGGCCTTTCTATTTCTATTTATTATAGGAGATTTGATTTGAATGTCATGCCATGTTGAGATAAGACTTGAGGAAATTTTCAGATTTGGTATTTCAAATTTTTGCCGCAATTATGATACCCGAAGTTTTGGGGTGTGACAAGATGAGTCCTCTAGGATCGTTTTGAAGTTCAGTTCGAAGGAAAGACTTTAAATCATTGCATGATGTAGCAGTGATTCACGAACTGCTCTTCACTAGGATGCACAAAATCTTCTTGCAGCTGCCTTCTACTCTTTTAACCTCTTAAATGATGATTTAATATGCTAAGGCGACCCAAAACCTTCCACTCTTGTCATACCATCTTTTCCCACATCTAAGAGCTGAGAACTTTCCTAAAAATTTACCTTTGATATGCCATCACACCTCTCTATTTACCCAAATTGCAAGTGTAGTGCACGACTGTAGACCTTACTATTGCACCTTTGAACAATGAATCTGCCAACTTTATGAGGCTGCAACATTCCACAGACACTCCATAATTCTTGATCTTAGACTCGTTGGAAAGAGCAATTTGAATGCTTTACAAATTCCAAATATATAACTTCAAATTCAACTAGAATCCAATTTAATTGTGCATCCAAAGTTGACTTTCATATATTTCCATACGTAAACAACTTTCAACATGGGTCTGTTGACTGCACATACACATCGAAACTTGATTAGTCCAACAAAAATAGACTTAGGTATCATCAAAACATTGAGGGATCACAACATTCTATCCCTTTTTAATGATGACAAAACTATTCTTAAATTATGTGTTAAAAGTAAAGTTTACAAGATGAGCAAATAGAGTTTCAACTTAATTTCTAACAATGATTGCCTATCACAAAATAATTAAGCAAGTAGATGTGCAAAAGAAAGAATCACTCACTAAATAGACAAAGAGCCATATTTTTAAGTAACCAATGTGTAGTTAGTAGAAGATACATTCTCTCCCCCTTTTAATCATCAATAAAAAGAGATGTAGAAACAACCATAAAATATGACAGGAAATAAAAGGCTGGTCAAGACAAAAAAAAAAAAGTATGAACCTTGAAAATAATTTCCCCTTTCTGGTAGAATTAGGAAAGAGGAGATGGGAGAGGCGGTGCCCAAAAGGAAGGAGCTATTGTGGGGACAAATCAGAGAGGAAAAGTTTTGGCAAACAAAACATCTGCCAAAACAACTTATCCAAAAGGCAGAGAGACTTTTTTGCTCCTTCTTCTTGGAAGGACAAGAGAAAAAGACGTCTCTACACATGGTGTGTTAGGATAATTTGTTTAAACCCAAGGTGTTGGATCTACATGGAGTTTTAGATGTCTTAGAGGGGGTGGATAGGACTTCTGCAATTTAAAAGTTATCTGAATCGGAAAGAACATTTGACAAAAGTGTTAGTACCTTGTGTGGTGTGCGTGAAACAAGTGTAACTAGGCGGAAACAATCACAAACAATGTATAAGGAATTTATCCTGGTTCGGACCTCCTTTCAATTAGGAGTCCTACGTCCAGTCCCCAAGCATAACTGGAATTTTCTACTAACTATGAAGAACCCTTGGCCTTCTCTCCAACGAGAGGTATTAAAACCACTTGCTCTCTAGCAAGTCTTCTCTTTACCAAAGGGGCAAACAACCACCTACCACAATAGGTCTTCCCTTCTACAAAAGAGGAACTACAAGGAACAAACCTCTTGCTAGTTTCTACTGTGAATAAAGTGTAGGCAGAGTGCTTGCTCAAGGAATGAGGAAACACAGAAGATTAGAAAGAGATATACCAATATGTTTGAAGGTTCTAAACTCTTTTTGACTAAGGGTAGACTAAGAAGAAGAAATTGGTTAACTCTTACTTTTCAGGTCTTGTGCTTTCTGTCCTGACTATTTGAATTCCTTCTATTTTTATTGAAACATACAAGAATAAATATGTTAAATCTCACTTTTCAGTGCAATAGATCACATTTACTAGATGCAAGACCTCCTAATTACTCATTGGTTTAACTTTCATTATCTTACACATAGATGAAAAATCTGTTTTTCCACTTTTTGACGCAAGATAAACCATTTGTTTAGGTGAGATGACCCGGTTACTCAGTGGTACAAGAATTTACATTGCTCTCTTTGTATCTTTCCATGTTGTTGATCATTTTATTCTGATGTTGTGCAGAAATATATTTGGTTTGACCAGAAAAATCATAGCTATGAATGTATAGATAATATTCTTAACATGTGATGAAGATGAAGCTTAAACATGCACATGTTAAACATTAAAGCCACTCATGTGCCTACAAGTGTTTTACAAGTCATTTTAAAGACATTCAGCATTAAAATTGCACAATCTTGATATTAGATTGAATCTTTGAAATAAAACTAAATACACAATTAGTTTAGTTTTCATGTAAGGAGTCTCTCATAAAAATATCACAAAGTCTCAAAATTCTAATTGTTGGGGTTCAAGATAGACAAGCAGTGTCAAGAAATTGAGTGAAGAGTTGACAATGACTCCCGCTTTAATGTAACCCCCAAGGTGAACATGAAAATTATTGATGAAGTAAGAATTGAATAAAATGAAAGTAGAACTAGCAAGATTGTTTTATTGAATGACAAGGCTCACCCTCAACAATTGCATAAAAGGTTCTTGATACTTGACAGAGACATATATTCACGCATAGTGAAAGTGTCTAGACAAGCCTCACTTACCCTTCTTCAAATCACTATTTGATATACTAAAAATGCTAATGCAATGTGAGAAGAATACAATTTTAAAATGCAAAAAATAGATAGTTAGAATAAATACACAAGGTATGCTTATGTGTAGCAAAAAAAAGTATAGAAATTAAATTTGTCTACTAAAAGTAAGAAAATATTGGCAACCAAATATTTCTGTCAAATTGATGAAGTTCATCATGCATTGCATTGTTCCAATCTTCACTGATTAGAGCTTCATCAATAAACTTAGTTTCAATCTAGGAAATTAGTGTCAAGAGGTCTTCATTTATTACATTATGAAAGAAGATCTAGTTCTAACTCTATCATACAAATCACCAATGACACTTCTAACTGGATGATCTTTCAAAAAATGAAATTCAAATGTTGCCTCACTTGATTCAGGCAATTCAGGAGCAATGTTACCTGATCCACTTATGTTAGGTATTTGATTGTTCAGATTTTCAAATATATCTTCATGCTTCTCAATAGTTGGTGAATACTCAATAATGAAGTCATCTTCTTCATCATTTTGTGGAATCCTGCAAGACATAGAACCATCCATTTTTTGGAATTCTCATCAAAGATGACATGTGGAGATTCTTCCACAATTTTATTCTTAAGAATATAAACTCTATAAGCTCTAGAGTTTTCCGAATAACTAAGAAAATAGCTTCAAAACTTTTAGCATCAAATTTGTCAAGATTTTTTTTATTGGTGTTATGTACAAATTTACAACAAAAAATTTTAAAGTAAGACATAGTGGGTTTTTTATTTTTCAGAAGTTCATAAGGGATTTTTCTGATTTTGGTCTGACTAATGCTCTATTCAAAATGTGATTTGTTGTATTTGCAGTTTCAACCCAGAAGGATTGGACAATTTACTTTTCAAGAGCATAGACCTTGCCATTTTCACAAGAGTTATATTCTTTCTTTTCACAACTCCATTTTATTCTGGAGTTCTTAGAGAAGAGAATCTGTGGAAAATGCTCAACTCAGCACATAAATCAGAAACCATCTTTTTTTCAAATTCTCCTCCATGATTAGTCAAAATGGATTTTATTTTATGTGAAGAACCAATTAAGGTAGTGTTGCAGAATTTCCTGAATTCTGACAAGTATCACTTTTGCGGGATAGAAATAGAACCCAAGTATATTTAGTAAAATCATCAATCATGACAAATCCATATCGTTTGCCACTAAGACTAAGAATTCTTGTTGGCCTAAAAAGGCCATATAAAGTAATTCTAGTGGCTGAGAAGTAAGTACATCATTGAAGATTTTAAAAGATTTTTGGTTTGTTTTCCTTAAGCACATATCCCACAAACTTCATTCTCCACATTTGGAAAAGATTTAGGAAGTCCTTTAACTAGATTTAGCCTTAAGAGTTTATTCAAAATGTTGAAACTTGCATGATCTAATCTTCTATGCCATGTCCATGCAACATCAGTTTTATTTACAACTAAATAGATGTTTTCAACAAAACATTTCGGTCAATATTTATCATGTACACATTGTTCTCTCTTTTTCCGAAGAATTTTATTTTCTCATATGAAGAGTCAATTATCTTACAAAAATTTGATTCAAAAACAACCTTGTGACCTTTGTCACACAATTGACTTATATTCAGTAAATTATAATCTAAACCATCAACAAGCAAAACATTGTCAATTGAGTTTGAGGAGGATTTACCAACCTTTCCAGATCCAATTATTTTCCCTTTATTTTTACCTCCAAAAGTGATTGATCCTCCTTCCTTTTCAATCAGACATGAAAACATGATCCTATCTTCTGTCATGTGCCGTGAACACCAATTGTCAAGATACCATACACTTGAGATGGGTGTACGACATTCCTACACATTTCAAATTAGAGAAGGAAATATTTGGTACCCAAACATTGTTGGGACCATCATATTCATTAAACGGACAGAGTAAATCCTTCTAATCCACATTTGAATCATTTTTTATTTGTGTTTCATTTCTGGAATAATTTCCTTTTTTGATAGTATAGCATCATGATTTGGAACATAAACACTAATTTTTTATTTCTAACATTGATTATGCAATTTAGCATGTTTATTCAATTGTTGAAATCTAGACCAAAAGTTTTGTTGAGGTCTTGGAGGACTTAAATAGAATGAATAAGAGTTAAGCCAATGAGGACCATAGTACCATTGATTCCAAGAATTGATCCAACTAGATTGATGTGATACTTTGGACCTCCAATCAACATCATGAAAATGTGTTTTTTATTTTATAATTTCTTAGATTTTTATTTGAATTTATGTATAACATCCTTTTATTTTTTAGGGACGAATAGGTCAACCTATGTTGAACATGCGTCCACACAGTGGCCACAGGTTTTAACTTATGGTTAACCTGTGTCAGCCTATCTGCAACATGTGTCGACCTGATTGGTCTTCTTTTTTGAAACATATTGTTTTTATTTTGATTGTTGATTGTTTCAGATGTTTTAGATGAATTATTTGATTAGTTTTTATTTTGGGTGATCAATTTAACTGAGGAGATGTTTTTCTCATATTTGTTTTTCGAATCTGAATTTTTTTACAAATTTAATTAGAGGAATTTTTGAAGATTTTTCTTTCTTTTCAGCTGTTTTATTTTTCATTGTTCCTTCTGGGGTAAAACCCAAGCCATGCCTTTTAGCATTCATTTTCAGTCCTAACAAGGTATCAAGATTTTCTTTGACATTTGTGAAATGTTTTATCACTTGATCCTTTTAAGTCAGTAATTTATTAAGTTTTTGAATTTCATTAATTACTTGTTGTTTTCCTTTTTGTTGCATTTCCATTTTCTTAGTGAACTTTATCAACTCACTGTTAGCCTTTTGAGATGTAATCTTGAAGTTATCCAATTCATTCAAAAGTTCTTCCTTTTCATCACTAAGTTCAGAAATTTCTTTTTCAAGTTCAAATATTCTTCTAGTTAGAGAAGTATCATGCATAACATTATCAATTTTCTTCTTCAAATATTTATTTTATTTTTTTATTTCAGACTATTTCTCAATCAATGTAGCATATGCATCTTGCCAATCATTAATAGTGTATTACTCAAAAGAAACGCCTACCTTGCTATCATTACTGTTGGTCATAAAGCATATTTGCTCATCTTCAGAACTTGAGGAGGTATCTCCTTTTTCTTCACTCTAGTCTTCATCAGATCATGTTGCCACATTGCTTTTGGCTTCTTCTTCCTGATATCTTTTTTGTGTTTCTTGTGCATTTCCCTCTTGAGTTCAGAGCACTCATCTTTCGTATGTCCTGGCTTAATGCACCTATAATAAATACCAACCTCATCAGTCTTTTCATTTTTGCCAAAGTTATTGTTTGAAGAAGAAGAATTCCTTTTGGCATAAAAGTTTTATTCTTTCCATTGAATTTTCCTCTTCTTGATTTTAAGAATTTTCTGAAATGTCTGGTCATGAGGGCAATCTCATCCTCATCAGATTCAGACTCTTCAGAATCAGATTTCTCTTGGATTTTCTCGTTGTGACTTGATGAAGCCTTAAGTGCTACTGGTTAAGCTTTAAACATGTGTTCTTTAGTCCTTTTTATGTTTATTTCATATTGTTGCCCAGTTGACGAGCCCAGAGGGGGGGGTGAATGGGTCTTTAAAAATTAATCTAGAAGATACCTGTAACTAGAAACATTCACACAAACGTTCTTCGAAGTAGGTTAGTGACAGTTAGTTTAAATAACAAACACACAAAGAAGACAATCACACAACACAAGGATTATCCTGGTTCGGACCACCTTTCCTTAGGAGTCCTACGTCCAGTCCCTGAGCAACAACTCAGGATTTCACTAACTAGGGTACAGTCCCCCTAAGGACGCTACAACACCCAGCTCAGCTGGTCTTCCTTCACACCCGAAGGGAACAACACCCTGGATACCACACCAGGTCTTCCTTCACAACCGAAGGGAACAACACCCTGGATACCACCAGGTCTTCCTTCACAACCGAAGGGAATAACACAAAGAAAATGAATGACTTTCAAGCCCCTAGATCAAGCTTTTGACAAGCAAGGATCTGAAGCAACTAGAACTGAGAGCAAAGAGATTTGAACAAGGCACACTCTCAGAACTACACGGGCTCTCTCAAGATTTTCACAAGCTAGTGGAGAGCAAAAGAGCAAAAGCTAAGAGGAATGAAGTTCTTGGCTCTGGACTTTCTTCAGAAGAATTTGAATGCTTGAATGCGCGATCTCTTTCTCTCTTCTGTTCTTCTGACTTGAATTTATATCTTCAATTTGAAATGTAGATGTTGAAGTGTCCGTTGTCTCTCTTTTGAGTAGTCGTTAGACTGAATGACATCTGTAGTCTTGGAAGCTTCCAGTCAACAGTCTTTTGATCACTTGAGCACGCAAAGAGATGAGATCTTCATAAATATCCGTTGGCTTCTATTTGTTTAACGTTGTACCATCAAGCTAGATCAGAGGTCTGCACGAATGTCAATCTCAAAAAGCAGACAACTAAGCTGTCTTTGATGTCAGTCAACGTCAGTAGCAATAGACATGAAAATAGTAATGCCAAATAGCTTAAGTCTAAAAGACGTAATCAGAGTAGGCACGATAAAGGATGATATGGTCTGCATGCATGCAGAGATATGTTCAGATCTCATAAATGCAAAAGCGTCAGAGAGATGTCTACGTGGACTTTGACTATTCAACGCTTTTAAGATGAATAAGATATCAAGTCAATATGAAATCGATGACTATATGACTTATGAAATCGTTATGAATAAGTCAGGTTGACCAAGTCGTTGTGACACAGAAGAAATCGTTGTGAGATGCAAATCGTTGTGTTTCTGAAGAAATCGATATGAAACACTTAACAAATCGTTATGAGATGCAAATCGTTGTGTTTCTGAAGAAATCGATATGAAACACTTAACAAATCGTTATGAGATGCAAATCGTTATGTTTCTGAAGAAATCGATATGAAACACTTAAAAAATCGTTATGAGATGCAAATCGTTATGTTTCTGAAGAAATCGATATGAAACACTTAACAAAAAGCAAGTCGTTGCGAGTTCTAAAGAAATCGTTATGATAACTTACAGAATCATTACGGCGAGCAAGTCGTTGTGAGTTCTAAAGAAATCGTTATGATAACTTATAGAATCGTTACGGCGAGCAAGTCGTTGCGAGTTCTAAAGAAATCGTTATGATTACTTATAGAATCGTTATGACAGGCAAGTCGTTACGCTTTCTGAAGAAATCGTTGCGATGACTTATAGAATCGTTATGACAGGCAAGTCGTTACGGGTTCTAAAGAAATCGTTACGATCACTTATAGAATCGTTGTGGCATCGACTTGTTTGAAACAACATGACTTTTCAGCCAGAAGGGAAATCGTTATGATAATTCTATTGAAATCGATATGCTTATAAGGAAATCGTTCTGGACTTAGAGAAATAATATGTTGAAGAGATGAAAGCTTCAGAGAAGTAATGCATACCTTTTGTGGGCTTGTTTGACCTTGGTGTTTTTCCTGTACTTAAGACTTATGAAATATTCATTAGATATAATTGATAAGCTCTTGTTTGGTTTTGTTAATCATCAAAATATATATATATGTAATTAATTAAAATTACATGGGGACAGACTGATCATCAATCTCCCCCTTTTTGGTGATGACAAAACTGAACAATAAGCATGGATAAAAGTATCTGAAATTAGTTGTAAAGAAATGATATGCTAAGTTTCTAAGCAAATCATATATATTAATATATTAATTAAAATTTCAGACATGCTAAGTATTTTCTCCCCCTTTTTGTCACTAAGCAAAAATATGATCTGAGACAAAGAAGAAGAGGAAGAGAGAGAGAGACACAAGGTAGTTTTATTCAACCGGAGGAGGTACAGGCAACTAAAAAAGAGGAGACAGAAGAGAGGCATGCTGAGAGATAAGTTCCCAGGCCTTAATCTCCTGATCTTCAAAGAGTTGACTGAAAACTCCAGGTTCGATAGAGAAGGAGTCACCCATGGTGGGAATCATGCGCTTAAGATAGAGTTGCCTCTGTTCTTCCAAGAGGAGCGCATACGCATCCTGGTCAAGCAGGAATCTGAAGTAGCTGCTCGTGCCAAAGCTAGCACGCTGAAGGAAATGATCAAGAGAGATAGGGTAGAAAAACTGATGATCATGCAAGTCCTTCTTCAGAGCAACGAAAGCAGAATATCTTGCTGCCCATTGAACATACAATTCCTGAACCGGATTAATGGAGTTCAGATCTAAGAAAACATCCGCAGACAAAGTGGGCTTGTCAGCCCTAAGCAAGTCACGATTAACAGCTTCTAACTGAAGAGCAGATTGACGATAGTGCTTAGCCCATTCTGAAGGAAGGAACCTTTCACATTCCGAGAGTAATGGAGCTAGAGCTTCAGAGGAGATGTGACCCAAGTGATATTCCTAGAAGATGAAGCGCTGAAAGGAGGGGAGGCGGCCTTGCTTGGCTGACTGACGTCTCATTACACGAGCAAATCTCTCAAAGGCATGAGAGCCGACAGAGGAATCAAAGACTAGAGAATGCAATTTGGGAAGGAAAACCATATCTGGCATGCGTAGAGATGAGAGTTCCACTTGGAAGGAGCAATTGATAGGATGTTCTGTCCGAAGAGTAGTAAGAGCTCCATGGAATTGACCAAACTGCACCTCAGGAATCTTGTGCAGATAGCAGTAATCGTTAAAGAGTTGAAAGTATCGAGCTATTCTGATCTCTTTAAGAATGAACGGACCCCAGGTAGCTTGGTGATGAAGGACAAACCACTCAGAGAGAGTGAGAGAGTGATTCCGGCTGGAAATACTGTGACGACCCTCATTATACCGGTACGGTTATACCAACCCACGTCGGTATAGCGAGCGTTGCCACAGTGGGACATTTACATTCAGCTGAGATACACGTGAATATAATAACAGAGTAGCGGAAGTAAAAGAACCACTGTCTTCATTCATTCATCATCCACATTTAGCATACATGAAATTTGCAATAACATTAAAGAACTTAAAAGTTCACATAATTTAAATTGCTGAAAATTTAATACAGAAATGTCCACCATTATACATTCTTTCCATGATAACGCTAATACAACGTTCAATTTACATACTATGAAAAGCAAAAGTCACAAAGTGCTCCAAAGACTAATCTCCGCGCTCGGAGTCCGTCTCCACCGTCTCCTCCAACGGTGCCACGTCACCAACTACACCTGTACGCCGAAGCAAGTAGTGAGTCTAAAGACTCAGCAAGTAACACCACTCATACCATACACGTACATGTCATAGTAGGCTCTACACACACAATTGCACAAACTCGACATGTATCATGATTAACGTTTGCAATGAATCTCCAACCGTGATAATTCTATAAGTAAACGCATGATGCATGCTTTCAGATTTCCTTATCAAGATAATTTCCCAACACGTGTTCTCTAATCATTCCTACTCATGAAATTCTACTTCGCATTTTAACGAAAACATGAAAGCACTTAGCATGATTATCCTACGTACATGAACAAAACACACCTAGCATGGAATCTACACATTCTTGTGCATGTACACGAGCACTTTACATACTTTAACTTGCTGGTTTTCACATGATTTAGCAACCATAACCTACACATGAGAGCTACAATGTTATTTAGACACAACATGTGAACAACCGAACATGGAATTGTGTACACATACTCATTTATTTGTCCCTAGCATGGGTTCTAGACACTTGTACATGTAAACATGATCATAACGTAAGGAAGCTACTGATTTAACATGGTTTCAGATTTGTCACAGCATGGATTACAATATCATATCCTCACATTTTGGTATCACATCTTCTTTACACAATTTCCAATTCACATGAGTTGCACTTTACACATACACATTACACATTGTTCACTTTCACGTTGACACATGAACACATTCACATTTACACTTTCACATTTCGTGCCGTGACACATAGTCCAAACCACCAAAGAAGGACACAAACACATCACATCACATAGACTCCATCTAGGCAATACAATGGCGACTCTTGGACTGCGCAGACCGGGAGAACAAGTCTCCACCCTAACCAGTGGTACTTGTCCACCTCCAGGATTTCCCCCTAATGCCCTTAGGGTCACTTACACATTGAACCTTCTCAGGGGGACTTTTCCCTGATACGGTTCCACTGCCCTCTGTGGAAGCAATGTCACACTTGGCACAATTTACACATTACACGTTTTTACCGATTTTAGCACATAGGTTTACACATGTCACTCTCAATTCATTCACTTTCTCACTCACATGCACACTCTCTGTTTTCCTATCATGACACTACATATTTCAAAATGTAGCATTCAGGAAATTTCACTAATCAGTTCGGATTACACCTAAATCGAATTATTTCACATTGGCATGCATAAATTCACAATTTACATGGAAAATTCATATTACATTAAATACTGGTCCAAATGACCTACAACTTTAACCACATGTTAATTTCGGGTTTAGGGTTCCTCATGCCAATTTTCAGATTTTTCTGAACTAAAACGAAATTACAGAAAATCTAACATTTATTTCACATGCTATCCGCAATTTGATTTAACATGGAGTTAACTTAAGTACAGTTTTAACCGCTCACTGTCTGAACCCTAACAGGCATGGAACCACAGAATTTATTCTTGAATTCATTGGACAATCCATTAATTTATGGAAGATTTATCATGACTTAGCATGATCTCTATTTTATCTAAACAAATTTTGCAATAATTTACACAAACATGGGAATAATCTCAGAAATTTAGAACAGGGGCTGAACATCACATGCATAATCCTCACAAATTAGGGCATTCAGACTTGTCCTAAATCATGCAAACATGGTTTAACAAGATCAAAACTCATCACACATGTATTTTCATGAAATAACTAAGCCCTATCATTCATGATGATCCATCCACACACCACATTCATCACATCAACAATATACATAGCATATAATTGATTTACAGTATATCCTCATCGTGAAACATATCGAAAATAGTCGTATAGAAGGGCAGAACAGCTTGCTGTTCTGCTTAGATGAACTTGGCGGCGGTCTCTGGCCGCTAGTCCAGTGTAAACGGCATCGTCGATGGACGCCAAGCATGATCTCAGCGTCAAGGGATATTGCTGTTAATGCCGGGTCTGTGCAGAACACAGACCCGAGCTCCAAAGATGGGGTGAATTTGGGGGTCTAGGACACGAGGGAAAATATACAAAAATAGTAAAACCATCCTAGACACATACAGGGACGTTATGAATGGGGTACTTGCCTTTAGAAAAACTCCAAGGGATTTAAGTGGGTCGGAGAAGCTCTCCTTGGCAGTCCCAAGAAGCTCCGAGAAATGCTTGACTCCGGGTTCCTGAGCGAGCTCCAGTGCCTTCCGAGGTCGGGGAGGCCTTCCTCATCGATCCAGCAACCTCCTTGAAGCAGTAGATCCCCGGAACAATCTTCAGGTTGAGGGATTTTGGGTTCCAAAGTGGGGGTTTTCCTCAGTTCAGAAAACTAGGGTTTCCTTCTTCTTTCTCTCTTGTAAAGAGGCAAAGAGAAGAGTTGGGGAGCAGATTGGGTTTGGATATATGGGAGAGGCTTCTCTCCCACGCATGGGGTGACAAGATGGCTCTCAGACCGTTGGGAGACAGCTCCCCAATGGGTGAGTTGCCTTGCTTCCGGAATTTCTGGCTCTGCAACGCATGCAGGTCAGAGAAGTTGGCGTCCACATCGTTGGACGCTGGGATTAGTGTTGGCGTCCATGGGTGGACGCTGACACCATCTCGACGGCATGATATTGACGCCAATAGGGCCTTCGGCAGAAGTTAAAACATGCAGAAACCATGCACCTTTACACCTATATACATGCTATATGTATACGTTATCATGTACACACTACCATCAAGCATTACATGCATTATTTATTATATACATACACATAAGCACACTAATTAATACATACGTAGATACATACATACGTACATATACAACACGAACTATTTACATGCATTACAATAATGCAATAAAATTCGAGGGCCTTACACCCTCTCCCCCTTAAAATAAACTTCGTCCTCGAAGTTAGAACGACACTACTCAAACAAAAGGGGATACTTCTTCTTCATCACATCCTCAAGCTCCCACGTAGCCTCCTCTCGTGAGAAGTTCCGCCATAGAACTTTCACCGACGCAATACTCTTGTTCCGGAGATGCTGAACCTTCCGGTCAAGAATAGCTACTGGTTGCTCGACATACGAAAGATCTGGCTGGATCTCCACTGGCTCATGACTAATCACATGAGACGGATCTCGGACATACTTCCTAAGCATCGATACGTGGAACACAGGGTGAACGCTAGCCAAAGCTGGGGGTAATGCTAGCTCATATGCCACGCTGCCCAAACGTCTGAGAATCTCATATGGGCCAATGAACCTAGGGATCAACTTACTATGCCTGCCAAATCTGACAACACCTCGAGTAGGCGATATCTTCAAAAAGACATGATCGCCAACCTCGAACTCTAAATCCTTTCTCCTGTTGTCGGCATAACTCTTCTGCCTATCCTGTGCCGCAACAAGCCTCTTCCTGATAAGCTGGACCTTATCCGAAGTCTCCTGAACTAACTCCGGTCCGATCAACTGCCTATCACCGGTCTCCTCCCAACATAACGGAGATCTGCAGGGCCTACCATACAACGCCTCAAATGGAGCCATACCAATACTCGCATGAAAGCTGTTGTTGTATGCGAACTCCACAAGAGGTAAATGACGCTCCCAATCATCCTTCCAATCCAGAACACACGCTCTCAACATATCCTCGAGCGTCTGGATAGTCCTCTCGGACTGTCCATCGGTCTGGGGATGAAACGCCGAACTGAGCTTCAGCTCCGAACCTAAAGCATCCTGAAGACCCTTCCACAACCTCGAAGTAAATCTCGGATCTCGATCCGAAATGATCGACTTCGGCACACCATGCAATCTAATGATACCACTAACATACAATCTAGCTAAACTCTCTACTGACTGCTTCTTCTTCATAGGCAAGAAATGAGCAGTCTTCGAGAATCTATCTACAACTACCCAAATCGAGTCATTGCCCCTTCTAGATCGAGGCAAACCCGAAACGAAATCCATAGTGACAGCCTCCCACTTCCACACGGGATGTCCATCCTTTGCATAAGGCCGGATGGTCGCTGCCGCTCGGCTTTCACTTGCTGACACACCAAACACCAGGATACATAATCCGCTACATCCTTCTTCATGCCGGACCACCAAAATGATCTCTTCAGATCTTGATACATCTTAGTGTTACCCGGATGAATAGAGAATCGCGATCTATGAGCCTCCGCTAACACATGCTCACGGACATCTACCAAATCAGGGACACACACACGGTGATGAAATCTAATCACACCGTCCTCATCACGAGCAATGCCTGCCTTGCCCACTAACTCTAAGAGTCTAGGGTCGGCTCCCTGTTGCTCGATCACCTCATCCAAAACCGAGGACCTAAGAGACAACTGAGCTAAAAAAGCCTGACATAGCGATGGCTCTAACTCAGTCAACGCGCAAGCCGCATCTTCCAACATCTTCCAATCCTGCTGGAGAGATGGCCTCTTTCTACTCAGAGCATCCGCTACCACATTCGCCTTCCCAGGGTGATACTGAAGGTCGAAGTCGTAGTCCTTCAAGAACTCAATCCATCTCCTCTGCCTCAGGTTTAATTCCTTTTGGGAGAAAAGATACTTCAAGCTCTTGCGGTCAGTAAACACCTCAAATCTGACACCATAAAGATAGTGCCTCCAGATCTTTAGTGCATGAACCACTGCTGCGAGCTCCAAGTCATGAGTCGGATAGTTCTTCTCATGCTCCTTCAACTGACGAGAAGCATAAGCCACTACCCTTTCTTGCTGCATGAGCACACAGCCTAAACCAATCCGAGGCATCCGTGTAGATAGCAAAACCCTCTACACCGCTCGGTAAGACTAACACCGGGGCTGACATGAGCTTAGTCTTCAACAGTTGAAAACTACTCTCACACTTCTTGGACCAAACAAACTTCACTCCCTTTCTGGTAAGCTGAGTCAAAGGGGCGGCGATGGATGAAAATCCCTCAATAAATCGCCGATAGTAACCAGCTAACCAATAAAACTACGAATCTCCGAAGGGGTCTTGGGAATCTCCCAATCCATAACATCCTGGACCTTTGCTGGGTCAACTGCTACACCAGTACCGGAGATAACATGCCCGAGGAAATGAACCTCGCGCAACCAAAATCGCACTTGCTGAACTTAGCATACAGCTTGTGCTCACGAAGAACCTCTAACACTACCCTTAAATGCTGACGGTGAGTGGTCTCATCCGGAGAGTAGACCAACACGTCATCAATAAACACTACGACAAAGCTATCTAGATAAGGTCTAAACACCCGGTTCATGAGATCCATGAACACTGCAGGGGCGTTGGTCAATCCGAAAGGAAGAACCAAGAACTCATAATGTCCATAACGGGTTCTAAATGCCGTCTTGGACACATCCTCACTAAGAATCCTCAACTGATGATAACCAGATCTCAAGTCAATCTTAGAAAAGACTGATGCCTCTCACAATTGGTCAAACAAATCATCAATACGAGGTAAGGGATACCTGTTCTTCACAGTCACTTGGTTCAACTTCCTGTAGTCAATGCATAACCTAAGTGACCCGTCTTTCTTCTTGACGAATAATACAGGTGCGCCCCAAGGGGAAACACTAGGGCGAATAAATCCCTTATCAAGCAACCCTGCAACTGCCTCCTCAACTCGGCTAACTCCGCAGGTGCCATCCGATATGGAGCCTTCGAGATAGGAGAGGTGCCCGGAAGCAACTCTATGGTAAACTCTATCTCTCTATCCGGTGGCAATCCAGACAAGTCATCAGGAAAGACATCTGGAAAATCCTGCACTACCTCAATCTCCGCAAGAGTAGGTGACTCATCAGCCTCTGGTACTAACACCACGCTGGCAAGAAAAGCGTCACAACCCTTGTTTACCATGCGCATCGCCTTCATGGCAGAGATAACCATCTTTCCCGCCCAGTTCCTTGGCAAGGGGTGAGAGAACTCATCCTCACCAGGAATGCGGAAAACGATCCTCTTCCGACGAAAATCCACTAACGCATAGTGCTCCTCTAGCCAATCCAGACCAAGAATAGTATCATAGTCCTTCATTTTTAGCAAGAAGAAACACCCATCTAGGACCCTATCCTCAATGCACACAGGTAACGACGGAATGCACTTCCTAGTCGATACTGTACCCGCCGGGGTGTGCACAGACAAAGGGACCTCTAACTCCTCAGACTCTATACCTGACTCTAGGGCTAACTGCCTAGCGAACCGCTCGGAAATGAACGAGTGAGTAGCACCCGTATCAAACAAAACCCGAGCGTGCACACCTAAAAGCAAAACCGTACCTTCGGTGACATGCTCCGCCTGCTCGGCGTCCTCGCGAGCTAAAGCAAACACTCGAGCTAGGGCTCGAGGCCTTCCTGGTCTTCCTGTAGCTGGCGCTGCTGCCGCTACTGCTGGGACTGGCGCTCCGCGCTGAACTCCTTGCTGAAGTCTTGGGCAATCTTTGATCTTGTGGTCGCTGCTCCCACACTTCAAGCATCTACCCGCTACCAACCAACACTCGGAACCACCATGTGTCTTCCCACAGTGGGGACACTCTTTCTTCACACCAGGGGAACATACAGAAGGTACCTGAGAACTGCCGACTGCCATGGATCGCTGCGGTGTCTGGTATACCGTTTTGTTCTTATCCTGCCGCTGGAAAGTCGCTGCTGGCCTCTTCTGCGAAGCTTTCTTTTCCTCCAGATATTGCTCCATCTCTCCCTCCTGTCTGCAAGCAGCACTGAGGGCCTCGTCCAATGTGCGGTGGTCAAACGCCACGAGTCTCGTCCGTAGTGATGGCTTGAGTCCCATCACGAACTTCTTTGTCTTCCTGCGCTCATCTGCCACGATATGAGGTGCATACTTAAAGAGTTCAGAAAATCTTGCCTCATATTCCAGCACGGTCATGGAGCCTTGAGCCAAAGATAGAAATTCTTGCTCCATCCGATCTTGCACATGCTCCGGGACGAACTTGGCTCGAAAGAGTCTCACGAACTCGTCCCATGCAACGTCAACAGCTCCGTCCTCAAACCGTGTACGCAGTAGTGAAGACCACCATACATCAGCTCTTTCCTGCAATACACCTTCGTAAGCTCCGACTAACAATCTAACTAAACAAAACATACAATCATATAAAATCAACACGTACCTGTAGCATGTAGGTGGCCAATGTAACCTTATCATCATCTGCACACCTGATGGCTCGGAAGATCTTTTCTATCTCTCTCATCCAGCTTTCAGCCAACAACGGATCGCTCTCCCCCTTAAAAGAGGGTGGCATCATCCTCTTAAATCTTTCCATGGTAGAAGGTCCACCATGGTCCTGAGCTGGTACTTGACCCTGCTACAGCACACAACAAGCAATTCAAAACAGACACAATATCACATAATTTAAATAATACAGACTATTAATCATTTTATTCGTCCAACCTGAGCCTCCAACTGTGCCTGGAGTGCTACCTGGGTATGAGCCTGCGTCTGCATGGCTTACACCAGACTTTGCATGAATACTCCATAATCCACAGGCGGCGGTGGGGGAAGTATAGGACCTTGTGGTGTTGGGGCCTGTTGCTCCGCCCGCTCGTCACGTCTCGGCTCGTCCTCACGGGCCGACGCTCCACCATGCCTACCCCTCGAAGCCATGGCTGTAATAATTTTCAGCCACCATTAGAGCTAGGTTACTAAGTCTTCTAACCATTTTCTTATCTATTTTTCACTTCTTATTAGTGTTTTCTACACATGTGGACATACTTAGCATGCTATGAAGATGATGACTTATGTATATTCATGTGCAATCTCAACCGGTCTCTCTGATACCAATCTCTGTGACGACCCTCATTATACCGGTACGGTTATACCAACCCACGTCGGTATAGCGAGCGTTGCCACAGTGGGACATTTACCCAACGATACATTCAGCTGAGATACACGTGAATATAATAACAGAGTAGCGGAAGTAAAAGAACCACTGTCTTCATTCATTCATCATCCACATTTAGCATACATGAAATTTGCAATAACATTAAAGAACTTAAAAGTTCACATAATTTAAATTGTTGAAAATTTAATACAGAAATGTCCACCATTATACATTCTTTCCATGATAACGCTAATACAACATTCAATTTACATACTATGAAAAGCAAAAGTCACAAAGTGCTCCAAAGACTAATCTCCGCCCTCGGAGTCCGTCTCCACCGTCTCCTCCAATGGTGCCACGTCACCAACTACACCTGTACGCCGAAGCAAGTAGTGAGTCTAAAGACTCAGCAAGTAACACCACTCATACCATACACGTACATGTCATAGTAGGCTCTACACACACAATTGCACAAACTCGACATGTATCATGATTAACGTTTGCAATGAATCTCCAACCGTGATAATTCTATAAGTAAACGCATGATGCATGCTTTCAGATTTCCTTATCAAGATAATTTCCCAACACGTGTTCTCTAATCATTCCTACTCATGAAATTCTACTTCGCATTTTAACGAAAACATGAAAGCACTTAGCATGATTATCCTACGTACATGAACAAAACACACTAGCATGGAATCTACACATTCTTGTGCATGTACACGAGCACTTTACATACTTTAACTTGCTGGTTTTCACATGATTTAGCAACCATAACCTACACATGAGAGCTACAATGTTATTTAAGACACAACATGTGAACAACCGAACATGGAATTGTGTACACATACTCATTTATTTGTCCCTAGCATGGGTTCTAGACACTTGTACATGTAAACATGATCATAACGTAAGGAAGCTACTGATTTAACATGGTTTCAGATTTGTCACAGCATGGATTACAATGTCATATCCTCACATTTTGGTATCACATCTTCTTTACACAATTTCCAATTCACATGAGTTGCACTTTACACATACACATTACACATTGTTCACTTTCACGTTGACACATGAACACATTCACATTTACACTTTCACATTTCGTGCCGTGACACATAGTCCAAACCACCAAAGAAGGACACAAACACATCACATCACATAGACGCCATCTAGGCAATACAATGGCGACTCTTGGACTGCGCAGACCGGGAGAACAAGTCTCCACCCTAACCAGTGGTACTTGTCCACCTCCAGGATTTCCCCCTAATGCCCTTAGGGTCACTTACACATTGAACCTTCTCAGGGGGACTTTTCCCTGATATGGTTCCACTGCCCTCTGTGGAAGCAATGTCACACTTGGCACAATTTACACATTACACGTTTTTACCGATTTTAGCACATAGGTTTACACATGTCACTCTCAATTCATTCACTTTCTCACTCACATGCACACTCTCTATTTTCCTATCATGACACTACAGATTTCAAAAATGTAGCATTCAGGAAATTTCACTAATCAGTTCGGATTACACCTAAATCGAATTATTTCACATTGGCATGCATAAATTCACAATTTACATGGAAAATTCATATTACATTAAATATTGGTCCAAATGACCTGCAACTTTAACCACATGTTAATTTCGGGTTTAGGGTTCCTCATGACAATTTTTAGATTTTTCTGAACTAAAACGAAATTACAGAAAATCTAACATTTATTTCACATGCTATCCGCAATTTGATTTAACATGGAGTTAAACTTAAGTACAGTTTTAACCGCTCACTGTCTGAACCCTAACAGGCATGGAACCACAGAATTTATTCTTGAATTCATTGGACAATCCATTAATTTATGGAAGATTTATCATGACCTAGCATGATCTCTATTTATCTAAACAAATTTTGCAATAATTTACACAAACATGGGAATAATCTCAGAAATTTAGAACAGGGGCTGAACATCACATGCATAATCCTCACAAATTAGGGCATTCAGACTTGTCCTAAATCATGCAAACATGGTTTAACAAGATCAAAACTCATCACACATGTATTTTAATGAAATAACTAAGCCCTATCATTCATGATGATCCATCCACACACCACATTCATCACATCAACAATATACATAGCATATAATTGATTTATAGTATATCCTCATCGTGAAACATATCGAAAATAGTCGTATAGAAGGGCAGAACAGCTTGCTGTTCTGCTTAGATGAACTTGGCGGCGGTCTCTGGCCGCTAGTCCAGTGTAAACGGCATCGTCGATGGACACCAAGCATGATCTCAGCGTCAAGGGATATTGCCGTTAATGCCGGGTCTGTGCAGAACACAGACCCGAGCTCCAAAGATGGGGTGAATTTGGGGGTCTAGGACACGAGGGAAAATATACAAAAATAGTAAAACCATCCTAGACACATACAGGGACGTTATGAATGGGGAACTTGCCTTTAGAAAAACTCCAAGGGATTTAAGTGGGTCGGAGAAGCTCTCCTTGGGCAGTCCCAAGAAGCTCCGAGAAATGCTTGACTCCGGGTTCCTAAGCGAGCTCCAGTGCCTTCCGAGGTCGGGGAGGCCTTCCTCGTCGATCCAGCAACCTCCTTGAAGCAGTAGATCCCCGGAACAATCTTCAGGTTGAGGGATTTTTGGGTTCCAAAGTGGGGGTTTTCCTCAGTTCAAAAAACTGGGGTTTCCTTCTTCTTTCTCTCTTGTAAAGAGGCAAAGAGAAGAGTTGGGAGCAGATTCGGGTTTGGATATATGGGAGAGGCTTCTCTCCCACGCATGGGGTGACAAGATGGCTCTCAGACCGTTGGGAGACAGCTCCCCAATGGGTGAGTTGCCTTGCTTCCGGAATTTCTGGCTCTGCAACGCATGCAGGTCAGAGAAGTTGGCGTCCACATCGTTGGACGCTGGGATTAGTGTTGGCGTCCATGGGTGGACGCTGACACCATCTCGACGTCATGATATTGACGCCAATAGGGCCTTCGGGCAGAAGTCTAAAACATGCAGAAACCATGCACCTTTACACCTATATACATGCTATATGTATACGTTATCATGTACATACTACCATCAAGCATTACATGCATTATTTATTATATACATACACACATAAGCACACTAATTAATACATACGTAGATACATACATACGTACATATACAACATGAACTATTTACATGCATTACAATAATGCAATAAAATTCGAGGGCCTTACAAATACTGTCACCTCTGGCAGTAAGGTATTTACTGTAGAGAGTCTTGTGCCCGTTTGCCCACTGATCTTCAGACTTGCACTCAGCCAACTTGAAAATTTGAGATTGATTGTGCTTGGACAGATCGCTCAAAGGAAGAACAATGTTGAGATGATCAGTGAGGTGGAGATGGGGAATACCAAAAATGGTGGAAAGAATGCATTTTTGGAGGTATTCACAGTAGATTGGTCTCCTTCGATTTTCAACAGTGAGGGAGAACCAAAGAGGAGGAAACTTAGGAGATGAGGCTAGAGCCAGAGAGGAGGAGAGTTTTCTCTTTTTCTGAACAGGACTAGGAGGAGTAGTCCTGTGAATGTGAGTGGCAACTGCCAGAATGGAGATGAGTGTAGATCGTTCAAACTCATCTTCAACTTGGGAGGAGAAGACACTGGCCAGATGAGGATTTTCAGGAATGAATGTAAAGGAGGAAGGTGGAGTAGAAGGATAGAGAAGAGAGTGTGGATCAAAGGTGGATGAGGATCTGGTGGAATGAGGACCAGATGAGGAGGCTTCTCCAGCTGATGTGGAGGCTGGAGGGTTTTGAGAGATAGATGGAGGTGGAGGAATGCTGGAAGGAGGAGTAGGAGAAAGAGAAGATTGAGATGGAAAAGGTGTTGGTGAGGTGATTGTGCGGGACATGGGGTGTTTGAAGGTGGATGGAGCTGGAGGTGCTGTGGAAGAGGATGGTGGTGAGAAAGTGGCTGGAGTGGCAAGGGATGAAGACTCTGGGGCTTCAGAAGCTACAGCTGACTCAACTACAGCTTCTTGATCTAATGGCCCTGATGGCCCAACCTTTTCAACTAATGGCCCAGATGGCCCAACCTCTTCAACCAATGGCCCTGATGGCCCAGCTTCTTGATCTAATGGCCCTGATGGCCCAACCTCTTCAACCAATGGCCTTGATAGCCCAGCTTCTTGATCTAATGGCCCTGATGGCCCAGGAGCAGCCTCTGAACGGTGCTGAGGAGAAGAGGGAGGAGGATCTGTATTACCAGCTGCCATTAACAACTTAGAGAGCAAACTCTTCATCTCACCCAATTCCTTATTAAACCATTTCATTGCATTTCTTATCTGGGAGAAGTCCTTGGAGGTCGATGCCTGATTCTCAAGAATAGTATTTATGCTAGATTGCACCAAGCCCAGGTTCTCATCTTGAGTATCCAATCTTTTCAAGATAGGCTTCAAATTTACTTTTCTCAGAATCTTCCTCTGCCTTTTATGAGCAATCGTCTTGCTTCTCCTCTCAGCAGGTTCCTGAATTCCAGCATGAGTTGCGTTTGGTTCTTCACTGACAGGGGCATCAGCCATTGGAATGGTTTCTTCTGCCAAAAGAGTATCCATGTGGCCTGATGGCACAGAGGTTCCTGCTTCGGCTTCTTTCAGTTGCTCCCCCTCAATGGGAGCATCCACAACAATCCTCTCATGCGCCCCCTGAATAGGAGCCTCTTCCAAAACAGTCCCTCCGGAAGCAGATGTTTGCTCCTGCTCTTCAATGTGGCCTGATGCCACCGTTTCCTCTACTGAAGCTACGGGGGCCACTGGGAAATGAGATTCAACTACAACAGCTTGTGACCCTGCTAGCTCTGCTCGCACTGCAGCTGGTTCTGAAGGTTCCTCTACTGCTGCTTCCTCCTGAACATTAGGAATATCAGAAATGTCTCCTATAATGGCCTCTCCCTCGGCCAAAGAGATCTTAGACCAAGCGCCATCTCTGACTGAGAAACCACTTTTACGGAGATTTCTGGACTTGATTGGTTTGCCCATCTGCTCAACAACTGCTCCTGCTAGATCAATACCAAAGTGCTTGAAAACCTTGGTAAGCAAATGTGCATATGGCAAGGAAACATTAAGCTTCGATTTAGTGTCCCAAATCTGATCACTGGCAAACTTCATTCTCTCCATCATCACTTCGGCCATGTTAATATCTTTGTTCTGTATGGCCCAGTACATCATGTCTGAGTCTGCCTTGGTGCAGGATGAGAAAGTTGCACTTCTCGGAACTAGAATTTGGCAGACAATAAAGTGAAGGAGGCGGTTGAAGGCATTTAACTGGTTGATATCTAGTTTTCCATCCCTCAGTCTGAACCCAGGTCCTATGATACCAAGACCTTTAACCTGGGTGTCCACGGAGTGAACCCCACTAAACCCGGATGTTGTTACTCCAAACAATGCATGCAAGAGCTCACAGTCTATCTTGATCTGGGTTCCCTTGACGTATGAAACCAGGGACCCATTTTCTTGAGCCTTCAAACATACGAAAAAGGCCTTCACGAGGTCTGGATAACTTACCTCGGAGAAGATTGCTACTTCCATCCACTTCATCCTGATCAACACTTCAATGACACTGTGCATACCATTCTTTTCAAGATCAGCAATGTCCACTGCCTTGTTCCCACACACTTTGGTCTTCACGAACTGGAATCTCTCCTGCTGCTCAGGAGTAAGGAACTCGGCACTGTAGCCACCTAAACTTCCGAGAACAGCTGATGCGGCCATGTAATCAGGTAAGGGCGTTTTCTAGAGGGTTGAGAAGGAAAGAGGAATGAAAGCCCTCAAGAAATTTCTCGGGAAGAGGAGAGAAGCTTCAAAAGATAGCAGAGAGTCGATGTCGAAGCGGCTAGGGCATCGGCAGAGTAACCAGACGAAAGAAAAAAAAATGGTTGAAGACGGGATACGAATCGTTATCCTATTTATTTTAGAATAAATTAATGCGCTGAAAAGTAAAGCGCCAAATGGCGACGAAAGAAGACAAAAGAGTTTGACTATTCATCCTGACTTCAATGAGAGAGCGGTAACGAGATATAATTTTGAATTTCTTTTGCTTAAAGTTATGGGGGGAAAATGTTACTTAATTCTGAAAATTGATGTGCCAGTATTAAACAAACCTTTTTCACAAATTGCACATGCCTAATTCCCTTCTAAGAGATGTAAATCTCTCCTCGGGTAAGGCTTTTGTGAAAATGTCTGCTAACTGACCATTTGTATCAATAAAGGATATTTCAATATTTCCATTTGCAACATAATCACGAATAAAATGATATCTAACCTCAATATGTTTGGTCCTTGAATGCTGAACTGGATTCTTGGTGAGATTTATGGCACTGGTGTTGTCGCAAACAGTGGGATGGATTTGATGTTTAAACCGAAATCTTCAAGTTGTTGCTTTATCCATAAGAGTTGTGTACAGTAATTTCCAGCAGCTACGTACTCAGCTTCAGCAGTAGATAGTGCTACTGAATTTTGTTTCTTTGAAGACCAAGATATTAAACATCCTGCAAGAAATTGACAACCACCACTGGTGCTTTTTCTATCTAATTTGTATCCAGCATAGTCAGCATCAGAGTAACCTACTAGGTTAATTTCACAATGTTTTGGATACCATAGACCTAAGTCATGAGATCTTGCTAAATATCTAAATATTCTTTTCACAGAAATTAAATGTGATTCTTTAGGATCTGCCTGATATCTAGCACACATGCATACACTAAATAAAATATCAGGTCTACTAGCTGTTAAATAAAGGAGTGAACCTATCATACCTTTGTAGATCTTTTGATCTACTTTCTTACCATCTTTGTCACTGTCCATTCTTGTTGATGTACTCATTGGTGTTGACAGTGGCTTGGTATTTTCGAATCCAAATTTCTTCAAGAGTTCTTTTGTGTACTTTGCTTGACAGATGTGAGTTCCTTCCTTTCCTTGTTTGATTTGAAGTCCAAGGAAGTAATTAAGTTCTCCCATCATGCTCATTTCAAATTCTCCCTGCATCAACTTTTCAAAGTACTTGCAAAGGGATTCATCAGTAGATCCAAAGATAATATCGTCTACATAAATTTGGACTAATAGAATGTGTTTGACCTTTGACTTTATAAAAAGAGTACTATCTACTTGACCTCTACTGAAACCGTGGTTTAAAAGAAAAGAACTAAGCTTTCATACCAGGCTCTAGGTGCTTACTTTAAACCATATAATGCCTTGTGAAGTTTGAAAACATGATTAGGAAATTCTGTGTCATCAAAACCCAGAGGTTGCTCCACATAAACTTCCTCTTTTATAAACCCATTTAAAAAGGCGGATTTAACATCCATTTGAAATAGTGTTAAATTCAAAGCAGATGCATATGCAAGTAATATTCTAATGGCCTCAAGTCTAGCTACAGGTGCATAGGTTTCATCGAAATCTATGCCTTCCTCTTTAGAATAGCCTTGAGCTACCAATCTGGCCTTGTTTCTTAAGATTGCACCAGTTTATTCAGTTTATTTCTGAACACCCATTTGGTGCCAATGACTGGATGGTCTGATGGTCTAGGAACAAGTGACCATACTTGGTTTCTCTTGAATTGATTTAATTCATCTTGCATGGCTACTATCCAAGATTCATCAGAAAAGCTTCATTGACTGTCCTAGCCTCTATTTGAGAAACAAAAGCTAGGTAATCACAAGGAATAACATTACCTCTTGTTCTTACCCCTATGGATGGATCACCAATGATATTCTCAAGTGGGTGATCTTTCTTGTATCTCCACTCCTTTGGAAGGTTTTCATGAGTAACTTCTTCTTGTTGTAATTCTTCCAGAGGTGGATCATCCTTGTCCTCAATTGATGCATCTTTTAGTTTCTTGGATAGTTCTTCTGCATCATCATTGTCACTATCTACTTCCTTTCTCAAGGAAGGGTTAGTTTCATCAAAAATAATGTGTACAGACTGTTCAATCAATAAAGTACGTTTGTTAAATGCTCTATAGCCTTTGGGTTTAGAGGTGTACCCCATAAAGATGTCTTCATCTGATTTGGCATCCAACTTACCAATGTCCCTTTTTCCATTGTTGTGAATGAAGCAAGGACATCCAAAAGTCCTGAAGTGACTGATCTTTGGCTTCTTCCCTTTGAATAGTTCATATGCAGTCTTCTTCAGGATTGGCCTGATCATTACTCGGTTGATAATGTAGCTTGCTGTGTTGACTGCTTCAGCCCAAAAGTATCTTGGCAGATCATATTCTGAGAGCATAGTTCTTGCCATATCCAATAGGGTTCTGTTCTTCCTCTCAGCAATACCATTTTGTTGTGGTGTCCTTGGTGCTGAGAAATTATGCTCAATTCCCTGATCATCACAAAATCTAGCAAACTTTTCATTTTGAAATTCACCACCATGATCTGATCTGATAGACACAATGCTGAACTTCTGATCTTTCTGAACTTTCTTACTGAAGCTGACGAAATTTTCAAAAGTGTCATCTTTATGTTCTAGGAATGATACCCATGTGAATCTTGAGTAGTCATCAACTATGACAAATCCAAAATTCTTTCCTCCAAGACTGGTAGTCCTCATTGGCTCAAATAGATCCATATGAAGGAGCTCCAAGGGTTTTGAGGTGGTCACCACCGTCTTTGACTTGAAGGAGCCTTTGGTGTGCTTTCCCTTAGCACAAGGTTTACATACACCATCCAATTTTGTACTAACCTTAGGTAGACCTTCCACAAGATTCTTCTTCAGCAGTTTTCTCATGCCATCCATGCTGTAATGTCCAAGTCGTCTGTGCCATAATTCTGTGGATTTATGTTTATTTGCTGCCAGGCAAACATTTTGAACCTTGAGTTCTTCAAGATAGAGCACATACAAATTCTTTTCTCTATTAGCTTCAAAGATGACTGCTCCATCCTTCATTATGATGCACTTCGACTCTTGAAACTTGATCTGATGGCCTCTGTCACACAGCTGGCTAATGCTAATGAGATTGTGCTTCAATCCCTTGACTAATAGCACATCTTCTATGACTGTTTTTCCTTTGTTATTCACAGAGCCACTGCCTATCACGGTTCCTTTCCCATTATCTCCATAAGTAACTGTTCCTTCTTCAGCTTGGAGATGAGAGAATAACTTCTGGTTTCCTGACATGTGTCTTGAGCACCCACTATCCAAATACCATTTGGATGCTCGAGGGTTAACCTGAAATAAAAACATCAAGCTTTAGGTACCCAAATTCTTTTGGGTCCTGATTGGTTAGTATCATTAATTTTACCTTTTAATATCCATTTTTATGTCTTGTTGGGCATGTAGTTATAATATGTCCTAACTTATTGCAGTGACTACAGCAGGATAGCTTAGTCACTTTTTCTATATATTTGAAATCAGCTTTGTATGCTATATCTTGTTCAGGTACAAATTTTGGTGTTGGATATGTTTTAGGATAGACTATGGTTTCTTCATTATCTGGGGGTGTATATCCTAACCCATTTTTCTTCTTACCTGATCTCCTAGCACCTTTTAATATTAGAGAGTTTTTACCATTAGTAAATTTTTCTAGTGTGCTTGATAGTTTATCATTTTCTTCATTTAAGTTTTTAATTTCTTTCCTTAATTCATCTGCACTTTCCTGTTTTTCTAGTTTTGTTATTTGTTCATTCTTAGCTTTTAGGTCTTCACATAACAGTTCATTTCTTCGTTTAAGTTCAGTTATTTGACTTTCTAATTGTTCATTTTCTGATTTTAGATCTGAGTTTGTATTTTCTATACAGACTATGTTTTTCTTGCTTACTTTTAATAATTTGGTTACTTCTTTATATTTTTCATATAGTTCGTTGAAAGCCTCTTCTAAACTATCGGAATTTGAACCATTGCATGAATCAAAAGAGGAGTCAGAAGTTACCTTATCTTCGGTATTTGCCATGAAGGCCAAGTTGGCTTTTTCTTCATCACTGCAGGAGCTTGACTCACTATCTGAGTCGCTACTGTTTTCCCATGCTGCTGCCATTGCTTTCTTTTTGTACTTTCTGAACTTCTTGGAGCTGTCTTTCTTCCTGAACTCCGACTTCTTAAATTTTGGACACTCAGCTTTAATGTGTCCTGGCTTCTTACATTCATAGCAGATGGGTTCTCCTTTCTTCATTTCTTTTCCATCTGGCTTCTTGAAGTCCTTGTTCCTTTTGAAGTGTCTTCCACCAGATTGGAATTTCTTCTTTTTAGCCAAAATTCGCTGCAATTTTCTAGATAGCATAGCTTCCTCATTCTCGTTGTCTGCATCACTTTCGCTTTCAGCTGAACTTGCATCTGGTGAATCTTCTTCAGCTTTTAAGGCGTTGGAGTGCTTCTTTCTGCTAGAGGACTCTCCTAGCCTTTTCATATTGATCTCATGGGCCATGAGGGACCCAATGAGCTTTTCTACAGACATTCTCTTCAGGTCATTAGCTTCTTCTATTGCTGTGACTTTTGGGGTCCATGAGGACGGTAAGGATCTAAGTATCTTCCTTACCATGTCTCCCATCTCATAGATTTTCCCTAGACTAGCTAGTCCATTTGTGATGTCAGTGAACCGGCTGAACATTTGAGTTATGGACTCACTTGACTGCATCTGAAATCATTCATATTGAGTGACAAGAATGTCGATTCTTGTTTCCTTTACTTTGTCTGTGCCTTCATAAGTAATCCTGAGATTTTCCCACATTTCCATTGAGGATTTGCAGGCTGAAACTCTGTTGAATTCCTTCTTACTTAGAGCACAGCATAGGATGCCTTTTGCTTTGCAATTTAGAGAAATCTTCTTCCTGTCATCATCTGTCCATTGTGCTTTCTCATTTGTGACTAACAGATCACCTTCTTCTACTATGGACCAAATTTGATAGTCGTGCCCTTGTAAAAAGTATTCCATTCTGGTCTTCCAGTAAGGATAATCTTCACCATCGAAGAGAGGGGGTCGGTTGACGGACTGACCTTCAAAGTTACCTTGGGCTGCCATGGATCTTTACTCTTCAGATCGTTGGATCATTTCTTTGTCGAAGAGACTCGCTCTGATACCACTTGCCCAGTTGACGAGCCCAGAGGGGGGGGGGGGGTGAATGGGTCTTTAAAAATTAATCTAGAAGATTCCTGTAACTAGAAACATTCACACAAACGTTATTCGAATAGGTTAGTGACAGTTAGTTTAAATAACAAACACACAAAGAAGACAATCACACAACACAAGGATTATCCTGGTTCGGACCTCCTTTCCTTAGGAGTCCTACGTCCAGTCCTTGAGCAACAACTCAGGATTTCACTAACTAGGGTACAGTCCCCCTAAGGACGCTACAACACCCAGCTCAGCTGGTCTTCCTTCACACCCGAAGGGAACAACACCCTGGATACCACACCAGGTCTTCCTTCACAACCGAAATGAACAACACCCTGGATACCACCAGGTCTTCCTTCACAACCGAAGGGAATAACACAAAGAAAATGAATGACTTTCAAGCCCCTAGATCAAGCTTTTGACAAGCAAGGATCTGAAGCAACTAGAACTGAGAGCAAAGAGATTTGAACAAGGCACACTCTCAGAACTACACGGGCTCTCTCAAGATTTTCATAAGCTAGTGGAGAGCAAAAGAGCAAAAGCTAAGAGGAATGAAGTTCTTGGCTCTGGACTTTCTTCAGAAGAATTTGAATGCTTGAATGCGCGATCTCTTTCTCTCTTCTGTTCTTCTGACTTGAATTTATATCTTCAATTTGAAATGTAGACGTTGAAGTATCCGTTGTCTCTCTTTTGAGTAGTCGTTAGACTGAATGACATCTGAAGTCTTGGAAGCTTCCAGTCAACAGTCTTTTGATCACTTGAGCACGCAAAGAGATGAGATCTTCATAAATATCTGTTGGCTTCTATTTGTTTAACGTTGTACCATGAGGCTAGATCAGAGGTCTGCACAAATGTCAATCTCAAATAGCAGACAGCTAAGCTGTCTCTGATGTCAGTCAACGTCAGTAGCAATAGACATGAAAATAGTAATGCCAAATAGCTTAAGTCTAAAAGACGTAATCAGAGTAGGCACGATAAAGGATGATATGGTCTGCATGCATGCAGAGATATGTTCAGATCTCATAAATGCAAAAGCGTCAGAGAGATGTCTATGTGGACTTTGACTATTCAACGCTTTTAAGATAAATAAGATATCAAGTCAATATGAAATCGATGACTATATGACTTATGAAATCGTTATGAATAAGTCAGGTTGACCAAGTCGTTGTGACACAGAAGAAATCGTTGTGAGATGCAAATCGTTATGTTTCTGAAGAAATCGATATGAAACACTTAACAAATCGTTATGAGATGCAAATCGTTATGTTTCTAAAGAAATCGATATGAAACACTTAACAAAAAGCAAGTCGTTGGGAGTTCTAAAGAAATCGTTATGATAACTTATAGAATCGTTACGGCGAGCAAGTCGTTGCGACTTCTAAAGAAATCGTTATGATAACTTACAGAATCGTTACGGCGAGCAAGTCGTTGCGAGTTCTAAAGAAATCGTTATGATAACTTATAGAATCGTTACGGCGAGCAAGTCGTTGCGAGTTCTAAAGAAATCGTTATGATTACTTATAGAATCGTTATGACAGGCAAGTCGTTTCGCTTTCTGAAGAAATCGTTGCGATGACTTATAGAATCGTTATGACAGGCAAGTCGTTACGGGTTCTAAAGAAATCGTTACGATCACTTATAGAATCGTTGTAGCATCGACCTGTTTGAAAAACATGACTTTTCAGCCAGAAGGGAAATCGTTAGGATAATTTTATTGAAATCGATATGCTTATAAGGAAATCGTTCCGGACTTAGAGAAATAATATGTTGAAGAGATTAAAGCTTCAGAGAAGTAATGCATACCTTTTGTGGGCTTGTTTGACCTTGGTGTTTTTCCTGTACTTAAGACTTATGAAATATTTATTAGATATAATTGATAAGCTCTTGTTTGGTTTTGTTAATCATCAAAAAATATATATATGTAATTAATTAAAATTACATGGGGACAGACTGATCATCACATATGTCATTAAAGATCCTATGAGTTCATCTAAAGACATTTTGGATAAATTCTTAGTCTTCAATCACAGTAACTTTTGGGTGCCAAATTGATGATAAAAAGAACAAACTTTTTCTTACCAAATCAGCATCAGGATACTCCTTATCTAGTGCCTTCAGTCCATTGACAACTATCATAAACCTAACAAACATTTCAGAAATTGATTCATCAGTTTTCATCATAAACAGTTCATATTTAGAAACAAGTATGTTTGCTTTGGTTTCCCTAACTTGAGATGTTCCTTCATACATTAATTCAAGTTTATCCCACATTTCATTAGCGGATTTGCACATGGATATTCTTGAATACTCCTTAGTGTGAACAACACCCTGAAGCATATTCATGGCACTATAGTTAAGAGTCACTATTCTAATTTGCTCTCTAATCCAATTCTCTTCATTCTTATTGTTTTCATAAGGACCATTTTCAACTATTTTTCAGATTTCATAATTTGGTGCCCTTAGAAAAACTTGCATGTGGTTTTTCTAGTATGTGTAATCAGATCCATCAAAATAGGGTGGTCTATTGTAGTGGAGTTGTGGAAATGGAAAATTTTCGAATCATTTAAAAATAAAATCTATTTATCAAATTTAAATTCTTTTGATTCTCATGAATGCGTATTGCTAATCTAAGTCTCGCCGAACACTACTCGAGCGACAGTGATGTGAGATGAATCGACAATTTGTATAGCGCGGGCGTGCCAGTCACTGAGGTGACAACAAATGGTTTGCCTCCGAGAATCGGAGGGCTTTAGGTCTATTGTGCGCACCGTTTGACTTCGTCAAATGAAAGTGAGTGTCAGGTCCTGGACCAAAATCCCGTCATTGCCTAAGCGCAACGGCGTTAATTACATCCCTCTAAGAGGGAAAACCGTTGATTAATCGCCATAATTAGAAAGCCTCATGACCTAAAGCGGAGACATCCGATAGAGGTACGAGATGCAACTTAAACTTAGGCTGAAGTGATAAAAAGCATAGTGTCTATTCTGTTGGCCCTTTTGGTACGGCAGCAAGCTAACCTAGAGGGGGGGTGAATAGGTTTTTGTGAAATCTGAAATCAAAACGTGAACACTTAAAAGTTTGGTTAGTGTTAGTGATGAAGAGTGGCAGTGCGGAAGCAAAAGAACAATCACACAAAGGACACAAGAGATTTATCCTGGTTCGGCCTTTCCCACATGGAAGTCCTACGTCCAGTCCCCAAGCAATCTCTTGGGATATCACTAACCAAGGGTACTGTCCCCCTCAAGGACCCTTACAACACCCTGGATACCCCACCAGGTCTTCTTCTCTTTCCCGGGCAAGAAGACAGCCCACTTCTTTTACAGGTTCAGAAGAAAACCTACTTCTTTTACAAGTCAAGAAGCCAACCTCCTGGTACAAACCCCAGTGCGGTTCTGCTAGACACTAACCCCTAGCTGGGTTAACTACTGTATACAGTCCTACAGCCGGACACAGATCTTTCTTAGAAAGATCAGACTGAAAAGCTTTACAAGATAAACACTTGTGTAAAGCTCACAGTCCCAGACTCTCCCCAGATATACAATGAGCATGGAGAGAAACAGAAGAGAGAAAAGAAAGCAAGAGTGCTTGAATGCTTGAATGCTTGATATGCTTGAGAGCTTGAATGCTTCTGCTGGGCTCAGGCTCTTTCTCTCTTTGAGAGCATGTGTCGTTGAGGTTCCTCACTGGATGTACACTCTTTCAAAGATGTTCAGAAAAAGCTCTTCATCCTTTTTCATCTTTTCTTCATCTTAAATAGCGGCTTTGAATAGATCCGTTGAAGGGATCCGTTGAAGTTCTAGCCGTTGCTCATTTCTCTTCAGACCTAGTTGGTGGTCTTCGAGGTCTGCAAGCATGAAGAGAGTGTTAGCACAAAAGTGTGTTTATGTGATACTGGTGCATACTACTGTATTTCTCTTATCATGCTAAAAACGATAAGTCATATATTTTTCTCTGACAAGATTGTGACACAAGCATGCAGCTTTATCTGTCAGAAAGATATATGAAATTTATATTCAAGATGAAGTGAATCGATGCATAAATGACTTATGAAATCGATATGAAGATCAAGTCGTTGCATTATGCATAACCAAATCGTTCTGTGGACAAATCGTTATGACATAAAAAGCAAATCGATGTGGAAAACAAATCGTTGTTTTCTCCAAAGAAATCGTTGTGAAGAAATCGATGTGAGAAGGAAAGTCGTTGTCTTCACTTATCGAATCGTTATGAGCAAGTCGATGTGATCACTAAGGAAATCGTTATGATGATCAAATCGTTATGGCAAGCAAATCATTGTTGACGAATCGTTATGAGAACCAAAATCGATATGAGAGCGAATCGTTGTTCTCACTTATGAAATCGATGTGACTACTTAAAGAATCTTTATAGTAAACAAATCGTTGTGAGATCAAATCGTTGCGCTCACTTATCAAATCGTTATGAGCCTTAGCAAATCGTTATGAAACTTTATCAAATCTATGTGAGAAGCAAATCGTTGTTTCTCACTTATCAAATCGATATGAGAGCAAATCATTGTTCTCACTTATGAAATCGTTGCACGATAAAATCGATGTTTCACTTAACGAATCATTACACGATCAACTCATGGTATAACTTATGAAATCGTTGTTAGTGAAATCGATGTGGCACTTTGAATAGAAATCGATGTATATTAGATGAACATCGATTTAGCATTTTAGTGCGCCAAATATTGCATCAATGAAAGACTTAGTATTTGCTATGAGATTGATGCGACACAGATGAAACATGATATTAAATGAGACTCATCATCTGTTAAAGGGATTGATGCAACACAGATGAAAAAATATTTATGAATACCTATATTTTGTTATCTCCGCAATATATATTTTGTTATCATCTAAATGCATCATATATTTTGTTATCACCAAAATATCAAGATCACAGATAACCATAGAGTGGTTCAACAATCTCCCCCTTTTTGGTGATGACAAAATTTATGCGAATTTTCTGAATGATGAGAAAGAAAAAAATGATTCAAGCAGAAAATTCATAGAGAGCATACTTACTCTCCCCCTTTTTGTCAATAATCCAAAAAGGTCTTACCGTGTATCTCCTTCTTTTTGAGAGAGTTTCTTACCATAGAGGGGTTCAAACTTTTCTCCCCCTTACTCTTTACTCCCCCTTAATCAGAGCTCCCCCTTAATGAGAGGCTCTATCACTGCCTTGAGCACCCTTTGTTCCTGATGCTCCAATGCTTCCCTGTAAACAACTCATTCTGATGTAGGTACCCAAAACTTTTTGGGTCCTTGATGGTTAGAGGCATGAAAGTATCCTTTCGGAATCCAAACTAAGTGCTTGGTTGTGCTGGTGTTTACTGTGTGTCCTAGTTTATTGCAATGAGAACAATAAAAATACTGTGTTTTACAGTTCTTATTGCTTTTATGACACTTTCCAGAATCCTCTTTAACTTGATGAGTTTTGTTTATTTGAAAAGCCCGTTCTTGAGGAGTGATGGATTCTTTTACAAATTTTGGTGATGGATACTGTTCAGCAGATTTGACTTGTTTTCCCTTTTCTGAGGATTTGTATCCAATACCTTGCTTATTGTTTTCCAGATTTTGATCCTTTTAAGCATAGGGCTAAGGATGTTTTTCCATTAGTTAGTTTACTAACTAATTCTTTTAAATATACGTTTTCTTCAGTTAGAGTTTTTAATTTTCCTACTAACTTTAACTTCTCATCATCCTTTCTTTTTAACTTTTCATTTTGAAAAGAGTTATTATCCTTGCATTCTTTTAACTGCTCTTCTAACTGTTCCAATTCTGACTTAAGATCAGAATTAGTGTTTTCTAAACAGGTAAGGTTGCTCTTGAGATTTTTTAGTTCTTTTACCACAACCTTATGCTTATTATATAGTTCATTTACGGCTTCTTCTAAGTCTTCTGATTCTGACCCTGAATCTGTGCATGAATTGAATGAGGGTTCAGAGTGTACCTCATCTAGTCCTACCATAAGGGCTAGATTTACCTGCTCATTTTCTGATCCTGAGCTTGATGATTCTGAGTTTGAGGCCTCATCATTTTCCCAAGCAGCTGCCATGGCTTTTCTCTTGAATTTCTTGTGTTGCTTCTTGTGCCTTTCGGTTTGACCAGTCTTTCTGAGCCTTGGACAATCTGGTTATAGATATCCAGGTTTCCTGCATTCATAGCACACTGGTTCTTTTTCTTTTCTTTCTTTCTTTTGGATCCTTCTCGATCCGTTTTTCTTCTTCTTCTTCAAAAGCTTCTAAAGCTTGGACAATACTTCATCAACATTGTTGTCTTCAGAATCTGCATGTTGAGAACTAGAAGAAGAGCCAGAAGGAGCTGCTACAGCTTTAAGAGCGTTAGTGCATTTTATTTTAGATGAACTTTCAGATAATCGCTCCATATTTATTTCATGTGCCATGAGAGAACCTATCAAATTATCGATCGATAATTTGGTCAAATCATGGGCTTCTTCAATGGCAGTTACCTTAGGTGTCCATGATATAGTTAAGGACCAAAGTAGTTTTCTAACATTTTCTTCATCAGAAAGATTTTTACCTAGAAAGCTTAAATTTGCTACTATGGTTGAAAAACGATTATACATAGTAGTAATGTCTTCATGAGGAAGCATTTTAAATTGTTCATATTGTGATACTAGAATATCTATCCTAGTTTACTTCACTTTATCTGTTCCTTCATAAGTTGCCTGCAGTTTATCCCATATATCTTTGGCAGATTTGCATGCAGACACTCTACTGAATTCCTTTTTAGATAAAGCGCAACATAAATAGTTTTTAGCTTTAAAGTTTAGTGATAACTTTATCTTATCCGCTGCTGTGATATTAGTAGTGTTTTCAGCAGGGACAAAAACAAAATCACCTACCTCAATTACCTGCCACAGATCAAAGTTTGTGCCTCGAATGAAGCATTCCATCCTCATCTTCCAGTATTGATAGTCTTCTCCGTTGAAGAATGGAGGTCTGGTGACTGATTGGCCTTCAGCATATCCTTGTGCTGCCATGGATCTTTCCTCTAAGATCGTTGGATCTTCTTGAAGGTTCAGAGACCCTCTCTGATACCACTTGTTGGCCCTTTTGGTACGGAAACAAGCTAACCTAGAGGGGGGGTGAATAGGTTTTTGTGAAATCTGAAATCAAAACGTGAACACTTAAAGTTTGGTTAGTGTTAGTGATGAAGAGTGGCAGTGCGGAAGCAAAAGAACAATCACACAAAGACACATGAGATTTATCCTGGTTCGGCCCTTCCCACATGGAAGTCCTACGTCCAGTCCCCAAGCAATCTCTTGGGATATCACTAACCAAGGGTACTGTCCCCCTTAAGGACCCTTACAACACCCTGGATACCCCACCAGGTCTTCTTCTCTTTCCCGGGCAAGAAGGCAGCCCACTTCTTTTACAGGTTCAGAAGAAAACCTACTTCTTTTACAGGTCAAGAAGCCAACCTCCTGGTACAAACCCCAGTGCGGTTCTGCTAGACACTAACCCCTAGCTGGGTTAACTACTGTATACAGTCCTACAGCCGGACACAGATCTTTCTTAGAAAGATCAGACTGAGAAGCTTTACAAGATAAACACTTGTGTAAAGCTCACAGTCCCAGACTCTCCCCAGATATACAATGAGCACGGAGAGAAATAGAAGAGAGAAAAGAAAGCAAGAGTGCTTGAATGCTTGAATGCTTGAGATGCTTGAGAGCTTGAATGCTTCTGCTAGGCTCAGGCTCTTTCTCTCTTTGAGTGCATGTGTCGTTGAGGTTCCTCACTAGATGTACACTCTTTCAAAGATGTTCAGAAAAAGCTCTTCATCCTTTTTCATCTTTTCTTCATCTTAAATAGCGGCTTTGAATAGATCTGTTGAAGGGATCCGTTGAAGTTCTAGCCGTTGCTCATTTCTCTTCATACCTAGTTGGTGGTCTTTGAGGTCTGCAAGCATGAAGAGAGTGTTAGCACAAAAGTGTGTTTATGTGATACTGGTGCATACTACTGTATTTCTCTTATCATGCTAAAAACGATAAATCATATCTTTTTCTCTGACAAGATTGTGACACAAGCATGCAGCTTTATCTGTCAGAAAGATATATGAAATTTATATTCAAGATGAAGTGAATCGATGCATAAATGACTTATGAAATCGATATGAAGATCAAGTCGTTGCATCATGCATAACCAAATCGTTCTGTGAACAAATCGTTATGACATAACAAGCAAATCGATGTGGAAAACAAATCGTTGTTTTCTCCAAAGAAATCGTTGTGAAGAAATCGATGTGAGAAGGCAAGTCGTTGTCTTCACTTATCGAATCGTTATGAGCAAGTCGATGTGATCACTAAGGAAATCGTTATGATGATCAAATCGTTATGGCAAGCAAATCGTTGTTGACGAATCGTTATGAGAACCAAATCGATATGAGAGCGAATCGTTGTTCTCACTTATGAAATCGATGTGACTACTTAAAGAATCATTATAGTAAGCAAATCGTTGCGCTCACTTATCAAATCGTTATGAGCCTTAGCAAATCGTTATGAAACTTTATCAAATCGATGTGAGAAGCAAATCGTTGTTTCTCACTTATCAAATCGATATGAGAGCAAATCATCGTTCTCACTTATGAAATCGTTGCACGATAAAATCGATGTTTCACTTAACGAATCATTACACGATCAACTCATGGTGTAACTTATGAAATCGTTGTTAGTGAAATCGATGTGGCACTTTGAATAGAAATCGATGTATATTAGATGAACATCGATTTAGCATTTTTGTGCGCCAAATATTGCATCAATGAAAGACTTAGTATTTGCTATGAGATTGATGCGACACAGATGAAACATGATATTAAATGAGACTCGTCATCTGTTAAAGGGATTGATGCAACACAGATGAAAAAATATTTATGAATACCTATATTTTGTTATCTCCGCAATATATTTTTTGTTATCATTTAAATGCATCATATATTTTGTTATCACCAAAATACCAAGATCACAGATAACCATAGAGTGGTTCAACATATTCGACGTCGTGAGGTCTTTTTCTTATTAGTGGTTGGATATTTTCGCCTATTCGCCCATTTATTTATTTTTATCAAGAAATGGTTTCAATTTGCCTCTTTGGTTCTATTTGAGAAACATAAGTCAAGAAAATGGTCTATTTGGTCATTTGTTGAAAACAATTTCAATTTGGTCTTTTCTTCTATTAGAGACATATAGAACATGAGATGATCTATTGTTCGGTTGAAAAAGTTCAATTTGATCTTTTGATCTTTTGTAAAACATGAGGCAGTCTTTTGTCATTTGTTGCTTCTTATTATGAAAGGTTGCAATTTGCTCTTTAATTCTTTTGAACATTTAAGACATGAGGTGATTTATTTACTCCTTTGTTTCTTTTATCATAAAAAGTTTCAATTTGTCCTTCGATTCTTTTAAGGCATGCTCAACATAATTTTATTCGCGATTCGACGCCGCTTGACCATTGGGTGGCCAATCGGCGGCAAGGGCGCACTCGATTCGGCGGGGCTCATCTGATTCGGCGCGGATCATCTGATTCGGCGCAGCTCATCTGAATCGGTGCGGCTTGCAAACCATAGGGCAATTGGCGAATCGGCCAGGCGGGACCGAATCGGCGGGCCGAGGATGGTTCATTCAGCAGGGCACATGCAAACAGCGAATCGGCGAAGTAGAATCGAATCGGCGATCAGGACCAAACCAGCCAAGTGGAGTTGAATCGGCGGAATACAACTGGAGTTGAATCGGCGGAACACAACTGAAGTGATAGAAAGCACCGAATCGGCGCTCATCTGAAACACCGTTGAATCAATTGAACATTGACGATTTCTTTTAGGAATCTCTCACCGATTCAACCCCCGCGGGGAAAATTCGGCAGCATCTCCCCTTATCATGGTTGATAGGGGAGAGCACGGTACGCATCCACCATGAACGGAGATGGCACCAAAAAGAGAGTATATGCCGAAGGGCGGCATAACTTTAATGGCATGCGACGCCGATCCCCCAAGGCACGCCTACGGGGAAACCAAACAATGTCGTGGCCATGCGAATCCACGGGGCGGATGAACAACATGTGAACCCATCCGTCCGGACATAGACATTGCATTGTCCAATCCGGGGGTTTGGATGAGTCTCCTATCAGTCTATTAGTTGTTTTGTTAAAACCACATTGAGAAATGGCTTTTCCCATGTGGCTCTACCAAGGGTGATCACTGGCCATCGAATCGGCGCACCGTCCAGACTGGCTGAACCAGAGAAACAGCCCCAGGACGGTGAATCGGCGGGCCTTTGGGGGCATGGTTCACCAAATTCCAGGGATGGTTTGAGCGCCAAACCAGGTTAACAAACTGTTTAAAGCACGAGGAATCTATTTATGGGTTTGAACTGGGCACGTATACTGTTAATCCGACCCTTCTCGTTCAACACCACAAGAGAGGCGATTCGGCGTAGTCTGGGACAGTGGGAATCCATGAAAACAGGGCAATGAGGGGGCTGAAAATAGACTTGATGGGTCTCTTAGGGGTGAGTGCCAAGCAAGAGGGCATGAACATTAGTTGTTCAACCCCTTGACTGGCAAAGGGGACTTGCCCCAAATGCGCACCACACACAAGGAGGTAGGGGGCTGTTTGGACAGTGGAAAACACTCATTTAAAGGGTCCAAAATAGTGACAAAACCATCTATTAAAAGGGGTAAACAGTGGGATAAGCCCACCTTAAAGAAGTGTTTACGCAAAACCCACTAAATCCCAATCATGGGGTGATGCAAGGGACCAAGGGGGAGGAGGTTCTACAACCTTCAAACCTCATTTATTGAGGCATGGAGGGAACTTGTAGGTCTCATGAATAATGTTTGGAGGAGAGACCACCCCTCCACAAGGAGGGGCTCCCTCTCTCCCGTGACCTCTCAACAAAGGGGTTTAAACAAACACAAAAAAAAAACAAGAATACATAAAGGAAGAGAGGAGAACATTCAATGCACAAGAAAGAGTGATGGGATGTTCACATCATAGGGAGGGAGGAGAGTACGTGAGAATGTCATTCTTCTGCAAAAGAAAAGAAAGAGAGTACATGGAAAAGCTCAAAGAGAACAAGGGGAAAGAGAACCCATCGCACCTATCCTCCCTTCTCCCTTCCCTCTTTTCTATTCAAATGACAAGACAAGACACCCAAGAATGGCAGCCCTCTCTTCTCTCTTTTCTTTTTTCTCTTTCCCTCTTGCTCCCTTTCTCTTCTTTTCTCTCTTTCTCTACAGCAGCAAGCTCACGGGAGCCCCCCTTGGTGCAGACCACGCAGAAGACTCTTCTTCTTTGGAGAAGAAGACTCCTCCCTCCTCCTCTTTGCCAAGGCCTCTTCTTTTTGGCCTCTACACCCAAAAGATTCTAGAAGCCTTTTTTCCCACCCCAAAAAGGGCCAGCCACCCCCCTCCTTTGCCTCTTGCTCACAGGCACCTTTTTCCATTTTTAGAAGGGCCTTTTGGGAGGTGTTGCATTCTCCTATGCTCACCTCCCTACATGGGGTGAGATGAGCTTTTGCTTAGTGGGCCTTTTTGAGGCCTCATATGTGGGCCATTTTTGGTGTATTTCTGTCCATTTAGAAAGGGTATTTTAGAGATTGGGCGGCCATGTAGGAGAGCCCATCAATAATTTTAGGGTGTCCACAGTAACCCTCAGCTACAAAATCTCGAGAGTCCATGGATCAAGTTAAGAAACAATGAATGAGCAAATATACAGTTCAAGTAGATAGATCAAACAGATCAAGTAAAGTTTTAGTAGTCAAGCAATCAAATAGTTCAAGAAGATCAGATGATATTTGAAAAGATCAAACAGAAGCAATCAAATCAGATCAGAATCAGAGATTGACCTGCTGAAATCTGTACAAGCATTTGTGAAATCTGAACAAGTGTTCTAAAAGAGGGGGGGGGGTTGAATAGATTTATTACCAATCACGGTGGAACACTTGTACAAATTTCACAAACACTCAACACACCAATGGAATTTAGGAATAGAGAAATGAAATGGATGTTCCTCATTGAAGATGATCTGCATAAAGTTTGGATTGAAGGCTCTTGAGAAGATTTGATGAAGATCTTCTTCAATTCGCGATACTCTATTTCAGATCTGGATTTGTAGGATGATTCCAATCTAAACTACTTCTATTAAGTTTTTCCAAAGAAGCTAAGCTTCGTGCTTTTGCTCTTGCACTATTTTCCTCTTCCACCTCCTCTCAGATCTAATGCTTCTTCTTTGCTTTGCAGCTTCTACTTCGCTCTACTACTCTTCCGACATTCTTCTCTACTGCTATTCTTCTGCTATTCTTCCAACACTCTCTCTTTTTCTTTCTCTATGGTTGTCCTTGCTCCTCTGTGTTAGATGCCTTCTTCAAATGAGCCAAGAGGCTTTTTATAACCTTAGTGCACTCCCTTGTACGTGGGAGACATGTGCACAAAAAACTAGGGCATATATGAAGTTGCCACATGTCCACAGATCCTTTTTCTCTTTGCCACTTAGATGAAAGGGTATTTTGATAATAAAATATTCTCCCATAATCTCGAAGGATAAGTCACACCCTTTGGAAATCATACCCTTTTCATTTTTGACTTTTCACTTGTGTCGACCTGATTCCCAAGTTGCATCGACCTCTTGTGTATTTCTTTAAATATGGCTCACAAGAAGGATACTAGTGTCGATCTGATCTTCAACTTACGTCGATGCAACTATGACTTTGTCTTTTATAAGCTTACTGGACAGACTATGTGCGTCAACCTGATTTTCAACTTGCGTCAACGCAACTGTGACAAAGTTGTATAAACCTATATATATATGACGTGCGAACCATCAAAACTTGCATTATCATCAAAATATGAAATATTAAGTATCAAAAACTTGTTGTTTAGTCATCATCATAATATGTAAAATATGTCATGATGAAAATCTTTAGACATCATCAACATCAAAGTGTTTAATCATCAATAAAATCATCATCAAAATATTAAATACACACTCAACACAACAAGATTCAGACACATGGGTGGTAGTAGTAGGTGCACACAAGAAAGGCCTGTTATATAGTTTTGGGGAGACACCAATGCAGTGATATTATCTTGTGTAAGTTCAAGCTCTGTCCTGACCACTACTAGTGCCTTCTCTCAGCCCTAGTACTTATTCAAGCTAGGTTATACATGCTATCCAACAGGAGATGTTGGGGTTCAAGCAGCGCATTATGTAGGTCGTCATTATCCTCCTCTCTCAGGCATGGGATCTTGCCTCCTATAGCACCCTCAACATCAACACAGTCATCTCATATGAGTGTTTGTTATTGTTTTTAATTTCATGCGATTTAGAGTTATAATATTATTATTTAGGTCAAAGGACTTGTCTCCTCACCATTTCTTAATTTCGCAAGATTTAGAGTTATAATACGATTGTTTAGTTCAAAGAACTTGAATTTCGGTGTCAAAAATGTAAACTATCGATCTGATCAACGTGCCGATTATTCCAACACGATCTGGGTGATGATTATGACTTTAAAGAGCTAACAGAATCCAAATTAGACATCCGATTTGGACTAAATGATCAAGTTACCCATTTTTGAATTAATTAAAATCAAAGAACTTAGGTTTGAGGGTTAAAAATGTTAAATACTGGTATGATCCATGTGCTAATTGTTCCAACATAACGTAGGTAGTGATTGTGACTTGGGAGAGGTGACAGAATCCAATCGGACACCTAGTTTGGGCTAAACACTAAAATTACCATTTTCAAATTAACTTAGTTTAAAATCAAAGAATTTGGGTTCGAGGGTCCAAATATGAAACAAACAGTTAGATCGGCATGTTGATTGTTCTAACACGACTTGGGTGCTGATTGTGACTTGGAAGAGCTGAAGAAATCCAAATCAAACACTCGATTTTGGCAAAACACTTTAATTACCCATTTTCTAATTAAGTTAGTTGAAAATAAAAAAATTTGGGCTCGAAGGGTCCAAAAATGTGAAATACATGTCTAACTAGCATGATGATTTTCCAACATGACCTAGGTGGTGATTGCACTTGGGAAAGCTGACAAAATCCAAATCGAACTCTCAATTTGGACTCGAGACTCAAATTACCAATTTTTGAATTAACTTACATTAAACAAATAAAAGAATTGTGGTTCAGGTGTTCAAAATGTTACATACCAGTCTGATCGGCGTGTCAATTATTCCACAACTTGTGTGGTGAAAGTGACTTGTTGAGTTGACGGCATCCAAATCAGATATCATGTTTGGGTTTGAGGCACAAATTACCCATTTCTGAACTAAGTTAAATAATTCATTGTGAATATCATCTTATTTTGAAATTATAAAATCTAATAAATATTGTATCTTGTGTATTTTGATGACCACAAATACTAATTCAAATTCATGTTGATAACATCACAAAGCACCAATTTCTATTCATGTTGATGACCCGACCATTTGAATTATTATATTTATTATAAGGGTCTAATTTGTGTGTTAAGTGTGCAAGAAAATAGGCCAAAGTCTGGTAAGTGACTAGTACAAAGGCCAAGGCTTTGGCAGAACAGAGGAAAGACTAACTGGTAAAATTGACAGTCGGTCGATCAAACTTTGATTGTCAGTTGACCGAAAGTACAAGGTCGATCGAACTTGTTGAACCACTCTTATATTTTATCCCTTTGTTTTGATGATAACAAAAACTCATGTTAATCATAATTCTCACAAATATATTTAGTAATATTTTTTCTCTCATAATTATCATGAAAACATTTATTGTCATAAGGATTTAATCTTCATCTGATCATAAGTCGAAGTTAGACTTCGACTAGTGAACATTTTGCTCATCGATTGGCAGTCAAAGTTGTAAAGCTGTATCGATTGCTGAAGAACCTCTACTGATCGGTGTTAAAAGATTCTATTGATTGATGTTTAATGATATCAATTGGAGAACAAATCTCCTATCAATTGGAGAACAAACGCCTATCGATTGAAGAACAAATGTTCTTCCAATTGGTGTTATAAGTTGTTCCGATTGGTGAACAACTTATCGATTGGTGACAAAATTTCATATCGATTATTGTTTTCTTCCAATTAATGACCAAGTGCTATTGCGATTGATGAACAAATGTTTATTTCTTCCGATTGATGTTATAATCTTTTGATTAGTGTTATATATGTTATATCATATCGATTGATGACCAACTTGTCTCATACCGATTGATGTTGTTTTCCTATCGATTGATGAACAAATAACATGTATCCTATCGATCGGTGATATTATGTTCCAATTGGTGACTATTTAGACTATATCTTATCGATTAATGATATAATATTCCGATTGGTGACTATTTATACTATATCCTATCGATTGGTGATATAATGTTTTGATTGGTGTTGTTTCACATTGATTGGTGAACAAATGGCTCGTTACATATCGATTGCTATTATGTTCTTCTGATTGATGAACATTTAAGCTAGTATCATATTGATTGGTGTTCACTTAAGTATTATATCACATCGATTGACTTTCAAAATGTCTTTAGTTCCCAATGAAATTTCAAATTCACATCATATGTTTAAGGTATCATTTCTTGTCTGATTGAAGATCTCTTTTTGTTGCTTCATAGGACTTCTTCCTTCTTACTAGATAGAATGCACCTCCTTGAAGTAACAAACTGTCAACAGGAAAAATGGCAAAAGAGGTATGGGTTATCTAACAGAAGACTTTTCTAGTCTAACATGCATTCATTGTATGCAGGTCTATGATGCATAGACACAATGATTGGACCTGCTACCTGTGCCCTTAGGAACTTGCATCAGCTGGAAGACTCTTCTCTGATCTAAAGAGCCAGTAGGCAGATGGAAGAATCTGTTAGGCAGAAGAAGAAGAAGAAGAAGAAGAAGAAGAAGAAGAAGAAGAAGAAGTATCGAATCCAAGGCTCCAATGGCTATCTGTCCTCTTCACCTGCTCAATAAAAGGATGAAGGCTTTGAAGATATAAAGTAGAAGACATATACACATCAAGGCAACAAAACAATCTGTTCAAGTGCTCTTCGTTCAAGCCTTATTTCTTCCTCTCTCTCTCTCTCTCTCTCTCTCTCTCTCTCTCTCTCTCTCTCTCTCTCTCTCTCTCTCTCTCTCTCTCTCTCTGTTGCATTGTAAAGCTGAGGAGAGATTGTGAGTTGAGAGTTGAGCTTTCTCTTGTCTGTCTTGTATAGCTCTTAGTTTGTTCTTTCTTTTCTAAGAAAGACTTGTGTTTAGATGTGGGACTATACACAATGTTTCTCTTCATTTAAATAGAAGGCTTGCTGTGTAAGCATTCCCCTGGGTTAGAAGGAAAGACCAGCTTATGTCTGGTGATGTGACCAACTTGAGATCTATACTAGTGAGTTACTTCTGAGCTCTAAAAGAAGCACCTAACTGAGGTGAAACAGTGGGTTGCCTTCTTACCGGAAAGAGAAAAAAACTAATAGGGGTTGGATGTTGTATATTTTTTGGGGGATTGTACCTCAGTTAGTGAAATTCCAAGAGTGTGCTTGGGGACTAGATGTAGGGCTTCTATTTGGCGGTGCTGAACTAGAATAAATTTATGTGTTCTTCTGTGCGATTGCTTACATTCATTTAATTTCCATTGCACACAATTTATCTCACTAATCGAAGTTTTAAGTAGCTACTTTTAGTTTTAGAAATCCACTGCTACCTATTCACCCCCCTCCCCCTCTAGGTATAGCTTGCAGCCGTAAGTGGGCCAACAGACCTAACTCCGTGTTTCGGTCAACCGAACCTTTCAGTGGGTACAAATTCTAAGATCTAAAGAGAACAATCGACTGAACTCCAATAATCGGTCGACTGATGTACAAAAAGGATTCTGATTAGTGAAGAAGACCGTCTGAAGAATGGTCAATCGAACTCTAGAAATCGATCGACTGATGCCATTGTGAAGTTTTCTAAATTGGCAAGACTCTTTCCTCCATTAGGTTTCTAGTGTGTGTGTGTGTGTGTGTGTGTGTGTGGTTTGCTTTCTTGTTCCTTCTTCATTCTTCACGTGGTAGGATAGTTGGTCTCGCTTACAGTCTTGTCATATTCCGCTATGTACCTAACATGTTAGATTTGCTTATTTAGGTTTAAATCTATAATTATGGGAAAAAAATTATTTGACGACAATTAATTCACTTCTTTCCTCTTTTTTGACCATCACACACCCATTGCACTTCAATAGATTGTTTAAATAGTATTTTTTTTTTTATTTTTTCTACATGTCTAATGTTAGTATTTTGAAATATAGAATTCTCTACCAGATGGTGACGAAGGAGACAAGCCGGAAGGGGAGGATGATGATATGGGGACGCAGAGGATATTGATTGATTTTTTATTGAAATTGATTTTTTGAATTATATAATTAAATTTAATTGTTATTCCATTTGTTGTGGTGGATGTGCATTTTCATATTGTGAATATGTATTTTTAATTTCAAACAGGTTTTGTTTTGTTTTTAACTTTTAAGAAATGTAGATGAATTTTTTACTGTAATTCCATTTCCATTAGAAATTCAGTCAGAAAAATATAAGCGGAAAATATTTAGTTACCAAAAATATTTCTGACGAAATGCTCTTTCCGTCGAAATCTTTTTATGGACGGAAAGTTACTCTGTTCGAAATTCGGTCAGAAAACTTACAGACAGAAATTTCGACGGAATGGCATTCCATCAGAATTGTTTTAAATATTTAAAGAAAAATTAAATGTTTTTTTTGGCAAAATAAATCTGACGAAAGTTCCAACCGATAGTCTTGTGTCGGAAAGTTTTTTTTTTATAATTTGAATGACTTACAATTTTTTCGACGTCTGACGAGGTAAATGGTCAGAACTCCATCGATAATTCCGTTTCCGATAGATTTTTCGATAGATTTCTCACGGATTGCGGCCATCCAAAATAAACGCCATTTTCTTATTCTGAGTGTACGCCCTGTGAACTTTGGGATCCATCAAAACAGAAGCAGCCCAAGGGGGGAGAGACTGCGTCCCATCAACAATCGCAGACGGATGAAACAGGTGTCGTTTATCTGGTTGTTTTCTTTTGGGTAAGTTTCTTTCCCTTTACGTGCAAGTGTTCCCTCTCAGTCTCTGACCTGTATTACGTCTGCTGCTTTGTCCTCTTGTCTGCCCGTTGTTCTGCTTCCTTAAGGTCAATTTTAGGTCATTTTTTGTCCGAGTGTGGAGTCCTGTACTCGAATCCTCGTGAGGCCTTTCAATTCTCCCATATGAGCTGTGAGGGGGCACTACACGTTAGGCTATCTTTCTGGGTGTTTCTGTACGAAGATACGAGTGCTTAAAGCAATCCAAAGTTTGTTTGATATAGGGATGGAGGAAGAGAAATATTTGTTGCATTATATTAGTGCACTTCTATTGTATTTTTTACTTCTTTTATTGGCTAATGTAATATCAACGCATTATATGTATCGAATAATAAATAAGAATTATAATACAAGTGCAATAAAAAAGTGTGGTAAATATTTCTCAAGAAGAAATACTAGTGCCCCGGGAAAAAAAAAGTAAAAAAAGAGACAGAGAGGGTTATGGCAGCATCCTAAGGTAGCTGGCTTCATTTTGATATGGCCGTAGAGATAATTTTCAGTACTATAAACACACAGTCTTATTATTAAACTATACTAAACATATATCATATGTAATGAATGAATGAGATGAAGATTTTTCAGTCAACCAAACAGTACTCCAATATTTTCTGTTCAGGATATTTACAAATTCATCTCATATAACTACTGAAAAATGAGATTTAAATTCATAAGTTATACTTTCTCAAAGAATTAGAGATACCACACTCCCTCGACTAAGACTTGTCAGAAACTCAGTAGTCTTTTGTTCTTTGAGCATGTTCAAGCATTCATTCGAGTTTCGCACGCCTCCTCTGTTAGGAGATTTTTTTTTCTCCTTCTCAATTTCATGATAAATCTATCTATATAGACAAATTATTTGTTAGAGATCACCAGGTCTTATTACAAGATCAATTTTCTATATCCAAATGGGTTCTACCACTTGCCGAGCATTCTGGAGTATTCTTTCTTTACGGATTCAAACTTTTCGTCTTGAAAATGGTAAAACGAGATATTTGCATCCAGTAGTTGTCTCGTATACACGAAAAGATCGGTGACCAGTACTTAAAAGGATTTTTTTAGCATAAGTTAAGCCCCACATAGACATCAATTTGAGAGCTCTCCTGTCCAATTTTTCTCAAGTTCATCAAATTTATTCAGGAATTAGTGAGTAGCACATAGTCAAGTTTGCTAAATTAGAGAGTAAACTAGTGTGCAACAAATACAGTATTATACTGCGGGCTTATTTTGAGGTAGCAAAATAATGTGGATCAATGACAAAGACAGAGGATCAAATAAATTTATATAGCCGCAGCTCTAGGGAAACCCTAGCAAAGCGCGACGACCACAGTTGTCTACGGGAGATCAATTCAAAGGTGGAGCTCTAGTCGTCAGTCTCTCTGGCAAAACATCTTTGGCACTCCGACGGAAGCGTCGTCATCCACGGGCAGTGGAACTTGGGTTGGGGGAGCGCCGCTTCCCAGCCCTCCCCCCACCCGCGCTCTTTGCCTTCACCCTCTCTTCCCTTTCTTCATTGTTTCGCCTCCTCTACCTTCCATAGGTCAGATCCTTCCTTCTATCCTTTTCTCCCTGCACCGTTTATCTTCTTGCCATTTCTTCCATGCTACAACGTACCCCCCCCCCCCCCCCCCCCCCCATCCTTCCTCCTTGTTGCCTTCACTGTGTTGTGCACCACCACTTAAGATCCTCCCTAGACGCCATCTTCCCACATCCTCTGTCTAGCTCTACCGTGCCGCCCCTCCGCCTCTACCTCTGCCCATCCCAGCACGCATGCAACCCCGAATGTACAACCACCTAAGCCAGCTAGATCATAAAAACCTCCGCCAAGTGTACCGTTATTTCAAAGTTAGCCTAGTCGCCTCAACCATCTTCTCCACCCTCCCTAGGCCTAGGTTTAATCTCATGCTTTGTTGTTTTTTATGCTAATATTTAGGTTTTGTTGCGCCTATAGCTCTCATCTGTCGGATCGACTTTATCAGCATCATCCTCGACGTTTTATCTCTATTCATTGTGTCAGCACTTATTTGGGGGGTTACATCCCCAGCTTGGTCCAACATATCTACCTCCCTTTGGAAGTCAACATCTCCAATCATGCTCCTCATCTGTCCATAATGCTTTGTGTTAATCGATGGGATCAGTTTCCATCGGCGATTGCCCACGTGGGGCACCAAAGGTTGCTTTGGATGAAGACAAATCGCATGGGTGGTTGTCGCCTGAGTCCTATGGACTCTATATAGTCTTCCTGTAACGACCCTCCTCATACCGGTACGATTATACAAATCCTCATCGGTATAAAGAGCATCGTCACAGTGGGATAGTAACCCAACACTAAACGATAAGGTTGATATATCCATGAATATTAAAAGAGTACAGCGAAAATAAAAAAAATATGCTTACTTCATTCCATCATCATCACACATCCCACAATCTATATAGTAAAAGAAAGTACTAGAGTTCACATTATTACAGCTTGAAAAGAACTACCTTATCCATTACATTGTCCATACGAATAACATTTATTCAAGCTATGAAATAAAGCAACTACCAAAAAGAAAATCTCCTCAAGTACTACTTCTTGTATGCGGTGTCAATCTTCACTATTCTCTCCTCAGCTATGGGATAACCTGTCACACCTGTACGTCGAAGCAAGTATGAGTGTTACAAGACTCAGCAAGTAATCTAAAGCATCAGACTTATACATATCACATACACACTAAGCTACCAACAATAAGAAAACACACATTATCATTTTAACTACAATAATTCACATAGCACATGTTTCTTATTGTCAACAACACGTAACTTACCCAAACATATATCTAATTAACATATGTTCATATTAATCATGAAAGATAACATACACCTACACAAGTTCTCTACACATGATATATCCTATGATACATGGTTCAAAACTTTATCATATCATTGCACAATTTAATCAATTTAAAACACAAGATTACGTACATGATAATGAACACTCCTAGCATGGTATCTAGTCAATTTCTCATGCAATTATATCATTTTATCATACAATTAACTTGCTGTTTTAATGTATAATTCATCATACTCTTTTGATACTTGCACATGCTTTTTAATAAACTACGTATCATGTTACTATACATTCTATCATAATTAAGCTTAATCATATTAATACATACATGACATAAATATATGTACTCTTAAACACCTATCATGTAACATGATTTATTTCTCTAAACATTATCCATATCATGGAACCATTCTACCAATTAGAACATGAAATTAAGCATAAAATAGATAGCAACTTAACATGATATCTATTCATATTTCACATGCATTTTTCTCAATTGTTTATACAACTCATTTGCTGTTTTAATATGATTAAATCACAATGCTATCGCCTTTATTAAACATGGATTAAAATCTAGAACATATTCAAATCGGATGGCAATTATCTACAATTTAAGCATGAAACTATGTATTAAATGAATAGAAATTCTATCATGGAACTTAGACTTTGTTTCATGTATTTATCAAAATCATAATCTCATTTAACTTGCTGTTTTGACATGAATTAAACTTAATTACATGGATTTATACATATTCTCATGCCTTTTTATTCATTTGTCAATTCTTATATGCTCATTTTTCCACCTTGCATTCCTTTACATATTTACATGCACATATTCATATACCCTACCATATGGATATTATTAAACTATATCACGTAATATTAAACATGGTATTAAACATAATATTACAATAATGATGTTAACACATGAATAACATGAATATATATACATGCATTTTACATTGGTTTTCACATGCAATTGTACTCTCTTTATCATTTACTCTCCCTTACATGTCAATTTACACTCATTCCATTTCATTTACTCTTGCATTCACGTTTATCACTTATCACAACAATTACACTTATCACGTGCCATATTCACTTATCACTTTGCACTTTTATTCACATTTAATCTCTTAAGTTTCCGTGACACATAGTCCTAACTACCAAGTAGAGGAAAAACACTCACTTTAGCACTTAGTGCTTATCACTTAGCACTTAGCACTCACTTTCACATATTTGTCACTTGGGCAAGCTAGTGACAAACCTTGGATACTGCGCAGACTGGGAGAAGCACTCTCCACCCTAACCAACGGTACTTGTCCACCTCTAGGATTTCATCCCAATGCCCTTAGGATTTATACACGACGTTGAGCCTTCCATATGGACTTTTCTATGGTACAGCTCTTAGACCCCTATGGTAGCAGTGTCACACATGGCACAATTTTACATTAATCACATTATCATTCTTATCACATCTTACTCATGCTAATAGACATAGTTTCATCTCATTTTACATTCACTTTGCATAGTTTTCACATTTCCATTTAAAGAAATTCACCTTACGGTTTTAACAGTGAAAAACAAATTAAAATAAGATATTAACATTCTGCTAACTTTTGATTTATACATAATTAACTCTAACATGCACAACATGGCTATTTTCACATTTAAAACCATAATAATATCGACTATCATCAAAATATCATGAAATTTTTATCACAAGTTAAGAACAGTAATCATAACATATACTCAATTTTTCATTTTTTTCTGAACAGAAAATATATGTATAACAATTAAATCAAATCACATGTGCATTTCTCACTAATTTCTCTTAAGTAGAAAATTCAATAAAACAGTCAAATCTAACAGTATAAATGCGTAGATATAGTTATCCCATGATTTCAGAAAATTCATGAAACCCTAACTCACATCTGACCTATTTATACAGGTTAAACATGGTCATAATATGATCATAGTCCAATTATCTTAATTTTAATAATTCACACAAATCATGAAAATTCATGAAAACCTCATGACATGACCTACTGATCACCCTTGACACCACATAAATGTTACAGCATGCACACATACTCGGAAATCATTTAAATATATCAAAGAAGATCAATCAGCATTTTTCAGAACACTGAAGAACTTAACTACATAGTGTTGGCCGCCTACTGGGTTAACTACAACATCTCTTGCCGCCAACACAAGAGCTTGGCGGCAGAGGATGTTGCCGCCAACCTCCACACAGCAATCTGCACAGCCAGCACTCACATGTACAGGGAAATTGGAGGGTCCAAGACACGAGGAAAAATCTGAAAAAATTCTAGGACCTATGGGACATGTATAGGGTTGATATCCATAGGTTACTTGCCTCTAATAAAATCTGAGAAGATCAAATCTTGCTGTTGAAGCCCTCCTCAGCCTAGCCAAGAGGGTGCTCAGAAACTCCTCAAATCTGGTTCTCCAGTCGATGTGGGTTGATCCTCGCAGTTGGGGATGCTTCCTTGATGGTTGGACTATACTCCAGTTGTTGTAGATCTCCCAGAAACACCTCCAGTCGCCGGATCAAAGCCTTGGAACTTCAACTTTTCTCACAAGAAATACTAGGGTTTCTCAAACACCAAAAAGGACTTGGCGCGGCCAGAAGATGGTTTTTATAAGGTTGGATGGGTTGGGTACGCACTAGGGTAGGTTGCCTATGATTTAGGATGGGATTCCTAAACTGGAATCAGGCATAACGTAGGCATTACCAAATCTGAAACCGTTACGCAGGAGGGATATTAACGTCAACATCTACTGTAGTCAACTGGGAATTGGCGTCCAGACATGTGGCCGCCAACCCTGTGCTTGGCGTCCATCGATCTGGACGCCAATATCTGACTTCCATTCAACGGCCCAGTGTTGGCCGCCAACTATCCCACTTGGCCCAAACAAAATTATACATCTAATTAACATACAATTATGCTCCAACAATGTAGTGTGTGCATAAATAATATATTTACATTCACTATTTAAATTACATGCATTATATATTATTTATTTAAATAGAAATTGTGCTATTCTCAATAAAAGATAATCCGCACAAATAACATGCTTATATACATATATATACGTACATACTACATAATTACATTTATCATGCTTGAATATATATATAACATGCACTTCCTTAATTAGACACTACATGTACACCTAAACACACAGAAATAAATATACATATATATCCATAGGATGCATAGCAACAACTACATACTATATGTTCCTCATTTCTTAAGTCCAATATACGTAGGATTTAAATAAACTCTATGATATACATTATTAACTAAGCACGTATATCCACAAAAGATATATATATATATATATATATACGCGTGAGGAATTATGATTATACATGCATAAGGTTAAACATATACATCTATCCGAGTACAAAGCATAATTACTCATAACATGCATGTACTTACATAGATATAGCATGCTTATAATATTTTGATATATTATACATGCACTGTATTATTTAAGTACCATATACACCATAATCAATTTAACATGCCAAGAATAGACAAATATCATTTACACAAGATAAGCGTATACATATTTACATTCATGCATCATAGTTACGTAAAATATGCATGGAATATATAAATACAATATGCATCTCAACCATTAGATAATACATACACATTTAGATCTATTACATGTACAGAAGTAAACTCACATATGCTTACAATATGCATGGTAGTACTCCCTATTATATGCACAACATTGCTTAGTATTTAAATAAGTACATCATATACAAAATTAGCTAATTAACTATATTCTCGAAAAATAACATATGTACACGCATATGCACATGAACAATTTAATAATTATAGTATGCAAAATTTTAATACACGCACTATATTTATAACAGGTAATTATCGCATGCACAATATAAAATGACAAAAATTCGGGGTCTCACACTCTCCCCCACTAGAAAAAGATCTTCGTCCTCGAAGATCGCATCGCGTACCTATAGTGACGTCGTTTATGCCATCTCTGGAAATTGAATGTAATCCTCTTTCTTCTTAGCTGGTGTTTCTAAGTCCTTTGTTGCAGTTGCTGCGACATCTCGTGGATCGATCTCCTTGAGTTTCAGATATTCTTTAATCCGATGGTCTGGACTGCCACACTTGAGGCACTTTCCTTCCTTTAACTAGCACACATATCCGCCGTGACGTTTGCCGCATCGCCCGCACTCAGGTGCTCCACCTTGATGCGATTCCACTCCACCCTTTTGCATGCTTACTATTCTAAGAGCCTCTTCCAATGTATCAGGGTCAGTTTCCAAAAGTTTGGCTCTTAGCGATGGTTTGAGCTTCATTATAAATTTCTCTACCTTACGACTCTGCGCATACTCCCTAGCCCTATCACCACGCTTACCATGGCCTGCCATTGTCTTTAAAACAATTCAATCCAGTTAGGATCTAAGTTACTAAATCCTATCTATTTTCTTAACTATCTTTCATTCATTATTATTACTTTCTACACATATGGACAAATTCCTATAAAGACTTTGCAATATTGTGAGATGATAGTTTATTCATGTACAGTCTCAACCTTGGTTACTCTGATACCAATCTTTGTAACGACCATCCTCATACCAGTACGATTATACCAATCCTCATCGGTATAAAGAGCGTCGTCACAGTGGGATAGTAACCCAACACTAAACGATAAGGTTGATATGTCCATGAATATTAAAAGAGTACAGTGGAAATAAAAAAATATGCTTACTTTATTCCATCATCATCACACATCCCACAGTCTATATAGTAAAAGAAAGTACTAGAGTCCACATTATTACAGCTTGAAAAGAACTACCTTGTCCATTACATTGTCCATATGAATAACATTTATTCAAGCTATGAAATAAAGCAACTACCAAAAAGAAAATATCCTCAAGTACTACTTCTTGTATGCGGCGTCAATCTTCACTATTCTCTCCTCAGCTACGGGATAAGCTGTCACACCTGTACGCCGAAGCAAGTATGAGTCTTACAAGACTCAGCAAGTAATCTAAAGCATCAGACTTATACATATCACATACACACTAAGCTACCAACAATAAGAAAACACACGTTATCATTTTAACTACAATAATTCACATAGCACATGTTTCTTATTGTCAACAACACGTAACTTACCCAAACATATATCTAATTAACATATGTTCATATTAATCATGAAAGATAACATACACCTACACAAGTTCTCTACACATGATATATCCTATGATACATGGTTCAAAACTTTATCATATCATTGCACAATTTAATCAATTTAAAACACAAGATTACGTACATGATAATGAACACTCCTAGCATGGTATCTAGTCAATTTCTCATGCAATTATATCATTTTATCATACAATTAACTTGCTGTTTTAATGTATAATTCATCATACTCTTTTGATACTTCCACATACTTTTTAATAAACTACGTATCATGTTACTATACATTCAATCATAATTAAGCTTAATCATATTAATACATACATGACATAAACATATGTACTCTTAAACACCTATCATGTAACATGATTTATTTCTCTAAACATTATCCATATCATGGAACCATTTTACCAATTAGAACATGAAATTAAGCATAAAGTAGATAGCAACTTAACATGATCTCTATTCATATTTCACATGCATTTTTCTCAATTGTTTATACAACTCATTTGCTGTTTTAATATGATTAAATCACAATGCTATCGCCTTTATTAAACATGGATTAAAATCTAGAACATATTCAAATCGGATGGCAATTATCTACAATTTAAGCATGAAACTATGTACTAAATGAATAGAAATTCTATCATGGAACTTAGACTTTGTTTCATGTATTTATCAAAATCATAATCTCATTTAGCTTGCTGTTTTGACATGAATTAAAATTAATTACGTGGATTTATACTTATTCTCATGCCATTTTATTCATTTGTCAATTCTTATATGCTCATTTTTCCACCTTGCATTCCTTTACATATTCATATACCCTACCATATGGATATTATTAAACTATATCATGTAATATTAAACATGGTATTAAACATAATATTACAATCATGATGTTAACACATGAATAACATGATATATATATACATGCATTTTACATTGGTTTTCACATGCAATTGTACTCTCTTTATCATTTACTCTCCCTTACATGTCAATTTACACTCATTCCATTTCATTTACTCTTGCATTCACGTTTATCACTTATCACAATAATTGCACTTATCACGTGCCATATTCACTTATCACTTTGCACTTTTATTTACATTTAATCTCTTAAGTTGCCGTGACACATAGTCCTAACTACCAAGTAGAGGAAAAACACTCACTTTATCACTTAGTGCTTATCACTTAGCACTCACTTTCACATATTTGTCACCTGGGCAAGCTAGTGACAAACCTTGGATACTGCGCAGACCGGGAGAAGAACTCTCCACCCTAACCAGCGGTACTTGTCCACCTCCAGGATTTCATCCCAATGCCCTTAAGATTTATACATGATGTTGAGCCTTCCATACAGCTCTCAGACCCCTATGGTAGCAGTGTCACACATGGCACAATTTTACATTAATCACATTATCATTCTTATCACATCTTACTCATGCTCATACACATACTTTCATCTCATTTTACATTCACTTTGCGAAGTTTTCACATTTCCATTTAAAGAAATCCACCTTACTATTTTAACAGTGATAAACAACTTAAAATAAGATATTAACATGCTGCTAACTTTTGATTTATACATAATTAACTCTAACATGCACAACATGACTATTTTCACATTTAAAACCATAATAATACCTACTGTCATCAAAATATCATGAAATTTTTATCACAGGTTAAGAACAGTAATCATAACATATACTCAATTTTTCATTTTTTTTGAACAGAAAATATATTTATAACAATTAAATCAAATCATAGGTGCATTTCTCACTAATTTCTCTTAAGTAGAAAATTCAATAAAACAGTCAAATCTAACAGTACAAATGCGTAGATATAGTCATCCCATGATTTCAAAAAATTCATGAAACCCTAACTCACATCTGACCTATTTATGTAGATTAAACATGGTCATAATATGCTCACAGTCCAATTGTCCTAATTTTAATAATTCACACAAATCATGAAAATTCATGAAAACCTCATGACATGACCTACTAATCACCTTTGACCCCACATAAAAGTTACAACATGCACACATACCCGAAAATCATTTAAATATATCAAAGAAGATCAATCAGCATTTTTCAAAACACTGAAGAACTTAACTATATAGTGCTGGCCGCCTACTGGGTTAACTACAACATCTCTTGCCGCCAACACAAGAGCTTGGCGGCAGAGGATGTTGCCGCCAACCTCCACACAGCAATCTGTATAGCCAGCACTCACATGTACGGGGAAATTGGAGGGTCTAGGACACGAGGAAAAATCCAAAAAAATTCTAGGACCTCTAGGACATGTATAGGGTTGATATCCATAGGTTACTTGCCTCTAATAAAATCTGAGAAGATCAAATCTTGCTGTTGAAGCCCTCCTCGGCCAAGCCAAGAGGGTGCTCAGAAACTCCTCAAATCTGGTTCTCCAGTCGATGTGGGTTGATCCTCGCAGTTGGGGATGCTTCCTTGATGGTTCGACTATACTCCAGTCGTTGTAGATCTCCCAGAAACTCCTCTAGTCGTCGGATCAAAGCCTTGGAACTTTAGCTTTTCTCACAGGAAATACTAGGGTTTCTCAAACACCAAAAAGGACTTGGCGCCGCCAGAAGATGGTTTTTATAAGGTTGGATGGGTTGGGTACGCACTAGGGTAGGTTGCCTATGGTTTATGATGGGTTTCCTAAACTGGAACTGGGCATAACGCAGGCGTTACCAAATCTGAAACCATTACGCAGGAGGGATATTAACGTCAATATCTTTTGTAGTCAACTGGGAATTGGCATCCAGACATGTGGCCTCCAACCCTGTGCTTGGCGTCCATCGATCTGGACGCCAATATCAGACTTCCAGTCAACGGCCCAGTGTTGGCTGCCAACTGTCCCACTTGGCCAAAACACAATTATACATCTAATTAACTTACAATTATGCTCCAACAACGTAGTGTGTGCATAAATAATATATTTACATTCACTATTTAAATTACATGCATTATATATTATTTATTTAAATAGAAATTGTGCTATTCTCAATAAAAGATAATCCGCACAAATAACATGCTTATATACATATATATACGTACATACTACATAATTACATGTATCATGCTTGAATATATATATAACATGCACTTCCTTAATTAGACACTACATGTACACCTAAACACACAGAAATAAATATACATATTTATCCATAGGATGCATAGCAACAACTACATACTATATGTTCATCATTTCTTAAGTCCAATATACGTAGGATTTAAATAAACTCTATGATGTACATTATTAACTAAGCACGTATATCCACAGAAGATAATATATATATATATATATATATATATATATATATATATATACGCGTGAGGAATTATGATTATACATGCACAAGGTTAAACATATACATCTATCCGAGTACAAAGCATAATTACTCATGACCTGCATGTACTTACATAGATATAGCATGCTTATAATATTTTGATATATTATATATGCACTGTATTATTTAAGTATCATATACACCATAAACAATTTAACATGCCAAGAATAGACAAATATCATTTACACAAGATAAGCGTATACATATTTACATTCATGCATCATAGTTACGTAAAATATGCATGGAATATATAAATACAATATGCATCTCAACCATTAGATAATACATACACATTTAGATATATTACATGTACAGAAGTAAACTCACATATGCTTACAATATGCATGGTAGTACTCCCTATTATATGCACAACATTGCTTAGTATTTAAATAAATACATCATATACAAAATTAGCTAATTAACTATATTCTCGAAAAATAACATATGTACACGCATATGCACATGAAAAATTTAATAATTATAGTATGCAAAATTTTAATACACGCACTATATTTATAACAGGTAATTATCGCATGCACAATATAAAATGACAAAAATTCGGGGTCTCACACTTCCTATGTGTATCTCACGAGAGAAGGTTTTTTGCTCTTGGAGTTGGTGCATTCCATAGTCTCTCTCTCTCTCTCTCTCTCTCTCTCTCTCTCGGTAGACTTCTCACAAGGGGTATCACCATCGGATCCCTAAGGTGTTTAGAGTGAGGAAACAACAAAGAAGACTGTAGTACCCTTCTTCTCGATCCTACTGGTATCTATAATTACAAGGTACACACCCCGATCTAAAACGATCATTGGTATCAAAGCATACGAAGACGATTTTGAATCGATGAAGATCTCCACGGACGATGATTGGAATAGTGTGGTTGCTAGCGACCCATCACCCATGCAAGAGTCTGTGGCGCCAGTTAGATTTCGGCGACTGATGACTGCATAGGATTACATTGTAGCACTGCACGCCTCTCCTTCCTCACGTCTGGGCGATGTTTCTCTGCCACGCCCACACATGCAGACAAGCAGTGGGCCGTCCCCGCCATGCCCATGCATGCAGGCGGTCCACAGTCGTACAGGCGGCGCGGTTCTGAGATATGCAGGCATGGCAGTTCGAAGGCATGTAGGCCGCACAAGGGGGCATGGGGAGTGCTAGAAGGCATGCAGGCCGCGCAGGCAGGCGTGCAGGCTTGCCGGTGCAGGGGGTATTATCGGGCATGTAGGCCACACAGACAAGCCTGCAAACTTAGCGGTGTTGGCCCACTTACGGTTGGCAGCAAGACTAACCTAGAGGGGGGGGGTGAAAAGATAATCTGAAAAACTGAAATAAAAATCACCACTTGAAAATGTTTGATTAGTTTGAATAAGCATGTGCAAGGAAATTAAAGGTGCGGAAGCAAGCACACAAGGAACACATAGATTTATCATGGTTCGGCCCTTCTAAATGGAAGTCCTATCTAGTCCCCAAGCAAACTCTTGGGATTTCACTAACCAAGAGTATAGTCCCCTTTAGGATATACAACACCCAGCCCCTACTAGTCTTCTTCTCTTTCCCGGGCAAGAAGGCAGCCCACTATTTCACCTCAACCAGGTGCTTCTTTTACGAGCGTAGAAACAACTCACTGGTACACACCCCAGCAGGTTTTCCCTTCTAATCAAGGGGAACTCTGGTACAGACCCTAAATTGTCACCACTAGGCGCAAGCTGGTCTTCCCTTCTAATGAAGGGGAACACTTGCACAACAAGCCTTCTCTTCCAACCGAGGAGGAACACTTTTGAACATAGAAGCTAGGACCTGAAGCCCCTAGATCAAGCTCTAGATAAATAATGAAATGCTTGATCTGAGACTGAGCCTAAGAAGGAAAGAGTTTACAGGATAAGACTCTCCTTAGGCTAAACCCCCTGCTCTCTTTCTAAAATACACAGAGACACATAGAGAGAGAATGAGGAAGAAGGAAGATGGCTTGAATGCTTCAACTTGAATAGGCTTGAGCTCTCTTCCTTTCTTGCTTGAGTGTGTATGGAGTTGGATACTCACTAGATGTAGACTCCTTGAATGATCTTCAGGTTCTTTCTACCTAATTATTTTTCTTTTGCTTCTCCCTTTTATGGAGCAGCTTTGAACAGTTGCGTTGACAGATGGCCTTTGGAATTCTCTGATCCGTTGCTCATCTTCTTCTTCATCTTCTTTCCTTTGAGTCTAAAGACTTTCTTCTTGTGCCTACTGGCTACTTGGACTGGAGGAAGATGTTTTAACTGGTGCGCACTTCCAAGGATGCCAACAGCATGTCCAAGATGTTGACTGTGTGTAGAGGTGGACCTGCAGACATTACATGCAAGGCAGGCGATTAGACTCGTGAAGTCTTTTGTCAGGTGGCTCATACCTCTTTTTGCCTTTTGTCTATATTTCTTGTAGATAGCTAGAAATATAATGTAGGTACTTTTCTTTTGTTGAAGGAAGGAAGAGATCCTATGAGATAGGTAAAAAGATATTCAGTTAGAGAAATAATAAGTTAAACATATAAAGTATATTTGAACTTTCATTTGGGCGCCAAAGACATTTTGAAACATTTAAAATATAAAGACAATCGATGTTCTAATGTAATCGATGTGAAAGATAATCGATGTTCCAATGTAATCAATGTTTCAATGTAATCCATGTATGTAATCGATGTTTAAGTGTAATCGATATTTGAATGTACTCCATGTATGTAATCGATGTTTGAACACAGTCGATGTTCTAAGGTAATCGATGTGAAAGATAATCGATATATAAGCATAATTAATGTTTAATCATAATCAATGTAAATGTAATCGATGTTTAAACATAATTGATGTTTGCACATAATCGATGAGAAAGCATAATCGATGTGGGAGTAATTGATGTGAAAGTATAGTCGATGTTCATGTAATCGATGTTTAAGTAAATTGTAATCGATGTGTTTGTATAGTAATCGATGTGGTGATGATCAGTCCATCCCCATATAATTTTAGTTATTATATGCATTTTTTTTGTGATTAACAAAACCTTAATAAATATTTTCTAACAATCTTTTCTGAAGATCATCCATAGGAAATTAGTCAAGCAAAACCTGTAAGTTATCCTCACACACTGTTATTTATAGTTCAAAGCATTCATTCTAAGTACACATCGATTTCCTTGATAGAACAGTGGTTTATAAGTGAAATAACGATTCGATAAGTTAACACAACGATTTAATCGCTATAACGATTCAATAAGTTAAAACAAAGATTTGATCGCTGTAACGATTTGATAAGTTAAAACAACGATTTTATCGTTGTAACGATTCGATAAGTTAAACAACGATTTGATCACTGTAACGATTTAATCGCTATAACGATTCGGTAAGTTACACAATGATTTGATCGCTGTAATGATTCGCTATCACTTAAACAAGGATTTGGTCGAAACAACGATTCGCCTTAACTTAAACAAGGATTTGGTCGAAACAACGATTCGCCTTAACTTAAACAACGATTCGCCTTAACTTAAACAACGATTTGATAGCAAACAAAGATTTGATAGCAAACAACAATTTGCTTTTACTTAAACAACGATTTGCATATAGTCAAAGAACGATTCACTCAAACAACGATTTGATCGGACAACGATTTGCTTTTAGTCAAAGAACGATTTGCTCAAACAATGATTTGCTTGTAGTCAAAGAACGATTTGCTCAAACAGCGATTTGCTTCTACTTAAATAACGATTTGCTTGGACAACGATTTGTTCACACAACGATTTCATTATTCACATCAACATAAAATTTCATTTATATATGGATTATGATTATGAAATCGATTTCACGTACACAACAACACTTTTCACAACGATTATGGTTTGAATGAATTGTCATAGACTTTTATTAACATCCTCTCAGATAAATTTGAGAATAACTATTCTCTATGATATTCAAACATATTTTCAAAATTCTGTGGAGTTCAAGTCTTCCCGCGTATATCTTTGTATCTTGCACCACATATCATTTATTGTGATTGTACACATCTCTGCATGGCACACGTCTGTGTGCACACTACACCTGTGTCTCTATAGCAAATGCTTTTTAGGGTGACAGAATGACATTTCTATTTTGGTGTACATTTTTATAGCCTGACTTCTAACGTTGACTGACAGCATAGAGACAGTCTAGCTGTCTGCGTGTTGGTATTTATTGTGTGCAGGTCTTTTGCCAGTACCATATCTTACAACATTGACAACAAGAAAAAGCAGCATTTCCGACAGACATAATCTATCAAAAATTTGACGAAAATCCGTCGAAAAAAACAGCTTCTAACAACTTTCCGGCGAACGACCGTCAGAAAAGGTCCGTCGGAAAATTCTGGTCAGAAATTGCCGACGGACAAAAAATCAACGGTAATCCATCGGAACTTCCGACGGCATATTCCGTCGGAAAATTCGTCAAAAAAATCCGACCGAAAGTGGTCGGCAAACGTTGTAGGAAAATTGGTCGGTATCTTCTAACAGAAAAACTGTCAGAATTCGGTCAGAAATTCCGTCGGTATACTCCGTCGGATAGTTCTGTCAGAAAATAATCCGTCGGAAGTTCCGACGATTTTGCCGACGGATTTTCCGTCGGAAATTTCTGACAGATAATATCCGTCAGAAAATCTGTCGAAAATAATCAACTTATTTTTTTAAAAAAATACTGAAATTAACAATGATAAATTACAAAACCTGCTAAAATATTCATACATTCCACAATAATAAGTACTAAAAATCAAACATAAAATCATAACACACAAGAAATATAAAATCATACACAATTATGAGTGCTAAAAATCAAGAAAGGTCCACTGGATCATCCGTTGTCCCCGCCTCACGATCGTCAGGTGCCGGAGGATCCTATATTAAAAACAAAAAATGAGAAACATAAATAAAAAATAATATATAAACATTATTTTCATAAATTTAAATTTAAAACATGTGATTAATCACTAAGTTTAATTAGATAATATTTTTGATCATTTACACTAAGGTTTTTTTTTAGATTAGTGATTTGAATGTCGAACCCAAACCGAGAATTCGATTAGTATTCCGTCAGTTCTCACAAGTCACTTTCACCCACCCGGTCGTGTCGGAGCGAACGGCACACCGATCGGATCCCTATTTTTAGTTTTGGACCCCCGGTTGCTTGTTTTGATCCTTTACACTTAGGTTTCTTTTTGATTAGTGATTTGAGCGCCGAACCCAAACCGAGAATCCGATTAGAATTCCGTCAGTTGCCATACGTCATTTTCACCCACCCGGTCGTGTCGGAGTGAACGGCACGCCAATCGGATCCCTATTTGTGATTTTGGACTCCCGGGTTGTGTGTTTTGATTCTTTACAATTCAGTTTTTTTATATTAGTGGTTTGAGCGCCCAACCCAAACCGGGAATCCGATTAGGATTCTGTCAGTTCCCACACGTCACTTTCAGCCACCCGGTCGTGTCGGAGCGAACAAACACCGATCGGATACCTATTTGTGATTTTGGACCCCTGGGTTGCATGTTTTGATCCTTTACACTTGAGTTTTTTTTAGATTAGTGATTTGAGTGCCGAACCCAAACCGAGAATCCGATTAGGATTCCGCTAGTTCCCACACGTCACTTTCACCCATCCGGTCGTGTTGGAGCGAACGACACACCGATCGGATCCCTATTTGTGATTTTGGACCCCTGGGTTGCGTGTTCTGATCCTTTACACTTGCGTTTTTTTTAGATTAGTGGTTTGAGCACCCAACCCAAACTAGTAATCCGATGAGGATTCCGTCAGTTCTCACACGTCACTTTCACCCACCCGGTCGTGTCGGAGCGAACGACACGCCAATCGGATCCCTATTTGTGATTTTGGACCCCCGGGTTGCGTATTTTGATCCTTTACACTTGAGTTTTTTTTAGATTAGTGGTTTGAGCGCCCAACCCAAACTGGGAATTCAATTAGGATTCTGTTAGTTCCCATACGACACTATCACCCACCCGGTCGTGTCGGAGTGAACGGCACGCCGATCAGACACCTATTTTTGATTTTAGACGCGTGTTTTGATCCTTTACACTTGAGTTTTTTTTTTAGATTAGTGGTTTGAGTGCCCAAACCAAACCGGGAATCCGATTAGGATTCCGTCAGTTCTCACACGTTACTTTCACCCACCCAGTCATGTCGGAGCAAACGACATGCCGATTGGATCCCTATTTGTGATTTTGGACCCACGGGTTGCGTGTTATAATCCTTTACACTTTAGTTTTTTTTTAGATTAGTGGTTTGAGCACCAAACCCAAACCGGGAATCCGATGAGGATTCTGTCAGTTCCCACACGTTACTTTCACCCACCCGGTCATGTCGGAGCGAACGACACGCCTATCTGATCCCTATTTGTGATTTTTGACTCTCGGGTTGCGTGTTCTGATCCTTTACATTTAAGTTTTTTTAGATTAATGGTTTGAGCGCCCAACCCAAATCGGGAAGCCGATGAGGATTACGTTAGTTCTCACACGTCACTTTCACCCACCTAGTCATGTCGGAGCAAATGGTACAACGATCGGATCTCTATTTGTGATTTTGGACCCCTGGGTTGCGTGTTTTTATCCTTATACTTGAGTTTTTTTTAGATTAGTGATTTGAGTGTCGAACCCAAATCGGGAATCCGATTAGGATTCTTCCAGTTCCCACATGTCACTTTCACCCACCCGGTTGTGTCAGAGCGAACGACATGCCGATCGGATCCCTATTTGTGATTTTGGACCCCCGGGTTGCGTGTTCTGATCCTTTACACTTGAGTTTTTGTTAGATTAGTGGTTTGAGCGCCCGACCCAAACCGAGAATCCGGTGAGGATTCCATCAGTTCCCACACGTCACTTTTACCCACCCAGTCGTGTTGGAGCAAATGACACGCCGATCGGATCCCTATTTGTGATTTTGGACCCCCAGGTTGCGTGTTTTGATCCTTTACACTTGAGTTTTTTTTAGATTAGTGGTTTGAGCGCCCAACCCAAACCGGGAATCCGATTAGGATTCCGTCAGTTCCCACACGTCACTTTCACCCACCCGGTCGTGTCGGAGTGAACGACACGCCAATCGGACCCCTATTTGTGATTTTGGACGCGTGTTTTGATCCATTACACTTGAGTTTTTTTTAGATTAGTGGTTTGAGCGCCCGACCCAAACTGGGAATCCGATGAGGATTTCGTCAGTTCCCACACGTCACTTTCACCAACCCGGTCGTGTCGGAGCGAACGACACGCCGATCGGATCCCTATTTGTGATTTTGGACCCCCGGGTTGCGTGTTCTGATCCTTTACACTTGAGTTTTTTTTTAGATTAGTGGTTTGAGCGCCCAACCCAAACCGAGGATTCCGTCAGTTCCCACACATCTCTTTCACCCACCGGTCGTGTCGGAGCAAACGACACACCGATCGGATCCCTATTTGTGATTTTGGACCCCCGGGTTGCGTGTTCTGATCCTTTACACTTGGGTTTTTTTTAGATTAGTGATTTTTTAAGTGACTTTTTTATCCGTCCATAAGTTGATTGTATAAAGGGACCTTCTTTATATGTTTCTTAATTTATATTTATTTTTTTCCCTTTTGTGCTCTTTGGACACCGAATCATAAATTGACCTGGGTGGCATCCAGTTGTAGTGGTTTCATTTCATTTAAACTATATGAAATTAATAGTAATACTGACTTGAGGGGCTTGCTGTGAGGGGCCTACTCCTCGGATGGCAGAGATCAGCTGCTCGACCATAACGCCAAACTGCAGCTGTAGTTCTTCCTGGATGAGGGTTCTCATGTCCTCTCCACCACTACCGGGCGGCGCAGCAGATGAACTTGCGTAGGCCGGAGGAGCGACCAAACTCGCATATGAGGACAACACTGGAGTAGTATCCTGGCTGCCCCCAAAGTGGTACACTCGGCCCTTCCTTGGCCCTCCCGCTGCGTCGACCCAAGCCTCCGGATCCAGGTCTGGCTGGGGAGTGCCCTCTGCATAGCGGTCCGTCATCTTCCTGTCATAAGTCTCCTGCAGAACAAATTATACATCTTTTATTGAAATCATATTTTTTTAATATCTAAATTGAATTCAAAAATTATATTTTGACTTACAGCAATCGTGCGAGCACTCTCGCTGACATAGTCATCCGTCCCCTTCCGCTTATGAGTCTGATCAAATAACTCGCGAAAAGTAGGGGTACGCTCGAGCTCGTGACGCTTACAATTCAACAAAAGTAGTTAGTTTCACAATAATAATTAATGTATTAAGCAATTGAACAATAATATGCTTACCAATTTCTGGCTGTGGGTCGCATAAGATACAGACCCACTAGTATGCACATTCTTCTCCGGAAGAGCTGCTCGATTGCGTTTAGCCGCCTGTGACCTCTCCTGCCATGGTCCAGTAGCCCAACGATGACAAAGGGACTCCCAATAGTCCCTCCTCAGCCACACAGGGCCTTAATCGATCCAAGCCGTAGGATCCCGGCTGCCTGTGGTCTTCGTTGCCTTGTCTCGGGCCTCCCACATCGACTTTCTAAAATTAGTCTGTGCAGTAGACTCCCAGACGACTCGTGCTCGAGGGAGATCCTCTGGTCTCATGAACACGTACCTCTGCTGTTTAGAAATAAAATTACTCAACTTTGTGCACTAACAGAGAGAGATAGTAATTAAAGAAATGACATCAAATCAGTAAAAAATAATAATACCGTGAACATGTCAAATAATAATTCCCGGACGGATGGGGGGAACTCTTTCCATGAGTCCACTGGTTCTGGAACATGTGCGTGGACCAACGGCGTAATATAGTGAGAGGCAGAACCTGGATCTATCTTCCCCCTGCAATTGCACATTAATTTGTACATGAACTATATAACATAAATAACAAATACAATAAGTTTGAAGTGATCAAGTTTACCCAGAAATCTAGCATGGCTGGCGTCTAGGTAGCTGAGGCCCCTCCTCATCTGCCGCTGGATGATGGCTCTCTACCTCTGTTGAAAACAATTAAGTACACTATTATTTAAAAAATTGGAAGACAAGAAATGTACTAAAGTATGGAAACATACATGTACCTATTGGTGATTGGGATGGGAAAGGTGACGCTACTGGGCAAGAGGCGGACCCTGCAAAATTACATGCATGTTAGAAAATATGAATTTAATATGAACAATAATATATAGAGTTTTGTGTTTGGGTAAATCTAGATATACCTGTCGCCCGGACGCCCGACGTGGACGGGGAGGCGGTCCCTGCAAAATTATTTGCACGTTAGAAAATATGAATTTAATAAGAATAATAATATATAGAGTTTTGTGTTTACATATATATATACCTGTCGCTGGGACGACCGGCGTGGACGGGGAGGCGGACCCTGCAAAATTATATGCACGTTAGAAAATATAAAGTTATAATGAACAATAATATATAGAGTTTTGTGTTTACATATATATATACCTATCGCTGGGATGACCGTGTATGCTTCTCACAACCATCCCATAATGGCTCATCAGCATCTCGAAGTAACTGATAAAATCTCTGAGCTGTATTATTCAGCACTTCGTCATTTGTTTGGTCATCATGAATATTGAACTCCACACCAGTAGCATTGACAACCATGTCTACGTACATACTTATGGAGGCAAAGTTGGCTGGTTCAGACGACTGAATATTAAACTCACCATGGGATGACCATAACTCATAATGGGCAACAAACCCTCTCGTATACAAATGATGCTGCACATCCCATGTCGATATCCACTTTCTGTTCTTACAAGCCGAACACGGACATCAGATGTTACCCATCGGATCAACTGCTACTGATGAATTCCTCAATGCAAACTGAATGAAACTGTCAACTCCGTCTTTAAACTCCTTTGTCACAACTCTATTAACTATTCCACGGTACATCCATGATCGATTCTCATAAGATATTTTTCCTACACAGATTAAATGTCATGTCACGAGTTAAAATCCAACACACCCTCACATCGTTCGTGTCACGCCCCCAAATATTTAGCAGCGGAATAAATACCGGGGGACGTGAACGATACAAACCGGCGTATCACAGTTGAATAGTGCAGAGTCACAGTCGAATATAATAACACATTCAAGACTATAATATGGTCACATTAGTATACTTTATTTCATTTCATTCAACTAGATACAACCTCACATAAGAAGAATTAACCAAGGGTCCATCATTCAAATAAACTTCCACAAAAGTTTCACTATTACATAGACTACTCAATTTCTATTTCTAAACTGTCATCTATTCTAGGACGGGTGCTCGTCACTCTGCCCAGTCCCATCCGACTCCACGGATTCTTCATCACTACCTGAAAAAGGGCAGGATGATAGGGGTGAGCGAACTAGCTCAGTAGGATTTATATCTCAATCACGTGCGGGCACTAGTATACATGATGAACATTTTATATAGGCAGATATGCTTATGCGTATGCTGACAATGCATGCTTTTCTAACAAGTTGAATAGCAAAGTAGAACGGATATCATATCAGATCAATTGTCGAGTTCCATATACAATGGACAGATAATTCAAGATTAAAATCATGTCAGAAGAGATTGGCCATATTCAAGCAGAGTTCATGTGTTCACAAGAACAAACTTATCATATCATGTCAAGTCAAACTTATCAAGTAAAACAGGAGGCACAATTCACAATCTTGCATGTCAGGTGTGCTATGCCAAGCACCAAGAGTCCATACTCCCTCGGTTAACAAGTACGTTGGGGCGCTCTTCCCCAGGACCGGACAGGGCCCTATTGCACAGCATTGTATCAAGTTTTGGACCGGAGTCCCACGTTGTGCCGAACAAACATATTCATATTATGGCCACAGAGTTTCAATGACAAGCTCATAGTAAAAAGAACATGATCACTCATAGAGTCAAGGAATGACAAACAGCTCAAAAGATCGAGGCAGAATAACGTCGTATCTTATATTTCATAATTCATTAATGTCTTGACATGAGGGTGTTTCTAAAGACAGATCATATGTAGAACATGTACTTCCCTAACATGTATGCATATGACAAATAATCAATTGAACACCGGGAAACATGAAACTCATATGCAAATCACCACTAACATGTCCATACTAATCATGTATTCATCCCCACATTTATAACATATTCTTATCTTATCAATTGACAATAAGTAAGATCACAAGATAATCCAATGATCATAAGAACAATCAAAATTACACATTAGAATCATATTCATGTCATTACCATTTCCTTCAATGGTTGATTTATTTTAAGTCCATGCATACTATATAACATCATGTACATGCTTGAAGACATCATGAAATGATTAGACCCAAATTATACAAAAAAAACTTGTAAGGGTAGTGTCGACACTAGATCAGGTGGTGTCGACACCATGCTCCAAACCCAAGATAAAATCAGGCAAAACTGGTCAGGTAGTGTCGACACTAGAGACAGATTCCAGAACCCATCTGGAAAACATGGGACAGTGTGTCGACACTAGAGACAGGTAGTGTCGACACTAGATAGCTTTCCCAGAACTTTCAGGAAAGACTGGGACAGTGTGTCGACACTAGAGACAGGTAGTGTCGACACTAAATGGCTTACCCAGAACACTCTCTGGGTTGTTTGGGACAGGGTGTCGACACTAGCTGAGGCAGTGTCGACACTAGAGGGCTTCCCAGAACACTCTCTGGGCTGCTTTGGGACAGTGTGTCGACACTAGTCCAGTAGTGTCGACACTAGAGTCCTTCCAGAACAAAACTTAAGGGTCATGTGAGACCCGAAAACACATGTCATGCAGCGATTCACTTCAAACCTTCTAACTCTCTAACGATTGACATTTGGACAAAACGTTCAACATAAAAATGAAGAAGACAACTATTAGAAAGATTTTTATGTTTAGGGTTTAATCAAATTCGATCTCGAATCCCGAGAAATCATGTGAAGAACAAAAATCAAGTGAAACCCGAAATCACAGTATCAAACAGAGACTCTCTTACCATGCTCCTAACTCTCTAACGAAAAACCTTTGGACAAAACGTCCAACATAGAAGATGATCGTGACTTCAAGTAAAAGAACTTTCATGAAGAAAGTCTAGTCAAATTTGATCTTGAATCGTGTGCACAATATGACGAACGAGAAAAGCCCTAACTGTGCAAGACTTCAGGAAAATCACCAATACATGATGAATACTCCATGAAAATTGGGCAAATCAAGTGCAAATGATCCTAGACTCAAAGAACTACATGTTGGCATTAATTTTCTTTAATCTTGGCCCGAGAACACCTACCTTTACGAAGATCTAAAACCTGTTGATGTTCTGGACGCAACAGAGGATGCAGGGGATGAAGCTCCGGATTCCCAACCTTTCTCCTGCTCCTCAGAAGTTCTTGCTTGCCACCAAACGACTCCAACTTCGTTGTTAAACCTTTCCCAAGAGTTTAGGGACGAGTTCTTATAGTTTTAGGATGTTGTTAAGAGTCCTAATGATGCTAGGAAAGGGGCTACGAGCTCTGTTTCCTAGTTTCCAAAATCTGAGATTCCTTTACTCAAAGAGATAGCCAAGGTTTAGGAAACCACCAATTGGGATTGAGTTCGGTTTTGGCTTACCTTACATGACTACTCATCCATAATATGACTCTAAATTACCCTCCCATAATACTGCATAATTACATACACGAATTTCTGGACAATTTTCTGTCCTAGTTTATTCATATCCTTGGGCCAAATATGCTCTATTGGCCCAATCTTATTAATAGGTCATTAACACATGGTATTGGAAGTCTCTCCAATACGTTTATTTATTTTATCCCTCTATCTTTCTAAAATTTTAAATTTGCTAATTTCCGGGTGTTACAGTTCGAGTAAGTCAAAATGAATAGGTATGACATATTATTTAGATTATCACTTTTTACCCATCTGTGAATATTTGATCACACTCAGATGGCCATTTACTATGTGTTTGTATAATTTGCTGAAAATTTTGGCAACATCTCCCCACACCTCTCTGATATACCAAAAATATTTATTGATTAAAATATTTTTTTAAACACCTACTAATAAGTGGTTAAGAAAATATTCTCAATTAATAAAGGTATATCAGAGAGGAGTGAGTAGAAGCACCCGAAATTTTCAACAAATAATACAAACACATAATAAATGACCCCCTAACTGTGATCAAACATTCACAAACTATCCAAAACGGGACAATTCAAGACTTTGAGTTAGATATACACGTTCTCATCATTGAAAATAAAACTCGTGCACATCAATTCCAAAGTCTTGAATGGGAAGGTTCATTGACACGGGGCTTAACACGCTCTCGTGAGGTGTGTGTAGTGATAAATTGCTATACATGCATAGATCAAATTTAAAAATGACATAAATATTAAAGGAAAATAAAAACAAAATATTACATGTTAACAAGTACAATATTAAAACAAATTCACACATACATGTAAATGAATTACATTAAAGTAAGAAGTGTAATACTAATCAAGAAAAAAAATTCGTAGTAAAAAATTTCTTGCAGTACTAATTTTTTTTCCTAAATTGAGATGTATACCTTATTGGTGTTCATGTATTCCTTAAGAAGATCTTCCATGCACTTTCTTTCTTAGAATATCTGAACTATCATCACAACCCTTAATTTGTCCCATTATTTGTTGTCATTCAAGCTCCTAGAATGAGTTATGACCATATATGTATGATGACAACATTTTATATAAGGGTTCTGGACCAATTTCTGATGTAAAAAAATCCCTTGATTTTATCAATTCTCCGCTACCAAAGTTGCTTGGATGTTTTTAAACTTTCTTGCCAGATTAAGTAGAATCGACATGCTCAGTCTTTTCTGATTTTCGCAGCTTACCTGCAAGCTCTAGGGGTGCGTTGTTGGTTGATAAAGTTGGGCTGCCTAGTTTTAGATAGCCTTTGGTTGTTTTGCCTTTTCGGTGTTGTTTGGGTTTGGTGCTGAGTTTTTATACTTCTGGAGGTTGCTTATGGAGTTGGGTGTATTGTGATTTCACTCTCTCTATTGGAATAAAATTTCCCCTTTGGTGCTCGCCGAGTGGAGTGAGACCATCTTCTCCCGCTGGGAGGAGGTGCACTCTCCTTGTCGCTGACCCATTGGTGGCTTTATATATATATCTATATATATATATATAAAACATGCTTACCTTATTCATCTTATTTTATGTGAAATATATACATTACAAAACCTATATTTATTTGAAATACTTAAATATGTTTGTGACAATATGACATATGAGCAGATTGCATGACACTAGTTGGTTTTTTGTTCCTAAGATGGAGGTTAATATGGTTTTTTGGTTCCTAAGTTTTTCAATATATTTATGTAAAAATACATATTATGGAGGTTAATATGGTTATCAACATTTAATACTTCATTTCAAATATTATTTGATAGTAATTTATTAGAGAAACAAGTGATTAAAATCTATTTAAGACTAAGAGAATCTAAAGGCCCATTTATTTTCAAGTTACACCCATGAGGTAATTTCAAACCTATATGTGAGTGCGCTATGCGCTACTTCATGGCTTTCAAAAGGATTTTCAGGCTTTTCGAGTTGAAGTTTTGAGGGTGGGTGGGAGGGCTCAAGTTTCGAACTCGGGACGGGATGTTATCCACCCAGTGGCGCTGACCACTGGGATATAACAATATATATTTATATTTCTTGTATAAAATCAACTAGTGCAACTATTTACATACACCATGAGCATGTTTCATAATTCACAAATATGAGAGACATATGTGTAATATTGTCAAGGGGTGAAAATAGAAAGACCCAAAATGTTAAAGATCAAACTTATAACATTCTAACCAAATGGGAAGTAGGCATTTAAATCTTCTGTATCATTTTGCCTACTTTTTTTTATTTCTCTTCACAAGGTAATTACATCTTTAACACCATATTTTTGTGACCCATACAAGTGTTTATAAGTTTGAGACTGGGTACTTAGCAACTCCAACAAGGGATAAATCTAGGCCAAAACAACTAGTCCACAGACTTAGAAAAAATAGATATGGTAAAATAATAAACATATGGGAGGGGGAGGGTGCGGCAGGGGTGGGGCGCCAGGTATGGGAGGGGGAGGGTGTGGGGGTGCGGGGCATTGCACAGGAAGGGGGGGAGGGGGCGCAGAAGGGATGGGAGGGGGAAGGGCTAGCCGGCAGGAGGGGGAGGGGGTGGCGGTGGGGCGCAGAAGGGATGAGAGAGGGAGGGGGAGGGGGCGGGAGGGGGGGCGGCAGTGGTGGGGCGCCGGGGATGGGAGGAGGAGGGGGGGGGGTGGGGGGGCCTTGCACAGGAAGGGGGGGAGGGGGCGCAGAAGGGATGGGAGGGGGAGGGGGTTGCCGGCAGGAGGGGGAGGGGGTGGCAGTGGGGCGCAGAAGGGATGGGAGGGGGAGGGGGTCGCCGGCAGGAGGAGAAGGGGGCAACAGGAGGGGGAGGGTGTGGTAGGGGTGGAGCGCCAGAGAGGGGAGGGGGAGATGGGGGCGGAGGAGGGGAGGGGGGACTGTGGGGGAACTGGGGGGGGGGGGACGGTCACCCAGAGGGGAGGGGAGAGGAGGGGGGGACTGTGCAGGGTGGTAGGGAGGGGGAGGAGGCATACCAGCGGTGGCAGCGCGAGATGGAGGCGTCGACAAGGTGACAAGCTTGGGCGGCGAGTTGGAGGCGGCGGCAGGGTGACGCGAGCGGGTAGCGGCGGCGGCGTGGGGACGCGATGGTGGCGCGGGGTCGCGACGGCGGTGGTAGAGCAAGGTCGCGGCAGCACTCCACGTACGCCAGAGACGAGAGAGAGAGAGAGATAGAGAGAGAGAGAGAGAGAGAGAGAGAGAGGGGTTCGTCAGAGATGAGAGAGATAGAGAGAGAGAGAGAGAGCGCGGGGGCGCGAGTGGGGCACAGTTGGGAATGCGGGGCGGGGGGAAAATTGGAAGTTTTCGGCGGAACTATTTCCGTTGGAAACTCCATCGGTATTACCGATGAAATTTCCGATGGACATAATTCCGTCGAAAATACCGACCGAATTGCCGATAGAATATGTTCCGTCGGAAACCCCGACTAATGTTTTCGACGAAAATATATCCGTCAGAAAGTCCGACGGATTTTTCGACGGAAAATATTCATCGAAAAAATCCATCGGTAAGGCCGCTTTTCCTTGTAGTGGTTGAATAACCTCAAGTGAAAGATATCTGGATGAATCTTCTCTCTGCGTATGTGTCTCCTAGAGCAGTAATGACTGCAGGCTTACCTGCTCCACACCTTGTCCAAACAGTCTAACGTGCTTCAGACATAGAGAAAACGAACACTTCAACGGCTATATTCTCAAGAGAAGATATAAAGAAGACTGATGACTCCATGAAAAGAAAAGTTGAGATACACTGAGCAACACACACAGAATCCATCAAGCACTTGCGAGCATCAGCAAGAAGAGCTCACTCCTTCCAGTGAACCAACTTTTAGGTCTCAGCTCTCCATTTTTCATTTGCTTAGTCTTTGAAGAGCAAGTGTAGTTCTGAGAGATTTTCCTGTTGCAAATCTTTATCTCTTAGATTCAGCCTCAGATCAAGCAATTGCTTATAAGCTTGGTCTAGGGGCCATTCGCCTTTTACTCTCATTCTCTGTGTATGTTTCTCTTCGCTCATTCTCTGTGTATGTTTCTCTTCGGTTGTGAAGAGAAGACCTGTAGAAATCAGGTGGTTGTTATTCCCTTCATTGAAGAAGGAAGACCTGTTGCATCACGTGTTGGTTTGTTCCTCTTCGAGGTAGAAGAGAAGGCCAACTGCTGCTGGATGTGTAAGAGTCCTTAAGGGGGACAGTACCCTTGGTTTGTGAAATCCCAAGTTGTTGCTTGGGGACTGGACATAGGACTCCTTGGGATAGGAGGTCCGAACCAGGATAAAAATCTTTAGTTGTTTGTGGGTTTGCTTATTTGTCTTCATTCTTACTAACACTAACTATCGATCCTAGTGTTTTTCTGTTAAGTATTTTTATTGACAGGTTTCATTCTAAAAAGAAATTTTAGCAACCCATTCACCCCCCCTCTGGGCTTGCTATCTGGGCAACAAGTGGTATCAGAGCCAAGCCTCTTTAAGAAAGAAGATCTCACGGTCTGAAGAGCAAAGATAAATGGCAGCTCAAGGGTATGCAGGAGGTCAGTCCGTCAACAGACCTCCTCTATTTGATGGTGAAGACTACAATTACTGGAAGACTCGAATGGAGTTCTTTCTTCAAGGTCTCGATTTTCAACTTTGGTTATTATCGAAGAAGGAGACTTAGTGGTACTCAACAATAGAGAAAATTGGACAGACGAAGACAAAAAGAAAATATCCCTCAACAGCAAAGCCAAAAGTATACTATGTTGTGCGCTAAGCAAGAAAGAGTTCAATAGGATCTCAGCATGCAAGTCAACTATGGAAATGTGGGAAAAGCTCAGGCTTACATATGAAGGAATTGACAAAGTAAGAGAAACAAGAATAGACATCTTGGTAGCTCAATATGAAAGATTCCAAATGCAATCAGGAGAGTCCATCACACAAATGTACAACAGGTTCACTGACATCACCAATGGTCTGGCTGGACTTGGAAAAACCTATGACATCGAAGACGTGGTGAGAAAATACTAAGATCCCTACCAGCCTCATGGACTCCAAAGGTGACAGCCATAGAAGAAGCAAATGATCTAAGAAGAATGTCTCTTGAGAAAGTCATTGGGTCACTCATGGCCCATGAGATAAACATGGAGAGGCTTGGAGAATCCTCCAGCAGAAAGAAGCATTGCAACGCACTAAAGGCTACAGAAGGCAGCTCCGATGAAGAATCAGAAAATGAAAGAAGTGATGAGAACAACGAAGATGAGGAAGCTTTTCTCTCTAGAAGACTGCAACGTATTTTGGCCAAGAAAAAATATCAGTCAGGGAGAAGGCACTTCAAGAAAGGAAAAGACTTTAAGAAACTGAGATTAAGGATGTCAAGAAATCAGAACCCATATGCTACGAATGCAAGAAGCCTAGACACATCAAGGCTGAATGTCCAAAGCTAAAAAAGGTTGAGTTCAAGAAGAAGGACAACTCAAAAAAGTTCAAAAAATACAAAAAGAAAGCCATGTCAGCTGCATGGAACAACGAGAGTGACTCAGACAGTGAGTCAAGCTCCAGAGATGAAGAAGAAGAAAAAGCCAACCTGGCCTTTATGGCAAATGTTGATGAAAAGGTAACTTCTGACTCATCTTTTACTTCATGTAATGAATCTGATTCTGATAGTCTAGAAGACACTTTCAATGAATTATACAGTAAGTATAAAGATGTATGTAGCTATTAAAAACCACCAAGAAAATAATGCATGCTTTGAAATCACCGACTCAGATTTAAGATCTGAAACTGAACAACTAGAAAAACAAATCTATGAATTAAAAAGGAGAAATGAACTATTATGTGAAGATCTAAAAATTAAAAATGAACTGATAACAAACCTGGAAAACCATGAAACTAAATAAGTAAACTTAAAAAAGAAGTTGACACACTAACAAAAGATAATGAATATCTAACTAACACAATCGAAAAATTCATAAATGGAAAATCATCTCTAATATTAAAAGGAGCAAGAAGATCTGGTAAGAAAAAGCATGGTTTAGGATATATTCCACCAGATAATGAAGAAATAATCATTCATCCTAAAATTTATCCAACACCAAAATTTGTAGCTGAACAAAATACTGATTATAAATCTAACATTAAATATAGGCCAATTAAAATAGTAAATAATATATCATGCTGTAGTCATTGCAATAAATTAGGACACACTAAAATAACTTGTACAACTAAACACTTAAAGTGGATTCCTAAAAGAAAGAGTGAGGAAACTAACCAGCAAGGACCCAAAAGAACTTGGGTACCTAAATCTTAGTGGTTTATTGTAGGGAACTCTTAGAGCATCAAAGTGATACATTGATAGAGGATGTTCAAGGCACATGACTGGAAACAGAAGATTGTTTTCGTGCATCAAAGATGAAGAAGGAATAGTGACCTATGGCGATAATGGAAAAGGTTCAGTGATCGGTTGTGGATCTATTGGAAGTCAAGATAGAACCCTCATAGAAGATGTTTTATGCGTCAAAGGACTCAAGCACAATCTCATAAGTATCAACCAGTTGTGTGACAAGGGTCACCAAATCAAGTTTCAGGAGTCTAAATGTCTAATTATGAAGGACGGTGCAACTGCCTTCGAAGCCAGCAGAGAAAAGAACTTGTATGTACTGCACCTAGAAGAATTAAAGGATCAAGATATTTGTCTAGCAGCAAATAAAGATCAAAATGGTGAACTATGGCACAGAAGATTAGGTCACTGCAGCTTGGATGGAATTAGTAATCTTATCAAGCATAATTTGGTGGAAGATTAGCCCAAGAAAAATTCAAGAATAGAAGGTGTTTGTGAACCATGTGTAAAAGGGAAGCATGCAAAATCCTCCTTCAAATCAAAGACAGTGGTAACTACCTCCAAACCACTGGAATTGCTTCATATGGATTTGTTTGGACCAATGAGAACTACTAGCCTGGGAGGAAAGAACTTTGGATTTGTAATAGTAGATGATTATTCAAGATTTATATGTGTATCTTTCTTAGAGCATAAAAATGATACTTTCGAAAGTTTTGTGAAGTTCAGAAAGTTAGTTCAAAAGGATAAGCAGTTCAGCATAATAAGTACGCATTGCTCAGATCATGGAGGAGAATTCCAAAATGACAAATTTGTAGAATTTTGTGATGATCAAGGAATAGAGCACAACTTCTCAACACCAAGGACACCTCAGCAGAATGGAGTAGCTGAGAGGAAGAATAGAACCTTGTTGGATATGGATAGAACTATGCTATAAGAATACAACCTTCCAAGATATTTCTGAGCAGAGGCTATCAACATAGCTTGTTATATCATAAATAGAGTTATGATAAGGCCAATCCTGAAGAAGACAACATATGAGCTGTACAAACAAAGAAAGCCCAAGATCATCCACTTCAGAATGTTTGGATGTCCATGCTATATTTATAACAATGGTAAGAGAGACATAGGTAAGTTGGATTCCAAATCTTATGAGGGAATCTTCCAAACCCAAAGGTTATAGAGTTTTTAATAAACAAAGTTTATTAATTGAACAAATTGTTCATATTATTTTTGATGAATCTAACCCTTCCTTGAGAAATGAAGTCAATAGTGATGATGAAAATGCAGAAAATCTCTCCAAGAAACTGAAGGAAGCAACCACCAACGATCATGAAGATCCACCCTTGGAAGAACTACAACAGAAAGAAATAATTCATAATGATCTTCCAAAGGAATGGAGATACAAGAAGGATCATCCAAAAGACAATATCATTGGAGATCCATCAGTTGGGGTAAGAACAAGAGGTAATGTTATTCCTTGCGATTACTTAGCATTTGTATCTCAGATTGAGCCGAAAACAGTCAATGAAGCACTGTCTGATGAATCTTGGATTTTAACCATGCAAGATGAACTTAATCAGTTCAAGAGAAACCAAGTTTGGTCCCTTGTTCTGAGACCATTAGATCATCATGTGATTGACACCAAATGGGTGTTCAGGAACAAATTGGATAAATCTGGTGTTATCACTAGAAACAAGGCTAGATAGGTTGCTCAAGGCTATTCCCAAGAGGAAGGCATAGATTTCGATGAAACATATGCACCAATGGCTAGACTAGAGGCTATTCGAATTTTACTTGCGTATGTATCTGCATTGAATTTAAAGCTTTTTTAAATGGATGTAAAATCTACATTTTTAAATGGAAATATAAAGGAGGAAGTCTATGTAGAACAACCTCCTGATTTTGATGATGTAGATTTTTCAAATCATATTTTTAAATTGCATAAAGCATTATATGGTTTAAAGTAAGCACCTAGAGCATGGTATGAAAGACTTAGTACATTCTTGTTAAACCATGGTTTTATCAGAGGACAGGTAGATAGCAAATTGTTCATTAAATCAAAAGTCAAAAATATATTACTTGTACAAATTTATGTAGATGTTATCATATTCGGATCTACTGACGAATCCTTGTGCAAGTATTTTGAGAAGATCATGCAGGGAGAATTCGAAATGAGCATGATGGGAGAGCTCAACTACTTTCTTGGACTACAAATCAAGAAAGACAAGGAAGGTACGCATATTTGTTAAGCAAAATATACCAAAGAATTATTGAAGAAATTCGGCTTCAACAATGCAAAACCACTGTCCACTCCAATGAGCACATCCACCAGGTTAGACAGTGATAAAGAAGGTAAGAAAGTTGATCAAAAACTTTATAGAGGTATGATAGGATCATTACTTTACTTGACAGCTAGTAGACCTGATATTCTATTTAGTGTATGTATGTGTGCAAGGTATCAGGATGATCCTAAGGAATCCCATTTAATATCTGTTAAAAGGATTTTTAGATACTTAGCTAAAACTCATGATCTAGGTCTATGGTATCCAAAATCATGTGAAATCAGTTTAGTTGGATATTCTGATGCTGACTGTGCTGGATGCAAGGTAGATAGGAAAAGCACCAGTGGCAGTTGTCAATTTCTTGCGGGATGCTTGATTTTATGGTCTTCAAAGAAGCAAAATTCAGTAGCACTATCAACAGCTGAAGCTGAGTACGTAGCTGCTGGAAGCTGTTGTACTCAACTCCTATGGATAAAACAATAGCTTGAGGACTATGGATTGCACATCAAGAACATCCCATTGCTGTGCGACAACACCAGTGCGATAAATCTCACCAAAAATCCAATTTAGCACTCCAGGACGAAACATATAGATGTTAAATATCATTTCATTAGAGATCATGTAGCTAATGGAAATATAAATATTTCTTTATAGATATGTAAATCAGCTAGCAGATATCTTTACAAAAGTCTACCTAAAGAGAGATTTACGTCTCTAAGAAGGGAACTAGGCATATGTAATGTGTAAAAGATATGACTGCATGTAACTGAAATAATAAAAATTTCAGAATAATATTTATCCCTCCTGTCAGAAGTTAAGTAAATTCCTTACTTCTTGCACATAAAGTTTCCATATCGTTTCAGAATAAAGTCTTTATTATTAGCGTAATCCTCTCCTTTTGTCGTTATCTGCATTTATTACTCTGTCGTTTCAAAAAGCACCTTTATATCCTGTCGTTAAATCCGTAAGTCATGCCTTATCGATTTCATCTCTCTCTCATCCTTATCGACTTGCCTGGACCGATAAACCCTATGATTCCATACTCGTCTCTATGTGATTTCGAAGAATCTCTCTGTTCCTGCCAAGATTCTTGAGGGCTTCTGTTCCATTCCTCCACACGATCCTCCAGAAACTCTCCTTGTTAAATTCCATGGCTGCTTCTGGGAGTTCTGGCACCATAGGTGGTACAGCGTTGCTTCCTCACAGCGGAGCAGCAGGAAAGGTTTGCAGCAGTCAAGATCAAGTTGTGCGGTAACAAGGCAGTAGATTTTTCTGATTTAGAGAAGAAGGGGATGCATAATATCGTGGAAGCCATAGAAAGGATGAAATGGACAAGAATGGTCACAGTTTCTGAAGCTAGCTACCCGGACTTAGCCAAGGCATTCTTCACTTGCCTATAGACAGAAGCAGATGGGTCCCTCACCTCCACAGTCAAAGGTACACCTATCCATATCACCTATGATCTTCTAGAGAATTTTTTTGGTGTATCTACAGTCGGTCGCAGTGGGGTACACAGTGTGGATATTCATGCTAAGGGTTTAGTCATCATCGGAACAGAGTACAAGCTAAAAGATTGCAAAATAGATATCAACCAGTTGAACGCATTCAACAGGATCCTCCACTTTATTGTGTGCCAGATTCTAGTGCCAAGAAGTGCCACCTTCTCAACTTGCCCTAAAGCCGACTCTGACATGATGTTTTGGGCAATCCAGAATCAGGATATTAATATGGCTCAAGTAATCATTGAGAGAATGAGATTTTCTACAAATATGTTATGGGACAGAAAGAACAAGCTGAATGTATCACTTCCATATGCACACTTGCTGACTAGGATATTCAAGCATTTTAATATTGATTGAAGGGAGATGTGATGGAGAAGATGGGCCAACCTATTCGGTCTAGGAACTTAATGAAAAGTGGTTTTTCTATAGCATGAAGTGTTTAGACCAAGACCTCTATGGCAGAAGGAGAGGCAACTATTGGAGAGGTCCCAGAAATTCCAGTGGTCCAAGAAGAGGAAGAAGCAGTCAGAATAGAAGAACCAGTGGCAAGTGCAAGAAGAATAGAAGAAATTTCTCCTGAGCATATTGAGCCCATTGGGCAGCCATCTGGAGTTGAAACCCCCTCAACAATCATTGCATATGTAATTGAAGAAGTCTTGGAGACTGTTGCTCACATTACGAGGGAGCAGGAAGATACCATCATAGAAAACATCCCTCATATTCCTGCTGAAGTTACTAGTGTGGAAGTTAGCCAGGAAGCAGCTGTTTCAGAAGATGTGGCACCAGGCCACACAGAAGAAATTCAGTTGGAGGATGCTCCAGCTCAGGGGGAGCATGAAATTCAAGGGGAGCCCACATCTAGTGCCCCTGCTGATCCATTCCAGGAAGATGTTGTGGAAAGCACCTTTGATGGTGATGATTATGTTGATATGGAGCCAGTTATTGACACTGGAGATAAAGGCAAGGGTGTGGCCACAAAGATTCCATTGCTTACCAGAAAGGCACACCATAAATCCCATAAGAAGAAGAAGCTTAAAGTAATCATGAAGCCTGTTCTAGACAAATTTAATGCACATGGGAAGATCTTATGCTCTGTCCAATCTGACATATCATCTATATTCGTCAGTCAGAGCACAGGAGCCAAGGAGATTGCTGTAGTGAAAGCTGTACACAGGGGAATGAGAAGTGAGCTGGGTAGCCTAAAGCAAGCAGTAACAGAACTTTCAGATCTTGTGAGGGAACAATTGACCACTCCTACCCCTCCTGCTCTCACTCATCTAGTAGCGGAAGAACCTACAGTTAGGCCATCAGGGCCAGTTGGTGAAGAATCTGAGCCACCAGGGCCATGTGTAGAGGAAGTTGTGCCGTCAGGGCCATTTGTTGAAGAGTTAGGGCCGCCAGGGCCACCAGTTGAAGATTCAAGGCCATCAGGGCCAGTGGTTGAAGATGTTGGCAATGGGCCATCAGGGCCAGTGCAGTCAGAGGCAGAGCAAGTCAGGATTCAAGTGCCTGTAGTAGAAGCTGTTGTGCCCCCAGAAGCTCCTGTTCCTTCCCCTCTTAAGACTCCAGCTCCTTCTTCTCCACCTTCTTCCACCACTGCCCCTCCAGCACTTGAAACCTTCAAACAACCCATTCCTAAACACATCTCTTCACCTACACCATTTCTTGCTACCTCTTCTTCCTCACCTATCTCATCTACATCTATTCCTCCTCCTCCAATTTTTGAGGAACCTCCAGCATCATCTTCTTCAGCTGGACCCTCATCTGCCGGTCCCTCATCTTTAGGACCATCTACATTACCTCCTCCTACTACTTTCTCCACTCTCTATCCTCCCACTCCTCCATCATTCATAACTCTTATTCTGGAGAGTGCTCGTATTAAGAGTGTGGTCATAGAAGACATTAAAGATGAGTTTGAAGAAGCAATTCTTCGATCAGTCCTATCTGTTCCTCTCATATTCATAGGACAGACTCCTCCAGTCCTACTTCTAAGAAGAGGAAAGTCTCCAAGGACCTTGCTCTCTCTTCTAAACAACATTTCCTCCTCTTTGGTCTCTCTTTCTGTTGAACACAGAAGGAGATCCCACTATTGTGAATTCCTTCAAAAATGTACATTTGCTACCATTTTTGGCCTCTCACCTCAACCTCACAGACCACCTCAAAATTTTCTCCCTCTCACTCCCATTGCCAAAGCTGATCAGTCCAAAATCTTTTCCCTAGCTGAGTCTAAGACTGAAGATCAGTGGGCTCAGGGCCATCAGTCACTCCACAGAAAATTCCTGCTTGCCAAGTCTGACAGGTTCCCTCCCAGAGACCACCCTCTCACACTGAGTGAGTGGTTCATTATTCATCATAAAAATTCCTGGGGACCTTTCATCCAGAAGGAAATCAAGCTCATCTGGCACTTTCAGATGTTCAATAACTATAGATTTCTCCACAATCTACCAGAAGTTCAACTTGGGCAATTCCGGGGAGCAATTGCTCAGTTCAGGACAGAAAATCCAGTCAACACTTCAATCCAAGTGGACTTTGCCACCCTACGAATGCCAGATGTTGTGTTCCTTCTAAAGCTTCACTCTTGGTCATAGACTCTGAAGTGGGCCCCATCATTTTTTAGAGGTTTGCTAGAGTAATGGGCAGAATCTCAGTCCAAAAAAGGCCATCTTCTTGCCTTCCATCGATTTGTTCCAGGAGTACCATAGTGGCTTATCAAAATCTGATGTGCTTTGCTCCTCTTTTGTCTGAGTGTGAAAGACTTTCACCTTTGAATGGGGAGAGAACAATATCACAACTCTGCTCAGCAGTTGGTCAATACCAACTCTTCCTGGTTGGGGTGAATTCCAAATCTATTTTGAGGAGCAGGAACCAGGCTGGCGATCATCACTCGCCATGCCTCTCTTGTCACCTGCCTTCTACATCTCTGTTCCCCCACAACAATAAATTTAGTGTTGTTGGCTCCCATTTATCTTTCTTCTCTTCTTTCTTTGTCTCTTTATATTTCTATTTGCTTAATGACAAAAAGGGGGATAAAATAAAATATTTTGAAATATATTCCTTAAATTTATCAAATTTATTTAAACTTATTCACCAAATTTATGTTTTGTTTTGTCATCACCAAAAAGAGGGAGATTGATGATTAGTCCATCCCCATATAATTTTAGTTATTATATGTATTTTTTTGGTAATTAAAAAAACCTTAACAAATATTTTCTAACAATCTTTTTGAAGATCATCCACAGGAAATTAGTCAAGCAAAACCTGTAATGTCACGGCTCGACGCGGAATATCGGAACGCGAAGGCAGTTGCAAGTGAACGGGTATAGAGCGAGTACTAGACATCAAACCATTGAACAAGAATAAATACTAAAACAATTTCATTCATTAATAATCTTTCAAATGTCTAGGTACAACCACTAATATCAGAGCCAACCTATTGGGCCCGATTACATTGGAATAAAGCAAAGACTGAACTTCAAACCTAACTAATGTTGGCCCTTTTGGTACGGCAGCAAGCTAACCTAGAGGGGGGGTGAATAGGTTTTTCTGAAATCTGAAATCAAAACGTGAACACTTAAAAGTTTGGTTAGTGTTAGTGATGAAGAGTGGCAGTGCGGAAGCAAAAGAACAATCACACAAAGGACACAGGAGATTTATCCTGGTTCGGCCCTTCCCACATGGAAGTCCTACGTCCAGTCCCCAAGCAATCTCTTGGGATATCACTAACCAAGGGTACTGTCCCCCTCAAGGACCCTTACAACACCCTGGATACCCCACCAGGTCTTCTTCTCTTTCCCGGGCAAGAAGGCAGCCCACTTCTTTTACAGGTTCAGAAGAAAACCTACTTCTTTTACAGGTCAAGAAGCCAACCTCCTGGTACAAACCCCAGTGCGGTTCTGCTAGACACTAACCCCTAGCTGGGTTAACTACTGTATACAGTCCTACAGCCGGACACAGATCTTTCATAGAAAGATCAGACTGAGAAGCTTTACAAGATAAACACTTGTGTAAAGCTCACAGTCCCAGACTCTCCCCAGATATACAATGAGCACGGAGAGAAACAGAAGAGAGAAAAGAAAGCAAGAGTGCTTGAATGCTTGAATGCTTGAATGCTTGAGATGCTTGAGAGCTTGAATGCTTCTGCTGGGCTCAGGCTCTTTCTCTCTTTGAGTGCATGTGTCGTTGAGGTTCCTCACTGAATGTACACTCTTTCAAAGATGTTCAGAAAAAGCTCTTCATCCTTTTTCATCTTAAATAGCGGCTTTGAATAGATCCGTTGAAGGGATCCGTTGAAGTTCTAGTCGTTGCTCATTTCTCATCAGACCTAGTTGGTGGTCTTCGAGGTCTGCAAGCATGAAGAGAGTGTTAGCACAAAAGTGTGTTTATGTGATACTGGTGCATACTACTGTATTTCTCTTATCATGCTAAAAACGATAAGTCATATCTTTTTCTCTGACAAGATTGTGACACAAGCATGCAGCTTTATCTGTCAGAAAGATATTTGACTTTTCAAACAAAAGATCACTTCAGAAAGATATATGAAATTTATATTCAAGATGAAGTGAATCAATGCATAAATGACTTATGAAATCGATATGAAGATCAAGTCGTTGCATCATGCATAACCAAATCGTTCTGTGAACAAATCGTTATGACATAACAAGCAAATCGATGTGGAAAACAAATCGTTGTTTTCTCCAAAGAAATCGTTGTGAAGAAATCGATGTGAGAAGGCAAGTCGTTGTCTTCACTTATCGAATCGTTATGAGCAAGTCGATGTGATCACTAAGGAAATCGTTATGATGATCAAATCGTTATGGCAAGCAAATCGTTGTTGACGAATCGTTATGAGAACCAAATCGATATGAGAGCGAATCGTTGTTCTCACTTATGAAATTGATGTGACTACTTAAAGAATCATTATAGTAAGCAAATCGTTGTGAGAGCAAATCGTTGCGCTCACTTATCAAATCGTTATGAGCCTTAGCAAATCGTTATGAAACTTTATCAAATCTATGTGAGAAGCAAATCGTTGTTTCTCACTTATCAAATCGATATGAGATCAAATCATTGTTCTTACTTATGAAATCGTTGCACAATAAAATCGATGTTTCACTTAACGAATCATTACACGATCAACTCATGGTGTAACTTATGAAATCGTTGTTAGTGAAATCGATGTGGCACTTTGAATAGAAATCGATGTATATTAGATGAACATCGATTTAGCATTTTAGTGCGCCAAATATTGCATCAATGAAAGACTTAGTATTTGCTATGAGATTGATGCGACACAGATGAAACATGATATTTAATGAGACTCATCATCTGTTAAAGGGATTGATGCAACACAGATGAAGCAAAAATATTTATGAATACCTATATTTTGTTATCTCCGCAATATATATTTTGTTATCATCTAAATGCATCATATATTTTGTTATCACCAAAATACCAAGATCACAGATAACCATAGAGTGGTTCAACAATCTCCCCCTTTTTGGTGATGACAAAATTTATGCGAATTTTCTGAATGATGAGAAAGAAAAAAAATGATTCAAGCAGAAAATTCATAGAGAGCATACTTACTCTCCCCCTTTTTGTCAATAATCCAAAAAGGTCTTACCGTGTATCTCCTTCTTTTTGAGAGAGTTTCTTACCATAGAGGGGTTCAAACTTTTCTCCCCCTTACTCTTTACTCCCCCTTAATCAGAGCTCCCCCTTAATGAGAGGCTCTATCACTGCCTTGAGCACCCTTTGTTCCTGATGCTCCAAGGCTTCCCTGCAAACAACTCATTCTGATGTAGGTACCCAAAACTTTTTGGGTCCTTGATGGTTAGAGGCATGAAAGTATCCTTTCGGAATCCAAACTAAGTGCTTGGTTGTGCAGGTGTTTACTGTGTGTCCTAGTCTATTGCAATGAGAACAATGAAAATACTGTGTTTTACAGTTCTTATTGCTTTTATGACACTTTCCAGAATCCTTTTTCACTTGATGAGTTTTGTTTATTTGAAAAGCCCGTTCTTGAGGAGTGATGGATTCTTTTACAAATTTTGGTGATGGATACTGTTCAGCAGATTTGACTTGTTTTCACTTTTCTGAGGATTTGTATCCAATACCTTGCTTATTTTTTCCAGATTTTGATCATTTTAAGCATAGGGCTAAGGATGTTTTTCCATTAGTTAGTTTACTAACTAATTCTTTTAAATATACGTTTTCTTCAGTTAGAGTTTTTAATTTTCCTACTAACTCTAACTTCTCATCATCCTTTCTTTTTAACTTTTCATTTTGAAGAGAGTTATTATCCTTGCATTCTTTTAACTGCTCTTCTAACTGTTCCAATTCTGACTTAAGATCAGAATTAGTGTTTTCTAAACAGGTAAGGTTGCTCTTGAGATTTTTTAGTTCTTTTACCACAACCTTATGCTTATTATATAGTTCATTTACGACTTCTTCTAAGTCTTCTGATTCTGACCCTGAATCTGTGCATGAATTGAATGAGGGTTCAGAGTGTACCTCATCTAGTCCTACCATGAGGGCTAGATTTACCTGCTCATTTTCTGATCCTGAGCTTGATGATTCTGAGTTTGAGGCCTCATCATTTTCCCAAGCAGCTGCCATGGCTTTTCTCTTGAATTTCTTGTGCTGCTTCTTGTGCCTTTCGGTTTGACCAGTCTTTCTGAGCCTTGGACAATCTGGTCTTAGATGTCCAGGTTTCCTGCATTCATAGCACACTGGTTCTTTTTCTTTTCTTTCTTTCTTTTGGATCCTTCTCGATCCGTTTTTCTTCTTCTTCTTCAAAAGCTTCTGAAGCTTGGACAATACTTCATCAACATTGTTGTCTTCAGAATCTGCATGTTGAGAACTAGAAGAAGAGCCAGAAGGAGCTGCTACAGCTTTAAGAGCGTTAGTGCATTTTATTTTAGATGAACTTTCAGATAATCGCTCCATATTTATTTCATGTGCCATGAGAGAACCTATCAAATTATCGATCGATAATTTGGTCAAATCATGGGCTTCTTCAATGGCAGTTACCTTAGGTGTCCATGATATAGTTAAGGACCTAAGTATTTTTCTAACATTTTCTTCATCAGAAAGATTTTTACCTAGAGAGCTTAAATTTGCTACTATGGTTGAAAAACGATTATACATAGTAGTAATGTCTTCATGAGGAAGCATTTTAAATTGTTCATATTGTGATACTAGAATATCTATCCTAGTTTGCTTCACTTTATCTGTTCCTTCATAAGTTGCCTGCAGTTTATCCCATATATCTTTGGCAGATTTGCATGCAGACACTCTACTGAATTCCTTTTTAGATAAAGCGCAACATAAATAGTTTTTAGCTTTAAAGTTTAGTGATAACTTTATCTTATCCGCTGCTGTGATATTAGTAGTGTTTTCAGCAGGGACAAAAACAAAATCACCTACCTCAATTACCTGCCACAGATCAAAGTCTGTGCCTCGAATGAAGCATTCCATCCTCATCTTCCAGTATTGATAGTCTTCTCCGTTGAAGAATGGAGGTCTGGTGACTGATTGGCCTTCAGCATATCCTTGTGCTGCCATGGATCTTTCCTCTAAGATCGTTGGATCTTCTTGAAGGTTCAGAGACCCACTCTGATACCACTTGTTGGCCCTTTTGGTACGGCAGCAAGCTAACCTAGAGGGGGGGTGAATAGGTTTTTCTGAAATCTGAAATCAAAACATGAACACTTAAAAGTTTGGTTAGTGTTAGTGATGAAGAGTGGCAGTGCGGAAGCAAAAGAACAATCACACAAAGGACACAGAAGATTTATCCTGGTTCGACCCTTCCCACATGGAAGTCCTACGTCCAGTCCCCAAGCAATCTCTTGGGATATCACTAACCAAGGGTACTGTCCCCCTCAAGGACCCTTACAACACCCTGGATACCCCACCAGGTCTTCTTCTCTTTCCCGGGCAAGAAGGCAGCCCACTTCTTTTACAAGTTCAGAAGAAAACCTACTTCTTTTACAGGTCAAGAAGCCAACCTCCTGGTACAAACCCCAGTGCGGTTCTGCTAGACACTAACCCCTAGCTGGGTTAACTACTGTATACAGTCCTACAGCCGGACACAGATCTTTCATAGAAAGATCAGACTGAGAAGCTTTACAAGTAAAACACTTGTGTAAAGCTCACAGTCCCAGACTCTCCCCAGATATACAATGAGCACGGAGAGAAACAGAAGAGAGAAAAGAAAGCAAGAGTGCTTGAATGCTTGAGATGCTTGAGAGCTTGAATGCTTCTGCTGGGCTCAGGCTCTTTCTCTCTTTGAGTGCATGTGTCGTTGAGGTTCCTCACTGGATGTACACTCTTTCAAAGATGTTCAGAAAAAGCTCTTCATCCTTTTTTATCTTTTCTTCATATTAAATAGCGGCTTTGAATAGATCCGTTGAAGGGATCCGTTGAAGTTCTAGTCGTTGCTCATTTCTCTTCAGACCTAGTTGGTGGTCTTCGAGGTCTGCAAGCATGAAGAGAGTGTTAGCACAAAAGTGTGTTTATGTGATACTGGTGCATACTACTGTATTTCTCTTATCATGCTAAAAACGATAAGTCATATCTTTTTCTCTGACAAGATTGTGACACAAGCATGCAACTTTATCTGTCAGAAAGATATATGAAATTTATATTCAAGATGAAGTGAATCAATGCATAAATGACTTATGAAATCGATATGAAGATCAAGTCATTGCATCATGCATAACCAAATCGTTCTGTGAACAAATCGTTATGACATAACAAGAAAATCGATGTGGAAAACAAATCATTGTTTTCTCCAAAGAAATCGTTGTGAAGAAATCGATGTGAGAAGGCAAGTCGTTGTCTTCACTTATCGAATCGTTATGAGCAAGTCGATGTGATCACTAAGGAAATCGTTATGATGATCAAATCGTTATGGCAAGCAAATCGTTGTTGACGAATCGTATGAGAACCAAATCGATATGAGAGCGAATCGTTGTTCTCACTTATGAAATCGATGTGACTACTTAAAGAATCATTATAGTAAGCAAATCGTTGTGAGAGCAAATCGTTGCGCTCACTTATCAAATCGTCATGAGCCTTAGCAAATCGTTATGAAACTTTATCAAATCTATGTGAGAAGCAAATCGTTGTTCTCACTTATCAAATCGATATGAGAGCAAATCATTGTTCTCACTTATGAAATCGTTGTACGATAAAATCGATGTTTCACTTAACGAATCATTACACGATCAACTCATGGTGTAACTTATGAAATCGTTGTTAGTGAAATCAATGTGGCACTTTGAATAGAAATCGATGTATATTAGATGAACATCGATTTAGCATTTTAGTGCGCCAAATATTGCATCAATGAAAGACTTAGTATTTGCTATGAGATTGATGCGACACAGATGAAACATGATATTAAATGAGACTCATCATCTGTTAAAGGGATTGATGCAACACAGATGAAAAAATATTTATGAATACCTATATTTGTTATCTCCGCAATATATATTTTGTTATCATCTAAATGCATCATATATTTTGTTATCACCAAAATACCAAGATCACAGATAACCATAGAGTGGTTCAACATATTCGACGTCGTGAGGTCTTTTTTATTAGTGGTTGAATATTTTTGCCTATTCGCCCATTTATTTATTTTTATCAAGAAATGGTTTCAATTTGCCTCTTTGGTTCTATTTGAGAAACATAAGTCAAGAAAATAGAGTACCAAGAAATAGATGAGAGTACTAGATGAATAGACGAGATAGTAGAGTGAATGTGAATAGATGAGCGAGTAGAGTATAGATGAGAGCTAGTGGACATTGCACGTAATGCGACGAGTAAACAGGCGATAGTAACAGTTGCACAACACGCGCACTTGGTATTGGCAGTCAGGTGGAACTCACGACCCTACCACTGGCCTTGTTATGCACAGGTCCAGAGGTCCGGGTGATTTAAGACGAGAGTGAATCTCTAATAGCCGTTGGATCATATAGATCCCTAAAGGGTATCATAGGTGTTAGGGTACAACCGGCTCGTCGACCATGTGGGAATCCATGACCAGAGGAGACGTACGGAGGCCTTGTGCAAGAGTTCACTAGTCTGGCGAAAGGAATTCCGACGGAGAGTTCACCACAATCCAAGTAAAGTGTGTATATAAAAATAGGTGCTCGACGTTCTAGAGGAATTCTAGAACAGTGGAGCGTTTATATCGGTATATAAACAACGCAAGAGACGAATAAAGTTCTTTAAAATAGGGCAGTTAATATGCTTTATTGCAATATTACCAGATACATTATGACATATTTATGCCAGATTTCAGCCATATATAGATGGTTCATGTGTGTGCATGTGTAAGAGAAATCATAGATAGAATAGAAGTCGTGAATATGTATTTTAAAGCATTCAATATAGCTCCAATTTAAAAACAGGGTTTTTACTGCGTATGTGACTGTTAAAAATTCTTAAAGCATTCAATATAGCTCCAAATTCTTGATGTAGAAAGTGATAGAAACAAATTTTATGGGTTTTCATGCAAAATCCTGTGAACGCGACATAGGCTAGTAAGGATCGCGACAGGGTCAGGGCAGATCGCGACTGGGTCCTGTACGGGTCGCGACAGGGCTGTCTGCTCAGGTGGCCAGAACGCGACGGGGGTCTCCTGTCGCGTTCAGAACGCGACAAGACGATGATCGCGATGGCTCTGAGAACGCGGCGTGTCAAGCCGTCGCGTTCTCAGGTACTTCACCTGAGTTCGAGCGAGAAACATGTTCTACATCGGATTGCGTGCCAACTTGACTTGTTTGGACACATGGTACTTTGAAAAATCATAACTAATTACATAGTCGATGAAAAATCACGAAACAAGTTGCAAATTAAAGTAGACATGTAAGGGTACTTCCAGTAAATCGAAATTAGAGAGAGAGCATGGTTCATATAGGGTTTGAACATGAGCAAGAACGAGTTATTCAGAACATGGCACAGAGAGAAAGATTGATTAAATTCGATCAGCATGCTCGATGAAATTTAGGGCTTTTAGGGGCAAAGATCCCTAACAACATGAAGTATCTACATCAAGAATTTCGTAGCATGGGATCAAGTATTCATAGAGATTTGAATTAAAATGATGTCTCGGGGTTATCATGTTTGCAGATCTTCTAAAATCAAGAACAAAAAGATTGGCTCGATGAAAAAGAGTGAAACAAGAGAGCTTTTGTTCCTGATGTATGGGACAATCTACGTACGAGTTTAATTTAATTTTGCTCGTGAGAATGCCTACCTTTGACTCGATTGTCTTCTAGGGCTTAGAACTCCAAGAACGAGGAAGAAGCTTCAAGAACTCCTTCTCCCCACGAGATCCTCTCCTCCTTGGCCTCTTCTCCAGTCCAACAACCTTTAGCAACGAGCTAGGGTCGGCCAAGAGGATTTAAGAGGTGTATTTATATAAACACAAGTTCCTATTCCTACTACTACTCAAATTCCTCTTAATTCTGAGATTTCCTAACTCCACTTTCCTCTCTTGCTTTCCAATCTCTAATGGGTTAGGATAGTATCTAAATTCGTGCTAGACTATATGTGTAGGTTTAGGAATCCAATTCCAACTCTAATTGCCACTTTTATTGCTTTAATAACTCATTTCCAATTATGATATAATTAAACTCCGAATTTAGGGTATTTTCTTATTATTCTCCCTTGCAAATTCATATTTTGACCTAATAAATTCTAGGGGATCCATTAAGCAAAGCCCATTACTTTTCCATGTAATGGGTTATTTAATGCTCTTTTCATTTAAATATCCATTTAGCTAGGTTTTAATTCTTTATTTAAATTTTATTTTTTCGCAAAAATTCAGGTTGCTACATGTAAGTTATCCTCACACACTGTTATTTACAGTTCAAAGCATTCATTCTAAGTACACATCGATTTCCTTGATAGATCATCGGCTTATAAGTGAAATAATGATTCGATAAGTTAACACAACGATTTGATCGCTGTAACGATTCGATAAGTTAAAACAATGATTTGATTGCTATAACGATTCGATAAGTTAAACAACGATTTGATCGCTGTAACGATTCACTATCACTTCAACAACGATTTGGTCGAAACAATGATTCGCCTTAACTTAAACAACGATTTAGTCGAAACAACGATTCGCCTTAACTTAAACAACGATTTGATAGCAAACAATGATTCGCCTTAACTTAAATAACGATTTAATAGCAAACAATGATTTACTTTTACTTAAACAACGATTTGCTTGTAGTCAAGAAACGATTCACTCAAACAACGATTTGATCGGACAACGATTTGCTTTTAGTCAAAGAACGATTTGCTCAAACAACGATTTGGTTGTAGTCAAGGAACGATTGCTCAAACAACGATTTGCCTCTACTTAAAACGATTTGCTTGGACAATGATTTGTTCACACAACGATTTCATTATTCACATCACATAAAATTTCATTTATAAATGGATTATGATTATGAAATCGATTTCACGTATACAAGAACACTTTTCACAACGATTATGGTTTGAATGAATTGTCATAGACTCTTATTATCATCCTCTCAGATAAATTTAAGAATAACCAATCTCTATGATATTCAAACATTTTTTCAAATTATGTGGATTTCAAGTCTTCCCGCGTATATCTTTGTATCTTGCACCACGTATCATTTATTATGATTGTACACATCTCTACATGGCACATGTCTGTGTGCACACTACACCTGTGTCTCTATAGCAATGCTTTTTAGGGTGACAGAATGACATTTCTATTTTGGTGTACATTTATAGCCTGACTTCTAACGTTGACTGACAGCATATAGACAGTCTAGCTGTCTACGTATTGGTCTTTTGCCAGTACCATATCTTACAACGTTGAATAACCTCAAGTGAAAGATATCTGGATGAATCTTCTCTTTGCGTATGTGTCTCCTAGAGCATTAATGACTGCAGGCTTACCTGCTCCACACCTTGTCCAAACAGTCTAACGTGCTTCAGACATAGAGACAACAGACACTTCAACAGCTATATTCTCAAGAGAAGATATATAGAAGACTGATGACTCCATGAAAAGAAAAGTGGAGATACACTGAGCAACACACACAGAATCCATCAAGCACTTGCGAGCATCAGCAAGAAGAGCTCACTCCTTCCAACGAACCAACTTTTAGCTCTTAGCTCTCCGTTTTTCATTTGCTTAGTCTTTGGAGAGCAAGTATAGTTCAGAGAGATTTTCCTATTGCAAATCCTTATCTCTTAGATTCAGCCTCAGATCAAGCAATTGCTTATAAGCTTGGTCTAGGGGGCCATTCGCCTTTTACTCTCATTCTCTGTGTGTGTTGCTCTTCGGTTGTGAAGAGAAGACCTGTAGAAATCAGGTGGTTGTTATTCCCTTCATTGAAGAAGGAAGACCTATTGCATCAGGTGTTGGCTTGTTCCTCTTCGGGGTAGAAGATAAGGCCAGCTGCTGCTGGATGTGTAAGAGTCCTTAAGGGGGACAGTACCCTTGGTAGTGAAATTTCCAATTTGTTGCTTGGGGACTGGACGTAGGCTCCTTGTGATAGGAGGTCCGAACCAGGATAAAAATCTCCTGTTGTTTTGTGGTTTGCTTATTTGTCTTCATTCTTACTAACACTAACTATCGATCCTAGTGTTTTTATGTTAAGTGTTTTTATTAACAGGTTTCATTTTGAAAAGAAATTTTAGCAATCCATTCACCCCCCCTCTAGGCTTGCTATCTGGGCAACATGTGGCACTTAGTCAGTAATCAATATGCATTGAACAACAATCGATTTTGCTTTCCAATACAAATCATGAAGCGATAGTGCCATAATTTTATATTTTGTGAGGAAAACATGATATTAAATATATTCATGATATTTAAGTTATCATGAGTTTTGTTATCACCAAATAAAAGGATAAAATATAAGAGTGGTCAACAATCTCTCCCCTTTTTGGTGATGACAACTCATGTGAATTTTCTGACATAAACATAAAATCAAGCATTAAAAACAGAAATTTATGAATAAATACTCTCCCTCTTTTTGTCAATACCCAAAAAGGAAGGATCTTACCATTTGCATATTTCCTCTTGTAAAGACTTTTTACCAATAAGCTGAGAGTTTGAAAGAGAGGGTTCAACAATGTGTTTATGGCTGTCAGTGTTTATTGCTCCCCCTTAGTATTTGCTCCCCCTGAATGTGAGGCTCCTCCTCAGTGTATGGCTCCTCTTGTAAAGACTTCTTACCAATAAGGTGAGAGATCCAATGAGCTTTTTCGGTGTCATTTTGGAGAGGTCATTAGCTTCTTCTGTAGCAATGACCTTTGGAGTCCACTCCTTTGGGAGAGATCTTAGGATTTTTTTGACCATATCTTCCTGGCTATACTTCTTTCCCATACTTGCAAGTCCATTTACAATTTCAGTAAACTCATTGTACATCTGAGATATGGACTCACCTTGTTCCATTTGGAACTTCTCATATTTTGTCACCAAGATATCAATCTTAGTTTCTTTTACGTTGTCAGTCCCTTCATATGTGAGCCTTAGCATTTCCCACATATCCTTTGCTGTTTTGCACACAAAAATTCTATTGAACTCTTGCTTGGTCAACGCACAGCACATGAAGCTTTTGGCCTTATTGTTCAGAGATATCTTCTTTTTCTCTTTAGCTATCCATTCTTCCTTGGGCTTGGAGATTTGGAGATCACCATCTTTTATGATGCTCCAGATTTGATAGTCGTAGCCTGAAGGAAGAACTCATTCCTAGTCTTCAGTATTGATAATCTTCTCCATCAAATAACGGAGGCCAGAATATGGATTGACCTTCTGCAAAACCTTGAGCTGCCATAGATCTTTGCTCAAAGATCGTTCCATCTTCTAGAAGTTCAGAGACCAGAGCTTTGATACCACTTATTGGCCCACTTACAGTTGGCAGCAAGACTAACCTAAAGACGGGGGGGGGGGGGGGGGGGGGGTGAATAGGTAATCTGAAAAATTGAAACAAAATCACTACATGAAAATGTTTAATTAGTCTAAATAAGCATGTGGAAGGAAATTAAAGGTGCGGAAGCAAGCACACAAGGAACACAGAGATTTATCTTGGTTCGCCCTTCCAAATGGAAGTCCTACGTCCAGTCCCCAAGAAAACTCTTGGGATTTCACTAACCAAGGGTACAGTCCCCCTTAGGACATACAACACCCAGCCCCTGCTGGTCTTCTTCTCTTTCGTGGGCAAGAAGGCAGCCCACTGTTTCACCTCAGCTATGTACTTCTTTTACAAGCTCAGAAGCAACTCACTAGTACACACCCTAGCAGGACTTCCCTTCTAATCAAGGGGAACACTTGTATAGACCCCAAATGGTCACCACCAGGCACAAGCTTGTCTTCCTTTTTAATCAAAGGGAATGCTTGCACAGCAAGCCTTCTCTTCCAACTGAAGAGGAACACTTCTGAACACATAAGCTAAGACTTGAAGCCCGTAGATCAAGCTATAGATAAACAATGAAATGCTTGATCTAAGACTGAGCCTAAGAAAGAAAGAGTTTACAAGACAAGACTCTCCTTAGGCTAAACCCCCAGCTCTTTCTCTCTCGAAAACGCAGAGACACACAGAGAGACAATGAGGAAGAAGGAAGACGGTTTGAATGCTTCAACTTGAATATGATCGAGCTCTCTTCCTTTCTTGCTTGAGTGTGTATGGAGTTGGATGCTCACTGAATGTACACTCCTTGAATGATCTTCAAGTTCGCTTTACCTACTTCGTTTTCTTTTGCTTCTCCCTTTTATGGAGCAGCTTTGAATAGTTCCGTTGACAGATGGCCGTTGGAGTTCTTTGATTCGTTGCTAATCTTCTTCTTCAACTTATTCCTTTGAGTCTAACGACTTTCTTCTTGTGCCTACTGACTACTTGGAATGGAGGAAGATGTTCTAGCTGGTGCGCACTTCCAAGGATGCCAGAAATAGGTCCAAGATGTTGATTGTGTGTAGAGGTGGGCTGTAGACATTACATGTAAGGCAAATGATTAGACTAGTATAGTCTTTTGTCAGGTGGCTCATACCTCTTTTTGCCTTTTGTCTGTATTTCCTGCAGATAGCTAGAAATAGAATATAGGTGCTTTTCTTTTGTTGCAGGAAGGAAAAGATCCCATGAGATAGGCAAAAAGATCTTCACTTAGAGAAATAATAAGTTAAACATTTGAAGTACATTTGAACTTTCATTTGGGCACCAAAGACATTTTGAAACATTTGAAATATAGAGGCAATCGATATTTAATATAGGTAATCGATGTTTAAGTGAAGCAATCAATGTTCTAATGTGATCGATATTAAAGACAATCAATGTTCCAATGTAATCGATATTTTAATATAATCCATGTATGTAATCGATGTTTAAGTGTAATCAATGTTTGAATGTAGTCCATGTAGGTAATCGATGTTTAAGTGTAATCGATGTTTGAACACAGTCGATGTTCTAAGATAATCGATGTGAAAGATAATCGATGTATAAGCATAATTGATGTATAATCATAATCGATGTGAACGTAATCGATGTTTAAACAAAATCGATGTTTGTACATGATCGATGTGAAAGCATAATCGATGTGGGAGTAATCGATGTGAAAGTATAGTCGATGTTCATGTAATCAATGTTTAAGTAAATTGTAATCGATGTGTTTGTATAGTAATCGATGTGGCACTTAGTCAGTAATCGATATGCATTGAACAACAATCGATTTAGCTTTCCAGTGCAAATCCCGAAGCGATAGTTCCATAATTTTATATTTATGAGGAAAACATGATATTAAATATATTCATGATATTTAAGTTAATCATGAGTTTTGTTATCACCAAAATAAAAGGATAAAATATAAGAGTGGTTCAACAATCTCCCCATTTTTGGTGATGACAAAACTGATGTGAATTTTCTGACATAAACATAAAGTCATGCATTAAACAGAAAATTCATGGATAAAATACTCTCCCCTTTTTGTCAATACCCAAAAAGGAAGGATCTTACCATTTGCATATTTCCTCTTGTAAAGACTTCTTACCAATAAGCTGAGAGTTTGAAAGAGAGGGTTCAACAATGCGTTTATGGTTGTCAGTGTTTATTGCTCCCCCTTAGTATCTGCTCTCCCTGAATGTGAGGCTCCCCCTCAGTGTATGGCTCCCTCTTGTAAAGACTTCTTATCAATAAGTTAAGAGATCTAATGAGCTTTTCCAATGTCATTTTGAAGAGGTCATTAGCTTCTTCTATAGCAGTGACCTTTGGTGTCCACTCCTTTGGGAGAGATCTTAGGATTTTCCTGAGCATATCTCCCTAGCTATACTTCCTTCCCAAACCTGCAAGTCCATTTACAATTTTAGTAAACTCATTGTGCATCTGAGATATGGACTCACCTTGTTCCATTTGAAACTTCTCATATTTTGTCACCAAGATATCAATCCTGATTTCTTTTACGTTGTCAGTCCCTTCATATGTTCGCGGGAGGAGGAGTCGGATCAAGCTCGTTATTAGGTTAATGGGTTTGATTGAAGAGGACCATCACAGTTCTTATTAGAGCAAGGTCCATGTAAATATGAAAGACCAGGGAGATTTACATAGCCCAATCTCTACTTTAATCCACTGCTGGTAGTTAACCCTGGTTTTGTATTGATTTGTTAGTATGTTGTGTGGTTTGGAATGCTGTATGTGCATGATTTGAAATGGCTGATAGGAGGGATTGGGGAGGTGGTAGAGATGAGCCAGAAGAGTCTACACATTAGCTGATTGAGAGATTATGGGACAATATCACAGAGATATAGACGAGGCTAGATCAGTATATTCTAGTTCAACCTGTGATGCCCGGATTTTCGTATACAATTTTGCTGGAATTCTTTTTGTTTTCTATCGGCATCACCGTACTCATCGATTTGGGATTTTCATCGCTAAGGTAAAATCGTACGTATCTCACCATAATATATTTAGTTAACTTCTAATTTTTCAGGAAAAGTATATATGTAAATACCAAGAAAGTATAAATGTAATAATGTGTATATCTATAATAGAAAATGTATGAACATAATTATCAAATGTTAGGGTTTAAGTAATCATTGACCAATTTCATAGGGTCTTATCTTAAATTTTATAAGTTCCCAAAACTACTTTCAAATCCTCAGTTCGAATCCATTTTTGAGAATTACTCTCATATGAGTTGGAATGGGTATATATGCATACAAATTGGGTATATAAGCAAATAAATCATAGAGATGGTATAGCGGCATGATAGGATAAGGTTAAATGAGATGATGACAAGTGTCACCATCCTATGTAAAGGAAGCTTCTAGAAGAATGGGAGGTGTCATCAAAAGAGAGGTGAGATTGTGGATGGGTTAGGGTGTTGACAAGTGTAGGGTTGGTGGCCACTAAGATATGCATGGAGGAGAGGGTGACAAGTGTCACCATCTTGGCCATTGAAAGGTGAAGAGGTGGCACCATCCTAGGGGCTCTAAAGGCCTATAAATAGGAGGGGGTTCTCTCCTCTCTTCTCATTCCACCATCCATAGCAATAGAGAGGAAAGAAGAGAGGGGGCGGCCAAGAGCTAGAAAGGGGGAGCATGGGGTTCTCCTCTTCATGCTCTGGAGGTTCTACACCTAGAATCCATGTTGTGGAGGTTCTGCTTGTAGGATCTATGCTCTAGAGATTCTGGTCATAGGATCCGTGCTCTAGAGGTTATGCTCTGGAGGTTCTACACATAGAATCCATGCTGTGGAGGTTCTTCTCGTAGGATCCATGCTCTGAAGGTTCTGCTCAATAGGATCCGTGCTCTGGAGGCACCCACCGACGCATATCAGGGCGATATAATAAAGGAAGCGCATTATATCGAAGGCGGGCTTCAACTTAATTCGTTATTGGTTTGACATGCAAGAGGCAAGTGATTAGGACTTTTGATTCACAATCATATTCTCTATTCTATTGATTTTAATGTGTTTTGCATCTATTTATATGATAAAGAACATATCTAAATTACCGTTACTGTCATCGTCCTTGTTACTATCCATGCGTACCGTCTACCGTCACCGTTACCATTATTGCTACCTTTAGAAACTACTACTGTTATTGTTTACCATCACTGTTATCATTCCTATTACCAATACCGTCACTGCCATCATTGTTGTTGTTAGCCAAATGGACAATGCTATCATAGGGGTTCTATTGGAGCCGTACTATAGAAATGCCCCTATGGGAAAGCTCATATTTGACTTCCTACTACGGTTTGGGCACTGTGTCTGGTTTGAAACAGACATTGCCGTCATAGGAAGTATCTGGAACCGTACTGTAGAAATGCCCCTACAGGAAAGTTCACTATTGTACAAGACCCCGAGGGCAACGGGGGGAAATCCTGGAGGTGGACAAGTACCACTGGTATATGGTGGAGAGAGCTTCTCTCGGTTCTGCAGTAACCAAGACCTATCACTCATTTGCCTAGGTGATAGTGTACTGTACCGTCTGACTGGCCTTCTATTGATAGTTAGGGCAATGTGTCCGGCTTAACACTACTACTGTCACTACCACTGCTATTGCTACTGCTACTGTCACTGCCACTGCTATAGCCATTGCTACTGCCTTGCCTAGCCGGAAGTGTAGGAACTAAGTGCCACACAGGGCAAAGTGCTACGCTATGGGAGCCACCTCTTGAGGCCTTATGGCGCAAAGTGCTACATAGTGGGAGCCACCTCTTAAACCTGTGGGGGCCACCTCTAGAATCCTGCATGTCTGGTATTCGATTGTGTACTATATGTGAGTAGCACTACTACTACTGCCATTTCTATTACTCCTATTGTTACCATTAACCACTATTATCACTACCATTGTTTCTACCGTTACTATTTCTATTACTCCTATTGTTACCATTAACCACTATTGTTACTACCATTATTGCTACTGTCACTGCCACTGCTATTGCCACTGCTACTGCCTTGCCTAGCCGGAAGTGTAGGAACTAAGTGCCACACAAGGCAAAGTGCTACGCTATGGGAGCCACCTCTTGAGGACTTATGGAGCAAAGTGCTACATAGTGGGAGCCACCTCTTAAACCTGTGGGGGCCACCTCTAGAATCATGCATGTCTGGTATTCGATTGTGTACTATATGTGAGCAGCACTACTACTACTGCCATTTCTATTACTCCTATTGTTACCATTAACCACTATTGTTACTACCATTACTACTACCGCCATTTCTATTACTCATATTGTTACCATTAACCACTATTGTTACTACCATTATTTACTACCGCCATTTCCATTACTCCTATTGTTACCATTAACCACTATTGTCACTACCATTGTTTCTACCGTTACTATTTCTATCACTATTATCGTTACTATTGCCAATACTATTACTATTTCTGTTATTGTTACCGCTATTGATCCTACCACTGGATATATAAATATATCACCATGCTTTTTCAAAATATGCTATAGTGTAGGTTGTGAGTTTGGAATTCCTAGTTACTTGCTGAGTCTATTCTATAGATTCACTCTTGCTAATCTTCAGGTGAAGCTTAGGTTCTAGAAGAGGAATTAGTGAGGCTTGGTTCGGATTGCGAGAAGTAAAGATTGCTTGGGTTTTATAAATTGATGATATTATAGTTGGGAAGAAGAAATGTAATGTTAAATTTTATTAAATGTACTAGTTCAGGTATGGACTACATTCATTTGTTATATACTTATTAGTTCTTTTGATTATGAGATGTAAATGTAAAAGTTGATGGTAATATTGCTTCCGCTTATTCTATTTCCATTCATCATGGGATATTCCACCTTGATGTTCGACACTGTTGGGGTCTTTTCCCCAGTAACATCTCCCTCTTGTCCGACGTGGGTCGGTATGGCCGTACCGGGCCTGAGCGGGGCGTTACACAACCGGTAGTAGTAGCACCTCAGGTTGTTGAGGAGGCGGTACCAGTACCAGTAGCCCCACCCCTGCCACCACCAGGAGTCGAATTACCACCTATTGTTCCAGTACCCCCGGTTGCACCAGTACGTCCAATTAGTGTGGAGGAGCCTACTATGCTAGTGGGGAGATTCTTAAGGTTGCAGCCACCCACATATACAGGAGGTCCAAATCCGGATATAGCGGAGCACTGGGTGCACGAGATCGAGCGGGTTTTTGTTACTATGAGGTGTTCATAGGAGGATAGAGTCATTTTAGCTACATACCAGTTGCGAGGGTTTGCGCAGGAGTGGAGGAGGCTGAAGATGCAGACAGTGTTTGCAGGCAGGACGGAGGACTACATCACTTGGCTAGAGTTTTTTAGGGTATTTAATGATACATTCTTTCTAGTAGAGATTCATCAGGCAAAGAGGTAACAGTTTAGAACATTGCAATAGGCAAACTTGTTAGTTTTGGAATATCATATGAGGTTCATGGCATTGAGCAGATATGCTCCCTACGTGGTTACAGTTAATGCTATGATGGTAGAGTACTTCATTCGAGGATTGCGGCCAGAATTGCAGAATGTGGTGATCCCTCTTATGTGTAGGACTGTAGAGGAGGTGGCAATGCGGACAACCATTTTAGAAAGGTTCGTACAAGGTCGTCAGTCGAGGGTGTTGGGTAGCTTTCGATTACCACATCGATCCCCAGGAGTTAGCAAGGGTAAGGCACCAGCAGGACCATCTTCTTCACGGTTCAACAAGTGGGGTTCAAAGTTGAAAAAAATATTCAGAGGACGAGGAGGTGGCAGGCAGCAGACTTTTTAGTAGGGACGAGCTTCAGGCCGGAGGTAGAGGAGTCGCAATAGAGCACAACAAGGCAGCCCGTGGTTTCTCCGGGTTGTAGATGTTATAATTGTGATTAGGCAGGGCATTTGATATAGAACTGTCCCTACCCTAGGGAGGACGACTATGGCAGAGCAGCGTAGCAGCGTCAGCAGCCACCAGCAGAGTGAGGTAGAGGACCACCTTTCCAACGAGGTTGAGGACGGGTCATGGCTATTACCCGGGCACAGGCGAAGGCTTCCAACTTAATTGAGGGTATAATACTTATTTTTGAATTTTCAATAAGAGTTTTGATAGATCCAAGTGCTTTGCACTCTTTTATTTCCGAGGATTTTATAGATAGCATGGTTCATCCGTTGGAGAAATGGTAGTGTGAGTTAGTGGTAGAGGTTCCTTCAGGCAGTTATATGCTCACTTCTTGTTATTTAGATGAGGTCCCGAATGTGATATAGGGGAATCAATTGTTGGTAAGATTATATGCTTTATAGTTGAAAGAGTATGACATAATTCTGGGGATGGACTACTTAGAAGATTATGGGGCAGTGGTGGGTTGCAGAAAGAAAAGAGTCAAATTTTGTCATCCTAATGGAGCTGTGTTTGAATTTCAAGGTGTGTCATTTTATACACCAAAGTTTATCATTTCTGCACTTAGCACTAGGAAGTTAATAAATGTAGGTTGTGTGGCATATTTAGTAGCAGTAAGTTTAGTTGGGTCTAACAAGTCTGTGGAGACAGTTCAATGGTTAGAGAATCTACAGATGTGTTTCCAGAGGATTTTCCAGGATTAGCCCTACATAGAGAGGTAGATTTTACAGTGGAATTGTAGCCAGGTTGTATGCCGATCTCAAAGGCACTGTACAGGATGGCACCGGCAAATTTAAAAGAGTTGAAAAAGTAATTGCACAAATTGTTGGAGAAAGGTTTCATCACGCTTAGTCATTCATCTTGGGGAGCACCGATATTATTTGTAAGAAAGAAAGATGACAATTTTAAAATGTGTATAGACTATCATCAGCTGAATAAGGTCACTATCAAGAATAAGTATCCATTACCAAGAATAAATGATTTATTTAATCAGTTGCAGTCAGTAAGAGTGTTCTCCAAGATTGATTTGAGGTCAGGTTATCATCAATTGAGGATCAGAGAAGAAGATATTAATAAGACAACCTTCAGAACAAGGTATGGTCACTATGAGTTCATGGTGATGCCATTTAGGTTGACTAATGCACTAGCAACTTTCATGAATTTAATGAACAGAATATTCCATCCATATTTAGATAAGTTTATTATGGTCTTTATAGATGATATACTAGTATACTCAGCAAAAAAGAAGAACATGCATCACATTTGAGGGTTACTTTGCAGACTTTGAGAGAGCATCAATTGTATGCTAAATTTAGCATGTGTGAGTTCTGGCTGCGGAAAATTCAGTTTTTAGGCCATGTGATTTCGGGAGAAGGTGTAGCAGTGGATCCAGCCAAGGTTGAGGTAGTTATGAAATGGGAAGAGCCGAAGACAGTCACAGATATCAGAAGTTTTCTTGACTTGGCAGGATACTGTAGGCGATTTATTCAAGATTTCTCTAAGATTGTAGCACCCATGACAAGGTTAACCAAGAAGGGAGCGTCGTTTATTTGGTCAACTGATTGTCGTAAGAGCTTTATGGAACTAAAGAGGAGACTTACTACAACACCTATATTAGTATTACCATAAGGCAGTGGAGGGTTTGCATTGTACATAGATGCTTTTAGGAGAGGACTTGGAGTAGTATTAATGCAGCATGGAAAGGTTGTGGCTTATGCATCTAGGCAGGTGAAGCGGCAAGAAGAGAACTACCAAGTTCATGATTTAGAACTGGTAGCAGTGGTCTTTGCTCCGAAATTGTGGAGGCACTATTTGTATGGTGAGAGGTTTGAGACTTTTACAAATCACAAGAGTTTGAAGTATATTTTCTTCCAGAAGGATTTAAATCTCTGACAGCGTAGGTGGATGGAATACTTGAATGATTATGACTTCAGTTTGGCATATCACCCTAGAAAGGCCAATGTAGTGGCAGATGCACTGAGCAGAAAGGCAATATTGAGCCAGATGATGATTAAAGAATGGAAACTATATGAGAACATAGCAAGAAATTCTCTATTCGTTCCAAATAATTAACGGTGAGCAGTGTTGGCTAGCAGTGCAATTGAACCATCAGTGTATTGGCAAATAGTGGAAGCCCAGAAAACAGACGAGACTCTAACAGAGATTGTAAAGATGGAAGATGTCACTATTGATAATGACTGTGTTGTTAGACCTAGGGGCATGTTATATGTCCCAGCATAAGCAGAGATCAAACAAAGAGTATTGAAAGAGGCACATAGATCCAGGTATACCATTCATCCAGGCAGCACTAAGATGTACCAAGAATTTAAAAAGCATTTTTGGTGGCCACATATGAAGAAAGAAATAACAAAGTTTATTACCAGATGTTTGAGTTGCCAGCAAGTAAAGGTAGAGCATCAAAGACAAGGTGGATTGTTACAGCCGTTACCGATTCCACAATGGAAATGAGATGATATAGCTATGGACTTTCTGGTAGGTTTGCCCAAGACAGCATCAGGACATAATGGCATTTGGGTATTTGTTGACAATTTGACAAAAGTGTGCAGGCTATTGGCTTTGAGTATGCCTTGGACAGTGGATAGGTTAGCCAGATTGTATGTGGACTGGATAGTGCCATTGCATGGTATCCCAATGACAATTATTTCAGATAGAGATTCGAGGTTCACATCTAATTTTTGGAGGAGTCTACAGCGAGTGGTTGGCACCGAGTTGAGATATAGCTCAGCATATCATCCTCAGACAGATGGGTAGACTGAAAGGACTATCCAGACAATAGAAGCCATGTTGCGAGCTTGTTGCTTGGCATGGCGAGGCAGTTGGGAGCACCACTTAGGAATGGTGGAATTTGCTTGCAATAATAGCTATCATGCAAGTATCAGAATGACACTGTATGAGGCTTTGTATGACAGACCATGTAGAACACCCCTAAGTTCGCACGAAGTAGGAGAAAGACAAGTTATGGGACCAGAGTTGATCCAGCAATGCACAGAGATGGTCAGGTTTATAAAAGAAAAACTTCAAATAGCTCAGAGTCACCAGAAGAGTTATGCAGACACCAGACGCAAACCATTATAGGTTGAGGTTGGTGACTATGTATTCTTGAGAGTTTCTCCAACAAAAAGTGTTCTAAGGTTTAGTAGGAAAGGTAAATTGAGTCCAAGGTATGTAGGTCCATTCAAAATTTCAAAAGGAATTGGGGAAACAACATACAAAATAGACCTCCCAACAGATTTTACAGATGCATTTGATGTCTTTCATGTCTCCATGTTGAGAAGATATATCTGGGACCCATCACAGATAGTTAGCTATGCTTGAGATGATTTAAATCTAGATATGACTATGCCAGAGTATCCAGTACAAATCACAGGGTAGAGGACACAAAAGCTAAGAAATAAACAGATGGAGTTGGTGAAGATCAGATGGGAGAATAGGTAGGGAGGAGAAGATACATGGGAACTGGCAGAAGAAATGCAAAAAGTGTATCCATACTTGTTTGAGTAAGCTTTTAATTCTTTTTAGGTGATAGTACCATGCATGATTGGTCATGAATTGTGTGTTAAGGGTTCTTTCTGGATTTCGAGAACAAAATTTCTTTTTAGGTGATAGTAATGTAACGTCGTAAATGTTCGGATCGTAGTTTAATGGGTTTGGTGGCCAGTGTATGGCCTATTGGTTGTGTTTCTAGTGTTTGAGCAGGTTGAGAGGGGTTGAGTGTCAGAAATCTGAGCCCAACAAGCCTTTGGTCTGCTTTCTATAAACGCGACCAACACAGGTGTCGCATTTTGTGGAAATGTGACCAACTGTGCTATTGTGATTTACATGTCTCTTTTCCGAGTGCGCAGTGCATGTGTGCCGTGTGGCGCATGCAAGGGCATCAAGTTTTAATTGCGACGGCCATGTACGTCGCGATTTAAATGCGACCCCGCATCCCATTACAATTTGGACTGTGATGTTTTGTTGGCCGAGCCCTGGCCAAATAGTGCAGGAAACACTACTTGGAACGAGGGAAGGATTGCTGTGGGGTTTTCGGGCGATTCGGCATTTGCGGCGCGTGGTTTGGCATGCTACCATCGCGAGGAGATTGTTCAGAGTATGGGAAATGCTAGGGCAATACTGTTCTTCACGTTCTTCATATTGGTAGGGGAATTCTTCTCGTTTTGGATTGAATGGACTGTGTTTGAAGTATTTTATACATGGAAATAGTTATGATGAGTAGCAAGCATGTGTAGGTGTTTATGTGAACGCAAATATGGGGTTTACATACCTATACACGGTGGTTTGTGTGATTTCCGGAGGTGAAGGTCAGGGTGGGAACTGTGTCTTGAAAGGTGATAGACCCAGACGTCGCGTTTTGAACGCGATGACCTGATCCGTCGCGATTCAACCATTGAAATGTGTCGTCTGTGTACGTCGCGATTTAAGAGGCGACCACCCGACACTTTGCATTTCTTCCCCAAAGAACAAAATGAATGTTTTGTGTTATGCGGTTGTTATACATTATCGATTAATGTATTCTAAAGCATGGACGTGGTGCATTGGCACGCGTAGTGACTGAGAATGCCGGGTTTGCATGATTTGTATGTATGTGGCAAGTTGTGTAGTACGATGCCTTCCATGATTACTTCTCGAGTCGAGCACCCCAAGTTCTTTGTGAGCTAGGCATGTGGTGCTCAGGGTTTGTCCTAGTACGTGTGTGTACCATCGAGCTCTCTATCGTCTTCCTAGACACCCTCACTCTTTTATTTGAGTTGTGCGTCCGGTTGAGGGAAAGACGACAGTGGGACAACGACTTGTGTGTTGTGGTTGTGTTCGCTCGCTTGTAGCACGCTCTTGGTTGGGGGACTGACACCAGTAGACGTACTGATCTCCAGCTAGTCTTGTTTTCCAATGCCTCATGTCAAAGCGCTTGGGCCGAAATCCTTAAAGGTGACAGGCATGGAGCTGTAGCAGTGTGGTCTGCAGTTGTGGTGTTGTTTGGTCTCCATAGTTTTTTGACTCTGTTGAGGTGGAGCGGCCGCTGAACCTTTTATCCTTGGCTGCGAGGCTGAGAGGTAGACCCGTGTTGCTTGTCAGGGTCAGTAGCTGGTGTCGCGAACCGGTCTTCATGAGTAGTGTTTGGCATTACCCTTCTTTAGCTCGTACTTCTGAGCATGGTTTGCCATTTATTTATGGAAGTTCAGTCTATATTAGTAATGTAGAATTGTTATTTGAAAAGCAATGGTAGCACCATGCTTAGATAGCTTTATTAATTGTTTTGATAGATGCTTTACTCCTACTTCTATGTGGTTAAAAATGTTTCGGCTTTTGAGGGAGTTTCTCTACTGAGCCAATAACTTGTGAGGCTCACCCCTACTCCTTTCTGGTGAAGGAGAGCAAGAGGATTCTCGTCCTTCTTCTAGTTCGGAGCCGCATCGTAGCCGATTTGGGTCTACTCCTCCAGTCGTGTAATTTTCCTTTCTATTGTGCCTCGGGGTATGCCCCAGGTTGTAATACTTTGTACTTGACTTTTGTTGAGACTTGTCTATGTAATTCTCTTGTAAATATGTGTGGGATGTGCAATCTTATATATATATATATATATACATCTAGTGTGTTCTTTTATATTTCCACGGACATGTGTGTTGGTATCCATTGTGAGGCAATGACCTGTTCGCGGGAGGTAGATTTGGATCAAGCTCGTTATTAGGTTAACGGGTTTGATCGATGAGTACCGTCACACAAACGGGCATAGATGCGGGTGTCTAGGCAAGGTATTTCCACCTGACCCGCGATCAATGTACGCGGGGCATGCTAGCGTGGGGCCGACCCCACGCGAAGACCTGTGTGATGACATGGACTTTCTCCTTCGTTGGGAGGTTGTTGGGCGTATGGGTACTGGTCCCCCATGCACGTCCTTTTTACTGGTCAACTTTGTGGTGTCCAACATAATATACCCAGATGTACTTTTCTGGTGGAATAGGCCCGCATGCAAGCATCGGCTTGTCGGCGTCGTGATCTTGACCGCCTTGCAAGACGTCCTGTCACATCCTAATAAATATCTAATTATCAAAAAATGACAAAAAATGGATTTAAGAAATAGAACCATGCCTATATAAACGTTTGTTAACTTTACAGCAGAAGCTTTACATATAAAACACTCCTCATTACAATCCACAGGAGGAGTGAGAAAAAGAAAACAAAATAACATTTCTATTTGTACTATAGTCCTCAAAAGGTAATCTATGGGATTTCAGCGATTGGTTGACCTGCTCAGCACACCCCCTTAAGAACTAGCCTCATCTTGTTCACCAGAAAAAGTAAGATTTAATGAGCAATTGTGCCCAGTAGGATTCACCCTCTTATCAAAAGATTATGATAACCAAAGAGTTAAGCAAAATACTCAACTAATGACAGTATTGAATAAAGCTTGTACAGAAAAGAAATCAGTATGGTAGTCACATTCTGGTTTAGGTAAGAAATACACAATCAACTCATGACTAAATAAAATGATGACCAATCAAACAAGTATAATGCAATGCCCAACATCAAGTAGATCTATTATCGTTCCATACGGCCAGTAAATGAATTTGGGTGATCCTCCCGGGACTGGATCAGCACCACTTGCACAGGCATTTATTTCAATTGAGTCCAAAGACCCAAAGTTGTCATCACAAATCATTTCTGTTAAACATTCAAGTATGGTACATAGGTACTCAAAATCTCACATGTAACAAGGTTTTAGGAGTCAATGCCAATGACCTCAGGAAGATGTAGCCATGTAGGAAACAATCATACTTAGAAGTGACCAAGAATAATCCATAGTTGGATGTAGATGATGATGAAATGATTCCTCCCAGTGGTTTAATAGTTTAGAATCCAAGAAAATGAGGAAACAACTTGTTTAGGCAATAAAATAGTGTGTCACCTTGGATTGGGAAAGGAATGGTTCTTGTTAAAATCATAGACTGGTGGATGTCGATAGCCATAGGGTGGCTGTCGACAAATACTGGTTCACCCAGAACTGGATTCTGGAATCTCGCCCTTAGCTATCGACAAGCTATAGGTAGTTGTTGATAGATGGTTGTCATCTGTCGACAGATGGGTTCTGTCTGTCGACATCTACTGGTTGTTCTGGAATTTTGGGTTCTGGAAGCAAGGTATGTGTCGACAGCTAGGTTCTGTCTGTCGATAGCCATAGGTTATTTTTCTAGGAATGGTTTAACATCAACTTAGGAGACTCTTCTAAGAGTTCCTACGATTCTATGAAGGATTAAACAACACCTAGTGGATCTTATATACATTCCTTAACACATCATACATGAAGAAAAAGATAGAACAATAGGAGAAAATAAAGTCTTACAGCATGGGTGGCATGAAAAACTTATGAAAGGAAAGTTATTGAATATACAACTCTTCTAAGAGAATCTTCCTTGCATCTAGTAGGAAGTTCTCAACAAGTATACATGAATAAGACATGAGCATCAGCTAAAACATGATCACAATGGATAAGAAAGGCATTCCTAATGATTTTTATAGAACACAAGTCAAGGTATGAACATGGTGGACACTTAGACCCAGGGTTCTAACAAAAGAAGGAGACAAGAAGAAGAGAAATCCTACGTGTCACAGGAAAATTTGGAGATCCTTCTCTTCTCCTCAATGAAGGAACCAGCAGTAGTAGTAGGAAGAGTTGTAGTAGTAGCAGCTACGGCAAGAGCAGTAGCAGGAGCTACAGCAGGAACAACAGCAACAACTACGGTAGGAGCAGCAGCATCAGCTTTAGCAGAGGCAATAGCAGTAGCAATGTGGAAGGAGGAACATGATGATGAGCAAGTGAGTAAAACCTCACCATGATGGTTAAGGGAGAGTTTTTATAATTGCCCAGGCTTCATGCATGTATGGCATGTAGCCATACACATGTTGCCGTAAAAAACCCATTTGTTTTTACAGCAGCCACGTTTACTATGTGATTTCTGTTGCCCAGCTAGTAAGCCCAGAGGGGGGGTGAATGGGATTCTTAAAATTAATGAGTACCTTAAACCTGTTCACAAAACAGTCACACAGAACACACTTCGATGGGTGTTAGAGTTAGTAAAGAAAGATAGTAAATGCAAAGCAAGCACACAGACTACACAGGGAATTATCCTGGTTCGGACCTCCTCTCCACAGGACTCCTACGTCCAGTCCCTGAGCAACAACTCAGGCTTTCACTACTTATGGGTACAGTCCCCCTTATCGACCTTTACATACCCAGTCACAGCTGGTCTTCTCTTCACAACCCGAAGAGGACATACACCACCCTGGATACCACCAGGTCTTCCTTCTACTCGAAGGGAACACACACCATGGTAACCCCAGGTCTTCCTTCAACACGAAGGGAACAAACACAAGAAAAGTGTTAATGAAAACAAGCCCCTAGATCAAGCTTAAACAATGCTGGATCTGAAGCTAAAACTGAGAGGAAAAGATCTACAGTGAGGGACACTCTCAGTTTTCAGAAACTCTCAAGACTAACACAATGAACGCAGAGAGCTAAGAGCTAGACAATCAAAGGAGTGAGGCTTTTTGCTCTATCAGATACTCACAGAAAAGCTTGTTAAAGATTGTTGTAAGAGTTGTGTAGTTTCTAGAGCTTCAGTCTTCTTTATATATCTTCTATTTGAAATTCGAACGTTGAAATGTTCGTTGTCTCTAGGCTTTTGTTTACGTTAGACTGCATGGTTCTGTAGAGCTTCTTGTTCAGTAGTCCTTAGCTTTCCATGCATGCAACAAGAGAGAGGATCTTCGATGATGTCCGTTATCTTCCGTACTATCCAACGTTGTATTGAGGTGCGCTGTCAGAGACCTGCACGTATTTAAATGCTAAACAATAGTTAGCTAAGCTGTCTCTTGTTGTCAGTCAACGTTAGATTGATTTTATACAGAAGTAGAAGTTCCATTCTATTCTTCTAAAAAGATGTTTACAGAATAAACATGAGAATAGAAGATATCGATTGCATGCACTGCAGTGATACATTCAGTCATAATAAATGCATGGTTGTCAGAAAGATATACGTGAAGACTTTGACTTTTCAACGTACTCAGAGACGAGTTCAAATTTCAAGCCGTTATATTCCATGAAATTGTTACATGTATGACTTATGAAATCGTTATGCAAATGAGTTGATGTTCATGTAAACCGTTGTGCTCTCATAAGCAAATCGATGCATATATAAATCGTTATGCATTAATAACCAAATCGTTGTAGAGACAAATCGTTGTGACACCATAATCAAATCAATGCATATATAAATCGTTATGCATTAATAACCAAATCGTTGTAGAGACAAATCGTTGTGACTCCATAAGCAAATCGTTATGCACAAGTCGTTATAATCAAATCGTTGAAGATAATGTGAATGAATCGTTGTTTGTTGTATCGAATCGTTACAGCGACCAAGTCGTTACGTAACTTAATGAATCGTTACAGTAACAGAGTCATTATGTAACTTATCGAATCGTTACAGGAATCAAATCGTTTTGAAACTTGATGAGTCGTTGTGACACTGAAATCGTTGTTCTCACTTATCAAATCGATGTGAGAGCAAATCGTTGTTCTTTCCTAAGAAATAGATGTGATCACTTATCGAATCGTTATGGAAGCGAATCGTTATGAATACTTAACGAATCGTTATGAAAGCGAATCGTTATGAATACTTAATGAATCGTTATGAAAGCAAATCGTTATGATCACTTACGAAATCATTGTGAGGGCAAATCGTTGCGATCACTTAACGAATCGTTGTGAGGGCAAATCATTGCGATCACTTAACGAATCGTTGTGAGGGCAAATCGTTGCGATCACTTAACGAATCGTTGTGATGGAAAATTGTTGCGATCACTTATCGAATCGTTGTGATGGCAAATCGTTGCGATCACTTGTCGAATCGTTATGAAGATGGACTGCAATAGAATAACAATGACTTATGAAATCGTTATAGAATCAAAATCGATATGATTGAGAAAATCCTTATGATTCAAAGGAAATCGTTATACCTACTAACGAGTCGATGTGAACTTATAAAATTTCATGCTTACATTGCTATAGAATAAATACTACTTACCCATTTAGCTTGATATTCCTTGTGTCATTTCCTGTACTCAAATCTCATAGAAAATATGTTAGATTAAACTTTATATAGTTTTGTTAATCACCAAAATAGATATGTAATTAATTTAAATTACATGGGGATAAACTGATCATCAATCTCCCCCTTTTTGGTGATGACAAAATTTAACAATGAGCATAGATGATCTGAAATGAATCTAAACGAAATTGCGGAAATATAAGAAATATATTTCAGAAGTACTATATTTCTCTCCCTTTATGTCATTAAGCAAAAAGATACCACAAGGTGAGAAAGACAGAGAGAAAAGATAGTGAGAAAACAAGAGAGTTATATTTAATTGTCTTGAGGAGTTACAGGGATGTAAAAAGCAGGAGACAAAAGAGAGGTGTGCCGACGAATAATGGGCAAGGCCTGTCGTTCTTGCTCCTCAAAATAAGCCTGAAAAGCCCCAGAAGAAATGGTGTAAGATGGTCCCCTGTCAGGCAACATCCTTTGACTATGAAGATGCCGCTGAGTACTCAGAAAATTGCCATATTCATCGGTGCCAAGGGAAAGTTAGTAGGTACTGAATGAACCAAAACTGGCGAACCGAAGAAATTGGTTGATCTTGATAGAATAGATTAACTTATGCTGCAGAAGATCTTGCTTCAATGCCAAAAATAACTTGTACCGCTCGACCCACTGAAGATAAGAGTCCTGAACTAAATTGATAGAATTCAGGTCCAAGAATGCTTCAGCTGTGAGAGTAGGCTTGCCAGCCTTTAACAAGGAGCTGTTCAAGGCTTCCAATTGAAGAGCTGACTGATTATAGTGCTTTTCCCAGTCAGTGGGAGAAAGCATTTCACATTCTGACAGCAGAGGAGCAAGGACTTCAGAGGAAATATGGCCTAGGTGAAATTCTCTGAAGATGAACCTTTGGAAGGATGGAAGTCGACCCTGTTGAGCTGATATCCTTCTCATGACTCGAGCGAATCTCTCAAAGATAACAGGACCTACTGTGGAGTCCATGACCAAGGAATGCAGCTTAGGAAGGAATACAGAGTCTGGAATTCGCAGGGTGGCGAAATCCACTTTGAAAGAGCAATTGACTGGATTTGCAATTTTTAATGAAGCAACTGCTCCCTGGAACTGTCCCAACTGGACTTTGTTGGGTTGAGTGTATATTTCATACATTTCCCTCCTATTTTGATGATGACAAGAGGTATTTTTTCTTAAAGCAATTTAAACGAACATGTCATAAATATGTTACCTGAAATCATGTTCAAAAAGGCATGTTTTTAATCCACATTTATCATTTATATTCTTGATAAATCATTAACTAATGATATATGTGTTGTATATTTCAGGAACAAACCTTGTGTAAAAGTGTGTCGACACACCCCTCTTGGTGTCGACACAAGGTCTCAGGTCCGAAGGTAGAAAACACATCTGTGCTGATTGTGTGTCGACACAGGCCAGTGAGTGTGTCGACACACTAGACTTCCCACCGAAGGCCAGTTCTCAGGTTTAATCAGGGTGTCGACACCAATTGGATTGTGTGTCGACACAGGATGGGCTTTCCAGAAGATCAAGCCTTCAGTCTGCAATCAGTGTGTCGACACCACCTGAAGAGTGTGTCGACACCATGGGTTTCCCAGAGACCATATTTCAGGCTTTGATCAGGATGTCGACACTACCACCAGGGCAGGTCGACACACTCCAAGAAGATTCCAACTTACCTTTGCTGAATGCCACGTGTCTTCCTAGGGCGATCAGGATCAACCTGGGATCGCGTGCCCTTGTACCCAAAAGGGTATACCTGGAATCTTTTGTGTATAAAAGCCTCGTTTATGGCCAATCATCAGTAAGAGCCGACCCAACAAACTCTTGTGCCTCCTGAAAAGTTCTTGGCGGCCACAAGAGCTCGTGTCTCCCTCCTTTGTCTTCCTGGAGCTTCCAAACACCAATTCTCACCAATCCATGTGTGAGAATTGGGGTTTGATCTTTGAAGAAGCCTCTGATTTAAAAGTATTTTAAATTGCTTAAGCTTCCGCAGAAAGTGGCATAGATCTATTCATCCCCCCCTTCTAGATCTTATCCACACCTTCACTTCGATCCTTCAATTGGTATCAGAGCGGGTTACTTTGATCTGATTTGATCCGAGCAGTTTTTGTTTCTGAGTATTGTGTATTTGAGTGTTTGCCTGTTTGTTTACTAAGCATTTCCTGCTTTAGAGTCATGGATTCCAAAGGTTTCATAGCTGAGGGTCATTCCATAAATAGGCCACCATTCTTTAATGGGACGGACTATTCTTACTGGAAAAACAGAATGCAAGTATTCTTAAGGGCCCAGAACTATGAAATTTGGAAAGTGGTTGAGGCTGGTCCCTATGAAAACCAGGGTGAGGAAGAAACCTGGACTAGGGAACAAATAAGAAGAGCAACATTGAATTATAGTGCCATGAACATGATTCAATGTGCTGTTCATCCCAAGGAGTATTTGAGAATCTCAATGTGCAAATCTGCCAAAGAGATGTGGGATAAACTCGAATTACTCTATGAGGGAACATCACAAGTAAAGGAGACTAAGGCAAATATTCTAGTTTCAGAATATGAACTTTTTATGATGAAGTCTAACGAAAATATTTCTGAAATGTTTGCCAGGTTCATGGTGATAGTCAATGGACTGAAGGCCTTGGGTAAGGAATATACAGATGCAGACTTGGTAAGAAAAATCTTACGTTCACTTTCTTCAATCTGGCATACAAAGGCCACTGTCGTTGAAGATTCAAAAGATCTGTCCAAAATCTCTTTGGATGAATTGATTGGATCCTTAATGACATATGAAATCAACTTAAAAAGAAATGAAGAACACATAATTAAGACCAAGCCTATGGCACTTAAGGCCTCTTCAAGCAATAAAGATAAAAGTCAGGAGAAAACAAGTTCTGAGGAGTCTGAGTCAAATGAGGATGAAATTGCCCTCATGACTAGGCAATTCAGAAAATTCTTGAAATACAGAAAAGGAAAAATGTCTGGGAAAAAGAAGTTTTTCTCAGGTAAGAAAAACTTTTCCTCTTCTAATTTCAACAAGAATCACAAATCTGACGAAAATATTGTCTGTTACAGGTGCAACAAACCAGGACACATGAAGGGAGAGTGTCCTGAGAACAAGAAAGAAAAGCACAACAAGTTCCAGAAATTTAAGAAGCCAAAGGCCATGGTAGCCACTTGGTCTGATGAAGACTCAAGTGAGGAAGAAGAAGAGAAGAAATCCTCAAGCTCTGAGAGTGAGGAAGTTTGCTTCATGGCCAACAGCACAGATGAAAAGGTAAATACTTCATTTGAAGACTATACTGTTGAAGATTGGCAGGATGTGTATGCAGAACTAGTTGAAAGATATTCTGAAATGAGAGAAAAAAACAAACACATCAAAAAAAAAATTGAAAATCTTTACCATAACCAATCTTCAAACAATAGATCTTGTGAACTGGAAACTGAAGTAACAGAATTGCTTGAAGAAAAAGAAAATCTCCTGAACCTAATTGATGATCTAAAGCTTGCCTCTCAAAAGGCCTCCCAAGAATTCAAAAACTTAACAGAAAAGCTGGAAATTGAAAACAAGAAAAACAACAGAAAATTGAAGAAATTATAACTCTTAAAAACCAGCTAAAGGAAAGGGAGGAGGTTATCCAACCTTCACAAAAGGCCAAGATAATCTAGAGGCATTGCTAGGATCCAACATGACAACCACATCTCATGGATTAGGATTCAACAAAAAGAAACCAACAAAAGATAAATCTGGTGAGAAAAGGGAAAAACACCATTGATTAAATTGTTAAGGGTCCTAATCTGGAAAACACAGAAATTCAACAAACAAAACAAACAAAACAAACACCAAACAAAGCAAAAACTCAAAAACAAAAGAAGACTATCAGGTCGACACAGTCCCCTGACAGGTCGACACCAGTCCACAAGAAGAAGACTTCTGTGGCTGTTGTGTCGACACCAGTTCAGGAGAGGTCGACCTGCTCAACACCAAAATAACAAACAACTCAACAAAATTCAAATAAAAATCTGAAAAATAAAAAAGGTAAAGAAATGATTCATAAAAACCTTGGACCTCCAAGACAACAGTTCAAGATAATTGGACCAATCCTTGGAGCCAATGGTATGAAAATCCCTGTTGGTATCATCCTCAATTCTATTATCCAAATTTCTTGATGTACCAACAAAACCCATGGATTCCACCTCCTAATCTCAACTCCAATTTTCAAATGAAAAACTCTCCTCCTCCAAAAACAAAGATCTTGGTGCTTTCATTCCTAAAAGAAAGAACAAACAAAAAAGGCTGAAAACACCAAAGTAACAAAACAAAAGTCAAAAACAAATCAAATTTGGGTGAGAAAGGATTTGATATCTATGCTCAATCATACTGATGGTCCCAACTCTGTTTGGGTACCAAAATCTTCTCTCCATTGATCTTTTTGCAGGAAAGTCGTGCACCCAAATCCAATGTATGGTTCCTTGACAGTGGGTGTTCACGACATATGACTGGAGATAGAGCAAAATTTCCTGTCTGATTGAAAAGGAGGAGGGTCAGTTACTTTTGGAGGTAAAAATAAAGGAAAGATCTTAGGATCTGGAAAGGTTGGTCAAACTTCTTCAAACTCAGTAGATAATGTTTTATTAGTTGATGGTCTTGATTATAATTTGCTCAGTATCAGCCAACTATGTGACAAAGGTCACAAAGTTGTGTTTAAATCTGATTTTTGTAAGATAATAGATTCATCAACTGATAAAATCAAATTCTTTGGAAAAGAGAAAACAATGTCTACATGATCAATCTTAATAAAAACTTTTCTGAAAATCTTTGTTTTGTTGCAAATAAAGATGAAATTGCATGGACTTGGCACAAAAGACTTGGCCATGCAAGTTTCAGAACTTTGAATAAATTGTTAAGATTGAAAGGTCTTCCTGAATCTTTTTCTAATGTTGAAGGTCAAGTTTGTGGGATCTGTGCTAAAGGAAATAAACTAGGAAATCTTTGAAAACCTTCAATGAGGTACTCACATCTAGGCCACTAGAACTTCTTCACATGGACCTTTTTGGACCAACAAGAGTTCTAAGCTTAAGTGGCAAGAGATATGGGTTTGTAATCATTGATGACTTTACTAGATTTACCTGGGTTATTTTCTATCCCACAAAAGTGATACATGCCTTGAATTCAGGAATTTCTGTACCACTATCTTAACAACTTATCCATATAAAATCAAAAACATTTTAACTGATCATGGGGGTGAATTTGATAACACATCCTTTTCTGATCTATGTGCTGAATTTCAAATATTTCACAAGTTTTCTTCACCTAGAACTCCAGAACAAAATGGAGTTGTGGAAAGAAAGAATAGAACTCTTGTGGAAATGGCTAGATCCATGCTATTAGGAAGTAATCTGCCCAAATCCTTCTGGGCTGAAGCTGTTAACACAGCCAATCATATCCTAAATAGAGTTTTGATCAGACCAAAGATCAGAAAAACCCCCTATGAATTGTTGAAAAACAAAAAGCCAACTGTTTCTTATTTCAAAACTTTTGGGTGCAAATGCTTTGTACACAATAATAACAAAGAAAATCTTGACAAGTTTGATGCTAAGAGTCAGGAAGCTATCTTCCTTGGCTATTCTGAAGTGTCAAGAGCTTTCAAAGTGTATATTCTAAAAACCAAAACTGTTGAAGAATCTCCACATGTTATTTTTGATGAAAATTCCTTTTCCACTAATGATTCTAAATCTTGCAGGGAAAGACAAGACAATGAAGAGGATGACCTCATTGTGGATCCTTCACCAACTGTTGAGGAGCTTGACAATAATGAAGAGAACCTGAACAACAACTCACCATCTTCAAGTGGGTCAGGTAACATTGCTTCAGAAGTGGGTACTTCTCAACAGGTAATTTCTGAACCTCGATATCTGAGAGATCACCCAATAGATAGTGTAGTTGGCAATTTGAATGATAGAGTAAGGACCAGATCATCCTTCTTGCAAAATATTGAAGAAGACCCACTAGCTCTAATTTCCCAAATTGAACCCAAGTCAATTGATGAAGCCTTATCCAGTTCTGATTGGATTAATGCCATGCATGATGAGCTTCATCAATTTGAAAGAAATCAAGTATGGGAATTAGTACCTAGACCTAATGACCAAGCAGTGATTGGTACTAGATGGGTTTTCAGAAATAAGTTAAATGAAACTGGTCAAGTAATAAGAAACAAAGCTAGGCTAGTTGCAAAGGGGTACAATCAAGAGTTTGGAATTGATTTTGAAGAGTCATATGCCCCTGTAGCTAGACTAGAAGCTGTCAGAATTTTCCTTGCTTTTGCATCCTCCATGAATTTCAAAGTTTATCAAATGGATGTCAAAAGTGCCTTTTGAATGGCTATATAAAGGAAAATGTTTTTGTTGAACAACCTCCTGGATATGAAAATGAAAAACATCCTAACCATGTTTTCAAGCTTAATAAGGCTCTCTATGGTCTTAAGCAAGCTCCAAGAGCTTGGTATGACCGTTTGAGTACCTTTTTACTTGAAAAAGGATATTCTAGAGGTAATGTTGATCAAACACTGTTCACAAAAACAATCAATAAAGAAATAATTGTGGTCCAAATTTATGTTGATGACATAATTTTTGGCTCCACCAATAAAGGCCTTTGCACTGAATTTTCAAATCAAATGAAGAATGAATTTGAAATGAGCTTAATGAGAGATTTAACATTCTTTTTGGGATTGCAGGTTAACCAAACACATGAAGGAATCTTCATCAGTCAAACCAAATATGTCAAGGAGCTATTAAAGAGGTTTGACTTTCAGAATCTTAAGCACTCAAGCACACCAATTGCAATTAATGCTAAACTAGAAGAAGATCCATCTGGTAAGTCAGTAGATCCAAAGACCTACAGAGGTATGATTGGCTCTCTGCTCTATCTTACAACTTATAGGCCTGATATTCAGTTTTGTGTGTGTTTATGTGCTAGATTCCAATCTAATCCTAAAGAAAGTCACATGCTTGCTGTTAAACGAATTTTCAAATATCTTGTTGGAACATGTGACTTAGGTATTTGGTATCCTGCTGGTTGCAAGTTAGATCTGTTTGCCTATTGTGATGCTGATTACGCTGGGTGCAAATTAGATAGAAAAACACAAGTGGCCTGTGTCTATTTCTAGGTGGGTGCCTTATCTCTTGGGCTTCTAAGAAGCAACATTCAGTTACTCTGTCAACTGCAGAAGCTGAATATGTTGCAGCAGGTAGATGTGGAACTCAGATTCTCTGGGTGAAACATCAACTTCTTGATTACAACCAAGATTTAGGGTGTGTACCCATCCTATGTGATAACACTAGTGCCATAAATTTATCTAAAAACCCCATTCAGCACTCCAGAACAAAACACATTGAAATTAGGCATCATTTCTTGAGAGATGAGGTTGCCAAGAAATCTTTTGAACTCCACTTCATTGAAACTGAAAAACAATTGCAGACATATTCACTAAACCCCTTCCTGAAAACAGATTTTCATCTTTAAGGAGAGAACTTGGTCTTTGTAAATGTCCTCCTTCTTGATCTCTCTTAAGATTTGGGTTGAGTGCTATGCATTGTCTAAGGGGGAGTTCTTTGCATTTCATAACTCTTTGCTTCCTTGAATTACATTGTTCATATCTCTCTCACTTTCAATTCTATTCCCTTTTTACAATAAATTCTCCAACTCTTATTGTGTTGAAATTTCTTGGTATATCAAATGGTGATTTGGAGAAGGACAAGTTATGCCTGTCTGGACACTTTCACTATGCGAGAGTATATGTCTCCGCCAAGTACTAAGAAATTGATATGCAATTGTTGAGGGGGAGCTTCTATTGTTCAAAGAGGATACTTTTTCTGATTTCAAAATCTTGCTTATTTTCACTTCCATTTCTTTTTGATAATGAATTCTTCAACTCTTATTGTATTGAAATTTCCTGGTATATCAAATACTGTTTGGAGAAGGACAAGTCAAGCTTGTCTGGAAACCTTTCATTATGCGTGAGTATATGACTCCGCCAAGTACCAAGAAATGAATATGCAATTGTTGAGGGGGAGTCCTTGTTGTCCAAGAAGAAAACTTTTCTGATTTCCAAAATTTACATATCTTTATTTTGATGAAAAGTGATTGAAATCATCATCTCAGGGGGAGCTAGAAAATTCACAAGTCATGACTTTGCAAAATTCAAAATTTTCTTGAATCTCATCAATTTCTTGCATGATGTCATCATTTCGAAGTCTAGAGTCTCAAAATGAACCCTTGAGTGATCTACTATATTTTTTTTAATCAACTTTCAACTATATCTCTCAACCTACAGAAATTCAGATTTCTTCCTAGACTAAACAACATCTTGTGCCTTGAACTTAAAACATTTTCTTGTTTGCAACTGATGAATGGATGTATTTGAATTCTATCTCACAAATTCTCCAAATCATTAGAATCCAACAGAGCAATGGCACTTGTGCTGAGAAGCTGCACACCTTCACAATAAATGAAGTGCCATGCATGTCATGAGGCACTATTGCTAACTCTGTTCAAAGGGGAACAAAATAAACATAAATTCAAAACAAAAGCAATATGCTATGATTTTTTTATGATGACTGAGTAACTGGAAATATTAGCGTCTACAAAACGTATATTTTCATGTCAAAAGGTCATCATTTACCCCTTTGAAACTTGACAATGACTAAATCTTAAGTATCCAGGGACTGTGGTGTGTAAAAAGCACTAGTACTTGAGTGAAAGAGATTTATATCATTTGATAGTTTGCTAAAAGAACAAAATGTAAGCATTATTGGAGATATGTCTAGAAAGAATCATCTTCATTCCTCATCAAGTTGTTCTTTGAGATTGTGTTTTATTTTCAACACAACTGTATTTAGTCTAGATGACATCTTTAATTCTTTAAAGTTGAGAAATATGGTAGTTTATAGTTGATTGTTAGATATATTATATCCCTCAATTTCTCATTTTGTTGATTCAATTCTTGGAATGCTAATATCCTGTTGGAAATTGTTTGAAAAACTTGAACTGTGATGAATTTTTGCAAAATATAACAAATGAATTTTTTAAGCCTCTTAAAAATCCTTAAAATGATAATTCCTCTCACTGTTTATCATTCTAAAGATGTCCCAAATTTCTCCAAAATTTCCTCTCAAAATAAAAACAAAATTCAAATTTTTCTTCTAAGGCCGTGTCGACACACAGTGTGTATCGTGTCGACACACTTTCGGTAAGGTCGACACAACCTTCCTCCTGTGTCGACACTACCCCTTGACAGATTTCTTTTCAACCCGTTAGGGTTCACCTTAAACCCTTGTTGTTCCTGCGGGGCAGTGTACCACTGCACCTCTTTTTGGGCGTCAGGTCGACCCGACGGCCTCATTCCCATTGTTTTCCGGCAAGAAATCCTCCCAAATTCTCTCTCAATCGCATCAATCCTTCATCATCTCTCTAAATCTTCCATCCATTCCGAATTCCACTCCTCTTGCACCATGGTCAGGAAGTTGGGTCCCCACCGTGGCGCAAGGTCAAGGGCCTCATCAAGGCCAATTCCGGCAGAGGTTGCCGTTGAACAATTTGAAAGAAGAACCAAGAGAAGAAACGACCCTGCCGAGCAACCAGGATCTTCTTCTACACCTCAGAGGGCAGCCAAGAGAGGTAGAACCTCCACTTCAGGCAGAGGTAGTCTTACTCCAAACCCTAGACAAGAAATTCAGGGTTCCCCTTCTGAAGACCGTGCGGAATCCTCCTCTTCCTCTGAATCTTCTTAGTATCATAGTGCCCCCAAACTTATCTTGAAGCCCTGAATTTTAGATGTGACAGATGTTGAGCTAGCAAACACTTTTCCAGAGATTCAGACACTGTTCTCCTTTCAGTCTTGGTTGATTTTCATATCAGATTTTCCAATCTTTTATCCAAGACTAGTTCAAGAATTTTACAAGAATCTGAAATGCACAAAATTTGGGTACCAATCCTTGGTCAAGGGAGTAGAAATAAATTTACCAACAAAATTAGCTGCTACAAGAATCTGAAATGCTCCAAATGAGGGTGCCAATTGCAACCAGTTTGACTTCAACCTTCATGAAGCCTACACACTCTTGACTGGCCTACCTTCTGATCCATCTGATCCCAAACAAACACATGTCACCAAATTCAATACCAACACCTTTTCCCCAGTGTTGAGGGTCATCCACCACATGTTGACCACCATAATTACACCCCAAGGTGGTGGAAGGGACAGATTAACAGAAATTCAAAGGCTTGTACTCTTTTGCATGAAAAAGGATATAAAGGTGAACCTCCATCACATTATGCATCAGATAATGTCAGAGACCATCAGGAAAGATCTCAAGAGATCACTTCCATATGCTGCTCACCTCACCCCAGTGTTTGAGCACTTTGGTGTGCCATTGGAGGGTGAGAAATTCCAGACAATTCACAAATCAAATATCTATTGCTTCAAGAACATTAAGAAGTTCATGGGATTTAGAATGGAGGGCAACCAAATTAGGAGAGGTCCAGTCCTTTTTGAGGCACCTGAAATCCAAGAAGACCAGCATCAGGTTCAAGATCATGAGGGCCAGCCTCAAAATCATGAGGGCCAGCCTCAAGTTCAAGGGGATCAGCCCCAAGCACAAGAGGATCAGCCTCCTGTGAATGAGGATCAGCCTCCTGTGAATGAGGATCAGCCTCCTGTGAATGAGGATCAGCCTCAAGTTCCTACTGAAGGTGAAATTCCAGTTCCTGCCCCTATATCACCTCAGTTTCAACCCTCCTTCATTCACTCTGAATTTCCACAACCCTCATTCCAACCATCCACTTCTTCTGGTGGGTCCTCAATTCCAGCAGAATTGTTCTCTTTCCTCAATGCTAAATTTGATACATTGAACTCCACTATTCAAACCATGTCAGACAAATTGAGTTGAGAGTTCAAAGACTAGAGAACACAGTGTCAGCTAAGTTTGTTGAGCAGAAGGAAGCCTCAGATTATGCAGCTCAGAGATTTAACAGACTTATAGGCACTCTGGGAGATGCCTATATTGAGCTGAAAGAGCACCAAGAAATGCTGGAAGTAGTTCTTTAGGGAATTTTGGCAAATTCCCAAGCAGATGTCTTCAACACTACAGAGACTCTTTCTCAGCTTAATATAACCAGGTGTGCTTTTGCTCATCTAGCTGATGATTTGGAAAGCATGAGACACTTTAATGAACACATTGGTCAAGAGATCTCAGCCATGAAGAATGAAGTAAAGATAATTTCAAGGCCTGGTTGGTCAGATGGATCTTCATCAAGCTCTCAACCTATCTCAGATGATTTGAAAAGAATTCAAAGCACCTTGATGGAGAATTCTGATAGAATGGAGCATTATCTCCACACTAAGCTGACAACTATCCATGAACATATGAAGTCAAGCATGACTTCAATGGACAAAAGATTGTCAGACATTGAGCTTATTCTTGCTCCAATTCCTCCTCCTCCTCCATCTTCTACCTAATGTATATTTGTTTTGATGATGTCAAAGGGGGAGAAGAATGAATGAATTGAATGTAATATTTTGATGTAATGGTCTTTTGAATGAAATGAAATGTTTGCTTGGCTTCAATGAAAAGTATTGTGATTGTGAATTCAAATCTTTGTCTTTGTGTTTGAATACTTGTCAAGTTGCTTGACTTGTGTGCACAAAAGTTCTCATTTCAAGTAACATTGTATCTCACAAACACATCATCAATTGTTACTGAAGAACATCAAAAAGTCCTTGACAAGTATGAATAAAAAGAAAACAAAAATTTAAACAATCAAAAATTGCTTAAAATCACACTTCATCAAAACCACATTGAAATGTGGATTTAATGTTGTCATCATCAAAAGGGGGAGATTGTTGGGTTGAGTGTATATTTCATAACATTTCCCTCCTATTTTGATGATGACAAGAGGTATTTTTTCTTAAAGCAATTTAAACGAAACATGTCATAAATATGTTACCTGAAATCATGTTCAAAAAGGCATGTTTTTAATCCACATTTATCATTTATATTCTTGATAAATCATTTAACTAATGATATATGTGTTGTATATTTCAGGAACAACCTGTGTGTAAAAGTGTGTCGACACACCCCTCTTGGTGTCGACACAAGGTCTCAGGTCCGAAGGCAGAAAACACATCTGTGCTGATTGTGTGTCGATACAGGCCAGTGAGTGTGTCGACACACTAGACTTCCCACCGAAGGCCAGTTCTCAGGTTTAATCAGGGTGTCGACACCAATTGGATTGTGTGTCGACACAGGATGGGCTTTCCAGAAGATCAAGCCTTCAGTCTGCAATCAGTGTGTCGACACCACCTGAAGAGTGTGTCGACACCATGGGTTTCCCAGAGACCATATTTCAGGCTTTGATCAGGGTGTCGACACTACCACCAGGGCAGGTCGACACACTCCAAGAAGATTCCAACTTACCTTTGCTGAATGCCACGTGTCTTCCTAGGGCGATCAGGAATCAACTTGGGATCGCGTGCCCTTGTACCCAAAAGGGTATACCTGGAATATTTTGTGTATAAAAGCCTCGTTTATGGCCAATCATCAGTAAGAGCCGACCCAACAAACTCTTGTGCCTCCTGAAAAGTTCTTTGCGGCCACAAGAGCTCGTGTCTCCCTCCTCTGTCTTCCTGGAGCTTCCAGAAGACCAATTCTCACCAATCCAAGTGTGAGAATTGGGGTTTGATCCTTCAGACTTCAGGTAACTTGTGAAGATACTGATAATCATTGAATAACTGAAAGTACCTGATGAGCTTCACTTTCTTTTGAATGAAAGGGGCCCAGAGGGATTTATGATGAATGACAAACCACTCAGAGAGAGTGAGTGGAGAGTCCCTGGGTGGAAACCTATCTGACTTTGCAAGAAGATATTTCCTATAGAGAGCCGAGTGCCCTTTGGCCCACTGATCTTCAGATTTGCATTCAGCCATTTTGAATATTTTGGATTGATCAGCTTTTGAGAAGTGGTTGTAGGGAAGGACAACATTTAGGTGATTGGTCAGATTTAGAAAAGGAACACCAAAAATGGTGGCAAGAATACATTTTTGAAGATATTCTTGATAGAGTGGTTTCCTCCGATTTTCAATAGTGAGGGAAAACCAAAGAGGAGGAAATTTAGGTTCGGTGGGAAGAGCAAGAGAAGTGGAGAGTTTCCTCTTTTTAGAGACAGGACTAGAGGAGTCAGTCCTGTGGACATGAGAGGCAACTGACAGAACTGAATGGATGGTGGAGATTTCCAACTCATCCTCGAATTTTTCTAGAAATGGACCTTTGAGTTGAGCACCTTCAAGAATGAAGGTGACAAAGGAAGGAGGAGTAGGAGGATGGAGAAATGTTTGATGAGTAGAAAAAGGTGAGATGGATGGTCCATCTAAAGAAGGAACAGAGGAAGAGGAGGCTCCAAAAGATGATGTGGCTGGAGGGTCTTTGGAAATGAGAGGAGGTGGAATGGATGTAGAGGAGGCAGGAGGAGAGGTGGATTGAGATGGAAAAGGAGTTGGGGAAGAGATGGTGCGAGGCATGGGTTGTTTGAAGGTGATGGGAGCTGGAGGTGCTGTGGATGAAGAGGGTGGTGAAGGAGGGGCTGGTGTTGCAAGAGATGAAGTCTCATGGGCTTTAGGAGCAACTGCAGGCTCTTCCACTCTTGGAGACACATCCTCAGAGATCATTGGCCCTGGTGGCCCTACCACAACCTCAGGTGGCCCGGATGACCCTGCTGGTTCTACTACAATTGGCCCTGATGGCCCTGCACTTTCTTCTGCTGGCGTTGGCCCTGATGGCCCTGCATTTTCTTCTGCTGGCCTTGGCCCTGATGGCCCTGCATTGCTAACCGGTTCAGCAGGTGAGTGAGCTGGAGGGGCAGAGGTGGATTGCTTCCTCGAAGAGATAAGCTTCTTGACATTGTCGAACTCACCTTTCATCCATCTACATAATTGCTTGAACATTTTAAAATCATCTCTCAAGCTGTGTACCTCAGTGGACAAGGCTCCAATCTCGCTTGCTGTTGAGGTTTGGCGGATAAGGATAGACTGAATATCAGACTGCAGAGATGTGAGAGTCTTTCCTTGCTCATTCAGCCTTGAAATAACTGGCTTCAACTGAATCTTCAGCTGCTTCTCCTTGGGCTTCCTATGAGCTACTCTTTTCCTTTTGCTCTGTGCCCTTGCAATGGGCTCCTCGAATTCAACACGCTCTTCATTAACCATGGGGACACTTTCAATGTGCTCCCCTGAGGAGCTGCCTCCTCATCAATAGATTGCTCCCCCTCAATAGGAGCATCTTCCACTGATATTTTTCATGAGCAACTGCTTGCTCCCCTGACTGGGAGCTTCCTCCATGATGATCTCATCAGTGTGGTCTGATGCCACAGCTTCTAGAGCTACTGATTCACTGAACCTCTCAGGGTCCCTTTGAGTGCTAGAGATGGATTCCAGCACATCTCTAAGAATGGATGCCACAATAGTGGTGGGGTTTAGATCTTCAGAGGTTCCCACAACTGGAAAAATATTCTCTGGAGGAATTTCTTCAATTAGGCTGCCAATGGCCACAGATTCTTCTACTCTGGCCTCTGCTGCTGCTGGTTGATCTGCTGCTGCTGATTCCTCTTGAACCATTGGGACTGATGCTTCTACAGCTGCTTCTCCTACCTCTTCCTGGACTTCTTGAGCTTCGCCAATGATGGCCTCACCCTCAGCCACTGAGGTCTTAGTCCATAGGCTGTTTACAAGTGAAAATCCGCTCTTCCTTAAGTTCCTGCTGCAGATTGCCTGCCCCATTTTCTCAGAAACATCTCCTACCACACTGATGCCATAATGCTGAAATACTTTGGTCAGGATATGGGCATAGGGTAGAGAGACGTTTAACTTGCTCTTCTTATCCCATACCTCCGAGCTTGCAAACTTCATCCTTTCAATCATAATCTCTGCTCTGTTGATTTCCTGGTTCTGGATGGCCAAGAACATCAAGTCTAAGTCCGCCTTGGTACAAGTTGACAAGGTAGCACTTCGGGGGATCAAAATTTCACAGACAATGAAGTGCAGAAGGTGATTAAATGCATTTAACTAGTTGATATCTAACTTGCCATCCTTCAATCTGTATTCGGGACCCACAATCCCTAATCTTTTCACTTGGATATCCACAGTATGAACTCCACTGTGACCGGAAGTAGTCACACCAAAGAGTGATGCTAATAAATCTCATGTGACCCTAATCTGGGTACCCTTGACCATGGAAGTCAAGCACCCATCTTCCTCTGTCTTCAGACATACATAGAATGCCTTTACTAGGTCAGGGTAACTTACTTCTGAGAAGGTGGCCATCTTCGTCCACTTTAATCTGTCCAAAGCCGCAGTCACACTACCCATGCCATTCTTCTGCAAATCTGCCACATCTACAGCCTTATGTCTGCACAGCTTGGTCTTTATGGACGCAAACCTTTCCTGCTGCTCGACGGTGAGAAATACAGCTCCATAGCACCCTACGCTACCGGATACACCAGAAGAGGCCATGGTTTTGAATGGGAAGAGTTTCTGGAGGACTGGAAAAAGGATTGGAACAGGAACCCTCAAGAAATTTTCGGCGGGAAGGAGTTGGAAGCTTTGAAATCTCAGAGAGTCGATGCTGGAGTCGATGGGGTATCGCCTCAAGCGGTGGACGAGAAAGGTAAAGGTAGGAGGTGAATCGTTCCCGCACAGATTTCGGGATAAATCAGAGGAATAATGATTTTTCAAAATTGGAGGCGCCAAAACAGCAGAAAACGACAAAAAAAATGAGTTCGATAGGAATAAACTCTTATAAAATAACGAACTGTCAAGAGAAACTTAAAAGGATAGGCAATAATTGGAATTTTGCTCAAGTTTTTTAGAGGAAAAAAAATTTAAATTCTGAAAATTAATATTTTATTTTTATACAGATAATTCTTTCACAATTTACACATGCCTAATTCCCTTCTAAGAGAAGTAAATCTCTCTTCAGGTAAGGCCTTTGTGAAGATATCTGCTAACTGATTATTAGTATCAATAAATGAAATATCAATGTTGCCATTTGCTACATGATCACGAATGAAATGATATCTAACCTCAATGTGTTTAGTCCTTGAGTGTTGTACTAGATTCTTGGTTAGATTTATAGCACTGGTGTTGTCGCATAACAATGGAATTGTCTTGATATGTAACCCATAATCCTCAAGTTGTTGCTTGATCCATAGGAGTTGTGTACAACAACTTCCAGCAGCTACGTACTCAGCTTCAGCTGTTGACAGAGCTACTGAATTTTGTTTCTTTGAGGACCATGATATCAAGCAACCTGTAAGGAATTGACAACAACCACTGGTGCTTTTTCTGTCTATTTTGCATTCAGCATAGTCAGCATCAGAGTATCCTACTAAATTAATTTCACATGATTTTGGATACTATAAACCTAAGTCATGAGTTTTAGCTAAATATCTAAAGATCCTTTTGACACTAATTAAATGAGATTCTTTAGGATCTGCCTGATACCTAGCACACATGCATACACTAAACAATATATCAGGTCTGCTTGCCGTCAAATAGAGTAGAGAACCTATCATACCTCTGTAGATCCTTTGATCTACCTTCTTACCATCTTTGTCACTGTCCATCCTTGTTGATGTGCTCATAGGTGTTGATAATGGCTTGGCATTTTCGAATCCAAACTTCTTTAAGAGTTCCTTGGTATATTTGGCTTGACATATGTGTGTGCCATCTTTTCCTTGCTTGATTTGCAATCCAAGGAAGTAGTTGAGCTCCCCATCATGCTCATCTCGAATTCTCCCTGCATAATCTTTTCAAAATACTTGCAAAGAGATTATCAGTAGAACCAAATATTATATCATCAACATATATTTGAACTATCAAAATATGTTTGACTTTAGATTTAACAAATAATGTACTGTCTACTTGACCTCTAGTGAAACCATGATCTAATAGAAATGCACTTAGCCGATCATACCTGCTCTTGGTGCTTACTTTAATCCATATAGTGCTTTATGCAATTTAAATACATGATTGGAAAATCAATGTCATCAAAACCTGGAGGTTGTTCTACATAAACTTCCTCCTTAATGAACCCATTTAGGAATGCAGATTTTTCATCCATTTGAAATAATTTAAATCTAATGCAGATGCATATGCAAGTAATATTCTAATAGCCTCAAGTCTAGCTACTGGTGCATAGGTTTCATCGAAATCTATGTATTCCTCTTAGGAATAGCCTTGAGCTACCAATCTGGCCTTATTTCTTATGATCACACCAGCTTCATCCAATTTATTTCTGAACACCCATTTGGTGCCAATCACTGGATGATCTGATGGTCTAGGAACAAGTGACCATACTTGGTTTCTCTTGAACTAATTCAGTTCATCTTGCATGGCTAAAATCCAAGATTCATCAGTGATAGATTCATTGACTGTCCTAGGCTCTATTTGATAAACAAAGCTAAATAATCACATGGAATTATGTTACCTCTTGTTCTTACCCCTACAGATGGATCACCAATAATGTTTTCAAGAGGGTGATCTCTCTTGTATCTCCATTCCTTTGGAAGATTCTCATGTACTATGTCCTTTTGTTGCAGGTCTTCCAGAGGTGGATCTTCCTTGTCCTCAATTGATGAGTTCTTTAGCTTTTTGGACAATTCATCTGCATCATCATTATCACTATCTTCTTCCTTTCTCAAGGAGGGGTTAGTTTCATCAAGGATAATGTGTACTGTTTGTTCAATTAATAAAGTACGCTTATTAAATACTCTATAGCCTTTAGGTTTAGATGCATACCCCATGAAGATGCCTTCATCTGATTTTGCATCTAGCTTACCAATGTCTCTTTTGTCGTTGTTGTGGATGAAACATGGACACTCGAATGTCCTAAAGTGACTAATCTTCGGCTTCTTTCCTTTGTACAATTCATATGTTGTTTTCTTTAGAATCGGCCTGATCATCACCCTGTTGATTATGTAACTAGCTGTGTTAACTGCTTCAGCCCAAAAGTAGCTTGGTAGATCATATTCTGACAACATCGTTCTTGCCATATCCAATAGGGTTCTGTTCTTTCTCTCAGAAACTCCATTCTGCTGTGGTGTTCTTGGTGCTGAAAAATTGTACTATATTCCTTGGTCATCACAGAACTTGACAAATTTCTCATTTTGGAATTCTCCTCCATGATCTGATCGGATTCCAACAATGCTGAACTTTTTGTCTTTCTGAGCCTTTTTGCTGAAGCTCACAAAACTTTCAAATGTATCATCTTTGTGTTCTAGAAATGACACCCATGTGAATCTTGAATAATCATCTACTATAACGAATCCAAAATTCCTCCCTCCAAGACTTCTGATCCTCATTGTCCCAAATAAATCCATATGAAGGAGTTCCAAGGGTTTAGAGGTTGTTACCACAGTCTTTGACTTGAAAGATGACTTGGTGTGTTTTCCTTTTGCACATGGTCCACAGACACCGTCCATCCTTGTGCTGACCTTTGGTAGACCTTCCACTAGGCTTCTCTTGATCAGCTTTCTCATGCCATCCAAACTACAGTGGCACAATCTTCTGTGCCACAGCTCAGTTGACTGCTCCTTACTTGCTGCTAAATAGATATCCTGATCCTTTAATTCTTCCAGGTAAAGTACGTACAGATTCTTTTCTCTGTTAGCTTCGAAAATCACTGCTCCGTCATTTATGATGCTGCACTTTGACTCTTGGAATCTGATTTGATGTCCTCTATCACATAGTTGGCTTACGCTAATTAGGTTGTTCTTCAGACCTTTTATGCATAGAATATCTTCAATAAACATTTTCTCTTTATTGCCAACAGATCCGCATCCTATCACTGTTCCTTTTCCGTTGTCTCCATATGTCACTGTGCCTTCTTCAGCTTCGAGGTAAGAGAACAACTTTCTATTAACTGACATATGCCTTGAGCACCCACTATCCAGATACCATTTTGATGCTCGAGGGTTTCCCTGAAATGAAAACATCAAGCTTTAGGTACCCAAGTTCTTTTGGGTCCTGGTTGGTTAGTGTCATCAATTTTTCTTTTAATTATCCATTTTTTATATTTGGTTGGACAAGTTATTTTACTGTGACCTAGCCTGTTGCAATGGCTACAGCATGTTGTTTTAGTTACGTTTTCAAACAGAACGTACTTAAGGTTTGATTTATATGAAGTATCTTGTTCAGTTACAAATTTAGGAGTTGGATACGTTTTAGGATAAACTTTAGTTTCTTCATCATCGGGGGGAGTATAACCTAATCCATGTTTCTTTTTAGCTGATCGTCTAACACCTTTCAATATTAATGTTGTTTTGCCATTAGTAAATTTTTCTAGTGTGCTTGATAGTTTTTCATTTTCTTCTGTTAGTGTTTTAATTTCATTTTTCAATTCGTCTAAGGTTTCTTGTTTTTCTAATTTTATTATTTGTTTATTTTTATCTTTCAGATATTCGCATAACAGATCATTTCTTCTTTTAAGTTCAGTGATTTGTTTCTCCATTTGCTCATTTTCTGATTTTAAATCTGAATTGGTATTTTCTAGGCAAGCAACATTTTTCTTACTAGCTTTTAGTAATTTTGATACTTCTCTATATTTACTATAAAGTTCATTAAAAGCTTCTTCCAAATTATCTGAATTTGAATCATTACAGGAAGAGAAAGATGAGTCTAATGTTACCTTTTCTTCAGTGTTGGCCATGAGTGCCAAGTTGACTTCTTCTTCTTCACTGCTTGAGCTTGACTCATTGTCTGAGTCACTACTGTTGTCCCAAGCCGCTGCCATAGCTTTCTTCTTGAATCTTCTTGGTTTTCTTGAACTTTCCTACTTTTTGAATTCACTTTTCTTCAGCTTCGGACATTCTGCTTTCATATATCCGGACTTCTTACACTCATAGCATGTAGGCTCAGCTTTCTTTTGATCCTTTCCTTCTGTCTTCTTAAAGTCTTTGTTTTTCTTGAAATATCTTCTACTGGACTGATACTTTTTTTTCTTTGCTAGTATTCTTTGTAGCCTTCTTGATAACATCGCTTCTTCGTTTCGTCGTCTTCGTCGTCTTCATTGCTTTCATTATTGTCTGAAAATTCTTCTGATAAGTCTTCTTCAGCTTTGAGTGCGCTGGAGTGCTTCTTTCTACTAGAAGATTCTCCTAACCTTTCCATGTTAATCTCATGGGCCATAAGGGATCCAATGAGTTTCTCTAAAGACATTCTTTTCAAATCATTTGCTTCCTCTATTGCTGTCACCTTGGGAGTCCAAGAGGATGGTAGGGATCTAAGGATTTTCCTTACCATGTCTCCCATCTCATAGCTTTTTCCTAATCCAGCTAACCCATTGGTGATGTCTGTAAATCTGCTGAACATCTGTGTAATAGTTTCTCCTGACTACATCTGAAACCTCTTGTACTGTGTCACCAGAATGTCTATTCTGGTTTCTTTTACTTTGTCAGTACCTTCGTATGTGATTCTTAGCTTCTCCCACATCTCCATCGCTGATTTGCAGGCTGAAACTCTATTAAATTCTTTCTTGCTAAGTGCACAGCATAATATGCTCTTAGATTTGCAGTTGAGAGATATCTTCTTTCTATCATCTTCTATCCAGTTGTCTCTGTTGTTTAGAACAACTAGATCGCCTTCTTCCACTATGGACCATATTTGAAAATCGAATCCTTGTAGGAAGTATTCTATTCTTGTTTTCCAATAGGTGTAATCTTCTCCGTCGAACAGCGGTGGCCTGTGGACTGACTGACCTTCGGAGTGACCTTGGGCTGCCATTAGATCTTTTCTCTTCAAATCGTTGGATCTTCTTCTTTATCGAAGAGACAAGCTCTGATACCACTTGTTGCCCAGCTAGCAAGCCCAGAGGGGGGGTGAATGGGATTCTTAAAATTAATGAGTACCTTAAACCTGTTCACAAAACAGTCACACAGAACACACTTCGATGGGTGTTATTGTTAGTAAAGAAAGATAGTAAACGCAAAGCAAGCACACAGACTACACAGGGAATTATCGTGGTTCGGACCTCCTCTCCACAGGAGTCCTACGTCCAGTCCCTGAGCAACAACTCAGGCTTTCACTACTTAAGGGTACAGTCCCCCTTATGGACCTTTACACACCCAGTCACAGCTGGTCTTCTCTTCACAACCCGAAGAGGACATACACCACCCTGGATACCACCAGGTCTTCCTTCTACTCGAAGGGAACACACACCATGGTAACCCCAGGTCTTCCTTCAACACGAAGGGAACAAACACATGAAAAGTGTTAATGAAAACAAGACCCTAGATCAAGCTTAAACAATGCTGGATCTGAAGCTAAAACTGAGAGGAAAAGATCTACAGTGAGGGACACTCTCAGTTTTCAGAAGCTCTCAATACTAACACAATGAACACAAAGAGCTAAGAGCTAGACAATCAAAGGAGTGAGGCTTTTTGCTCTATCAGATGCTTACAGAAAAGCTTGTTAAAGATTGTTGTAAGAGTTGTGTAGTTTCTGGAGCTTCAGTCTTCTTTATATATCTTCTATTTGAAATTCGAACGTTGAAATGTCTGTTGTCTCTAGGCTTTCGTTTACGTTAGACTGCATGGTTCTGTAGAGCTTCTTGTTTAGCATTCCTTAGCTTTCCATGCATGCAACAAGAGAGAGGATCTTCGATGATGTCCGTTATCTTCCGTACTATCCAACGTTGTATTGAGGTGCGCTGTCAGAGACCTGCACATATTTAAATGCTAAACAATAGACAGCTAAGCTGTCTCTTGTTGTCAGTCAACGTTAGATTGATTTTATACAGAAGGAGAAGTTCCATTCTGTTCTTCTAAAAAGATGTTTACAGAATAAGCATGAGAATAGATGATATCGATTGCATGCACTGCAGTGATACGTTCAGTCATAATAAATGTATGGTTGTCAGAAAGATATACATGAAGACTTTGACTTTTCAACGTACTCAGAGACGAGTTCAAATATCAAGTCGTTATATTCCATGAAATCGTTAAATGTATGACTTATGATATCGTTATGCAAATGAGTTGATGTTCATGTAAACCGTTGTGCTCTCATAAGCAAATCGATGCATATATAAATCGTTATGCATTAATAACCAAATCGTTGTAGAGAAAAATCGTTGTGACTCCATAAGCAAATCGATGCATATATAAATTGTTATGCATTAATAACCAAATCGTTGTAGAGACAAATCGTTGTGACTCCATAAGCAAATCGTTATGCACAAGTCGTTATAATCAAATCGTTGAAGACAATGTGAATGAATCGTTGTTTGCCGTATCGAATCGTTACAGTGACCAAGTCGTTACGTAACTTAATGAATCGTTACAGTAACAGAGTTGTTATGTCACTTATCGAATCATTATAGGAATCAAATCATTTTGAAACTTAATGAGTCGTTGTGACACTGAAATTGTTGTTCTCACTTATCAAATCGATGTGAGAGCAAATCGTTGTTCTTTCTTAAGAAATCGATGTGATCACTTATCGAATCGTTATGGAAGCGAATCTTTATGAACACTTAACGAATCGTTATGAAAGCGAATCGTTATGAATACTTAACGAATCGTTATGAATGTAAATCGTTATGATCACTTATGAAATCGTTGTGAGGGCAAATCGTTACGATCACTTAACGAATCGTTGTGAGGGCAAATCGTTGCAATCACTTAACGAATCATTGTGAGGACAAATCATTGCGATCACTTAACGAATCGTTGTGAGGGCAAATCGTTACGATCACTTATCGAATCCTTGTGATCGTAAATCGTTGCGATCACTTGTCGAATCGTTATGAAGATGGACTGCAATAGAATAGCAATGACTTATGAAATCGTTATAGAATCAAAATCGATGTGATTGAGGAAATACTTATGATTCAAAGGAAATCGTTATACCAACTAACGAGTCGATGTGAACTTAGAAAATTTCATGCTTACATTGCTATAGAATAAATACTACTTACCCATTTAGCTTGATATTTCTTGTTTCATTTCTTGTACTCAAATCTCATAGAAAATATGTTAGATTAAACTTTATATAGTTTTGTTAATCACCAAAATAGATATGTAATTAATTTAAATTACATGGGGATAAACTGATCATCAGTTTCCACAGCTTACACGTATAATAAAACGTGTAACCCCATTAATCCAAGCTGTAAGAAGCCTTACGTAGCCAAGGTTATGTAAGCTAAGTGTTAAAAAAAATTGGTTACGTAAATGGGAGATAATTCAGCTACCCCTTTTGTTCCTATATTTTTGTACACAAATGATGTCCAATCAAGTTGAAATTTCAAACATAAGCTAATTAGAAGGTTTTACAAATTATAATGATTTTAGTTTAATTTTTGGAATTAATTTTTCATCCAGCAAAAATTGTCCGAAAAATCATTGTGTCGACTTAATCTTGATATCTGTGCATCAATAATTCTAGATATTTACGTTTCTAGAACCAGCACATTTTTTTGGAAATTATGGTGTTTTTAGATTTAAATTTTGTTAACAAATTCTGGTGACGTCCTATCAGAGTGCGCACCTCTGAAGACAACACTAGAATTATATTAATGTTATAAAAATAATCCTAAATTAAAGATAATTATATCTCATGGAAGTGATTATGTTTAACAATAAAAAATCATCACATTTTTCTAAATTTTTAATAAATATAACTTTGGGGTGTTGCACGTCCGCCCGGTACTGTGGTGTTGCAGAGCAGACCCCATGCTCGAGCCCGACTTAGCAACATTATTGGATGTAGACCTGCGGGGAATGGTTTCCCAGTCTCTCGTCGCCACAATAATGACAATTTGGTGGCACGATGAGTCCGACTTCACATGCGGCATGTTTCCCGATGTCGTGCTATGACTCTGACCCGCCTTCAGACGATGGCTTTTGCTATTATAATGTTGTCGCCATTTAACTATGACTTTATTATTCCTTCGGATCATTATAAGCTTCATACTTATGAGATTGTCTTATTTAAGTACATGCAATAAACTATATTAATTTATTAGTTTGGTGTAACACCCCGTAAATTTAGCGATTTAAAATTTTCAGAATTTTAGAGGGATAAAATAAATAAACGTATTGGAGACTTCCAATACCATGGGTTAATGACCTATTAATAAGATTGGGCCAATAGAGCATATTTGGCCCAAGGATATGAACAAACTAGGACAGAAAATTGCCCAGAAATTCGTGTATGTAATTATGCAGTAATTAGGGAGGGTAATATAGGGTCATATTATGGATGAGTAGTCATGTAAGGTAAGCCAAAACCGAACTCAATCCCAATTGGTGGTTTCCTAAACCTTGGCTACCTCTTTTGAGTAAAGGAATCCCAGATTTTCTGGAAACTAGGAAACAGAGCTCGTAGCCCCTTTCCTAGCATCATTAGGACTCTTAACAACATCCTAAAACTATAAGAACTCGTCCCTAAACTCTTGGGGAAGGTTTAACAACGAAGTTGGAGTCGTTTGGAAGCAAGCAAGAACTTCTGAGGAGCAGGAGAAAGGCTGGGAATCCGGAGCTTCATCCCCTGCATCCTCTGTTGCGTCCAGAACATCAACAGGTTTTAGATCTTCGTAAAGGTAGGTGTTCTCGGGCCAAGATTAAAGAAAACCAATGCCAACATGTAGTTCTTTGAGTCTAGGATCATTTGCACTTGATTTGCCCAATTTTCATGGAGTATTCATCGTGTATTGGTGATTTTCCCGAAGTCTTGCACAGTTAGGGCTTTTCTCGTTCGTCATATTGTGCACACGATTCAAGACCAAATTTGACTAAACTTTCTTCATGAAAGTTCTTTTACTTGAAGTCACGATCATCTTCTATGTTGGACGTTTTGTCCAAAGGATTTTCGTTAGAGAGTTAGGAGCATGATAAGAGAGTCTCTGTTTGATACTGTGATTTCGGGTTTCACTTGATTTTTGTTCTTCACATGTTTTCTCGGGATTCGAGACCGAATTCGATCAAACCCTCAACATCAAAATTCTTCTACTAGTTGTCTTCTTCATCTTTCATGTTGAACGTTTTGTCCAAATGTCAATCGTTAGAGAGTTATAAGAGTTTGAAGTGAATCGCTGCATGGCATGTGTTTTCAGGTCTCACATGACTCTTAAGTTTTGTTCTGGAAGGACTCTAGTGTCGACACTACTTGGACTAGTGTCGACACACTGTCCCAAGGCAGCCCAGAGAGTGTTCTGGGAAGCCCTCTAGTGTCGACACTACTTGGACTAGTGTCGACACCCTGTCCCAAACAGCCCAGAAAGTGTTCTGGGAAGGCCATCTAGTGTCGACACTGCCTCATCTAGTGTCGACACACTGTCCCAGTTTTTACCCAGGGAGTTCTGGGAAACTGATCTAGTGTCGACACTACCTGATCTAGTGTCGACACACTGTCCCATGTTTTCCAGAAGGGTTCTGGAATCTGTCTCTAGTGTCGACACTACCTGAACTAGTGTCGACACTACCTGACCAGTTTTGCCTGATTTTGTCTTGGGTTTGGAGCATGGTGTCGACACCACCTGATCTAGTGTCGACACTACCCTTACAAGTTTTTTGTATAATTTGGGTCTAATCATTTCATGATGTCTTCAAGCATGTACATGATGTTATATAGTATGCATGGACTTAAAATAAATCAAACCATTGAAGGAAATGGTAATGACATGAATATGATTCTAATGTGTAATTTTGATTGTTCTTATGATCATTGGATTATCTTGTGATCTTGCTTATTGTCAATTGATAAGATAAGAATATGTTATGAATGTGGGGATGAATACATGATTAGTATGGACATGTTAGTGGTGATTTGCATATGAGTTTCATGGTTTCATGTTTCCGGTGTTCAATTGATTATTTGTCATATGCATACATGTTAGGAAAGTACATGTTCTACATATGATCTGTCTTTAGAAACACCCTCATGTCAAGACATTAATGAATTATGAAATATAAGATACGACGTTATCCTGCCTTGTTCTTTTGAGCTGTTTGTCATTCCTTGACTCTATGAGTGATCATGTTCTTTTTACTATGAGCTTGTCATTGAAACTCTGTGGCCATAATATGAATATGTTTGTTCGGCACAACGTGGGACTCCGGTCCAAAACTTGATACAATGCCTGTGCAATAGGGCCCTGTCCGGTCCTGGGGAGGAGCGCCCCAACGTACTTGTTAACCGAGGGAGTATGGACTCTTGGTGCTTGGCATAGCACACCTGACATGCAAGATTGTGAATAAGTGCCTCCTGTTTGACTTGATAAGTTTGACTTGACATGATATGATAAGTTTGTTCTTGTGAACACATGAACTCTGTTTGAATATGGCCAATCTCTTCTGACATGATTTTATTCTTGAAATATCTGTCCATTGTATATGGAACTCGACAATTGATCTGATATGATATCCGTTCTACTTTGCTATTCAACTTGTTAGAAAAGCATGCATTGTCAGCATACTCATAAGCATATCTGCCTATATAAAATGTTAATCATGTATACTAGTGCCCGCACGTGATTGAGATATAAATCCTACTGAGCTAGTTCGCTCACCCCTATCATCCTGCCCTTTTTCAGGTAGTGATGAAGAACCAGTGGAGTCGGATGGGACTGGGCAAGAGTGACGAGCACCCGTCCTAGAATAGATGACAGTTTAGAAATAGAAATTTGAGTAGTCTATGTAATAGTGAAACTTTTGTGGAAGTTTATTTGAATGATGGACCCTTTGGTTAATTCTTCTTATGTGAGGTTGTATCTAGTTGAATGAAATGAATTAAAGTATACTAATGGTGACCATATTATAGTCTTGAATGTGTTATTATATTCGACTGTGACTCTGCACTATTCAACTGTGATACGCCGGTTTGTATCGTTCACGTCCCCCGGTATTTATTCCGCTGCTAAATATCGGGGCGTGACAGTTGGTATCAGAGCCTGAACTTTAGGGTCCAAGGGATTAGGAATATGGAATGAAACTAGATTACACGAGTCAAAACCTGTCGTACCTAATGTGAGCTTGGGTAGAGCCATGGGAATAAAAGTCACATGTGATATATTTAGATGACTAACTCACATTATTATCTTGAAGGTGATTATTACCACAATGGCCGCAGAACGTGCCCAGGCTAGGGACATGCAAAGAACCATACAGAACTTGACTCAGGCTATCTTACAAGCCACCCAGGGTGGAGGTAATCGCGGAGCCGGTGAGCTCCACCGGAATTTTCGGAACATGGATCCACCTAGGTTTGAAGGGAGTACTAACCCAGATGTTGCTGAACACTGGGTTAAAGAGATTGAAAGGATATTCAGGGTTATGCAATGCACAGACCAGAACAAGGTACTCCTGGCAACTTTCCAGTTGGAAAAGGATGCCAGGGCATGGTGGGAGTCGGTAGAAGCAACCCTCAATGGACAACAACTTACATGGGCTCAGTTCATTGAGCGTTTCAACGCCAAGTACTTTTCTGAGAGGGTCCAAGAACGGAAAGCAGCCGAATTTGCGGCTTTAAAGCAGAGAGGACTTAATGTGGCTGAGTATGAAGCCCAATTCTCTCGGCTGTCCCGATACGCTGTTCACTTGATTGGGACAGAAAGAATGAAGGCGAAACGCTTTCTGAATGGCTTGAGGCCCCAGTTCATCACCCAACTGGCGCCAATGGACATTCAAACTTATGCTGAAATGGTTAAGAAGGCTCAACTACTGGAAGATGCCATGGAGACTGCTGAAAGGATTAAGGGAAAATCCGTGAAACGGGAACAAGTGTCTTCTGCTGGGAGGTATCAGCCGACTATTGGGAAGAAAAGGCCCAGTGGCGGGGTAAATGAACCAGCGGATAAAAAGCCGAAGGAGCTAGGTAAGCAAGTAATGGTGGCAACAGGAGAGAGGTGCAAACATTGTGACAGAGCTGGTCATCGGACTGAAGAATGCTGGAGAGCGCAAGGGAGATGCCTACGCTGTGGGAGTCGTGACCATAGGATCTCGGACTGCCCAATGTTGAAAGAACAAGCCCCTCATGACAAACGTCAAAATGGACAGAAGAGGCAAGGCCGACTGCAAGCTGTCCAGGAACCAGAAACTGCTGAAGAAGGAGGTATCGTGGAAGGTACACTTACTATTCTTTCCCGACCTGCTTATGTTCTCTTTGATACGGGAGCTACGCACTCCTTCATTTCTCAAACATTTGTTGATACCCTATCTGTGAAACCAGTCCCAATGAAATCCGAATAGTTGTGTCAACCCCGATTGGTCCGGGTACCAATCTTACAAACCATATACCATCCAGTGAGGTGTTGATTGAAACCCAAAACCTACCAGCAAATTTAATATGTATGGACATGGCAGGGTATGATGTGATACTGGGAGCAGACTGGATGTCTGAACATGGGGCTAGTATAAATTGCAGGAGAAGTCGGGTAACTTTTAGCCAGTACCCAAAACTAGTGTTCACAGGGGATAGAAACCGCAGGAGATTGTCACTTATCTCTGCACTGCAAGCCAAAAGGATGATGAGGAAAGGTTGTATGGCCTTTCTTGCTGCTGTAGTCATTGCAAAGAAGGAAGTCAAGGTAGAGGACATCCATGTCGTCAGCGAATACGCTGATGTTTTCCCCGAAGACTTGCCAGGAATTCCTCCGGAGCGAGAGGTCGATTTTACCATCGAATTGGTCCCTGGTGCAGCACCGGTATCTAGGGCACCATATAGAATGTCCCCCGCAGAACTGAAGGAATTAAAAGAGCAACTGATGGAACTGTTAGAGAAGGGTTTCATCCGACCAGCACATCACCATGGGGTGCACCTGTCCTCTTCGTCAAGAAGAAAGATGGGTCGATGAGACTATGCATAGATTACAGACAACTGAATCAGTTAACCATCAAGAACAAATACCCTCTGCCGAGAATTGATGAGTTGTTTGATCAATTATCGGAGCTAGGTACTTCTCTAAAATAGATCTCCGATCCGGTTATCATCAATTGAGGATCAAAGGAGAAGACATTCACAAGACTGCCTTCCGAAGCAGGTATGGGCATTATGAATTTATTGTTATGCCTTTTGGACTAACAAATGCCCCTGCAGTTTTCATGCAGCTGATGAATAGCATTTATCGCCCATATCTTGATAAGTTTGTGGTAGTATTCATCGATGATATATTGATTTATTCCAAAACAAAGGAAGAGCATGAGGAGCATTTGAGGATTTCATTGCAGATTTTGAGGGAGAACAAATTATATGCCAAGTTGAGTAAATGTGAATTCTGGCTTGAGGAGGTATCCTTTCTAGGGCATGTGGTGACCAAAGATGGTATCGCTGTTGATCCATCAAAGGTTGAGGCTGTGTTGAAATGGGAAAGACCGACAAGCGTCACAGAGATCAGGAGTTTTCTGGGATTAGCTGGGTATTATCGAAGGTTTATAAAGGATTTCTCAAAGATTGCAGTACCATTAACCAAGCTGACCCGGAAGGAAAATCCGTTTGTGTGGACTGATGATTGCGAGGGAAGTTTCAACAACTTGAAGAAGTGTCTGACTACTGCTCCTGTCCTCGCCTTACCCACTGAAGAGGGAGGATTTGAAATTTATTCAGATGCTTCTGGTACTGGACTGGGATGTGTCTTAATGCAACAAGGGAAGGTAATAGCTTATGCTTCCAGACAGTTGAAGATCCACGAAGTGAACTATCCGGTTCATGACCTGGAGTTAGCCGCCGTAGTATTCGCCTTGAAGATCTGGAGGCATTATATCTATGGTGAGCAATTTAAAGTCTTTTCTGACCACAAGAGTTTGAAATACCTGTTCTCACAGAAGGAGCTTAACATGAGACAAAGAAGGTGGTTAGAGTACCTTAAGGACTTTGACTTTTCCATCCAATATCACCCTGGGAAAGCCAATGTAGTGGCAGACGCTCTAAGTAGACAACCAGGAACTGTGCTAGCTAGTATGATGCTGGGCGAATGGAAGTTACTGGAGCAATTTGCAAGTCTGAATTTAGACATGGAAAAGAAGGAGAAACAAGTAATGATTTCCAATCTCCAGATACAATCCGGTCTACTGACCGAAATCCAGGAGAAACAGGGAGAAGATCCATTCTTAGTTCAGATCAGGGAGAAGCTAGAACAAAGACCCGACTTTACTCTATCAGCAGAGGGAAGATTATTATTCAGAGGTAGAACATGTGTCCCTGATCATGAAGAACTCAAGAAGAGGTTACTGAATGAAGCTCACCAGTCCAAATATACGATTCATCCAGGATCAACAAAGATGTACCAAGATTTAAAAAGGTCGTACTGGTGGCCAAACATGAAGAGGGATGTGGCCGATCATGTGGCATACTGTTTAACATGCATGAAAGTCAAAGCCGAGCACTTTCGTACAGCTGGTGGACTGCTACCACTAGAAATCCCGAGTGGAAGTGGGATAGTATCGGTATGGACTTTATCATGGGATTGCCCAAGACTAGAGGTGGTATGGATGCAATTTGGGTAATCGTTGATCGATTGACTAAGTCGGCTCACTTCTTGCCGATCAAGAGTACATGGTCAGTGGATGTGTTGGCCGCTCTATATGTTAAGGAAGTAGTTAGACTGCATGGGTTCCATCTAGCATAATATCAGATCGGGACCCTAGATTTACTTCACACTTCTGGAAGGGTTTACAAGCAGCAATGGGTACTAAACTAAACTTTAGTACTGCCTTCCATCCTCAGACTGACGGACAAACTGAAAGGACCAATCAAATTGTGGAGGATATGCTTCGTGCTCTGGTGCTGGATTTCAAAGGTCGATGGGATGATCAGTTGTACTTGATGGAGTTTGCTTATAACAACAGCTATCAGGCTAGTATCAAGATGGCTCCATTTGAAGCCTTATATGGCAGGAGTTGCAGATCACCCCTTTGTTGGGAAGAGGTTGGGGAGAACCAATGGGTTGGACCCGACTTGATTGAGGCAACTGTCCGGAAGGTTCAGATTGTCAGGGAACGTCTGAAGATAGCACAATCCAGGCAGAAAAGTTATGCAGACAAGAGAAGGAGAGAACTGGAATTTCAGGTTGGCGAACATGTTTTCTTGAAGGTCTCACCTTCGAGGGGAATACAAAGATTTGGGATCAAAGGAAAACTAAGTCCCAGATTTATAGGGCCATTTGAAATTTTGGAAAGAATTGGTCAGGTGGCGTATAGACTTGCACTACCTCCGCAACTGGCAAACGTGCATAATGTGTTCCACATATCCATGCTGCGGAAGTACTTATTCAATGCCGACCATGTAATTGACCACGAGGACTTGGAGATTCGGGAGGACCTGACTTATGAAGAGAAGCCGATCAAACTGTTGGATCGGAAGATTCAGCGACTCAGGAATCGTACCATACCTATGGTGAAGGTTCAATGGAGTCGAGACGGAGTTACTAATGCTACCTGGGAAACAGAGGAAAGAATGAAGAAAAACCACCCGGAACTATTCTCAGGTACGGACTACACCATTATGCTTAAATTTGGGGACCAAATTTCTTAAGTGGGGGAGGATGTAACACCCCGGAAATTTAGCAATTTAAAAATTTCAGAATTTAGAGGGATAAAATAAATAAACGTATTGGAGACTTCCAATACCATGTGTTAATGACCTATTAATAAGATTGGGCCAATAGAGCATATTTGGCCCAAGGATATGAACAAACTAGGACAGAAATTGCCCAGAAATTCGTGTATGTAATTATGCAGTAATTAGGGAGGGTAATTTAGGGTCATATTATGGATGAGTAGTCATGTAAGGTAAGCCAAAACCGAACTCAATCCCAATTGGTGGTTTCCTAAACCTTGGCTACCTCTTTTGAGTAAAGGAATCCCAGATTTTCTGGAAACTAGGAAACAGAGCTCGTAGCCCCTTTCCTAGCATCATTAGGACTCTTAACAACATCCTAAAACTATAAGAACTCGTCCCTAAACTCTTGGGGAAGGTTTAACAACGAAGTTGGAGTCGTTTGGAAGCAAGCAAGAACTTCTGAGGAGCAGGAGAAAGGCTGGGAATCCGGAGCTTCATCCCCTGCATCCTCTGTTGCGTCCAGAACATCAACAGGTTTTAGATCTTCGTAAAGGTAGGTGTTCTCGGGCCAAGATTAAAGAAAACCAATGCCAACATGTAGTTCTTTGAGTCTAGGATCATTTGCACTTGATTTGCCCAATTTTCATGGAGTATTCATCGTGTATTGGTGATTTTCCCGAAGTCTTGCACAGTTAGGGCTTTTCTCGTTCGTCATATTGTGCACACGATTCAAGACCAAATTTGACTAAACTTTCTTCATGAAAGTTCTTTTACTTGAAGTCACGATCATCTTCTATGTTGGACGTTTTGTCCAAAGGATTTTCGTTAGAGAGTTAGGAGCATGATAAGAGAGTCTCTGTTTGATACTGTGATTTCGGGTTTCACTTGATTTTTGTTCTTCACATGTTTTCTCGGGATTCGAGACCGAATTCGATCAAACCCTCAACATAAAAATTCTTCTACTAGTTGTCTTCTTCATCTTTCATGTTGAACGTTTTGTCCAAATGTCAATCGTTAGAGAGTTATAAGAGTTTGAAGTGAATCGCTGCATGGCATGTGTTTTCAGGTCTCACATGACTCTTAAGTTTTGTTCTGGAAGGACTCTAGTGTCGACACTACTTGGACTAGTGTCGACACACTGTCCCAAGGCAGCCCAGAGAGTGTTCTGGGAAGCCCTCTAGTGTCGACACTACTTGGACTAGTGTCGACACCCTGTCCCAAACAGCCCAGAAAGTGTTCTGGGAAGGCCATCTAGTGTCGACACTGCCTCATCTAGTGTCGACACACTGTCCCAGTTTTTACCCAGGGAGTTCTGGGAAACTGATCTAGTGTCGACACTACCCTATCTAGTGTCGACACACTGTCCCATGTTTTCCAGAAGGGTTCTGGAATCTGTCTCTAGTGTCGACACTACCTGAACTAGTGTCGACACTACCTGACCAGTTTTGCCTGATTTTGTCTTGGGTTTGGAGCATGGTGTCGACACCACCTGATCTAGTGTCGACACTACCCTTACAAGTTTTTTTTATAATTTGGGTCTAATCATTTCATGATGTCTTCAAGCATGTACATGATGTTATATAGTATGCATGGACTTAAAATAAATCAAACCATTGAAGGAAATGGTAATGACATGAATATGATTCTAATGTGTAATTTTGATTGTTCTTATGATCATTGGATTATCTTGTGATCTTGCTTATTGTCAATTGATAAGATAAGAATATGTTATGAATGTGGGGATGAATACATGATTAGTATGGACATGTTAGTGGTGATTTGCATATGAGTTTCATGGTTTCATGTTTCCCGGTGTTCAATTGATTATTTGTCATATGCATACATGTTAGGAAAGTACATGTTCTACATATGATCTGTCTTTAGAAACACCCTCATGTCAAGACATTAATGAATTATGAAATATAAGATACGACGTTATCCTGCCTTGTTCTTTTGAGCTGTTTGTCATTCCTTGACTCTATGAGTGATCATGTTCTTTTTACTATGAGCTTGTCATTGAAACTCTGTGGCCATAATATGAATATGTTTGTTCGGCACAACGTGGGACTCCGGTCCAAAACTTGATACAATGCCTGTGCAATAGGGCCCTGTCCGGTCCTGGGGAGGAGCGCCCCAACGTACTTGTTAACCGAGGGAGTATGGACTCTTGGTGCTTGGCATAGCACACCTGACATGCAAGATTGTGAATAAGTGCCTCCTGTTTGACTTGATAAGTTTGACTTGACATGATATGATAAGTTTGTTCTTGTGAACACATGAACTCTGTTTGAATATGGCCAATCTCTTCTGACATGATTTTATTCTTGAAATATCTGTCCATTGTATATGGAACTCGACAATTGATCTGATATGATATCCGTTCTACTTTGCTATTCAACTTGTTAGAAAAGCATGCATTGTCAGCATACTCATAAGCATATCTGCCTATATAAAATGTTAATCATGTATACTAGTGCCCGCACGTGATTGAGATATAAATCCTACTGAGCTAGTTCGCTCACCCCTATCATCCTGCCCTTTTTCAGGTAGTGATGAAGAACCAGTGGAGTCGGATGGGACTGGGCAAGAGTGACGAGCACCCGTCCTAGAATAGATGACAGTTTAGAAATAGAAATTGAGTAGTCTATGTAATAGTGAAACTTTTGTGGAAGTTTATTTGAATGATGGACCCTTTGGTTAATTCTTCTTATGTGAGGTTGTATCTAGTTGAATGAAATGAATTAAAGTATACTAATGGTGACCATATTATAGTCTTGAATGTGTTATTATATTTGATTGTGACTCTGCACTATTCAACTGTGATACGCCGGTTTGTATCGTTCACGTCCCCCGGTATTTATTCCGCTGCTAAATATCGGGGCGTGACATTTGGTCTTATAGGTTTACTAATGTACTTTATATTCAAGCAATTAATGTATGATCCGTTCATTTAAAATCATGTGTTGAATCCATTATTAAAAGGGAGTTTTGAACATGATTAGTTGTTGCTATTTTTTTTTTAATATTCATGTTTAGTATATAGATGTTTATTAATTAAGAGATGTTAGTTCCTGTCCCTTTAAATTATTTGATCGAAATTACTGTAATAATATTGAACATTCTTATATAAGTGGGAGATGACTGTAGGACTCTATGTCTACTTTCGTTCTTATTATATGGAGAATGTTTATTATTATGGTAATATCTTGAATGTCTATCTGATATTATAGTCTCACATTTATAGATGATTATTCACGATATGCATATGTCTATCTGATCCCTCACCGCTATGAAGCATTAGATTGTTTCAAACACTTCTTGGCAGTGGTTGAGAATTAATTAGGGAAAATCATAAATGTAATATCTTGAATGTTCGAATTGTAGTTTACCGGGTTTGGGGGCCAGTGTGCGGCCCATTAGTTGAGTTGGTATGTGTACATGTGTGTTTGATGCTTTGTGTAGCAGGGTGTGAGGCTTGGGGGCTGGGAAACCTCAGCCCAACAGACGTCTGGCGGGTTCATTAAGAACACGACCAACACAGGCATCACAATTCTTCATGAACGCTCCACCTGCTACGTCGCGATTTAACACAGCTTTTATCTGGGTGCGGCTGCATGCGCGCCGCGTGGCGCATGCAAGGTCACCGGGCTTAATTGCGATGACTAGATACGTCGCGTTTTAAACGCGACGGCCTGATACATTGCAATTTAACCTACATCTTGTTTGGGCTCCCAGCCCTTGCCAAACAGTGCGGGTTGCACTGCTCGACTGCAGGGAGTGCTAGGGGAAAGTTTTGTTGGTGATTGGAGGCTATTGAGTTGTTTCTCGGCATGCTTCCGGCGAGAGGAGGTGCTTCGGAGCACGGACAACACCGGGACGGTGTCGTTATCGCGTTCTTCATACTGGTAGGGGAAGTTTATCCTGTTTTCACTTGTGTGGGTTGTGTAGGTTAGGATTTGAGGATTTTGTTTAGGGAATCACTTATACATGATAGTAAGCATGATTAGGATCTTATGTGAATGGTTATTTCCTACTTTACATGCTTGTATCACCATTTGGTGTGATTTTCAGAATGAGAAAATAAGGTAGGGTTCTTCTGTCTGAAAGGCGACGGACCCAGACATCACGTTTCAGAACGCGACGACCCGTCTGGTCACAATTCAGACCTTATAGGCGACGGATTAGTCCATCGTGATTCATGCTTCGATTAGTGTCCACTGTGTTGGTCGAGATTTATAATGTGGCCACTCGAGCTATGGGGTTCTGTGGCAAGTCTGTTTGTTTTTTGTTGTACATTGCTTGAGCAGTATTGGTTAAGCAATGTAGAGCTTGCAAGGGGTGTGTTGGTTTATATCGTGGTTGAAATCGTTGGGTTTGCTTGGATATGCGTGCATAGCAAGTTGGGTTATTTGTGAGCCAAGCACAAGGTGCTCGAGGTTTGTCCCAGTACGGTGTGTACCATCAAGGTTTGTGTCGTCTTCCTGGACACCCTTACTCCTGAGTTTGAGTTGTACGTCTGGCTGAGGGAAAGACGGCAGTGGGCAGCGCCTAGTGTTTGTGGGTGTGCAGTCACTTGTAGTGCGCTCGTGGTTGTAGGACGGACACCAGTAGACATACTGGTCCCCAGCTAGTCCTGTTTCCAGTGCCTCACTTTAGCGAGCTCAGGATGGAGTCCCTAAAGGTATCAAGCATGGGCCTGCAGACATGTGCTTTGCAGAAGTGGTGTTGGTTGGTCTCCATAGTTCTTGACCTTGTTGAGGTGGAGCGGCAGCTAGACCTTTCGTCCGTGGTTGGGAGACAGAGAGGTAGTCTTGTGTTGTTTGTCTGAGTCAATGGCTGGTGTCACAAACTTGTTCTCGTGGCTCGTGTGCGGCGTGCCCTTCTTTAGCTTGTACACGTGTATGTGACTTTCTGTTTATTTAAATTATATTTTTAGTACCATGTGTAGGTAGTGTTACTTTTTAATTGCTTATAAGCCTTGTTTACTTTATTTTCTTGTATATCATTCTCTCAGCTTTTGGGGAGTTTCCCTACTGAGACAGTGACATGTGAGGCTCACCCCTTCTTCTTCCAGGTGAAGGAGAGCAGAAGGGTTCCCATCCCTCTTCTAGTTTGTGACCGCACAGTAGCGGAGTCGGGCCTATGCCACCAGCAGAGTAATTTCCTACTTGTTGTGTGCCTTGAGGGTTTTGTCCTAGGCATTTGTACTCTGTAATTAGACTTTGGTTCAGAACTAGATATGTACATTTCATGTGAATATGTGTACGATATGGAATCTCATATATGCTCAGCCTGTTCTTTTATATTTTAATGGACATGTGTGTGTTGATATCCCTTGCGAGGCTTTGGCCTATTTGCGGGAGACAGAGTCGTGTCAGGCATGTTATTGGGTTAACGGGCCTGAACAGTGAGGACTATCACAGTTGGTATCAGAGCAAGGTCTGTGTAAATATGAAGGAACAAGAAATGTACATAGCCTGTCTTTACTATAGTCTACTGCTAGTAGTTGGTCCTATTTTTTTAATGATATTTTTGTGTGCTATATGGTTGGAATGATGTATGTGTAGGATTAGAAATGGTTGATAGGAGAGATTGGGGAGGTGGTGGAGATGAGCCAGAGGAGTCCACACATCAGATGATAGAAAGGTTATGGGAAAGTATTACGCAGATTCAGACACGGTTAGATCAGCAGCCACCGGTTCAGCCATCGGTTATAGCACCACCAGTTGAGGAGGAGGCAGTACCGGTACCGCTAGTACCACCACCATTTGGAGTTTAGGTACCATCTGTTGTACCTTTACCCCCAGTTGTGCCAGTGTGACCAGCTAGCGTGGAGGAGTCTACGGTATTAGTGGAAAGGTTCCTACGGTTGCAGCCACCTACGTACTCTGGAGGTCCGAATTCAGACACGGTGGAGCATTGAGTGCATGAAATAGATAGAGTCTTTGTCACTATGAGATGTCCACAGGCCGATAGAGTGATATTGGCAACCTACCAGTTGCGGAGATTTGCACAAGAGTGGTGGAGGCTCAAGATACAGACCGTGTTTGCAGGTTGGGCGGAGGATACAATCACTTGGAAAGAATTCCTTGAAGTGTTCAACAATACATTCTTTCCGGTGCAAATTCAGCAAGCTAAGAGGGAGCAGTTCAGGACATTACAGCAAGGAAATTTGTTAGTATTGGAGTATCAAATAAGATTTATGGCTTTGAGTAGGTGTAACGACCCTCCTTATACTGGTACGATTATACCAATTCACATCAATATAAAGGGCGTTATTACATTAGGATATTTACCCAACACAACACAATAGGTCGAGATATACATATATAACAATAGAGTACAGCGGAAATAAAAGGTCAATCCTATTCCATCAACATTCACATATTCCACAATCTATATAGCAAATGTAAATAACCATTGTCCATAATTATTACAAGTCCATATGAAATAACATTGTTTACATACTATGAAAAGAAAATGTGACTATGTAGCAGTCTCCACAAAAGCAGCTACTCCTCACGCTCGGAGTCGCTCCTCACTATGTCCTCCTCAAGAATGGGGACACCTATCTCACCTGTAAGTCAAAGCAAGTATGAGTCTTCCAAAAAGAAAGACTCAACAAGTAATCTACAAGCATATCCTTACACATATCTCATACACATACTAATCTAATTAACAATAAAGGGAACACAAGGCACAAGCTTCATGTTAATTAAGCAAATACATATGAACAACCTTCACATGCTTTCTACACATAATATATAACATGATTCATGGTTTCAAATTCTATTCATATCATCTCACAATTATACACAATTTGATCATGGGAATATGCACATAGTAACTAGCAAACCTAGCATGATATCTAATCATTTTCACATGCTTTTGTAACACTTATTCACATCTTAAGCTTGCTGTTTTAACATAAATATATCACATTCACATGTTTTCACATCATTTCACATGCTATCACATTCACATAACACTATCACATGTTCACATTTCACAGTTTCACAATTTTCACATTTTTACACTTAATTTGTTATGACACATAGCCCGAACCATCATAAAGAAGGACACACATTCACATAACACATACCCGTTACCTAGGCAATACAGTGATGAATCTTGTTAACTGTGCAGAACCGAGAGAAGTCCTCTCCACCCTAACCAGTGGTACTTGTCCACCTCCAGGATTTCATCCTAATGCTCATAGGATATCACATACACATTGAGCCTTCCCATAGGGACTTTTCTACAGTACGACTCTACAGCCTTCTATGGTAGCAGTGTCAATCTCGGCACAGTTACACATTAACACTTATTCACATGTTCTCAATTACTTATATGCATACTTTAACTCATTCACATGCACTTTAAACAATTAGACATGCTTCAGTTTACAGAACTTAATATTACTATTTCACAGTGGCAATTTAACCATAATAGATCTTAATCATGCTGCAAATCACTAAATTTTACATGATTTGAGTTAAACATGCTTAATACGGACTAATTTCCTTTGTTAAAACACAAACAGTACCTACTGTCATCCAAACAGTATCAAATTTTTATCACAGACTCTACACATGTAATATGTCATTTGTCAATTTTTACAGATTTTTTGCAATAGTAAATCTATTTTGAATTTTTCAAACAGGCTTCATGCAAATTTAACAAAATAATCCATTCACATGTTAGACAGTACAACAATCGGTTTTAACAGGTCCAGAACATGAAAACAGTCACTCTAAGGTCAAGATAATTTTTGTAACCCTAACATGCAACAAAACTATTTATTCCGAATTAACCTCAATCAAAACATGCTTATTTCCTCAATACAGAAATTATATTACATAAAACCCTATTCACTCATTCGACAGAACCTCATGATATGACCTAAAGACAGTATCCAACCAACCACAAATTTTACAGCATGTTGAGATATCCAAAAGTCTGAAAAACATCACACAGACATGATAACCGTAATTCTGTGAAAACAGATGAACTTGACGGCAAGGGCCTTGCCGCCAACAAGGGTTAACGGCAAACTATGATGCCATTAACTCAAGAACTTGGCGGCAATAAGGTTGCCGTCAACCTCCTGTCTACAGAAAGTGCAGATTGAACGCAAATAAAATGGAGAATTGGGGGTTCCAGGACACAAATAAAATTCTGAAAAATTCTTGAGTCCTAAAGGACATGTGTAGGGATGTTAACCCTCAATTACTTGCATGAAAATAAATCTCTAATGAGATTATTTGGTCAAATAAGCCCACCTCGGCCAAGCCAAGAAGGTGACACTTTCAACCCCGAATCAACTCTTCACGCCTGGACAGAAGATGCCCGGAGTCGGGGAAGCTTGAGCAACCCTAGGAGCTCCTTCCAGTCACAGTAGATCACCGGAAGAACCCTCACACGTCGGATCAAGCCTTGCAAACTCACTAGTTTTCTCACAAGAAAACCCTAGCTTCCTCTCAACCCGAAAGTCTTAATCTGGCCGAAAGCTGATGGTTTTATAGGGCTAATGGGTCGGGGTACACTTAGGATTAGGTTTCCTACCGTTGGGGGGTAGTTTCCTAATCAAGAACCTAGAAAAATGCAGTCATTTTCAGATCTGGAATTGCAACATAATCGGAGAAGTAAACGACCACATTGCTGTCGTTAACAGGAAATCGGCGTCCATCGATCTGGACGTCAATATGAAGTCAACGGCACACTGGTTGCCATCAACCTGATGTTAACGTCAATGGATGTTGATGTTAACAGGGATTTCAGGCAGAAAATAGAAATATCAAGTAAACCTACATACACAATACATACAATATGCACAACATTATTTAAATATAATATACACAATATAATATGCACTGAAATAAACACATATATACATATGCATATAGGTAAATAATAACATGCTATTTACAACAAATATCATATGCATATAAATAAACATGATATGAATAAAGTTCGAGGGCCTTACACCCTCTCCCCCTAAAAGAAAACTTTGTCCTCGAAGTTAGAACAGAAATACTAACCAAACAAATAGGGATACTTCTTCATCATGGTGTCCTCAAGCTCCCATGTAGCCTCCTCCCGCGAGAAGTTCCTCCATAACACCTTCACGGATTCAATACTCTTGTTCCTAAGGTGCTGAACCTTCTGATCTGGGATAGCTACTGGTTGCTCTACATACGACAAGTCTGGCTGAATCTCTCCACTGGCTCGTGACTAATAACATGCGACGGATCTCACACGTATCTCCTGAGCATAGACATGTGGAAAACTGGGTGCACACTCGCTAGCGTGGGGGTAAAGCTAGCTCATATGCAACGCTGCCATCCGCCTGAGAATCTCAAATGGGCCAATGAATCTAGGACTCAACTTACTGTGCCTGCCAAACCTGATAATGCCTCGGGTAGGCGAAACCTTGAGAAAAACAAGCTCGCCAACCTCGAACTCCAAATCCTTCCTCCTGTTGTCGGCGCAGCTCTTCTGCCTATCCTGCGCCGCAACCAACCTCTGCCTGATAAGCTGAATCTTATCCGAAGTCTCCTGCACCAACTCTGGACCAACTAGTTGCCTATCACCTGTCTCCACCCAACACAAAGGAGATCTACAGGGTCTCCCATATAGAGCCTTAAATGGAGCCATACCGATGCTTGCATGAAAACTATTGTTGTAGGCGAACTCCACAAGAGGTAGATGACGCTCCTAATCACCCTTCCAATCAAGCACACATGCTCTCAACATATCCTCGAGCGTCTGGATCGTCCTTTCAGACTGTCCATCTGTCTGGGGATGAAACACCGAACTAAGCTTCAGCTAAGAACCCAAAGCCTCCTAAAGACCCTGCCACAGCCTCGATGTAAAGCTCGGGTCTCGGTCAGAGATAATAGACTTCGGCACAACATGCAACCTCACAATGTTTCCAACATACAACCTAGCCAAACTCTCCACGGACTGCTTCTTCTTCATAGGCAAGAAATGCACCGTCTTGGAGAAACGATCTACAATCACCCAAATCGAGTCATTGCCCTTGGCTGATCTGGGCAAACCCGTCACAAAATCCATAGTGATTGCTTCCCACTTCCACACAGGTATCTCCATCTTCTGCATAAGGCCAGATGGTCTCTAATGCTCGGCCTTCACCTGCTGACATACCAAACACTTGGACACGAACTCGGCCACATCCTTCTTCATACCAGACCACTAGAAAGATCTGGATGAATGGAAAACCTTGAGCTGTGAGCTTCTGCAAGTACACACTCATGAACATCCGCAACATCAGGAACACAAACTCGGTGCTGAAATCTAATAACACCATCCTCATCACGAGCAATGCCTACCTTGCCCACCATCTTCTGAAGCCTGGGGTCAGCTCTCTACTGCTTGATCACCTCATCCAGAACTGTGGATTGGATAGACAACGAGCCACGAAAGCCTGAAACAACTGTGGCTCTAACTCAGTCATAGCACATGCCGCATCCTCAAGCATCTTCCAATCCTGCTAAAGCAATGACCTCTTCTGCTGAGAGCATCCGCTAAGACATTCACCTTCTCTGGATGGTACTGAAGATCGAAGTCATAGTCCTTAAGAAACTCAATCCATCTTCTCTGCCGCAGGTTCAACTCCTCCTGAAAAAAGAGATATCTCAGACTCTTGTTGTCAGTGAACACCTCGAACTTGACACCATAAAGATAGTGTCTCCAGATCATCAGTGCATGAACCACTGTTGCTAGCTCAAAATCATGGGTTGGATAGTTACGCTCATGCTCCTTTAACTGGTGAGAAGCATATGCAACTACCTTACCATGATGCATCAACAACACACCAAGACCAATCTGTGAAGCATTAGAGTAGATAGCAAAACCCTCTGCACCACTCGGCAAGATCAACACAGGTGCAGATGTAAGCTTCATCTTCAGCAACTGAAAACTACTCTCACCATCCTCAGACCACACAAACTTCACACCCTTCCTGGTTAGCTTAGTCAAAGGTGCGGCGATAGAGGCAAAGCCTTCAATGAATCGCCTATAATAGCCTGCTAAACCAAGAAAACTCTGAATCTCTGATGGTGTCCTTGGAGTCTCCCAATCTAACACTGCCTGGACCTTCGCCGGATCAACAACAACTCCAGTGCCTGAGATAACATGCCTAAGGAAATGAACCTCGCGCATCCAGAAATCGCACTTGCTGAACTTAGCATACAGCTTGTGCTCTCGGTGAACCTCCAGAACAACCCTCAAATGCTCACGGTGTGCAGCCTCATCAGGGGAATAGACTAACACATCGTCAATGAACACCACTACAAAGCTATCCAAATATGGTCTAAACACCCTGTTCATGAGATCTATGAACGCTATAGGGGCGTTGGTCAGACCAAATGGAAGCACAAGAAACTCATAGTGTCCATAACGAGTCCTGAAAGCCATCTTGGACACATCTTCACCCTTAATCCTCAACTGATGATAGCCAGACTGCAGATCAATCTTGGAAAACACCGATGCATTCTGCAGCTAATCAAACAAATCATCTATGTCGGGCAAAGGATACCTGTTCTTCACTGTCACCTAGTTGAGCTTCCTGTAATCAATGCACAGCCTGAGGGAACCATCCTTCTTCTTCACGAACAATACAGGTGCGCCCCATGGTGACACACTAGGGCGAATAAATCCCTTGTCCAGTAGATCCTGCAACTACTTCTCAGCTTGGCTAACTCCACAGGTGCCATGAGATAAGGAGCCTTAGAGATAGGAGAGGTGCCTGGAAGCAATTCTATAGTGAAGTCTATCTTCCTAGACAGTGGCAATCTAGACAAATCATCAGAGAACACGTATGGAAACTCCTGCACTACCTCAATCTCCTCAAGGGTCGGTGACTGATTGGCCTTTGGAATTAAGACCACACTTGCAAGAAATGCATCACAACCTTGTTCACCATCCTCATCGCCTTTAGGGTGGAGATCACAAACTTTCCCGCTAAGTTCCTTGGCAATGGATGTGAGAACTCATCCTCACCAGGAATACAGAAAGTAATCTTCTTCCCTCTACAATCCACCAAGGCATAGTGCTCCTCAAGCCAATCCAGACCTAGAATGGCATCATAGTCCTTCATCTTGAGCAAGTAGAAGCACCCATCTAAGCCTCGGTCCTCAGTGCACACAGGTAAGGATGGAATACACTTTCTGGTCTCTACCGTATCTGCCGGTGTGTGCACAGACAAAGGAACCTCTAACTCCTCAGCTCGACTTCTGACTCTACTGCTAACTTCTTGGCAAACCGCTCGGAAACAAACAAGTGTGTGGCACCCATATCAAACAACACCCGAGCATGCACACACATGACTAAAACTGTACCTTCTGTGACATTCTCAGCTGCTGCATCCTCTCGGGCTAGTGCAAACACTCAAGCTTGGGCTCGAGGCCTTCCTGGTCTTCTTGTCACTAGCACTGCTACTACTGCCGCTGTTGAGGCTGGCGCTCCTCGCTGAACACCCTGCTGCTGTCTGGGACAATCTTGGATCTGGTGCTCGGTACTGCCACACATGAGACACTTCCTGCCAACTTCCAACACTCGGTACCGCCTTGTGCTCCTCCGTAGTGAGGACACATCTTCTTATCGCTAGGCCTGAAACTGGGAGACCGTGGTGCAACTGCTGCTGACTCGATGCCACTGGACACTGCGGTGACTAGTACACTGCCTTCTTCCTGTCCTGCCTCTAGAACGGTGGCACTGACTCTTCTGCGCTGCCCTCTTCTCCTCCAGGACTGGTCCATCTCGCTTTCCTGCCTGCACAATGCGCTGAGAGCCTTGTCCAAAGTGCGGTGGTCAAAAGCCACAAGCCTCGACCTCAGTGATGGTTTGAGCCCATCACAAACTTCTTGCCTTCCTGCAATCATCAGCAACTATACGGGGAGCTATTTAGAAAGCTCGGCAAACCTGGCTCATACTCCAACACCGTCATGGAGCCCTGAGTGAGAGAGAGAGAAACTCCTACTCCATCTTGTCCTTGATGTGCTGGGGATGAATTGACCCGAAAAAGCCTCGTAAACTCAGCCCAAGTCACCTCAATCGCACCATCCTCATACCTGGTACGAAGTATAGAGGCCACCAAACATCGGCTCTCTCCTGAAAAAAACAACCCATAAGAACATCTAAATAAAACCCTTAACCTACACAAGTGCATATATTTATGTACATGTAGCATGTAGGTAGCCAGGCTGACTTTGTCTTCCTCAGCACCACCTGATGGCTCGAAAAATATTCTCCACTTTCATCCAACTCTCCGCTAAGAGGGGCTGACACTCCCCTTAAAAGAAGGCAGAGCCATCCTCTTAAACCTCTCCATGATGGAAGGCCCATCATGGCCATGCTCCTGAAGAACTGGAGTTGGAGCCTAAGCCTGAGACCATAAGCAACATATAAGCAACATATAAACAATAATACATTCAACAAAACAAACTACTCCTATTTAACCACTCTAATCTGAGCCTGCAGTGCCGCCTGAGTCTGCGCCTGAGTCTGCATTGCCTGGACCAGGCCTTGCATGAACACGCCATAATCCACAAGTGGTGGTGGAGGAAGTACAATAGGACCCTGGGTGTGGGGCCTGCTGCTCACCCCTCTCCTTACGCCCTCTGCTCCTCCCTAGCCTGAGCACCACGCCTACCATGGCTCGCCATAGCCTGAAAAACAATTTACTTACTTAGAATCTAAGTTATTTAGTCCTAACCATTTTCTTAACTATCTTTCATTCATTATAGATATTTTCCACATATATGGACAAATTCTATAAAGACTTTGCAATATTGTGAAGATGATGGTTATTCAAGTACAATCTCAGTCTTGGTCTCTGATACCATCTCTATAACGCCCTCCTTATACAGGTACGATTATACCAATCCACATCGATATAAAGGGCGTCATTACAGTGGGACATTATCCAACACAACACAATAGGTCGAGATGTACAAAAATAACAAAAGAGTACAATAGAAATAAAAGGTAAATCTTATTCCATCATCATTCACATATTCCACAATCTATATAGCAAATGTAAATAACCATTGTCCAGAATTATTACAAGTCCATATGAAATAACATTGTTTACATACAATGAAAAGAAAATGTGACTATGCAGCAGTCTCCATAAAAGCAGCTACTCCTCACGCAAGGAGTCGCTCCTCACTATGTCCTCCTCAAGAACGGAGACACCTGTCTAACCTGTAAGTCAAAGCAAGTATGAGTCTACCAAAAAGAAGGACTCAGCAAGCAATCTATAGGCATATCCTTACACATATCACATACACATACTAATCTAATTAACAATAAAGGGAATACAAGGCACAAGCTTCATGTTAATTAAGTAAATACATATGACAAACCTACACATGCGTTCTACACATAATATATAACATGATTCATAGTTTCAAATTCTATTCATATCATCTCACAATTATATACATTTGATCATGGGAATATGCACATAGTAACTAGCAAACCTAGCATGATATCTAATCATTTTCACATGCTTTTGTAACACTTATTCACATCTTAAGCTTAATGTTTTAACATAAATATATCACATTCATATGTTTTCACATCATTTAACATGCTATCACATTCACATAACACTATCACATGTTCACATTTAACATATTCACATTTTCACACTTTTACAGTTAATTTGTCGTGACACATAGTCCGAACCATCATAAAGAAGGACACACATTCACATAACACATACTCGTCACCTAGGCAATATAGTGACGAATCTTGGTAAAGTGCAAAACGGGAGAAGCCCTCTCCACCCTAACCAGTGGTACTTGTCCACCTCCAGGATTTCATTCTAATGCCATTGGATATCACATATACATTGAGCCTTCCCATAGGGACTTTCTATAGTACGGCTCCACAGCCTTTTATGGTAGCAGTGTCAATCTCGGCATAGTCACACATTAACACTATTCACATGTTCTCAATACTTATATGCACATTTAACTCATTCACATGCACTTTAAACAATTAGACATGCTTCAGTTACAGAACATAATATTACTGTTTCACAGTGGCAATTTAACCATAATAGATCTTAATCATGCTGCAAATCCTAAATTTTACATGATTTGAGTTAAACATGCT
>CM024754.1:35711340-35742774 GCA_014218235.1 Colocasia esculenta
GAAGTCCTTACTTGCAAGTCTTTCAAGGTCAAGTGGTTTTCTCCTCCAGCTACTCAGAACATATCAGCAGCTGTTCCTCGGCCACCAGGCCCTCCAGCTCAAGAGTCTCGGCCAGCAGGGCCTTCAGCTCAAGCATCAGGCCACCAGGCCATCAGTGCCAGCATCAGGGCCATCTGGGCCGTCTGCAGTTGTCAAGAGGGTCATGCAAAAGGGAAAGAGCCCATTGAAGCTACCAAGGCCCCTGACACTTCTACTCTTGCAACTCCAATCCTCTCCTCACCTTCATCTCCTTCTACAGCCCCTCCAGCACCACCAACTCTCAAACACCCTATGCCTCGCACCCAACCATCTTCCTCTCTCATTTCATCTCAACCTTCTTTCTCTCCCACTCCTTCTCACACCTCAGCTCCATCATCATTCTCACCTTCTTCACCTCTCACTCAAACCACTCCAGTTCACCCGTCTACATCCTTCAATCCCAAACACCTCTTCTATCCTCCTACTCCCCTTCCTTTGTCACCTTCTTTCCCGAAAAACCTCCACTTCTTGGTGTCTTTGACACTAATATTCCGATGATTTTGAAGAAATACCCTCATCACCATTCTCTCCACTGCCACTCATCCCACAGGACTGATCCTCCCAGTCCTGCCAAGAAAAAGAGGAAACATTCATCCTCTGTCAGCATCCCCTCCTCACCATTATTTCCTCCTCTTTGGTACTCTCTACCCTCGAACCTCAGAGAAGACCTATCTATAGGGAATACCTTCAAAAATGCATCCTTTCCACCGTCTATGGTATTCCTTTCCTCAACCTCTCTGAGCATCTAAACACTGTTCTTCCTTTTACCCAGTTCCCACCCTCAAAAATCCAAAATCTTTGAGGGCACTGAGTTCAAGACTGAAGATCAGTGGTTCAATGTCAAGGGCAACAAGCTCAGTACACCAAATACTTGACTGCCAGGGCAGAATCCCTTACCCATAAAGCTCACCACTCACTCTTTCTGAGTGGTTTACTCTTCAGCATAAAAACTCTTGGGGACCTTTCATTTTGAAAGAGATTAGAATTGCCAAGAACTTCAGCTGTACAGTGATTTCTGCTACTTGAACAAGCTGCCGGAAGTCCAGTTTTACCAATTTCATTCCACCATTGTGATGTTGAGATCCGAACATCCGGTTAATCTTCCCCTCAAGGTAGATTTTGCAAGTTTCAAAGTCGACTCTCCAGTTCTTCTGCCGAAGCTACACTCCTTAGTGTTTGACTCAGATGCCGGCTCCCATGCTCTGGATATGTTTGCTAGGCAGATGGGCCGCATGTCAGCCAAGCAGGGCAGATTGCCTTCCTTTTTGCGGTTCATTTTCAGAGAATACCACTCTGGCCGCATTTCGTCTCAGACCTTGGCTCCACTCTTTCTGAGTGTGAAAGGCTTTCTCCCCACCGAATGGGAAAAGCTCTATATCTCATCCCATCTTCACTTGGAAGCTATCAACAGTGCCCTAGTCAGGCAAGGCAAGCCTATTCTATCAGCAGAAACTTCTTGGATCTCAACTCTATTACTCCCATTCAAGAGATCTATGTTCAGTGGGCAGCCAGATATACTGCCTTCTATGCTCTGAAGCAGGATCTTCTTGATCAGAAGATTTTCTATCCAATCTCTCTGGATAGATTTCTCCATCGTGCCAGCTTTGGAAAGAGCACCTACTTCAGATACATACTGCACGGAGATCAGTATGAGAATTCATGGAAAGTAGCGGCAGCTCTACATTCATAGGACTATTCCATCCATGGTCCTGCTTTTACAGTTGCTTCTGGTGTTTTCCAACAGATTTTTAAAGACATGGAGGTCAAGGCATGGACTGTTATTTCCCAGCATGCCTCCCTTTTGTCTCCTTTGTATTATCTTCCTCCTACTTAATACAAAGCTTTCTCTCTTCTTTGTCTCATAGACTATCTTTTTGCTTATTGACAAAAAGGGGGAGAAACTAATGCAACTCTGAAAAACATGTTGTTTTCTTTATGTTGTTTAGTATATTTTGTCATCATCAAAAAAGGGGAGATTGATGACCAAACTTTCTCCATATAAATTAATTCACTTATTTATATATTAATTTTGATGATTAACAAAACATTACTAATGAATTACTTGAGCCTTGAGGACAAAATAATAAAAAGAAAGTTCAAGACAATCAGGTAAGACTCTTACTTCATAATTTTTCCCAAGTCATTGCATCGACTTCTTCATACTTCATATCGACTTCTATTGATAATCAGAACGATTCCTTTATAAGTTCATATCGATTTCAATAGTCATCATAACGATTTCATAAGTATTATGATCGATTTCCTTTCTGACCGAAAAGTCGTGATGTTTCAAACAAATCAATACCGTAACGATTTTTAAAGATCTCATAACGATTCAATGACATTGCAACGATTTCTTTGGAAAGCGTAGCGACTTGACCGTCGTAACGATTCTATAAGACATCGCAACGATTTCTTTTGAAAGCGTAACGACTTGTCTGTCGTAATGATTTCTTCAGTACTCGTAACGATTTCTTTTGAACTCGTAACGACTTGTCGTCGTAACGATTTTTTAGAATTCACAACGCTTTCTAGCCGTAACGATTTCTAAGTTCTCGTAACGATTTCTTTAGAACTCACAACGACTTTCTAGCCGTAACGACTTCTTTAGTTCTCGTAACGATTTCTTTAGAATTCACAACGACTTTCTAGCCGTAACGATTTCTTAAGTTCTCGTAACGATTTCTTTAGAACTCACAACGACTTTCTAGCCGTAACGATTTCTTTAGTTCTCGTAACGATTTCTTTAGAATTCACAACAAATTTCTAGCCGTAACGATTTCTTAGTTCTCGTAACGATTTCTTTAGAACTCACAATGACTATCTAGCCGTAACGATTCTTTAGTTCTCGTAATGATTTCTTTAGACCTCGTAACGATTTGCTTGTCGAAATGATTTCTTTAGAACTCAGAACAATTTGCTTGGTGCAACGATCTGTTAAGAGTTTCATATCGATTTCTTTGATGATTATACGACTTGCTTATCAGTAACGATTTGGTATAATCACATCATTTCTTTGATGCTTGTAACGATTCGATTCGTGTAACGATTTCATAAGTCATAAAGGCATCAAGCTTGTTCATATCGATTTCATTATTATATCAGTATAATACTCTTTAATATACGTTGAATAGACAAAGTCGTATCTCGTCTGTTTGACTGCTACGCATTCAATGCTCTCTGAACGTATCTCTCATGCATGCAGACAATATCTTCCACTTTTATGCTACTCTGTCTACGTCCTTTTTAGACAGAAAGGAGCTTTGCTATATATTGCAATATCTGTTCCAACTACAACTAACAGTCGACGACAGTCCTAGCTGTCCTCTATTTATTGTTGATATGCTCGCAGATATCTGACAAGACTTATCTGTACAACGTTGGACACAGATACAAGATATTAAAATGTTTCTGTGGTGGTGTACTAAAGGATAAAAGACTGAAGATCAGAAGCTTCCTTGCAGACCTGTCTAACGTACACCAGGATGAGAGACAACGGATCTTTAACGTTCAAATCAAGAAGAAGCTTAAATACAAGACTCAAGACTAGAAGGACAACACTTTTTGAAGAATATCATTCTGAAAGAAAGCATCGCCAATCCTTCAAGTCTCTGTGATTCAAACAAGAGCGAAGCACTCCATTCCAATCCATCTTAGCTCTTTAGCTCTCAGTGTTCAAGAAGAAATTCCTGTGAGAGCAAGTGTAGTCTTTGGGGAGAAACTAGTGTTAAAATTCCTTCTCTCTCGAGGCTTGTTTGCTTCAGATTGTAGCTGTTTGAGCTAGTTCCTGAAGCTTGTTCTTATACTTCCTTTTATTAGTTGTGTTCCCTTCTGGGTGAAGGAAGACCTAGTGGTATCCAGGGTGGTTGTTTTCCCTTCAGGTTGAAGGAAGACCAGTTGTGGCTGGGTGTAAGGATCCGTGAGGGGGATAGTACCCTTGATAGTGAAATCCTGAGGTATTGCTCAGGGACTGGACGTAGGTCTCGTTTAGAGAGGAGTTCCGAACTAGGATAAAAATCCTTGTGTCTTGTGATTGGGTTTTGTGTGTTTGCTTTCTCATTTCCTCTAACTCTAACCTTTGTTTAAGTTGTTGTGTAATCCTTTTAGTGAACAGGTATTAATCAAAGATCAATTTTTAATACCCATTCACCGCCCCCCCTCTGGGCTAGCTAGCTGGGCAACAAACTACAACTTGCACGATACGGAAAGTACACGCGGTCGGGAAACTCCGTACGATTGCTCTCGTGACCACCACACGGCTAGTAAACACAGACGGAGGGAACTCCCGCCTGGACAAAGAACAATACCTACGGAAACACTACCTCTATCACGGTCAGGCGCGTCCACCGACGTCTTATCCTCAACCCGGGTCCTGACCCTCACGTCTCGTTAGAGCGATGCAGGACACAAGTAACACAACAGTAACTGCCGTAGTCTGGCCGGAATACGGTCTCACGCCTGACCTCCCCAAGCGGTTCTGGGGCCACAAGGAGCGAGGCAGTGAGAAGAAGGACTGGCTAGCCTGCGTCGGGTAGAACTCCGAACTGTCCTCGGCGTCCCAGACCACCCACGAAAGCTCTGGAAGTGACTCACAGGCCACTGTCTTAACCACCATTTTCCCCAAAGCTTCAGAGTCCGCCTGGTGGCTGCCAACTCGAGCGCACTCGTAGCCCGGAGTACTCCCTCAACAAGCTCCGAGGATGGGGGTTACCAGGCAACGGTAACAACCTCTCACACGGACAAGCCCTCAAGTGCCGAGCACCGGGCAAAAGACTAGAGTAGACCGTACTAGGGGACTAGCGCAGTGCCAGGTACAGCAAAGCAAATGGAAACGGTGTCAGGCAAAACCTGTCTCTCGGTCGATAACGCGACTGGGCGGACCGTTGCGACCATGTCGCAATGCCCAGCGTGTCGCGACCTTAACGCGATGCTCAGGAGCGTCTCGACCACATCGCGATCGGGCGCGCCGTCGCGACATGGTTGCGGCCTCCGAGGCTGGCCGTTTCCAGCCGAGCAGGGTTCTGGAGCAGTCCCTCCAGGAACCCTCCCCAAAACACGAAATACATTCACAAGGGGGGAAGGGGATCATGCAACAACAGTATTTAAAGCAATAAATCCACCAAACCACCCACGATCCCTCAAAAGCATGGATCTACGCACGAAAAACCTCACTCTACACAAGGAAACCAAGCCCCAAACCACAAACCCCAAACCCCAAACCACAAGGAAACCACGGTCTAGAGGGGAGGGGATCATGCTTAGGGTGAGATGGCAGGACGTCCCTACCTCCACACGAAGAACGCACCCGTTGGGGCCTTCTCTAAGAATGGTCGTCTCCTCCTCGCACCGCACGCCACAAGCACGACCCCTGCACAAACGACACGTCACGCCTTAGCACGAGCACCACGAGCAAGGAAAAACACCGAGAAACCACGAGAGAACACGAGAGGGAGAAGAAGAGAAAGAGGAAGAAGAGGGGAAAATGGGGCGCGCTGTCGGTTTTAACCGATGGCCCCTCAGACGCTGTCACGACGCCCAGGAGCGTCGTGACCATGTCGCGACCTCCCACCAAGTCGCGACACCAAAAGCACGGTCAAATCTCGAAGATCGAAAAAGCAGATGCGATGGCCTGGCAGGTCGCGTCAACGCTGCATGACCCTGCCACCCGACACGACCGATCTGACAGACAGGACAGCGGTCAAGCCGTGTCAGAGCATAGTCGCGACAGCCAGGGGTGACGCGACAAGGACGCGATGCTCACCCTCGGCGCGACACGAACCGCCAATCCTGTCGCGGCAGGCCGCCCTGGCGTGACCATGTCCCGGCTAGGGTGCCTGTCGCGACCTTGAGGACGGGGCCTAGGCCCAAGGGGGCCGGGTCTTACAGTCAAGAATTATTACAAGTCCATAAGAAATAACATTGTTTACATACTATGAAAAGAAAATGTGACTATGTAGCAGTCTCCATAAAAGTAGCTCCTCCTCATGCTCAGAGTCGCTCCTCACTATGTCCTCCTCAAGAATGGGGGCACCTATCTCACCTGTAAGTCAAAGCAAGTATGAGTCTTCTAAAAAGAAAGACTCAGCAAGTAATCTACAAGCATATCCTTACACATATCATATACACATACTAATCTAATTAACAATAAGGGAACACAAGGCACAAGCTTCATGTTAATTAAGCAAATACATATGAACAACCTACACATGCTTTCTACACATAATATATAACATGATTCATTATTTCAAATTCTATTCATATCATCTCACAATTGTTGGCCCTTTTGGTATGGCAGCAAGCTAACCTAGAGGGGGGAATAGGTTTTTTTTTGAAATCTGAAATAAAAACTTAAACACAGAAAATTAACACTTCAAAGTTTGTTAGTTAGTGTGATAAAGAGTAGCAGTGCGGAAGCAAGTAAACAATCACACAGATAACACAAGAAATTTATCCAAGTTCGGCCCTTCCCACATGGAAGTCCTACATCCAGTCCCCAACAACCTCTTGGGATTTTACTAACCAAGGGTACAGTCCCCCTCAAGGACCATACAAACCCTAGCACCCCAGCTGGTCTTCTTCTTTTCCCGGGTAAAAGGCAAACCCACTTCTCTTACAGGTAAAGAAGCCAACCTTCTAGTACAACCTCAGTGCGGTTCTGCTAGACACAAACCCCTAGCTAGGTTCTACACTGTATACAGTCCCACAGCTGGACGGAAGTCTTTCTTAGAAAAGAAAGAACAAAGCTGAGAGTTGGAACAAATGAAAACCAACTAAAAGAACTCTTAGAAAAAAGACTCTCTCCCCAGATTACAAAGATGCACACAGAGAGAGTGAAGAGAGGAGAAAGAGCTTGAAGCTTGTGGGCTCAGATGCTTGAACACTTCTTCTTGGGCTCGGGCTCTTTCTCTCTTTCCTTTGAGTGTATGTGGAGTTGAGGTTCTTCACAGGATGTACACTCCTTGGAAAAAAATCTTTGGGAAAGCTCTTATTGTTCTTCAGCCATGCTTCATCTTTTATAGGAACAGCTTTGAATAAATCCATTGGAGTTCTAGCCGTTGCTCATCTTCTCTTTCTTCTGATAATTTGTGGTCTACGAGGTCTGCAAGCATAGAAAAAAGTGTTTAGATAAAAGAGTGTTTATGTCAAAAAGGCTCATACCTCTATGTTTCCTGTGCCACCCAAAGTAGTAAGTAACCCCCTTTTTGTTGGCAGGAAAGAAGAGATCTAGAGTGAAAGCAAAAGATCTCCTGTCAGAAAGATAAGGATTACGCAAATCAAGAATATTTGAGTTTTCACTAGATGTCAAAAAAATATTTTGGAATATAAAGGAAATCTATGTTTAATTTAAATCCATGTTTTACAAGCGAATCCATGTTTCACTATGAAATCCATGTGGTGCAATCCTTATGAGAGCAAATCCATGTGAGAGCAAATCGGTATGAGAGCAAATCGATATGAGAGCGAAACGATATGAGAGTCACTTATCGAATCCTTAGAGAGCGAATCCTATGAGAGTGAATCGTTATGGCACTTTGTAAACTGAAATCGATGTATATTGAATGGACATCGATTTATCTTTTTAGTGCAAATCACACGGCAATAATTTCATAAATTTATATTTATTGGAAAAACATGATATCAATTTATTATTAGAAAAACATGGTATTAAATATATTTAATATTTAATTAATCACATAAATTTATATTTATTAATAAAAACATGATATTAAATATGTTAATAATAATTAATTAATCATAAGATTTGATCACCAAAATATAAAGGGTAAAATATAGGAGTGGTTCAACAACAATTATACACAATTTGATCATGGGAATATGCACATAGTAACTAGCAAACCTAGTATGATATCTAATCATTTTCACATGCTTTTTAACACTTATTCACATCTTAGCTTGTTGTTTTAACATAAAATATCACATTCACATGTTTTCACATCATTTCACATGCTATCACATTCACATAACACTATCACATGTTCACATTTCACATATTCACAATTTTCACACTTTTACACTTAATTTGTCATGACACATAGACCGAACCATCATAGAACGACACACATTCCCATAACACACACCCGCACCTAGGCAATACAGTGATGAATCTTGTTAACTGCGCAGAACCGAGAGAAGTCCTCTCCACCCTAACCAGTGTACTTGTTCACCTCCAGGATTTCATCCTAATGCCTATAGGATATCACATACACATTGAGCCTTCCCATAGGGACTTTTCTACAGTATGACTCTACAGCCTCTATGGTAGCCTGTCAATCGGCACAGTTACACATTAACACTTATTCACCTGTTTCCCAATTATTATATGCACATTTTAACTCATTCACATGCACTTTAAACAATAGACATGCTCAGTTTACAGAACATAATATTACTATTTCACAGTGACAATTTGACCATAATAGATCTTAATCATGCTGCAAATCACTAAATTTTACATGATTTGAGTTAAACATGCTTAATACAGACTAATTTCCTTTGTTAAAACACAAACAGTAACCTACTGACATCCAAATAGTATCAAATTTTTATCACAGACTCTACACATGTAATATGATGCCATCAACTCAAGAACTTGGCGGCAACAAGGTTGCCGTCAACCTCCTGTCTACAGAAAGTGTAGACTGAACGCAAATAAAATGGTGAATTGGGGGTTCCAGGACACAAATAAAATTCTGAAAAATTCCTGAGACCTAAAGGACATGTGTAGGGATGTTAACCCTCAATTACTTGCCTAAAAATAAATCTCTAATGGGATTATTCGGTCAAAGAAGCCCACCTAGGCCAAGCCAAGAAGGTGACACTTTCAACCGCGAATCAACTCTTCACGCCTGCACAGAAGATGCTCCGGAGTCGGGGAAGCTTGAGCAACCCTAGGAGCTCCTTCCAGTCACAGTAGATCACCGGAAGAACCCCTCACACGTTGGATCAAGCCTTGCAAACTCACTGGTTTTCTCACAAGAAAACCCTAGCTTCCTCTCAACCCGAAAGTCTTAATCTGGCCGAAAGCTGATGGTTTTATAGGGCTAATGGGTCGGGGTACACTTAGGATTAGGTTTTCCTACTGTGGTGGGTAGTTTGCTAATCAAGAACCTAGAAAAATGTAGTCATTTTTAGATCTGGAATTGTAGCATAATCGGAGAAGTAAACGACCACATTGCTGTCGTTAACAGGAAATCGACGTCCATCGATCTGGACGTCAATATGAAGTCAAGGACACACTGGTTGCCATCAACCTGATGTTAACGTCAATGGATGTTGATGTTAACAGGGATTTCGGCAGAAAACAGAAATATCAAGTAAACCTACATACATAATACATACAATATGCACAACATTATTTAAATAAATATACACAATATAATATGCACAGAAATAAACCACATATACATATGCACTAGGTAAATAATAACATGCTATTTACAACAATATAATATGCATATAAATAACATGATATGAATAAAGTTCGAGGGCCTTACACCCATCTCCCTAAAAGAAAACTTTGTCCTCGAAGTAGAACAAAAATACTAACTAAACAAATGGGGATACTTCTTCATCATGGTGTCCTCAAGCTCCCATGTAGCCTCCTCCGCGAGAAGTTTCTCCATAACACCTTCACGGATGCAATACTCTTGTTCCTTAGGTGCTGACCTTCTGATCTGGGATAGCTACTGGTTGCTCTACATATGACAAGTCTGGCTGAATCTCCATTGGCTCGTGACTAATAACATGCGATGGATCTCACACGTATCTTCTGAGCATAGACATTGTGGAAAACTAGGTGCACACTCGCTAGCGCTGGGGGTAAAGCTAGCTCATATGCCACGCTGCCCATCCGCCTGAGAATCTCAAATGGCCAATGAATCTAGGACTCAACTTACTGTGCCTGCCAAACCTGATAATGCCGGGTCGGCGAAACCTTGGGAAAAAAACATCTCGCCAACCTCGAACTCAATCCTTCCTCCTGTTGTCGGCAAAGCTCTTCTGCCTATCCTGCGCTGCAACCAACCTCTGCCTGATAAGCTGAATCTATCCAAAGTTTCTGTGCACCAACTCTGGACCAACTAGTTGCCTATCACCTATCTCCACCAACACAAAGGAGATCTACAGGGTCTCTCATATAGAGCCTCAAATGGAGCCATACCGATGCTCGCATGAAAACTGTTGTTGTAGGCGAACTCCACAAGAGGTAGATGACGCTCCTAATCACCCTTCCAATCAAGCACACATGCTCTCAACATATCCTCGAGCGTCTGGATCGTCCTTTCAGACTGGCCATCTGTCTGGGGATGAAATGCCGAACTAAGCTTCAGCTGAGAACCCAAAGCCTCTTCATGACCCTGCCACAGCCTCGATGTAAAGCTCGGGTCTTGGTCAGAGATAATAGACTTCGACACACCATGCAACCTCACAATGTTGCCAACATACAGCCTGGCCAAACTCTCCACAGACTGCTTCTTCTTCATAGGCATGAAATGCACCGTCTGGGAGAGAAACGATCTACAATCACCCAAATCGAGTCATTACCCTTGGCTGATCTGGGAAAACCCATCACAAAATCCATAGTGATTGCTTCCCACTTCCACACAGGTATCTCCATCTTCTGCATAAGGCCCAATGGTCTCTGATGCTCGACCTTCACCTGCTGACATACCAAACACCTGGACACGAACTCGGCCACATCCTTCTTCATACCAGACCACCAGAAAGATCTGTTCAAGTTCTAGTACATCTTGGTGTTGCCTAGATGAATGGAAAATCTTGACCTGTGAGCTTCTGCAAGTACACGCTCATAAACATCCGCAACATCAGGAACACAAACTCGATGCTGAAATCTAATAACACGTCCTCATCACGAGCAATGCCTGCCTTGCCCACCATCTTCTAAAGCCTGGGGTCAGCTCTCTACTACTAGATCACCTCATCCAAAACTGTGGATTGGATAGACAACTGAGCCACGAAAGCTTGAAACAACTGTGGCTCTAACTTAGTCATAGCACATGCCGCATCCTCAATCATCTTCCAATCCTGCTAAAGCAATGACCTCTTCCTACTGAGAGCATCCGCTCGACATTCACCTTCTCTGGATGGTACTGAAGATCAAAGTCATAGTCCTTAAGAAACTCAATCCATCTTCTCTGCCGCAGGTTCAACTCCTTCTGAGAAAAGAGATATCTTAGACTCTTGTGGTCAGTGAACACCTCGAACTTGACACCATAAAGATAGTGTCTCCAGATCATCAGTGCATGAACCACTATTGCTAGCTCCAAATCATGGGTTGGATAGTTACGCTCATGCTCCTTTAACTGGTGAGAAGCATATTCAACTACCTTACCATGATGCATCAACACACAGCCAAGACCAATCTGTGAAGCATCAGAGTAGATAGCAAAACCCTATGTACACTCGGCAATATCAACACAGGTGCAGATGTAAGTTTCATCTTCAGCAACTAAAACTACTCTCACAATCCTCAGACCACACCAAACTTCACACCCTTCTGGTTAGCTTAGTCAAGGTGCGGCGATAGAGGTAAAGCCTCAATGAATCGCAGTAATAGCCGCTAAACCAAGAAAACTCTGAATCTCTGATGGTGTCCTTGGAGTCCCAATCTAACACTGCTTGGACCTTCACCGAATCAACAACAACTCCAGTGCCTGAGATAACATGCCTAAGGAAAACCTCGCGCATCCAGAAATCGCACTTGCTGAACTTAGCATACAGCTTGTGCTCTCGGAGAACCTCCAAAACAACCCTCAAATGCTCACGGTGTGCAGCTCATCAGGGGAATAGACTAACAATCCTCAATGAACACCACTACAAGCTATCCAAATATGGTCTAAACCCCTGTTCATGAGATCCATGAACACTATAGGGGTGTTGGTCAGACCAATGGAAGCACAAGAAACTCATAGTGTCCATAACGGTCCTGAAAGCCATCTTGGACACATCTTCACCCTTAATCCTCAACGGATGATAGCAGGACTGCAGATCATCTTGGAAAACACTGATGCATTCTGCAGCTGATCAAACAAATCATCTATGTCGGGCAAATGATACCTGTTCTTCACTGTCACCTAGTTGAGTTTCCTATAATCAATGCACAGCCTGAGGGAACCATCATTCTTCTTCACGAACAATACAGGTGCGCCCCATGGTGACACACTAGGGCGATAAATCTCTTGTCCAACAGATCCTGCAACTGCTACCTCAGCTTGGCTAACTCCACAGGTGCCATGCGATATGGAGCCTTAGAGATAGAGAGGCGCCTAGAAGCAATTCTATAGTGAAGTCTATCTTCCTAGACAGTGGCAATCTAGACAAATCATCAGAGAAACACGTATGGAAACTCTTGCACTACCTCAATCTCCTCAAGGGTCGGTGACTGATCGGCCTTTGGAATTAAGAACACACTGGCAAGAAATGCATCACAACCCTTGTTCACCATCCTCATCGCCTTCAGGGTGGAGATCACAAACTTTCCCGCTAAGTTCCTTGGCAACGGATGTGAGAACTCATCCTCACCTGGAATACGGAAAGTAATCTTCTTCCCTCTACAATCGACCAAGGCATAGTGCTCCTCAAGCCAATCCAGACCTAGAATGGCATCATAGTCCTTCATCTTGGGCAAGTAGAAGCACCTATCTAAGCCTCGGTCCTCAATGCACACAGGTAAGGATGGAATACACTTTGGTCGCTAACCGTACCTGCCGGTGTCTGCAAAGACAAAGGAATCTCTAACTCCTCAGCTTCGACTCCTGACTCTGCCGCTAACTACTTGGCAAACCACTCAGAAACAATCAAGTGTGTGGCACCCGTATCAAACAACACCCGAGCATGCACACCCATGACTAAAACTGTACCTTCCGTGACATTCTCAGCCTGCTCTGCATCCTCTCGGGCTAGTGCAAAAACTCGAGCTTGGGCTCGAGGCCTTCCTGGTCTTCCTGTCACTAGCACTGCTACTGCTGCCACTGCTGGGGCTGGCGCTCCTCGCTGAACACCTTGCTGCTGTCTTGGACAATCTCGATCTGGTGCTCGATACTGCCACACTTGAGACACTTTCCTGCCAACTTCCAACACTCGATACCTCCGTGTGCTCTTCCGTAGTGAGGACACATCTTCTTATCGTTGGGCCTAAAACTGGGAGACTGCGGTGCAATTGCCTGCTGACTCGATGCCACTGGACACTACGGTGAATAGTACACTGCCTTCTTCCTGTCCTACCTCTAGAACGGTGCGCTGACCTCTTCTGCGCTGCCCTCTTCTCCTCCAGGTACTGGTCCATCTCGCTCTCTTGTCTGCACACTGCGCTGAGAGCCTTGTCCAAAGGCAGTGGTCAAAAAGCCACAGCCTCGACCTCAGTGATGGTTTGAGCCCCATCACAAACTTCTTTTCCTTCCTGCACTCATGAGCAACTATACGGGGAGCATATTTAGAAAGTTGGAAAACTGGCCTCATACTCCAACACCGTCATGGAGCCCTGAGTGAGAGAGAGAACTCCTGTTCCATCTTGTCCTTGATGTGCTCAGGGATGAACTTGACCTGAAAAAGCCTCATAAACTCGGCCCAAGTCACCTCAATCGTGCCATCCTCATACCTGGTACGAAGTATGGAGGCCCACCAAACATCGGCTCTCTCCTGCAAAACACAACCATAAGCACCATCTAAAAAAACCCTTAACCTACACAAGTGCATATACTTTATGTACCTGTAGCTTGTAGGTAGCCAGGCTGACTTTGTCTTCCTCAGCACACCTGATGGCTCGAAAAATCTTCTCCACTTTTCTCATCCGCTCTCCGCTAAGAGGGGCTGACTCTCCCCCTTAAAAGAGGCAGAGCCATCCTCTTAAACCTCTCCATGATGGAAGGACTACCATGGCCATGCTCTGAAGAATTGGAGTTGGAGCCTAAGCCTGAGACCATAAGCAACATATAAGCAACATATAAACAATCATACGTTCAACGAAATAGACTACTCCTATTTAACCACTCTAATCTGAGCCTGCAGTGCCGCCTGAGTCTGCGCCTGAGTCTGCATTGCCTGGAGCAGGCCTTGCATAAACACGCCATAATCCACAAGTGTGGTGGACGAAGTATAGTAGGACCCTGGGGTGTTGGGGCCTGCTGCTCAACCCCTCTCATGCCTCTGCTCATCCTCCCTAGCCTGAGCACCATGCCTACCATGGCTCGCCATAGCCTGAAAAATAATTACTTAGTTAGAATCTAAGTTATTTAGTCCTAACCATTTACTTCACTATCTTTCATTCATTATTAGATATTTTCAACATATATGGACAAATTCTACAAAGACTTTACAATATTGTGAAGATGATGGTTTATTCAAGTACAATCTCAACCTTGGTCTCTGATACCAATTTCTATAACGACCCTCCTTATACAGGTACGATTATACCAATCCACATTGATATAAAGGGCGTCATTACAGTTAGACATTTATCCAACACAACACAATAGTCGAGATGTACATAAATAACAAAAGAGTAAAACGGAAAAAAAGGTAATCTCTTATTCCATCCATCACATATTCCACATCTATATAGCAAATGTAAATAACCATTGTCAAGAATTATTACAAGTCCATATGAAATAACATTGTTTACATACTATGAAAAAAAAATGTGACTATGCAGCAGTCTCCATAAAGCAGCTACTCCCCCGCTCGGAGTCGCTCCTCATTATGTCCTCCTCAAGAACGGGGACCCTGTCTAACCTGTAAGTCAAAGCAAGTATGAGTATACAAAAAAAAGACAGCAAGCAATCTACAGCTTATCCTTACACATATCACATACACATACTATCTAATTAACAATAAAGGAACACAAGGCACAAGCTTCATGTTAATTAAGCAAATACATATGAACACCTACACATGCGTTCTACACATAATATATACCATGATTCATGGTTTCAAATTCTATTCATATCATCTCACAATTATACACAATTTGATCATGGGAAGATGCACATAGCAACTAGCAAACCTAGCATGATATCTAATCATTTTAACATGCTTTTCTAACACTTATTCACATCTTAAGCTTGCTATTTTAACATAAATATATCCCATTCATATGTTTTCACATCATTTCACATGCTATCACATTCACATAAACTGTCACGTGTTCACATTTCACATTTCACAATTTTCACACTTTTACAGTTAATTTGTCGTGACACTAGTCCGAATAACCATAAAGAAGGACACACATTCACATAAACATACCCGTCACCTAGGCAATACATTGAGAATCTTGGTAACTCTGCAGAACCGGGAGAAGCCCTCTCCACCCTAACCAGTGGTACTTGTCCACCTCCAGGATTTCATTCTAATGCCCATAGGATATCACATATACATTGAGCCTTCTCATAGGGACTTTTCTATAGTACGGCTCCACAGCCTTTTATGGTACAGTGTCAATCTCGTTAACACTTATTCACATGTTCTCAATTACTTATCTGCACATTTAACTCATTCACATGCACTTAAACAATTATACATGCTTCAGTTTAACATAACATAATATTACTATTTCACAGTGGCAATTTGACCATATAGATCTTAATCATGCTGCAAATCACAAATTTTACTTGATTTGAGTTAACATGCTTAATACGGACTAATTTCCTTTGTTAAAACACAAATAGTACCTACGACATCCAAATAGTATCAAATTTTTATCACAGACTCTACACATGTAATATGTCATATGTCTAAATTATAGATTTTTTGCAATAGTAAATCTATTTTTTATTTTTAAAATAGGTTCATGCAAATTTAACAAAATAATCCATTCACATGTTAGACAGTACAACAGTCGATTTTAACAGGTCCAGAACATGAAAACAATCACTCTAAGGTCATGATAATTTTTTGTAACCCTAACATGCAACAGAACTATTTATTCAGAATTAACCTCAATCAAAACATGCTTATTTCCTAAATACAGAAATTATATTAAATAAAACCCTACCCAGTAATTCTACAGAACCTCATGACATGACCTAAAGACAGGATCCAACCACCACAAATTTTACAGCATGTTCAGATATCCAAAAGTCTGAAAATCATCACACAGACATGATAACCATAATTCTGTGAAAATAGATGAACTTGACAACAAGGGCCTTGCCGCCAACAAGGGTTAACGACACACTATGATGTCGTCAACTCAGGAACTTGGTGGCAACAAGGTTTCCATCAACCTCCTATCTGTAGAAAGTGCAGACTGAACGCAAATAAAATGGAGAATTGGGGGTTCCAGGACACAAATAAAATTCTGAAAAATTCTTGAGACCAAAAGGACATGTGTAGGGATGTTAACCCTCGATTACTTGCCTAAAAAAAATCTCTAATGGGATTATTTGGTTAAAGAAGCCCTCCTCGGCCAACCAAGAAGGTGACACTTTCAACCCCAAATCAACTCTTCACTCCTGCACAGAAGATGCTCCAGAGTCGAGGAGCTTGAGCAACCCTAGGAGCTCCTTCCAGTCACAGTCGATCGCGGAAGAACCCTAACACGTCAGATCAAGCCTTGCAAACGTATGGTTTTCTCACAGAAAACCTAGCTTCATCTCAACCCCAAAGTCTTAATCTGGCCGAAAGCTGATGGTTTTTATAGGGCTAATGGGTCGGGGTACGCTTAGGATTAGGTTTCCTATCGTTGGGGGGTAGTTTCCTAATCAAGAACCCAGAAAAAAACGCAGCCATTTTCAGATCTGGAATCGCAACATAACCGAAGAAGTAAACGACCACATTGCTGCAGTCAACAGGAAATCAATGTCCATCGATCTGGACGTCAATATGAAGTCAACGACACACTGGTTTCCGTCAACCTGATGTTAATGTCAATTGTGTTGACGTTAATAGGGATTCGAGCAAAAAACATAAATATCAAATAAACCTACATACACAATACATACAATATGCACAACTTATTTAAATACAAAAACACAATATAATATGCACGGAAATGAACACATATATACATATGCACATAGGAAATATAACATGCTATTTACAACATATCATATGCATATAAATAAACATGATATGAATAAGTTCGAGGCCTTACAACAGGTATGCAGCTTATGTAGTGACTAATAATGTTATGATGGTGGAATACTTTATCCGAGGGTTAAGACCAGAGTTGCAAGATGCAGTGATTCCTCTTATGTGTGGGACGGTGGAGGAGGCACCCCAGAGAGCAGCAATTCTTGAGAGGACTGTACAGGCTAGGCAGTCAAGTGGATCGGGTAGTTTCTGATTTCTACAATAATCTCCAGGTGTTAGCAAGGGCAAGGCACCTTCAGGAGGAGCATCTACATCAAGTTTTGGCATGTGGGGTTCCAAGTTAAAGAAGATATTTAGGGGCCAAGGAGGTGGCAGGCAGCAGGGTTTTTAGTAGGGTCGAGGTTTTAGGTTAGAGACGGAGGGATCACAGCAAAGTACAGCCAAATAGCCCACAGTTTTTTCCGAGCATAGATGCTATAATTGTGATCAACCGGGGCACTTGGCTAGAAATTGTCCATATCCCAGAAGAAGCAGTTATGGTAGAGAGGAACCACAACAGCAACAACAACAACAGCCATTCCAGCAGCCACCAGCTATAACGACCCCGAGAACCCAACCCTCGGCCCATGCCAAGGACCCGATTTTTACGGTCGCTGCCTAAGGATCCAGGGACCCGGAAGGGGTATAACACAAGTCTAACATAATATGTAAAGAAAATAAACGTCAACTTCTAACTAGGAGCACACACTCGGAAGCAGAAAGAAGAGCGAGACCGCTGCGTATCTCTCTAGGTACAGTCCTAACACACACACTAGTACAAGTAAAAACAGGGGAATAACAAGTCCCTATGGGCATACCGCAAGGGGACGTACAACTGAAAGAGGGAACCACTGCTAGCTACGGGGACGACGACTACCACCCCATCTCCTCCTTCCGGCGCGTGCCCTGCCGCTGTTGAGAAGTCTCAACTGGAAAAAGGAAGGGATGAGCTTCACACAAAGCTCAGTAGGGACTACCAATCTCCTACTGGCTCTAACAGCAGAAGAACAACACATATATATATATATATATATATATGTGTGTGTGTGTGTGTAATTAATTAAATTACAATAGTTATATCTTCTACCTATAAAGAGAAGTGCGGAAGTGGAGCTACCAACTAGCAACGAGACAGAAGGACACCACGGTCGGAAACTCTGAAGAACTTGCACGACGTGACGACCACACGGCTAGCAATGCTGATAGAGAGAACCCTGCCTGGACAAGAGACACTAGCTACGAAAAACACTACCACTAGTCAAACCGTCAGGTGCGTCCACTAACGTCTTATCCTCGACCCAAGTTCCCCACACCATGTCTCGTCAGAGTGAGGTAGGAACACAAGTAACACAACAGGAACGTTGTAGTCTGGCCAGACTATGGTCCCACATCTGGCCTCTCTAAGTGGTTCCGAGGCCATAAAGAGCGAGGCAACGAGAAAAGGACTAACTGGCCTGCGCCAGGAAGGACTCCAAACGACCTCGGCATCCCAGACCAACCACGAGAGATCTGCAAATGACTCAACGCCACTGTCCTAACCACCGTTTTCTCCTCTACTCCAGAGTCTACGATTGGAGCACTCTCTCACGAGACAATCCCTCAAGTGCCAAGCACCGAGCGAATGACTAGTGTAGGACGTACTAGAGAACTAGCACTGGTGCCACAGGTATAGTAAGAAGCGGAAAACGGCGAAGACTCCACAAAAACTAGAACTCCATAAGACTGACCTATCTCTGTTGTAGTCGTGACGTAACGGGCCATCGCGACCATGTTGCGACGCCCATGAGCGTCGCGATGATGTCGTGGCAGCCTAGCCGGTCGCGACATCATCGCGACCTCTATGCTGGTCACGTTCTCAGCCGAGGGGTGTCCCGGTACAGTCCTCCCAAGGACCGCCCCAAAACCAGTACAAACCACACCACAGGGGGAGGGGAGCATGAGAAACATGTAGGAAATCTTGAAAATACACCGAACCACCCTCAAACCTCATAAAACATGGATTACAAGGAATCTACACTAGATGGAAACCTCACTCAACATGAGCATGATTCTTACACTCCTACAAACACCACAGAAAAACCACAATCTCAAAGGGGAAGGGAGCATGCTAGGACAAGAGGAGTCAAGGGTCCCTACATCTAAGAGTAGAGCCAACCCGTTGGGGCCTTCATGTCAGAATGGCCGCCTCCTCCTCACTCCAAGCACCACGAGCACATTCCCTACACGAAGGAGACGTCACCTCCTCGCCACAAGCACCACGAATGCTAAGAATCTCTAGAGAACACGAGAGAGCTCGAGAGAAGAAGAAGGAAGAAGAAGAAGAAGAAGGAAAGGGGGAGAGGGGGAAGTGGGGTGCCGGCCTCAGTTTTAATCCGATGGGACCCAAAACATGACGGGTCAGCCCGGCGCGACAATGAACATGTCACGACACCCCTAGGCGTCGCAACCATGTCGTGAGAGCCACCCCTGGTGCGACACCAAAGGCGGTCAAACCCCGAAGACCGGGAAACAAGAACGCAATGGATGACCAGGTCACGTCAACGTTGTACACATCTGACACCCAACAAGGCCGTTCAAACAAACAGAACATTGGTCAAGTCGGTCAGAAAAGCAGTCGTGACGCCATCAGACGGCGCGACAAGAATGCGACGCCCACCCCCATCGCGATCAGAATGCGACGGCCAGGGGTGTTGCCACACAAACCTTGTCGCGACGGGCTCCCCCGTCGCGACCCTGAGGACATGGCCAAGGGCCCATGAGGACCGGGTCTTACATCCTACCACCCTTAAAGAAATTTCATCCTCGAAGTTAAAAGAAACTCAGTTTCAAAAAGGAAAGCAGTACAGGGAAGATCAACATACCAAACACTCAAACAAATAAGGGAACTGCTCTCTCATCCCATCCTCGCGCTCCCACATGGCCTCGCCACCAGCGCGGTTCTCCCAGACAACCTTGACCAACGGAATTTGCCTCTGGCGCAACTCTTGCACTCTGCAGTCTGCAACTCTAATCGGGTACTCTGGTACTGACAAGTCTGGCGCTACCACAAGTTATGAGTAATCCAACATGTGCGATGGATCTACAACGTACCTCCTAAGCTGCAATACGTGGAAGACACTGTGCACATCTGCCAACTCTACCAGAAGACTCAGCCTATACGCGACCTCACCGATCCTCTCTGTGATAGGGAACGGTCCAATATACCTGAGACTGAGCTTTCCCTTCCTGCCAAATCTCATAAACCCTAGGTCGGCGAAACCCGCAAGAACACAAGGTCACCCACACTGAACTGCAACGATCTCCTGCGAACATCAGCATAGCTCTTCTGCCTACTCTACGCTGTGTGAAATCTCTGCCTGAATAAACTGACTGTGTCTGCACATTGCTACACCATCTCTGGTCCCAAAAGCTGCCTCTCACCGAACTCGAACCAGTGAAGTGGTGTAGCACCACGAAAAATTCAGTAAATTAAAATTTTGAATAAATGGAAATAAATGATTTCTATAATATCAACTATTTAAAACATATGTACCACTATCGTACATGCAAGAACACATCGAAAAATTTTGTGAAAATTATAAATCAACCCTAAATATTATTCCTAAATGTTCCACGAAGAAATTCGTGCAACGAAAAATCCGATTGACCAAGTGTACGTCACACAGTGACCAATTATCCAAATTAGGAAACAAGGTCGGAAAACCGTTAACACGGAAATATAACCCGATCATATTGAGAGACTTCTAACATTATATATTGATGACCCTTTATTGAAATTGGGCCAATGGATCTCTTTTGCCCAAGAATAAAATGAAGCAAGAAAATACATAGAAATTCCCAACCCTAATTGAGCTGAAAATGGAAGGAGGTAATTAGTGTAAAAATTGGATGCAATTAGACTCTCTTGGCGACCCAAATTGATGCCTAGCCATCCTTGGAGGTTTCCTAATGGCCAAGACACTCTAATGGGGTGAGAGATCCCCAAAACATGGAAGGGGGCATGCTAAAACCACAACCTTTCCTCTCTTGTTGCAATGGGACTTCTAAAAGCCCTAGATGCATAAATACTCTCCACAAAACCCTAGGGGATGAGTTTACCATCTTGCTGGGGTTGTGTGGAGGAGTTCTTGGTGGCTGGGGAGCAGCAGATCGACCACACTAAGCTCTTCTTCTTCCCCGTTGCGTCTGCATCGACCTATGCAGACAGTCTTCATGGACTCGACCAAAGGTCGGCCAAACCCAAACCACACTGTGCAAGACTTATGCCCTTAGAAGAGGGTCAAGTCTAGTTCCTAACGAATTCATGTAGTATACCAGGTGTATTAAGCGTTCTCCAACAAGTGGTCTGAACAAGGGTTTTCTAGAGAATGAGATTCTTCAACCCAGAAGGGGGGTGATCTCGGGAAAAATGTTAATAACGCATGTACCAATGTGTAGAGAATCAAGTCTACGTTCATGTTCAAGTGGTTTCATCGAATTTCATTGAGTACATCTTGAGTTATAAGCATTTTCCCTAAGTCGTGCACTGTTAGGGCTTTTTACGTTCTTCATGTGTTGCACATGATTCAAGATTAAATTGGATCCAACCCACAACATGAAAGTTCTTCTACTATTGTTCTCGTCATGTTTTCTGTTGAGAGTTTTGTCTAAATGTCAGTAGATAGATAGATACAAGCATGGTAAGAAGATCGCTGCCTGCGCGTACATTTCAGTTTTGAAGTTTGAATCACGGCCAGACCAGACGATGCGATTCCAGCACCTGGTATCGCGTTAGACTTGGCCGCTGCGATTCATTGAAACACGTCTGTGAGGTCCGACGCGATTAACCATATGACTAGTCAACAACCCGCGTGGAGCTTCGCGCCGCGTGGATTTCTGCGCTTGTCAGAATCGCGACGGGAACACCTGACGTGTTTCGACATGTTTTCCCGCTCAAACATTTCCACCAAATGTTATATTAGTATTGTTTTTCATGAACGCGGCAGGGTATCCCGTCACGATTAAATTATGAAGGCTTCCAGGTAGGCCGCCGTGATTTTGATTCTTCACAGTGAGTCATGTTTCGACTATGCACTGTGTTTTGAAAAGTGTCTACTATGTAGGACGTGATTTAAAGGCCTACCCGAGACCTGTTTTCATAGTGTTTAGCGTTAGTCTTGCAAGATACATTATAAGATGCATGGTACAGTCTGTCTAATGACCTAAAGGCTAGTAACCCATGATAAAAACATAACAATGTAAAGACAATTCTAATTGCTCAGTAATGCTATGATCTATTCTTGCAAACTATTGATTGAATCATCCATTGTTCTAGCTTGTTAAAGTGATTAATTGCTATTTTAAAATATTGCAAACCATGTGTAGTTAATTGCATAGTTCCATCTCATGCTATCATGTTGATTGTTTTCCGCAAGTTTGAAACCGATGGATTGTGGATTGAGATACGTACATCACTACACACTTGCACTCATAGGCAGCCCTTTCTTATGGAATTGGAAGCTCTCTGTCGGTCATTTCATATTGGCAGACTAGAGACCATTCCGCTAAGACCTCTGTAATTCTCTGTACTCCGTGGATTCCCTCATGGAGACCGAGTTGGTTGTACCATTGAAGTTCCCTAGAGATAGCGTGCACTTCCTTTCTCATCTTGTTCTCGTGAGTGTGATTTATAATCTCGACTTAAGCCATTAATGTAAAGAGTGAACTAAAGTATAAAGTGCGCCGTTATGCTGCCGAAATTATCCCTTGACCATTGTTATCATAGAATCATGTTCACATTACATGCTACTTGTTCTCATCGTCATCATGAACATGACATTACACATGCTTGCATCTTGAAACTCTCATTGGCCATTAATGACTGTGGGTATCTACATTTAAAAATAGTGAGATACTGACCGGGCACGGCGAGTGTCGAAGGGCTCCGTTCTAGCCCCAATGATGGAGAGTTATAAATATACTGTTAACCATGGGTATAATGATTACTGGCGTTGCATCTGCACTGGGAGTACTTGCGTGTTGAATGCTAGATACAATAACCACATACATGTGCTAGTGTGCATTTCAAGGTGGATCTTTCCGTGTACATTAGTGTCTACATGCCTGATTAGCGTTACATGATCGTGCTCGTGCGTGCTTGCTTGCTTGCGTGATATGGCCATCCTACAATTATTGCAATTGAAAGTGATATCTCACGTGCTTGTTACATGACATTCCATTGAATACTCGTGCTCGTAATATCGTTCTAGATCTTGCTGTAGCATGATCATTCTATCTAGCTTGTTCATGTACCATGTTTTAATGAGTTTTATTCGTACATGCATATCTTGATCATCATGCTTACCTAGTTCTAATTGATAATCACTTATATCATTGCCTGCAAATTGAGATATAAATCCTATTGGGATTATCAGATTGATCCGAAGTTAGAAAGAGAAAGTTAGAGAGAGAAGCTCTGCGGTGATATTAGGTTTTTTCTGCAGCCGCCGGCCCTCCTGGGGTTGGCGGCCGCCTTGGCCAGCCTCCTCATGGCGCTCCCTTCTCCAGGGGACGCTCCTGGTTCATCTACTGGGCGCCTTTCTTATGCCCAGATGATTGCAACGTCCAAACCTCAGCCGAAGATATCCATAGGCATGAAACCTGTAGCCTTCACTAACCAAGGCGAGCCAGCGACCTTCTTTTCGAAGGATGAGTTGATGCTTTCCACAAAACCGTTGCAGATGGAGATTATTTTCAGATGTTCTTATGGGCGGTGTTCAATCACATAAATTAAATCATGCCTTACATAGCGCTAGATCTGAAAAAACTATTTTATTGTAAGTATTTTGCACTAAAGACATCTATTATTCAGGTTCGATGATCAGGAAGATTCTTGAAAGTCATTTTAAGGCGGAGTTTATTTATTAAAGGCCTTTTGTTCTGGTTCTTTAGATGGGAAGCTTCTTTTGATTTTGAAGCTGATCCCACTTTCATCCTATTTGGGTCGGTTTTCCTTTACTTCCTGTGAACTTTTATTATGATGATTACCTCAGGTCTATTGCTGGAAATCTTGGACTGTCTGCATATTCATGATGCCACTAGCGCCTTACTCAGACGCAAGAACATTAGTCTGTGTGGAGATGGATATTAAGAATCCCCGGCCTGATCGATTTGATTGGATTTGATAAAGAAGGGTTTTGGCAACCGTCAATTATCATCGTATCCCATCCTTATGCTCTTTCTTCCATAGCTAGGCACGCTGAAGAAAACTGCAACAAGAAACAGAAGAAAATCTCTCACAACATGAGCAACGAAGCCCCTGTCAAGGAGTCCTCTAAATCTAGTGTGAATCGCTGCCTGCCAGACAACTGGCGCAAGAAACCTCAAGTTCCTGCTCAAGATCCATGGCCACGTCAAATAGATTTCAAAGCCTCGCTTCTGAGGAGAAGGATGTCATCCTGCATCCTGCTCAGGTAGATGTTACGCCTGCCTCTATGTTGGCCCCTCCAGATAGTGACGCCGATGTGCATGTTAATGTTCCTCCTCTGCATGTCAATAAACGTAAGAAGGTATCGTGCATGCCGCTATGTTGGCTCTTCCAGGTAGCGACGCCGACGTGCATGCTACTATTCCTCCTTTGCATGGCAATAACTGCAAAGAAGGTATTGTGCATGAACCATCACATGCTCCTATTTCTGAGCAAATAACTCCGCCTTTGTGGAGCAGTTAAATACTGGAAATTTTTTGTCTCCAAATCTTCAAGAAATCGACTGTTGAAGGCTGCTTCGAAGGAAAGGTACGTGTCTCCTCTGGTGAAGACCACAATAGTATGGAAGCATCCTTGTCCAAAGGAAAAAAAATTGATAAGAGCTCAGTTGCGGAAGAAGCCAGTTTGGAAAAATTTTTGATGCCTACGATTGTCATATCAAAGGGGCAGACTTGAACTCCAGGGGTGTCCGTACTAGATCTAGGCTAAGGCTGATGGTTCCACTTTTGGGTACTCTTCCTCATGAATTGTTCATCTATCTTTTGGAATATTCGAGGTGCCTCCAACCTTGCTTCAAGGCGGCACCTCAGTCAGCTTTGTCGGAAGTATCGTTCTATGATCATTGCTATTTCTGAACCGATGATTCCTTTCAGTCGTGTTGAAGCTCTCTGCAAATCCATCAAAATGCATGATGTAGTTGGTAATGACGGTGAAAATTCAAAGATTTGGGTTCTTTGGCAGGAGAAGGCTAACCTGGAGGTTGCTGACTCTTCTAAGCAACATATTACCTTGGCAAATAAAAGTGATGGGGATATCCTTTGCTATATTACTTTTGTCTATGCGTCTTGCAGCTATAGGGAGTGCAGAACTTTGTTTGATGATGTGATGAATTTTGCTTCTGATATCTCAGTGTCGTGGCTTGTGGGTGGTGACTTTAACTACATATCCCAACCATCAGAGAAAAGTGGTGGTGTTTTCTCTAATGTTCCTTCCATGATAGATTTTATTGCTTTTATTTCAGCTACTTCTTTGATTGATGCTGGGTTTTCTGGTTCACCTTTCACTTGGTCGAATAATAGAGTGGGCCCTGCTGCTGTTAAGGCTAGATTGGACATAGTGTTTTTTTCAACTGATTGGAATAATTCACTTCCTAAATTTTGTGTGTCGCACCTTATTAGGGGCCCATCTTATCATGCACCTTACTTATCTCTTTGAAGAATATTTATAAGCCTCCTACCAGATTTATATTCCAATCCATGTGGGCTTCTCATGACAATTTCTTGGATGTTGTTGGTAAAACCTAGAAGAAACTTCCTGCTGGCACCCTAACCCCCTGGTCAAGCTTCAAGTCAAATTAAAGAATCTGAAGGCGGTTCTTAAATCTTGGAACGTGGACACTTTTGGTAATATTCATAGTAACATTAATGCTGCTGAAAATGAGGTGGTTAACGCAGAGTTAGCTTTTGATTTATCCCCCACGCAAGACAATAGAATGCTTTTGCATCATGCTCAGGCCAATCTGAAAAAAACCCAGCGCTGTGAGGAAATCTTCTAGTGTCAAAAGGCAAGACTTCAATGGTTGGATAATCGGGATAAAAATATAACTTTTTACCATGTGGCTTTTCAAGGCAATAGACGCAGAAACTATATTTCTAGACTTAAGATTGATGACAACAACAATTGGTGTGATAACCAGGAAGTTCTAAGGGACGCTGCTGTGAGGTATTATAGTAATCTCCTATCTTCTGGCAATTTTGAGATCGATCAAAATATTTTGGAGGTGATCCCTAGTATGATATCTGCTTCTCAGAATGCTCAGTTGTGTGCTATCCCCACTATAGATGAGGTTAAAAGTGCAGTTTGGTCTATGATGGTAACAGCGCCCCAGGACCAGATGGTTACTCTAGTACTTTCTACACTTCTTACTGGGAAATCATTGGCTCTGATATTTTTGATGTGGTTAAAGTTTCTTTAGTGGTTTTCCCTTTGCCTCGTGGTATTACTTCTATAGTCATTGCTCTTATTCCCAAGGTGAATAACCCGACTCTTTTTGCTGATTTCCGTCCTATTAGCTTGTGCAATTTTTGTCACAAAATTATCTCCAAAATTCTATGTGGCCGGCTTACGGATATTCTCCCTGACATTATCTCTGAGGAACAAGGTGCTTTTGTTAAGAGCCACTCTATTGTTGATAACATCTCTCTTTCCAAAAGTTTGTTTAGAAATCTTGGTCGTAAGACAAGGGGTCATAATGTCATTTTTAAGATAGATATGATGAAGGCTTATGATCGCGTTGAGTGGGAATTCTTATTTGATGTTCTTCGCCACTTTGGATTCTGTCATAAATTTATATCTTTTATGGGGATGCTGATCTCTAACTGTTTGTTTTCGGTTCTAGTTAATGGTCATCAATCTGGATATTTGAAGTCTTCCAGGGGGCTCAGGCAGGGTGATCCCATTAAGGCAACGAGCGAAAAACTCTGCCACACCCCTCTTCATCCCTGGCCACCAGAAGAACCTTCTTAGGTTATGATACATCTTGGTGGAACCAGGATGAACAGCATATCTCGACCAGTGTGCCTCTGACAACAGTGTCTGGCGCGCATCACAGGGAACGTACAATCTGCCTCTGAACCTGACCTCACTGTCCTCATCTAGCTCAACATCTGGCATCTGAAAAATATCTGCCAACTCTATATCTGCATGTTGTGCCTCCAGCACCTGATGGTACGCTGACGGACGAACCGACAAACTGGTCATCACTGCACGGTCTCTGCGCCTCGAAGGGTAGAAAACTCCCTGAGACAAGTCCTCAAACAACCTCCACTCTCTGACCATCAGCAAACTCAAGTGAACATGCCTGCTAAAAGCATCCGCTACGACGTTAGCCCTTCTCAGGTGATAGGAGAGGGTAAGGTCGTAGTCCTTCAAGTACTCTATCCACCTGTGCTGCCTCAAGTTCAGATCCTTCTGAGTGAAAATGTACTACAAACTCTGATGGCCGATGAAGATCTCGAACGCCTCGCCGTATAGATAGTGCCTCCACAACTTCAGAGCGAACACCATTGCTGCCAACTCCAAGTGGTGGGTAGGGTAGTTCTCCTCATGCTTCTTCAACTGTTGAGAAGCATAGGCGACAACCGCACCATGCTGTATCAGCACTGCACCCAAACCTGACCTCGAAGCGTCGGTGTAGACCACAAAACCTCCGCTACCGAATGGCAAGACTAACACTGGCGCTGAAGTCAACCTCATCTTTAGCTCCTAAAAACTCCATTCACAGTCCTCAGTCCAAACAAATATGGCCTCAAGTCTGGTCAATCTAGTCAACGGCTCTGCAATCCTGGAAAAATCCTGGATGAATCTCCTGTAATAGCCTGCCAAACCCAGAAAGTTGCGAACCTCTAACACTGAAGTGGGCTGATCCCAGGACAACATTGCCTCAACATTGGCAGGGTCCACTGCCACACCAGAACCTGAGATCACGTGCCCGAGAAAGTGCACCTCCCTCAGCCAAAATTCGCACTTGTCGAACTTGGCATAAAGTTGGTAACTCCGCAATGTCTCTAGCATGATCCTTAGATGCTCCTTGTGCTCCTCCTCAGAAGCTGAGTAGACCAAAATGTCATCTACAATTATGACCACAAAACTGTCCAGGTACTCATTGAACACCCTATGCATCAAATCCATAAAATCTGCGGGTGCGTTCGTAAGCCCAAACGACATCACGACGAACTCAAAGTGACTGTACCTCAAACGGAAAGCTGTCATGCCAATATCTGACTCTCTGATCCTCAACTGGTAGTAACCGAATCTCAAATCAATCTTCGAGAACACTCTGGCTGACTGCAACTGATCAAACAAGTCATCAATCCTTGGCAACGGATACTTGTTCTTCACTGTTACCTGGTTCAGCGGCCTATCATTCATGCACAACCTCAAGCTGCCATCCTTCTTCCTCACAAACAAACTGGCGCTCCCCACGCCGAATGACTTGGACGGATGAAACACAGCTAAAGAAACTCCAGCAACTGTCGCTTCAGCTCGCGCAACTCAGTTGGAGCCATCCGGTAAGGTGCCTTAGACAAAGACATCGTGTTGAACCACTCTCGTTTGTCCTATATTTTGGCGATAACAAAATTTATGATGATATCAAAGTATATCTTGTGATATCAAAATTTATGAGTAATTAAATTGAATATCATGTTTCATATGTGTCACATCAATCTCATAACAAATTGAGAAGTCTCATATCGATTGTTCTCATAATAATTTGATAAGTGAGAACAACGATTTGCTCTCATATCGATTTGGTTCTCATAACGATTTCATAAGTGAGAACAACGATTTGCTCTCATATCGATTTGGTTCTCATAACAATTCATAAGTGAGAACAACGATTTGCTCCCATATCGATTTGGTTCTCATAACGATTTCATAAGTGAGAACAACGATTTTCTATCATATCAATTTGGTTCTCATAACGATTTCATAAGTGAACAACGATGTGTTTCATCATAACGATTTGATAAGTAACTTAAACAATGATTCACTTCAATTTAAACATAGATTTCTATAATCCTCTGAAGTGTTTTCGGCGCCTAAATGAGAAGTCAAATATCCTCTGACAAAAAGGTTGCATGCATATCTCAGAGTTTTGTCAGAAAAAGATATGACCTATCAGTTTTAGCATGTAACAGAAACACAGTAGTATGCACTGTTATCTTGTAAACACTCTTTTATGCTAACACTCTCTTCTATGCTTACAGACCTCGAAGACCACCAGAGTCTGATTAAGACAAATGAAGAGAAGATCAGCAACGACTAGAAGAGCTCCAACGGATCTCTTCAACGAATCTATTTAAAAGCCTCTCATATAAAAGATGAAGCAGGCTGAAGAAAAAAGTCTAGAGCCTTCCTGAAAATCTTTAAAGGAGTGTACAACCAGTGAGGAACCTGAACTCCAAATACACTTAAAGAAAGAGAGAAAGAGCCTGAGCCAAGAAGAAGCAAGCAAAAGCATTCAAGCCCTCAAGCTTCTTTTCTCTTCATTCTCTCTCTGAGCTCATTGTAAATATGGGAGAGTCTTGACTGTGAGCTAATTCTTAGTGTTCATCTTGTAATAGCGCTCAGTTTGATCTTATTTTCTAAGAAAGATTTTTGTCCAGCTGTAGGACTGTATACAGTGTAGAACTAGCTAGGGTGTGTCTAGCAGAACCGCACTGGGTTTGTACCAGTAGGTTGCTTCTGAGCTGTAAAAGAAGTGGGCTGCTTCTTGCCGGGAAAAAAAAGAAGACCAGCTGGGGTGCTGGGTGTTGTAGTGTCCTTGAGGGGGACTGTACCTGGTTAGTAAAATCCCAAGAGGTTGCTTGGGGACTGGACGTAGGACTTCCATGTGGGAAGGGCCGAACCAGGATAAATCTCTTGTGTCATTTGTGTGATTGTTTATTTGCTTCCGCACTGCTACTCTTTATCACACTAAACTAACCAAACTTTCAAGTGATAATTTTCTGTGTTTAAGCTTGTGTTTCAGATTTCAGAAAAACCTATTCACCCCCTCTCTAGGTTAGCTTGCTGCCGTATCAAAAGGGCCAACAAGTGGTATCAAAAGCGGGTCTCTGAACATTCAAGAAGATCCAACGATCTTAGAGCAAAGATCCATGGAAGCTCAAGGATTTGCTGAAGGACAATCAGTCACTAGACCTCCATTCTTCGATGGGGAGGATTACCAATATTGGAAGATGAGGATGGAATGCTTCATTCGAGGCACAGACTTTGATCTGTGGCAGGTAATTGAGGTAGGTGATTTCGTTATTATTCCTGCTGAAAGCGCCACTGCATTACAGTAGCTGATAAGATTAAATTATCTTTACATTAAGGCTAAAAACAATCTATGTTGGTTTTATCTAAAAGAGAATTCAGTACAGTATCTGCATGTAAATCTGCTAAAGAAATATGGGATAAACTACAGATAATTATGAAGGAACAGATAAAGTGAAACAAACTAGGATAGACATCTTGTCTCACAATATGAGCAGTTTAAAATGCTTCTAATGAAAATATTACTCAAATGTATAATAGATTTTCAAGCATAGTAGTAGGTCTGAGCTCCCTTGGCAAAAATCTCTCTAATGAGAAACTGTGAGAAAAATACTTAGGTCTTTAACTATTTCATGGACCCCTAAGGTCACAGCTATTGAAGAAGCCCATGATCTAACCAAGTTTTCTATTGATAAGCTAATGGTTCCCTCATGGCACATGAAATTAATATGGCGGTGGCCTTAGCCACGGCCTCTCCCAAGGTGGCACACATATGAGTAGTCATGCCCCACCTCAATCTAGCTCAATCCTGCAATAAACCTCTCTACACAAGCTTGCTCGCTGCCGAAAACAAGAGGAACATGTCTCAGCAACCGGACAAACCTCTGGTGGTACTAACTGTTAGATCGCCCTAAACCAACTCGTGAAACTGATCTCGTCTCTCACGTCGAGCGTAGTCAGGGAAGTACTCGCCGTGAAAGACTCCCAAAAACTGCTGCCAAGTGATATGATCTAAACGCTGCCCTGGGAAGTGGGTCTGCCGCTAAACTCTCCACCACTTATGGGCTGGCCCCTTGAGCTGATGCACTGCCAGTCTGACCTAGTCCTCCTCGGCACACTCCATGGTCTCGAACGTGCATTCCAACTCGTGCGTCCAACTCTCTTCCTTGTTTGATCATACTCATCGAAGAACATCAGCGGTCAGAGACGCAAGAACCTCTCCAAGAGGGTGGTCTTGTCCT
>CM024754.1:35742874-35798953 GCA_014218235.1 Colocasia esculenta
ACCATTCTTTGATGGTGAAGATTTTCAGTATTGGAAGATGCGGATGGAGTGCTTCATTAGAGGCACATATTTTGATCTGTGGTAGGTAATAGAACAAGGTGATTATGAATCCTTGGTGAGTCCTCCTCTGGTCTTTCCATAGCTAATAAAAGGAACATGTCTTTAAATTATAAGGCTAAAAAATAACTATGTTGTGCCCTCTCTAAAAGAGAATTTAATAGATTATCTGCTTGTAGAACTACTAAAGAAATGTGGTACATATTGCAAGTTACATATGAAGGAACTTATAGAGTTAAACAAACTAGAATAGACATTCTTGTATCTGAATATGAACAATTTAAAATGCTTCCAAATGAAAACATAACTCAGATGTACAATCGATTTTTCAACATAATAGTAGGACTGAGTTCTCTAGGAAAGGTTCTTACAAATGAAGAAATAGTAAGAAAAATCCTAAGATCATTAACTAATGTTTGGACCCCTATGGTCACTACCATTGAGGAAGCACATGACTTAACTCAACTTTCCATTGATAAGTTAATTGGAACCGTAATGGCTCATAAAATTAACATGGAAATATTTTCTGAAAGTTCATCAAAAAAGAAAATGCCAAATGCTTTGAAGGTTGCAGATTCCTCTTCCTCTAAAGACTCCAAGGAGAAATCAGATGACAGTGATGATGAGGCAATGCTGTCAAGAAAATTGCAAAGGATCCTTGCCAAGAAAAAGAAGTTCGGCTCCAAGAGATTCATCAAGAAAGATAAGAAGAAGGAACCAACCTGCTACGAATGCAATCAACCAAGACATTACAAATCTGAATGTCCTAAGCTGAAGAAAAAGGATCAAGCAGAAAGATCTGAAAAGAAGAAAGGTAAAGAGACGAAGTTCAAAAATACAAGAAAAAGCAATGGCATCAGCATGGGATAATGAAGAAGCCACCAGTTTAGACCCTTCAAGCTCAGAATCTGAAGAAGAAGAAAAAGCCAATCTAGCCCTCATGGCAGGACTAGATCAAGTAAATTCTGAAACATCTTTTACGTCTTGTTCTGAATCTGATTCTGATAGTCGTGAAGTTGCCTTCAATGAATTGTATGAAAAATATAAAACAGTAGTCAAACAAATGAAGATAGTTAAATTAAATTTTCTAAATCAAGAAAAAGCCAACACCTTTCTGAAAATTGAAGCAGAAAGGTTAGGACAAAGTCTAAGTGAAACTAAAAGAGCAAATGTGTGACGGCCATGAAATATTTATGCCCAATAAGGCTCCATATCCAGATCCGCCTCCCGCGAATGGACCAAAGTCTTGCAAGGGATAGCTCGTACACGTGTCCAGTAAGAATATAAAAGACAAACTACAACAGTAAGAGACACAGGAAAGTACATGTCACACCCCTCCAATTTAGCAGCAGAATAAATCGGAGGGAAACATGAGCAACGAGTATGGTAACGTGAATTGCGCGTATAGACGCAAACATCAGAGCATCTAATGAACAATATTTGAAATAAACTCTTGATTTCATTATAAAATCACTAAGACCATTACAACCACTAATTCGGAGCCAATACAGAGGGCTTAATGACATCATTACATTGAAAAAGAAATCTAATGCAATAACTATTAGACTCCATAGTACTAGGGCAACTTCATCAACTGACTCTAGGTCGCTCATCACTCTGGTCATGTCCCATTGGTGGTGTGACATCATTGTCTGACTTACTTGAGACACAATAACAAATAACGAAGGGTGAGCGATAACGCCCAGTAGGACTTAAATCTCAATAGTCAAGCAGGCTTTAAATGATTAATGCTTAAATGGCAGAGTAACTAATGATAGAGAGAGTAATGTAAATTCGAGAAAGTAATAGCATAAGTAACATGGTTCAAATAGTAGACGGATCAAGTATAGCACGATGATTAAAGTCAAGTCACGCAATAGCAAGTAACGTCATGGTCAAGAAATAGCAAGCAACATGTATAGCAAGGAAAGAGATATTAAATGGTCATGTAAAAAGTAATTTGCACTTTGATTGATTTTCATCAATCGAGATAGCATAGCACTTTTGATTAACTTTCGTCAATGGAAATAGTAATGGCACTTTGGTTATCCATAGATAGCCGAGAGAGAATATAGTACTTTGAAAGAGACTAAGTCAGGATAGAACACAGTAACTCAAGATAGCAAGTATCAAGTAGAGCATGAAGAGAGTACGACAGTAGTCGCTCAACAATAGGACAATAGTAGTTCAGTAACAGTCAGTGGCAGTACAGTAATAGTGCAATATGTCTGAACTAACAGACTAACAGTAACAGTGTAACAGTTAGATGTCTAGCTAATTCAGAACAGTCAGTCAGGACCGTGTAAATGCAGACACCGTCAATAGCCCCTGCAGGTATTTTCGGGTTAGCGGTTTTCCGACTTAGTTTCCTAATTTGGATAATTAGTCACATTGTGACGTACACTTGGCCAATTGGATTTTTCATTGCTTGAATTTTAGTAGAACACTTAGGAATAATGTCTGGGGTTGATTTATAAATTTTAAAGAATTTTCTAATGTATTCTTGCACATACGTATGTTTCTATTATTACGATTTAAAGAAATTATTATTTCAAATTTTTAAATATTAAATTTTCCGGGTTGCTACATCCTCCCCCACTTAAAAGAATTTGGTCCCCAAATTCATATGATGTGATACGACTACTAATTTATTCTAAATATTTGAATCCATCATGTCCCCTACTTAGGGCTTTGCTATCGTGAAAATAATATGAAATCAACTAAGTGTTTAGTGATGGTACCTTGTCCACCCTCATTGGCAGGATTTATATCCACAAGGGCTTGTAATCGTCCTTGGCGTGGAGTTTGGTTCTTCTTTGTTGGACAATCGATGACTCGATGTTGTTGACTTCCACATCGCAAGCATCTGCCCAATCTCTTCCAACAATTATCAACCTGATGCCCTGACTTTTCGCAAAATTCACAGACTTCCTTCCGCTTCACATCCCCTTTTATTATCTTGCTATCTACTGTATTTCTTCCTTTATTATCATTGGAATGAGTAGCGCGTTCCCTTTTTAGCACCTTCTTCTTATGGATCTTTTCAAGAAGTTCCATGGTGTCCTCTACTAATTGAGCTCTCATTACCATGACTGAATATACTTCAATGTCTAGTGGAGCCAACTTTTCCCAGAACACAAGTCTCAACCCTTCAAAGAATCTCCTTGCCTTCATCTTTTCCATACTCACCAAATGTGGTGCATACTGTGCTAGTCTTTCAAATTGCGCTTCATATTCTGCTATAGACATCATTCGTTATTTTAAATTGGCGAATTCATTTGCCTTCTTCTCACGAATCCTCTCAGAAAAATATTTGGTGTTTAAGAGTTCTAAAAATTTATCCCACTCTATGTTGATGTTGGGTAATTGTCGACTGGCAGCTTCCCACCAGGCTCTAGCATCGCGGTCCAACTAGAAGGTTGCCAGAAGGACTTTCTCCTGCTCTGAACATTGCATAACTCTAAATATTCATTCCATCGCCTTCACCCAATTTTCAGCTTCGTCGGGATCCGGAGTTCCATTAAACATAGGGGGATTTATTCGTTGAAAGTTCCCATATAAGTCTCCTGCCCCATTTCTTGCTCCTGTTTAAATCACGTTGTTAAGGGCTTGAGTTAACCTTGTACGGTCTGTTGTAATTCGTGCATTTGCGTATGCTCACCAGCCATCTCCTCTAGTTCCTATGAGCAATAATACTTATTAATTTCTTCTTAAACTTAGGGTGCTTATACATATAGTTAAGCTCCTAGCATAACCCCAAGCTTTACCCAATCTCTCACATAGGTATGGTGGTTGACTTAGGCACGGTCATGGCAGTTCACCTAGAACATCCCTAGACTTAAAATAACCTAATAAGGACATCCTAGGCTCTGATACCAACTGTCACGCCCCTCCAACTTAGCAGCGGAATAAATCAGAGGGAAACGTGAGCAACGAGTATGGTAACGTGAATTGCGCATACAGACGCAAACATCAGAGCATCTAATGAACAATATTTGAAATAAACTCTTGATTTCATTATAAAATCACTAAGACCATTACAACCACTAATTCGGAGCCAATACAGAGGGCTCAATGACATCATTACATTGAAAAGGACATCTAAAGCAATAACTATTAGACTCCATAGTACTAGGGCAACTTCATCAACTGACTCCAGGTCGCTCATCACTCTGGTCCTGTCCCATTGGTGTGTGTGACATCAATGTCTGACTTACTTGAGACACAATAACAAATAACAAAGGTGAGCGATAACGCCCAGTAGGACTTAAATCTCAATAGTCAAGCAGGCCTTAAATGATAATGCTTTAAATGGCATAGTAACTAATGATAGAGAGAGTCATGTAAATTCGAGAAAGTAATAACACAAGTAACATGGTTCAAATAGCAGACGGATCAAGTATAGCACGATGATTAAAGTCAAGTCACACAATAGCAAGTAACGTCATGGTCAAGAAATAGCAAGCGACATGTATAGCAAGGAAAGAGATATTAAATGGCCATGTAAAGAGTAATTTGCACTTTGATTGATTTTCATCAATCGAGATAGTATAACACTTTTGATTAACTTTCGTCAATTGAAATAGTAATGGCACTTTGGTTATCCGTAGATAGCCGAGAGAGAATATAGTACTTTGAAAGTGACTAAGTCAGGATAGAACGCAGTAACTCAAGATAGCAAGTATCAAGAAAAGCATGAAGAGAGTACGACAGTAGTCGCTCAATAACAGGACAATAGCAGTTCAGTAACAGTCAGTGGCAGTTCAGTAACAGTGCAGTACGTCTGAACTAACAGACTAACAATAACAGTGTAACCGTCAGATGTCTAGCTAATTCAGAAGAGTCAGTTAGGACCGGTGCAAATGCAGACACCGTCAATAGCCCCTGCAGGTATTTTCGGGTGGCTCTCCGCCCCCAGGACTAGATTGGAGCCCCTCGGACACTCTTCGTGCCCTTAACAGTATGCATTCAAGTCAGTAGAGTCACAAGACCCATTTTAGCGCTAGACAGTCATGAATAGTACAAAACAGTATGGGCCACACAGCTCAAAGGGTACCAAGAGAGTACTAGATGAATAGACGAAATAGACGAGATAGTAGAGTGAACATGAATAGATGAGCGAGTAGAATATAGATGAGATCTTATGGTCATTGCACATGAAACGTCGAGTAACGAGCGATAGTAACAGTTGCACAACACGCGCTTACGATGTTGGCAGTCAGGTGGAACTCACTACCCTTCTACTGGCCATGTTACACACATGTCCAGAGGTCCGGCGTGATTCAAGATAAGATAGAGAACAATCTAAGGTCATTTGGATCTTGCTGATCCCTAGAGGCATCATAGGTGTTAGGGTACAACCAGCTCGTCGACCATGTGGGAATCCATGGACAGAGGAGACTTACGGAGGCCTTGAACAAAGACTCACTAGTCCGGCAAAAGGAGTATCCGACGGAGAGTTCGTCCAAGTCAAGAAAAAGTGTACATATAGAAACAAGTGCCCGACGTTCTAGAGGAATTCTAGAACAGTGGAGCGTCGATAACGGTATTCCCAAAACATCGCGAGAATCGTAGACAAGTTCATTTAAAATAGGGCAATTAAATTACATAAATTACCAGATGTATTATGAGATATTTACATGCCAAGTTAGGCGATATTTGGATCGTTCAAAGTGTGTGCAAGTGTTATGAGAAAATCATGGACAACATAGATCATGTGATTAACTTGAATTAATTAAAATATAATCAATAATTACAACTTCATTTTCTATGTACCAGACAGTTAATAGGACATGGGGTGACTATATAACAATAAGACTTACAAAAAGTTGGGTTTTCATGAAAAAAGCCAGAACGCGACGAACCCTTGTAAGGGTCGCGACGGGGTGCAAACAGAACGCGACACGGTCTTCTGAGGATTGCTACAGGTCTATCAGGTCGGGCGGCCAGAACGCGACGGGGTACCCTGTCGCGTTCAGATCGTGACGGGTTCCTGTGTCCCGACGGCCTTGAGAATGCTGCCTATCGGCCGTCGCGTTCTCAAGTACTTCATCTGAGTTCGAGCGGGAAAAGCTCGAGCATGGGATTGCATGCCAACTTAACATATTTTAACACATGGTGATTCGAAAATTCATAACTAATTGTATGGTCGATGAAAAATCATGAAACAAGTTGCATATTGATCAAGACATACGTGATTACTTACAGTAAATAAAATTTGAAAATAGATAGAGTTTCAACATGCTTTATTCAAGTCAAACATAGAGTACATGACATAGTGAGCAATTGAGATAAGAGAATTAATTCACGAAGTAGGGTAGATGAAAATTACGGCTTTTAGGAGCAAAAGACGCCTAACATCCATCAGTTCTTTCAGTAAAAATCTCATGGCATGAGGACGAGTATGCATGAAGATATGAATTAAGAAGAGGGTTCGGGGTCATGGCGAGTGCAGAACTTCAAAGATCAAGAAGTAAATATTGGCTCGATGATAAATCATGAAACTTAAGGGTATTGTTCCTAGTACATGGAACGATGTACAGTCAAAATCTCTTTAGTTTTGCTCGTGACAATGCCTACCTTTAGTTGTTTTCCTCTTCTAGGGCTTGAACTTGAAGAACGAGAGAGAGAGCTTGAGAGAGTCTTCTTCCCATAAATTCTCCCCATCCTTGGCCTCTCCTCCAGGTCCAGCAAGCCCCAGCAACGTGTTAGGGCTGGCCGTGGAGAGATTGGAGAGTTTTTATGCTTGTTCAGTTGTTATTTCCTAATAGGACTCTAACTCCTATTAAATTCCGAATTTCATCTTCCTAACCTCCTTCCAAGCTTTCCACTTCTTATTTGGGTTACGATGAGAGCTAAATTCGTGGCCAACCTATTAGGGTAGGTTTAGGAATCCAATTACAACTCAAATTAGCTATTTTACTTATTTAATAACCCATTTCCTATTTAGGTAATATTTTAGTTACGAATTTAGAGTATTTTCCTATTATTCTTCTTTTAGAAATCCCTATTTTGGCCCAATAAATTCTAGAGGGTCTATTTAACAAAACCCATTATTTATTGGAATTTATCTTATGGGATTTCCATTTTAATTAAGGAATAATAGAGTTACTGATTTTTATTGCATTTCTTACTTGATTTTATTCATGAATATATGAGAGGTCCATTGGTCCAATTCCGATAATGGGTAATCATTTCATGATGTTGGATGTCTCTCCGACATGTTCGTTCGATTTATAGGCGCATTATCTTTCCGTGTTAACGGTTTTCTGACTTAGTTTCCTAATTTGGATAATTAGTCACATTGTGATGTACACTTGGCCAGTCGGATTTTTCGTTGCTTGAATTTCTTAGTAGAACACTTAGGAATAATGTCTCTGGTTGATTTATAATTTTTAAAGAATTTTTGAATGTATTCTTGCACATACGTATGTTTCTATTATTTCGATTTAAAGAAATTATTATTTTGAATTTTTAAGTATAAATTTTCCGGGTTGCTACAGTACATGTGCTCATACCTGCATATAACAAGTTACAACTGTCCCATTACATTATTACATGTCCAAATTAAAAAGAGTACAACTACCTTGGGCATACCCCGAGGGAGCACAAGCTCACACAACTGTACTAACACTTCTGCTGGTGGTACAGGTCTGCCACAATGTCTTCGCAAGCCATACCAATGGTAAACTCTGAAAAGAACTGTAAGGGAGGAGCCTCAACAAGTCACAGCTCAGTAGGGGACCACCCAAAACCACACACATACAGGAGAACCTTAACCCCAACGGGTCTCACTGGCAACACCGATAGCCAAACCATATCATGCTCACCATTCATAATAAACAACAACTAGAACATAAACTTAAAATAAACATATAGTACTTGAAGAGAAGAAGAACAACATGACTAGCACAACACACTAGTCCACTCCACAGCTGTAAAGCCTAGGCCACAACCCTCACGGGCATACCACCTCAACAACTAGTCGCCTAAGCTGCAAGCCACACAGGCAAACCACTGCCTAGGCTATAAGCTTCCCTGGCGAACCTCAAACACGTGGGTAACAAGACTGCTAACTAAGAGCTAGCCCTTTATACCCTTAAACCACAATATATCGAATGTCACACTTAAGTAACAGAATTGGCTGCCACGATGCCAATCCATCACACATTAGAACCTTAATCAGAAGTTTACCCAAGGAAGGGTAAACCACAACAAGTGGAAGGTCTCACTGCATGACCTCCACTTCAACACCTGGAAAGGCTAGTACTCAGCGTACCACGAGAAACAGATACCCACAAAGGGTACAAGTACCTACCTCCACGAGGTACCACCACGGAACCACAAACACAACTATGCCAACACCACGACACACCACAACCAGTCAAACCATAACTAGTGAGTGTCCGCTCACTAACCACAACTACAACTGTGCCAACACCATAGCACACCTCGACGGGTAAAACCACAACCAACACACGCTACAACTAGTAGCAAAGCACGAGCCGGAAAGCACGACGCCACCACACGGGAACGACTACTGGTTCATGATGCAAGGTCCAGCTGCTGCTCCACAACCACAAGTAAAGCAAAGAACTATGGAGACCAACCAAACCACCACACCTGCAGGTCACACAACTCGCAGGTCCATGCCTGGCACCTTTAGAGACTCTGGCCGATCCCTCTAAAGTGAGTCACTGGAAACTAGGACTAGCCGGGGCCCAGTACGTCTACTGGTGTCCGTAACCCCCCCAGCTACGAGCGCGCTACAAGTGACCAAACAACAAACTCTCACAAGTCGCTGCCCTCTGTCGTCTTTCCCTCAGCCGGATGACAACTCTCCCCGAGAGCGAGGGTGTCCAAGAAGACGACAAGACCTCGACAGTACCACTGTACCGGAACAAGCCTCGAGCACACACACACGTGCCTGGCTCACACAGAACCTGGGGCACCCAACTGAAGAGGTATTCCAGAATAGGCACTGGACCATCACACTCGGCTAGCATACAAACCACGTCAGTCACTTAATACCTCGGTGTAACGTATATTAAAATATACTAAACATAGTTGGCTTATCATTGATCACCATGTGTAACGTTCCGACCATTCAGATCGTCCTTGTGTGGTCATCGAGGCCAGTGTGTGGCCGATGATGCGAGTGACATGTGTTTTCTGTGAGTTGGGAGATTTTGCCCATTTGTGTTCACTATTTCTCGGTTTCTAACGCGGTCGTTGAGAGGGTCGCGTTCAGCACGCGAGAGCTTAGAGCGACGCATTCATGCACCGTCGGTTATAGTGGACGTTTGCATGTGCGCCGCGTGTCGCGCGCTAGGCGGGTTTACTGGTGTCAGCAGGCTTAAGGCGTCGGTCAGCAGCACCGCGTTCAGGTCGCGGTCAGGTAGGGTGACCCGTTCTTAACTGCGTTGTGTTTTAAGTAACCCTAGCAGAACATAGCTAGTGAAAGCTCTGCTCGGCCAGGGGACGTTTGCTGTGGGATTTTTGGACGATTCAGCTTGATAGTGGTCGGCTTGACGAGTTTCCACCGCGAGGACGCTACGTGGAGCAGAGGGAACATCGTGCCGGCTTCGTTCTTCGCGTTCTTCACGAAGGTAGGGAGATTTCCTGGTTTGATCCGTGGATTTCCCGTATGATGTGGTTAAGGTGTTTCCTGCTTTCTAAATCATAGATAGCATATGTAGGAACACATTAAAGCATGAAAATGGAAAGAGAACTATGTTTTAAAGAGTTTAAAGTGATTTAATGAAGGGTTCTGGGTCAGGGTTCGCACCGCTATCGCGGTCACTCTGAGAGCCGCGACCAGGTCGCGACACCTCAAACTGTCGCGTTCTGAAGGCGGTCTATCGTGCCGCCGCGACAACAGCCGAATGTTGTCATCCGAGCATAAATGTAAGTGTATGATATCTGTTCAGTGTAGTTTATGTATATGGTGATAGAAAGAGGTGCTTGGCACTCTCTCAGCGCTCGGGGAGCATGTGGCTTGTGATTTACGTGGGTTTACGTGGTTTGTGTGGAGGCTTCACGTGGTTGTATGTTTAGCATACGGTTTTCGTGTATGTGGTGTGTAGTCAGATGCCTTCCGTGGATACCTCTTCAGTTGGGAGCCCCAGGTTTTTGTGAGCCAGGAACGTGAGTGCTCAGGGCTTGTCCCGGTATTGGGTACCGATGAGGTCTTGTCGTCTTCCTGGACACCCTCACTCTTGTGTTGAGTAGTACGTCCGGCTGAGGGAAAGACGGCAGTGGGACAACGACTAGAGAGACTTTGTTGTGTTGTCGCTTGTAGCGCGCTCGTAGTTGGGGGAGACGGACACCAGTAGACGTACTGGACCCCAGCTTGTCCTGTTTTCCAGTGCCTCACTTAGGGAGCTCGGGCCAGAGTCCCTAAAGGTGTTAGGCATGGCCTGCGTGGTGTGTGGCCTGCAGGTTGTGGTGGTTTAGTTGGACTCCACAGTTCCTTGTACTTGTTTAGTGGAGCGGCAGCTGGACCCTTCGTCCGTGGCTGGGAGACTGAGAGGGGTCCTGTGTGGTTTGTCCGGGTCAGTAACTGGTGTCGTGAACCAGTTGACGTGACTCGAGTGTGGCGTTTCTCTACAATAGCCCGTACATCTGTATGGCTTTGCCGTTTATTTATTTATTTATGTTGACTCCTGTTAAGCGACAAATGGCAAATGGTAAGTTGTACATACAGTTTTATATTCTGCTAGATGATATTATAAATTGTTAGCTTAGCATTTCCTGCTTTGCTAGTTGTGTTTGTCTGCTCGGTTTTTAGGGAGTTTCCCTACTTAGCCAGTGACACGTGAGGCTCACCCCTACCTCCTACCAGGTGAGGGAGTTCAGGAGATTTCGCGTCCGTCGTCCAGTGGAGGGTCTGCACCACCAGCAGTGTAATTTTACTTTTCTGTTGTGCACCTCGGGGTATGCCCCAGGTTCTGTTGTAGTTTGGCTACAGTTGTGCTATGGCTATGTATATTTCATGTAAATATTTGTGGGATTGACAAATCTTATGAATGTTTGAGTTGATTCCTTTATATTTCTATGGACTCATGGTTTGATATCCCTTGTGAGGCTTAGGCCCGTTCGCGGGAGGCGGACTCGAATCAGGCTTGCTATCAGGTTAGCGGGTCTGAATGGCGAGGACCGTCACAGTTGGTATCAGAGCAAGTTCCATAAGAATATAAAGGAATTGGAATACATAGCTATGTCTTTACTGTAACCCACTGCTGGAATGACCCTGGTTTTGTATTGATTTCTTGTGTATTGTATTGTTGGAATAATGTTTGTGCAGGAATAGTAATGGCCGAAAGGAGAGTTTTGGGAGGTGATGGAGAAGGGGCAGGAGAGGATCCTACGCAGAGAATGATAGAGAGAATATGGAAAGTTTAACAGAAATTCGGGTGAGATTGGATCAGCAACCACCGGTACAGCCAGCGGCAGCAGTACCACCTTTTCCAGAGGAGGCGGTACCAGTAGCTCCAGTTCCACCCCCACCTGGAGTAGAGGTACCTCTTGTAGTACCTATACAACCGGCAGTTCCAGTAAGACCAGTTACTGGAGAGGAGACTACGGTGCTTGTGGAACGATTTTTGAGATTGCAACCCCCTACATACTCAGGAGGCCCCAACCCGGATACAGCAGAACATTGGATACATGAGATTGAGAGGGTTTTTGAAATAATGAGGTGTCCCCAGGAAGATAGAGTGCTTCTTGCAGCATACCAGTTACGAGGGTTTGCGCAGGAATGGTGGCGGTTGAAGATGCAGACAGTTTTTACAGGCAGGGTGGAGGACACTATTCCATGGTCGAAATTCTTGTCAGTCTTTAATGATCCTTCTTCCCAATACAAATTCAGCAAATGAAAAGAGAGCAATTCAGGACACTTCAGCAAGGGAATCTTTCAGTGCTTGAATATCAGATGAGATTTATAGCCTTGAGTAGGTATCCCCATTTGTAGTGACAGATAACACTATGATGGTGGAATACTTTATTCGAGGACTGCGGCCAGAATTGCAAGATGCAGTGATCCCATTGATGTGTAGAACAGCGGAAGAGGCAGCTCAGCGAGCAGCAATACTTGAGAGGACTGTTCGGGCCAGGCAAGGGCAGTCTCAGGCAGGTGGTTTAGGTTTAGGTAGCTTTCGATATCCACAATCGTCAGGAGGAGTTAGTAAGGGAAAAGCACCTTTCGGAGCTTCATCATCATCTGGAATAGGAAAATGGGGTAAGCAGATTAAGAAATTCTTCAAGGATGGCCGTGGTAGAGGCAGGCAACAGGGTTTTCAGCAGGGAGGTTTTCAGCAGGGTCGTGGTTATAGACCGCCGGTTCCAGAAGAGTCTCAGCAAAGTACGGCAGGGCAGCCAACGGTACCTCCATCTTTCAGATGTTATAATTGTGGGCAGCCAGGACATTTAGCAAGGAATTGTCCGTATCTCCGAGAACAGACTTATGGTAGAGGTACTCAACCACAGCAACATTAGCCCTTTCAGCGGTCAGCAGAACAGGGTAGAGGTACACCGTACCAAAGAGGAGGCTGGGGTCGAGTGATGGCTATTACTAGAGCTCAAGCGGAAGCATCTAATCTTGTTGAAGGTATTCTACCTTTCTTTGATTTTACTGGTAGAGTATTATTGATCCAGGTGCTTCCCATTCATTTATTTCCGAAGTTTTTCTGGATAGCATGGTACTTCCTTTAGAAGAGAAATCTTGTGAGTTGGTAGTGGAAATTCCCTCAGGAGGATATTTGTTGACTTCCTATTTTTAGAAGATGTTCCGATAGTGATTCATGGAAATCAAATGCCTGGAAGATTATATGCTTTAACATTGAAAGAATATGATGTGATTCTGGGAATGGATTGGTTAGAGGCCTACGGGGCATTGGTTGATTGTAGAAAGAAGAGAGTCAGATTTTGCAGACCTGGTGGTGAGGTGTTTGAATTTCAAGGTATGCCTTTTTACACTCTCAAGTTTATTATTTCTGCACTTAGAGCTAGAAAGTTAATTAATGCGGGATGTGTAGCATACCCTGCCTCTGTTAGTCTAGTTGAATCTGATAAGTCTGTAGATTCAGTGCCAGTGGTTAGAGAATTTGCAGATGTGTTCCCAGATGAGTTGCCAGGTTTAGCTCCGCGTAGAGAAGTGGATTTTACAGTTGAATTGCAACCATGCAGTTTACCTATTTCTAAAGCACCATATAGAATGGCTCCAGCAGAATTGAAGGAATTGAAGAAGCAATTGCAGGAATTATTGGAAAAAGGTTTTATCAGGCCTAGTCAATCACCTTGGGGAGCGCCAGTGTTATTTGTTAGAAAGAAGATGGTAGTCTAAGAATGTGCATAGATTACAGGCAGCTGAATAAAGTTACAATTAAGAATAAGTATCCACTTCCTCGAATTGATGATTTATTTGATCAACTGCAGACAGCTAAAGTATTTCCAAGATAGATTTGAGATCAGGATATCACCAATTGCGAATCAGAGAAGAGGATATTGAGAAGTCAGCTTTTCGGACTAGATATGGGCATTATGAGTTTGTTGTGATGCCTTTTGGATTGACAAATGCACCTGCAGCATTTATGAATTTGATGAACAGATATTTCATCAGTATTTGGATCAGTTTATAGTGGTCTTTATTGATGATATATTGGTTTATTCAACATCCGAAGAAGAGCATGCAAATCATTTGCGGATTACTTTGCGAATATTAAGAGATCATCAGTTATTTGCTAAATTTAGCAAATGTGAATTCTGGTTAAAGGAAATCCAATTTTTGGGTCATGTAATATCAGGTGAAGGTATTGCAGTGGATCCAGCCAAAGTTGAGGCAGTAATGAAATGGGAAGAGCCAAAAATAGTGTTTGAGATTAGGAGTTTTCTGGGTTTGGCAGGTTATTACAGAAGATTTATCCAAGATTTTCCAAGATAGCGGCACTGATGACAAAGTTGACAAGAAAGGGTGTTCCTTTTGTGTGGTCCTCAGAGTGCAGGCGCAGTTTTGCAGAGTTGAAGAAGAGGTTGACTTCAGCACCTATTTTAGAGATTCCGTCGGGTAATGGCGGATTTGTTCTGTTTACAGATGCATCCAAGAGAGGTTTGGGCGCAATTTTGATGCAGCATAGTAAAGTAGTTGCTTATGCCTCCAGGCAATTGAAGAAGCATAAGGAGAATTACCCTACTCATGATTTAGAGTTGGTAGCAGTAGTTTTTGCATTAAAGATCTGGCAACATTATTTGTATGGTGAAAGGTTTGAGATTTTCACTGATCATAAGAGCTTAAAATATATTTTCTCTCAGAAAGATTTGAATCTAAGGAAGCGCCGATGGATGGAATATCTAAAGGATTATGATTTTAATTTGGCATATCATCCAGGCAGAGCAAATGTGGTGGCAGATGCATTGAGCAGAAAGGCGGTTATCAATCAACTTATGATCAGAGAATGGAAACTTTATCAAGATGTGGTGGAGAATTCCTTTCATGTGCCAAGTAGTCAGCGCCGAGCAATATTAGCAACTAGTGCAGTGGAGCCTTCTCTTTATTGGCAGATAGTAGAGGCACAAAGAGCAGATGCGAATTTGGCAGATATTCTTAGAATGGATGAAGTAAATTTGGGGCGTGATAATGTGGCCAGATTAAAAGGAAGATTGTATGTCCAGAAGATGCAGAAATTAGACAAAAAATTTTGGAGGAAGCTCATAGATCAAGGTACACTATCCATCTAGGTAGCACTAAAATGTATCAGGATATGAAAAAGCATTTCTGGTGGCCGAATATGAAGAAAGAAATTGCAGAGTTTATAATTAGATGTGCAGTATGTCAGTAGATAAAAGCAGAGCATCAGAAGCCTGGAGGATTGTTACAGCCATTACCTATTCCGCAGTGGAAGTGGGATGACATAGCAATGGATTTCATAGTTGGTTTGCCCAGCTCATCAGGTCATAATGCAATATGAGTTTTTGTGGATAGATTGACCAAAGTTTGCAGATTACTACCAGTTAGCATGACGTGGTCAGTTGATAGATTAGCTAAGCTGTATGTAGAAAGGATTGTACCTTTGCATGGAATACCAGTTACTATACTTTCAGATCGAGACCCTCGATTTACCTCAGGTTTTTGGAGGAGTTTACAAAGAGTGTCGGCACAGAGTTAAGGTACAGTTCAGCTTATCATCCACAAACAGATGGGCAGACGGAAAGAACAATTCAGACTATTGAAGATATGTTGAGAGCTTGCTGTCTTGTGTGGGGAGGCATTTGGAGCGTCATTTGGGTCTAGTTGAGTTTGCATATAATAACAGTTATCATTCAAGTATTGAAATGGCACCCTATGAAGCATTGTATGGCAGACCATGCTGATCACGATTAAATTGGCATGAAGTAGGAGAGAGGCAAGTTTTGGGCTCGGAAATGATTCGTCAATGTGCAGAAATAGTAAAATTTATTCAAGAAAAGTTGAAAACAGCCCAAAGTCGCCAGAAAAGTTATGCAGATGTTAGACGCAGACCATTACAATTGAAGTTGGTGACTTTGTATTTTTAAAGGTATCTCCTACTAAAGGTGTATTAAGGTTCAGTAAGAAAGGCAAGTTGAGCCCGAGATATGTTGGGCCATTTCAAATAAAAGAAAGAATGGGTGAAGCAGCCTATAAATTGGATTTGCCAGCAGATTTCACTGATGCTCATGATGTGTTTCATGTTTCAATGTTAAGAAGGTATATTAAAGATCCAACTCAAGTCGTCAGCTATCAAAGAGATGATTTAAAGCCCGACATGTCAATGCCGGAATATCCAGTGCAAATTTCAGGCCACAGAACTCAAAAGCTCAGAAACAAGGAAATTGAATTGGTAAAGGTTAGATGGGAGAACAGACAAGGTGGTGAAGACACTTGGGAATTTGCGGAAGAAATGAGGAAAATGTATCCATACTTGTTTGAGTAAGTTTTATTCTTTTTAGGTGATAGTATATGAATTGCATTGAAATGTTGATAATTGGCTTCCATTTTAAATTTCGAGGACGAAATCTTTTTAGGTGATAGTAATGTAACGTTCCGACCGTTCGGATCGTCCTTGTGTGGTCGTGGAGGCCAGTGTGTGGCCGATGATGCGAGTGACAGGTGTTTTCTGTGAGTTGGGAGATTTTGCCATTTGTGTTCACTGTTTCTCGGTTTCTAATGCGGTCGTTGGGAGGGTCGCGTTCAGCACGCGACAGCTTAGAGCGACGCGTTCATGGCACCGTCGGTTATAGTGGACGTTTGCATGTGCGCCGTGTGTCGCGCGCGCTAGGCGGGTTTGATGACCAAACTTTCCCCATATAAATTAATTCACTTATTTATATATTAAATTTTGATGATTAACAAAATAGTACTAATGAATTTTGTTGATTAACAAAATAGTTCTAATGATTTCTTGAGCTTTGAGAACAGGAAATAAAAGAAAAATGAAAGTTCAGGACAATCAGGTAAGTCTCATTCATATTCTGTCCAAGTCTTTGTATCGACTTCTTCACACTTCATATCGACTTGTTTGATAAGCAGAACGATTTCCTTCTGACCGAAAAGTTCAAAACAAATCGATATCGCAACAATTCTTTAAGACATCGCAACGATTTCTTTAGAACCCGTAACGACTTGACTGTCGTAACGATTTCTTTAGACCTCGTAACGATTTCTTTAGAACTCGCAACGACTTCCTAAGGTGTAACGATTTCTTTAGACCTCGTAATGATTTCTTTAGAACTCGCAACGACTCTCTAGCCGTAACGATTTCTTTAGACCTCGTAACGATTTCTTTAGAACTCGCAACGACTCTCTAGCCGTAATGATTTCTTTAGACCTCGTAACGATTTCTTTAGAACTCGCAACGACTCTCTAGCCGTAACGATTTCTTCAGATCTCATAACGATTTGCTTTGTGCAACGATTTGTTAAGAGTTTCATAACGATTTCTGTACTGTCATAACGACTTGCTAAGCCGTAACGATCTCTTTGGTTCTCGTAACGATTTCTTTGAAACTCATAACGACTTACATTTCATATCGATTTCTTAAGTGTTTCACAACGATTTCTTTAGAAACACAACGACTTACATCTCATAACGATTTGTTAAGTGTTTCACATCGATTTCTTCAGAATCAGAACGACTGGCCATGATTCATAACGATTCCTTATATCCTCTGTTATAGAATGATTTGCTATGGGTTATAACGATTTCATAAGTCATTGAGCCATCGACTTATATATCTCTCATTGACTTGTTTTTATCTGTGTTGACTAGTCAAGTCCACGTATACATATCTCTGACACACCTGCATGTGATGTGACCTAAACGTATCTTTGCATGCATGCAGAAGATATCGTCCATAATCATGCCTATTCTGCAAACGTCTTTTAGTTTCAGCAAATTGGTCTTACTATTTACATGTTATTCTTTCTAACGTTGACTGACATCAGAGACAGCTTAGCTGTTTGCTATCTGTTTGATAAGCGTGCAGATAACAGATCCAACTCCACTTTGCAACGTTAATTCAAATAGAAGACAAAAGATATCTAAAAGATCACTTCTCTTTGCGTGTTCAAAGTGTTCAAAGACTGTTGACTGGAAGCTTCCAAGACTCCAACTTCTTTCAGTCTAACGTACACCTGGATGAGAGACAACGGTACCTTTTACGTTCAAATTTCAAGTAGAAGCTTAAATACAAGACTCAAGATGGAGAAGAATAAAACAAGAGTCAACATCATTCTGAAAAGCAAACAACTCAAGTTCTTCGAGTCCTCTGAGTTTCAAACAAGAGACAAGCGTCCATTCCAATTGTTTTCAGTAGCTCTTTGCTCTCAGTGTTCATAGAAGAAATTCTTGTGTGAGAGCCAGTGTAGTCCTTGGAGAGGAACCCTGTTAAATCCTTTTCTCTCTTGAGGCTCGTTTGCTTCAGCTTGTAGCTAGTTCAGCTAGTGTCTGAAGCGTGTTCTTAATTTTCTCTTCATTGGTTTGTTCCCTTCTGGACGAAGGAAGACCTGGTGGTATCCAGGGTGGTTGTTTTCCCTTCAGGTTGAAGGAAGACCAGTTGAGGCTGGGTGTAAGGATCCTTGAGGGGGATAGTACCCTTGTTAGTGAAATCCTGAGGCATTGCTCAGGGACTGGACGTAGGTCTCCTGTGGAGAGGAGTTCCGAACCAGGATAAAAATCCTGTGTCGTGTGGTTGTGTCTTTGTGCGTTTGCTATTTTTCCTCTAACTCTAACTTCTGTTTAAAGCTGTTGTGTAGTCTTTTTAGTGAACAGGTTTTAATCAAAGATCAAATTTTAATAACCCATTCACCCCCCCTCTGGGCTAGCTAGCTGGGCAACAAGTGGTATCAGAGCTAGTCTCTTCGACAAAGAAGAAGATCCAACGATCTGAAGAGCAAAGATCAATGGCAGCCCAAAGCAACTTCGAATGTCAGTCAGTCAACAGGCCTCCCTTGTTTGATGGAGAAGATTACACCTATTGGAAGACAAGAATGGAGTACTTTCTACAAGGCCACGATTATACAATATGGTCCATTGTAGAAGAAGGTGATCTTCTAGTCACAAATGCTAAGGCTCAGTGGACAGATGACGACAGAAGAAGAATATCCCTAAACTGCAAAGCCAAGAGCATCCTTTGCTGTGCCCTCAGTAAGAAAGAATTCAACAGAGTTTCAGCCTGCAAATCCGCAATGGAAATGTGGGAAAAGCTCAGGATTACTTATGAAGGGACAGACAAAGTAAAGGAGACAAGAATCGATATCTTGTAGCCCAATATGAAAGGTTCCAGATGCAGCCAAGTGAATCCATAACTCAGATGTTTAGCAGATTCACAGATATCACAAATGGATTAGCTGGATTAGGTAAAGTCTATGATGTACCAGACATGGTCAGGAAGATACTCAGATCTCTGCCATCCTCATGGACTCCAAAAGTAACAGCCATTGAGGAAGCTAATGATCTGAAATTAATGTCATTGGAAAAGCTAATAGGATCACTCATGGCTCATGAGATAAATATGGAGAGATTAGGAGAATCCTCCAGCAGAAGGAAGCAATCAAATGCTCTCAAGGCGAATGATGAGATATCAGAAGAATCTTTGGATAACAGTGAAGGTAGCAAAGACAGTGATGATGAAGAAGCCATGCTGTCTCGAAGACTTCAGAGAATATTAGCAAAGAAGAAGAAGTATCAGTCCGGAGAAGATTTTTCAAGAAGAACAAAGACTTCAGAAAACCAGAAGTAAAGGATCCGAAGAAAGGAGAAGTAATATGCTATGAATGCAAGAAGCCTGGACACATCAAGGCAGATTGTCCAATGCTCAAAAAGAATGATCATAGAAGAAGGACAACTTCAGAAGATTCAAGAAGTATAAAAGAAAGCAATGGCAGCTGCTTGGGAGAACAGCAGTGACTCAGATAGTGAGTCAAGCTCGAGCAGTGAAGGTGAAGAGGCAAACTTGGCCCTCATGGCCAATACCGAAGATAAGGTAACTTCTGACTCTTCCTTTGATTCATGCAATGATTCAGATTCTGATAACTTAGAAAGTGCTTTAATGAACTCTATGAAAAATATAAAGAAGTATCTAAATTACTAAAATTAGTAGAAGAATTTAATCTGTTTAGAAAATACAAACTCAGATCTAAAAACCGAAAATGAAGAACTTGAAAAACAAATAACTGAACATAAAAGAAAGAATGAATTATTATGTGAAGATTTAAAAGAGAAAAATAGAAAAATAATTCACTTAGAAAAACAAGAAGACTATGTAACGACCCTCTTCATACCGGTACGATTATACCAATCCCCATCGGTATAAAGGGCGTCGTCACAGTGGGACATGTACCAACACTGGTCGATAGGTTGATATGTACCTGGATAGCAATAGAGTACAGCGGAATAAAGTAAACAACTCAACTCTTAATCCGTCACCAACACACATTCCATAATCTAAATAGCGAGATAGAAAGACAATGTCCACATTAATACAAAATAGAGAATTTCAAAGTCCAAATATTGTCCATACAATAATCCTTTTGTGCAAAAGAAAAGTACAACTGGTAACAGCTCCACAAAATAGTCTTCTAAGTGATGATCCTCGCCACGCTACTTTCTAGTGCACGATACCTGTCAACCTGTACGCCGAAGCAAGAGTGAGTCCAAAGACTCAGCAAGCGACACTACCCATAACATACACGTATAAGTCATAGGGGTTTTACATGCACATTTACAATTTTCAAATCATGGCATGCTAGTCATTTCCAAGGTTTCAACCTGTCATGACAGTTTTACAAGTTTATACATGGATCATGCTTTCAGATTTCTAAGAATAAAATTTACCTATCACATGCTCTCTATTCAATTTACTTATGAATCTTTGTCTTTAAAGAACCAAGACATGAGAACTACTAACATGAACATTGTGCACACATGAAAGGAAACACAACTAGCATGGATCTTACATATTTTTAAACAAATACATGGACATTTCTACATGCTTTAGGTTGCTGATTTCACATGATTCAATGGCTATAAATCTACACATGAGAGCTACAACGTTGCTTAAAACATATCATGTGAACAACCGATCATGCTATTTTGCACACAAACTCATTAGTTACCCCTAACATGGATTCTAGACATTTTTGCACACATAAACATGAGGATAGTAACATGAATTTTCTGATTTCAAATGGTTTCAGATTTGTCCCACATGGGTTTCAATAACACATTTTCACATTGGAATTTCACATGATTGCACACTCACCCATTCACGTTGTTCCCTTTTACACATTGACACGTACACATGTTCACACTTACACAATTTACTCATTTCCACATCATTTTCTCTTCCACTTTCACTTATCACATATCACATCGATTGCACTTACCACGTGCATCTGGGCACTTACCACGTGCCATATTCACATATTTCACATTTTTCTCATTATTTCATTGGTTAATCAACTTGCCATGACACATAGTCCTAACCACCAGTAGAGGACACTAACAAATATCTCATAGCTCGTGCTCATTCCTTAGCACAGCTCTCAACAAACTCATAACACAACACATGACACAACTCATACACATACTCACCACCTAGGCAATACAGCGGTGAATCTTGGTAACTGCACAGACCGGGAGAAGCCCTCTCCACCCTATCCAGTGGTACTTGTCCACCTCCGGGGTTTTCCCAATGCCTTTGGGACAAACTTATATCACATGGAGCCTTCTATAGGGACTTTTCTATATACGGCTCCCGATGCCTCTAGGATAGCAGTGTCACATAGGCACAACTTTTACACTTTACTCATACCGAGTTTTAATACGTGTTTTACACATAACACTTTATTTCATTCACTTTCTCACTCACATGAATACCTCTGTTTTTCCTAACATGGTGCTACAGAATTTCAAGAGTTTGACACACAGTAAACACACTAATCATGTTGGGTTTAAACAAAATCTAATCACATTACGACCATATGCACAAATTATCATATTTCACATGAAAAACACATAACTTTTTATTTACTGATCCAAATGACCTGAAATTTTACCCACATGCTGTTTTCGGGTTCAAGATCATACCCTCAATTTTTCAGATTTTTCTGAGCCAAATAGAATTTACAGAAAATAAAACACCTAATTAACATACTATTAACAACTTAAGTTAACATGGGGTTAACACATCTTGTAATTTAGCCACTTGCTGTTGAACATAAGCTACTAACAATATGCAGGAATTGAGGATACAAAATTACCCTGATTCATACATCTATGGATTGAACCCTACAAACCATTCTTGCATGCTTTCATTTTTACCGAACCGAGCTTATTTACGAATTACACAAGTATGGATAATTTACTAAAATTTGCAAACACATATGCTGACCCACTGACCTTCATGATTAGACTAAAGCCAAGGCATTCACACTAATTCCAATCATGAACAAGGATTTGCAAGATTATCTACATGTCATGCTCACAAGTTTAAAAGATACCATTATCCTACATTCACCAACACATTCCACGTTCATTCACACACCACAACTAACAATATACATAGAGTATAAGCTTACCATATATCCTCATCACGGAAAATGTACCGAAAATAATGCATAAGTGGGACAGAACAGCTCACTGTTCTGCCTAGAAGAACTAGGCGGCGATCTCTGGCCGCTGACTCAGGGTCAGCGGCATGGCCGATGGACGCCAAGCTCATCACAGGCGTCCAGGGACCTTGCCGTCGAACCAGGTCTGTGCAGAAACACAGACCCGAGCTCTGAATCTTGGGTGAATAGGAGGGTCTAGGACTCGAGGAAAAATCCATAAAAATCACAAAACTCACCTACACTCATACGGGGACATCATAGATAGGTCACTTGCCTTTCAAAAATTCTTCTAAGGGATTTAAAGGCTTGGTGAAGACCTCCTTGGGCAGTCCCAAGAAGTTGCAGAAGTGCCTCCAAACGATCCCTCCTCCGGGCTCCTGGACGATCTCCACGCCGAGGGGATGTCGGGGAAGCCTTCCTCGTTGGTCCAGCAACCTCCTTGCAGCAGGGGGGCGCCGGATCCAGGTCCAAGGGGTCGGATTTGAGGGTTCTAAAATGGGTTTTTCTCACAGCTCACCTAGGGTTTTTCTCTCCTCTATTTCTCCTCTTGCAAGGTGAAGTGAGAAGTGGGAGAGGCCAATTCGGGTTCAGACCTAATGAGAGCCCCTCACCCACTCACCATACCGATTTGACAAGCTGAGAGCCGTTGGGGGACATCCCCCCAATGGAGGCCATGCCTTGCTCCCAGATTTTCTGGCTCTGCAACGCATGCAGGTCAGAGAAGTTGGCGTCCATATCGCTGGACGCCGGAGTTAGTGTTGGCGTCCATGTCTGGACGCTGACACCACCTCAGCGGCCTGGGGTTGACGCCAAGATGGCATTGGCCAGAAATCTAAAATATGCAGAAACCATGCATACCATGCATATATACATGCAATACGTATACGGTATTATATCCATACTATCACCATGCAATACATACCATATTTATATTAATATAAACATATTGACGCTAATTGGCCCTTCGGCCAGAACTTAAAAACATGCAGAAACTATGCTTACACTATATATATACATACAATATATAAGGTGTAACATGTATATTACTATACCAGGCACTCAATATCATTTATACCTAGGCATACACAAGCATACATAAATACACTAAGATAAGATGTACGTAGATATCTACCTATGCGTACATGATGTTTTACATAGGTGTGACTCAACACACGGAAAAGTAAATGACGAGAATTATGAGGGCTTCGCAAATCATTAAGAGGTGATATGAATTATGTTAGCTAAGAATAATCTATTCGATAAAATAGTCCTTGCACACACACACTTGATTTGACATATATATATAGTATACACACACGGGTGTAGCATACTTATGTACATTATGCTTGGAATAGATGGATACAACATGCGCACCGGTAATTAGATTTATTTGCACAACTTTACCTAACATTGCTTAAGTACTATATGCATAATTTAGCCAATTGACTATTCTCACCTAAATATCATAAAAATACATGCATGTTATTCATGAGGAGTATAGAATCTCAATATAAACTATTAATTACACCTACCATGCTTGAACTCTTTATGTATATGCAATGTACGAAGTACAATGTACACATAACTAAACCATGCAAATGAACAATGTTTACAACTAAGCATACACATGCATACACAAATACACCAAGGTGTTATGCATGTAGAATTAGGTATACAATTGTCACACGCACAAGATAACATACATACGTACATACACATATGTACTTCATACACTCCCATACAAAATTCCATGAAATAGGTAGTATAGGATATTCTTCAATATTAAGATAGCACAAGTATAGTATTATTCAAGTATCCTAAGTCAGAGATTCTCGGTATTCATAACACACCTCTAATTAGCTAATGTTCACTTCTACACTAATTATCATATACACGTATGTATATATATATAGATATACGCACATGCTCATGCTCAAGAGAAGGATAAAACTTATAGTAGGCACAATGAACTACGCATACTAAGCACACAACAACCGAACACCCAACACACCATTCATATACATACATATATATAAAGAGAATAAAAATTCGGGGTCTCACAACTTAAGTGGACTTAAAACAGAAATAGAAAGATTAAATAAAAAAAATGAACATTTAACAAGCACCATAAACAAGTTCACAAATAATAAACCTCTTCTAATGATAAATGGAGCTAAAAGATCAACTAAGAAGAAACATGGTTTTGGTTATACTCCCTCGGAAAATGAAGAAACAAAAGTCTTTCCTAATACTTATCCAACTCCTGAATTATATCGAAAAGAATAAAGAACATAAAAATTTAAATACAATCCAGTTGAAAGAATAACTAGAACAACCTGCTGTACTCATTGTAACAAACTAGGACATAACAAAGCAACCTGTCTTAACAAGAACAAAAAGTGGATAATAAAAGGAAAAATCAATGATACTAACCCATCAGGACCCAAAAGAACTTGGGTACCTAAAACTTAGTGTTTAAATTTCAGGGAAATTCAAGAGCATCCAAATGGTACTTGGACAGTGGATGCTCAAGGCACATGTCAGGCAACAAGAAGTTTTTCGTTGATCTCCAAGCTGAAGAAGGCACAGTCACCTATGGAGATAATGGAAAAGGCACTGTGATAGGAAGTGGGTCCGTGAACATCAAAGGAAAATCAGTTATTGAAGACATAATGCTGGTCAAAGGATTAAAGCACAATCTTATTAGCATCAGCCAGTTGTGTGACAAAGGCCATCAGATTCAGTTCCAAGAATCAAAGTGCAGTATATTAAAGGATGGTGCAGTCATATTTGAAGCCTACAGAGAAAGAAATTGTATGTTCTCTATCTCAAGGAACTCAAGAATCAAGATGTCTGTTTGGCAGCCAGCAAAGATCAATCAACAGAGCTGTGGCACAGAAGATTGGGTCACTGCAGCTTGGACGGTTTGAATAAGCTCAGAAAGAGAAAGCTAGTGGAAGGACTGCCAAAGGTCAATTCTAGATTGGATAGCATTTGCAAACCTTGTGCAAGAGGAAAGCACACCAAAAGCTCTTTCAAATCAAAGACTGTAGTAACCACCTCAAAGCCCTTAGAACTACTTCATATGGATCTATTTGGGCCAATGAGGACTACCAGTCTAGGAGGAAAGAATTTTGGATTTGTAATAGTTGATGATTATTCAAGATTCACTTGGGTATCCTTTCTAGACCACAAAGATGACACATTTGACAATTTTGTCAGCTTCAGTAAGAAAGTTCAGAAAGATCAGAAGTTCACAATTGTCTCTATCCGATCAGATCATGGTGGTGAGTTTCAGAATGAAAAGTTTACAAAGTTCTGTGATGATCAAGGATTGAGCAAACTTCTCAGCCCCAAGGACACCTCAACAGAATGGAATTGCTGAGAGGAAAAACAGAACTCTTTTGGATATGGCAAGAACCATGTTATCAGAATATGATTTGCCAAGATATTTCTGGGCCGAAGCCATCAACACTGCATGTTACATCATAATAGAGTAATGATCAGGCCGATTCTGAAGAAGACTGCTTATGAACTCTACAAAGGAAAGAAGCCAAAGATCAGCCATTTCAGAATTTTTGGATGTCCTTGCTTCATCCACAACAATGGAAAAAGGGACATTGGTAAGTTGGATGCCAAATCAGATGAAGGCATCTTTATGGGGTACACTTCTAAACCCAAAGGTTATAGAGTTTTCAATAAACGCTCATTATTAATAGAACAATCTGTACATGTTATTTTTGATGAATCTAACCCTTCCTTGAAAAAGAAGAAATTAGTGACATTGATGATGCAGATGACTTGTCCGAAAAATTAAAGAATACCTCAATTAAGGACAAGGAAGATCCAACTCTGGAAGAACTGCAGCAAACTGAAATCCAACATGAAAATCTTCCAAAAGAATGGAGACATCAGAAAGATCACCCTCCTGAAAACATTATTGGTGATCCATCTGCAAGGGTAAGAACAAGAGGTAATGTAATTCCATGTGATTATTTAGCCTTTGTTTCTCAAATAGAGCCTAAGACAGTCAATGAAGCTTTATCTGATGAATCTTGGATATTAGCCATGCAAGATGAACTAAATCAGTTCAAGAGAAACCAAGTATGGTCACTTGTTCCTAGACCATCCAATCATTCAGTTATTGGCACCAAGTGGGTGTTCAGAAATAAACTGGATGAGTCTGAATAATCTTAAGGAACAAGGCCAGACTGGTAGCTCAAGGCTACTCCCAAGAGGAAGGCATAGATTTTGATGAAACCTATGCACCTGTAGCTAGACTTGAGGCTATTAGGATTTTACTTGCTATGCATCTGCATTTGATTTAAAACTATTTCAAATGGATGTCAAATCAGCTTTTTAAATGGTTTTATCAAGGAGGAAGTTTATATTGAACAACCTCCAGGTTTTGATGATATCGAATTTCCAAATCATGTATTTAAACTACATAAGGCTTTATATGGTTTAAAGCAAGCACCTAGAGCCTGGTATGAAAGGCTCAGTACTTTCTTATTAGATCATGGTTTCACTAGAGGTAAAGTAGATAGTACATATTTATAAAATCTAAGGTTAAACATATACTCTTGTGCAAATATATGTAGATGATATTATTTTTGGATCTACTGATGAATCTCTTTGCAAGTACTTTGAAAAGCTTATGCAGGGAGAATTCGAAATGAGCTTGATGGGGGAGCTAAGCTACTTCCTTGGATTGCAAATCAAGCAAGGAAGGATGGCACTCATATCTGTCAAGCCAAGTACACCAAAGAGCTGTTAAAGAAATTTGGATTTGAAGGTGCAAAGCCATTATCAACTCCAATGAGCACATCAACCAGAATGGACAGTGATCAAAAAGGTAAAAAGGTAGATCAAAAGAATTATCGAGGTATGATAGGATCATTACTTTACTTAACTGCAAGTAGACCAGACATTTTGTTTAGTGTATGCATGTGTGCTAGATATCAAGCAGACCCTAGAGAGTCTCATTTAATTTCAGTAAAAAGAATATTTAGATATCTGGCTAGAACTCATGATTAGGTCTCTGGTATCCTAGATCTTGTGAAATAAAATTAGTAGGATATTCAGATGCTGATTATGCTGGATGCAAAGTAGATAGAAAAAGCACCAGTGGGTGTTGTCAGTTTCTTGCAGGATTTAATATCATGGTCATCCAAGAAACAAAATTCAGTAGCTTTATCAACAGCTAAGCAGAATATGTTGCTGCTGGAAGTTGCTGTACACAACTTCTTTGGATAAAGCAACAACTTGAGGATTTCGGATTCACATCAAATCAATTCCACTATTGTGTGATAATACAAGTGCCATCAACCTCACCAAAAATCCAGTACAGCACTCAAGGACTAAGCACATTGAGGTAAGATATCATTTTATTCGAGACCATGTAGCTAGTGGTAATTTAGAAATTTCTTTTATAGATACAAATGGTCAATTAGCAGATATCTTCACAAAAGCCCTACCTGAAGAGAGATTTACATCTCTTAGAAGGGAATTAGGGATGTGCAATTTGTGAAAAGATTTCTGTAACTTTATTGACATATAATTTTTTTTTTCAGAATAAATGAAATTTTCTCTCTTTAAAGATAAGCAAAACTCAGTTATCTACATGCTTTGACCGCTATTGTGTGAAAGTTGTTGACCCGTCAAACGGTTTTGTCGCTTTCTAGCTTTACCGCCTTTGGCGCTCCACTTTTCGGTAAAGTAATATTAATTTATTCAAATCGTTCTGAGAACGACTTGTCTTCTACCTTTACCCTTTTATCTTTTATCTGTTCACCCAAAGCCGATGCCCTAACGATTTCGGCATCGACTCTCTGCAACTTTCGAAGCTTTCCTCTTCCCGCGAAGAATCCCTTCGAGAGCTTCCATCCCTTCCATCATCCCCTTCACCAGAATCTCTTTCTCCTCTGCACCCATGGCCGCCGATGATCACGGAAGTGTTGGAGGTTACAGTGCTGAGTTTCTGTCCCCGAAGGAGCAAGAAAGGTTTACCTTCGTGAAGACGAAGATCTGCGGAAATAAGGCAGTGGATGTTCAGAACCTTGAGAAGAGTGGCATGACCAGTCTAGTCGAAGCTTGAGAAGAATGCAGTGGATGGATGTTGCACTTTCACCGAGGTAAGTTATCCGGACCTGGTGAAAGCGTTTTACATTTGCTTGAAACCAGAAGCGGATGGGTCCCTTTTCTCCTCTGTCAGGGGTATCCAAATCAAGATAAACCATGAGCTATTGCATGAGTTGTTTGGAGTAAAGACCTCTGGGTATAGTGGCATTCACTCTGTGAATGATGAAGTATTGGTCCAGGGTTTAAGCTGAAAGATGGAAAGCTAGATATTAATCAGATGTCCGCATTTAATCGGTTGCTTCACTTTATTGTCTGCCAAATTATAGTACCTCGAAGTGCTACGTTTTCTTCATGCACTAGGGCAGATTCGGACATAATGTTCTGGGCAATCCAGAACAAGGAGATAAACTTGGCCGCTGTAATGATTGAGCGAATGAAATTTGCTCATGATCAGATATGGGAAACCAAGAGCAAGTTGAATGTTTCCTTGCCCTATGCTCATCTACTCACCAAGATTTTCAAGCACTTTGGAGTAGATGTGTCTGGAGCAGTAGTAGAGAAGATGGGCCAGTCTATAAGGTCCAGAAATTTGAAGAAAAGTGGTTTTTCAGTGCAAGATGGAGTTTGGACAAAGACCTCTGTGGCAGAAGGAGAAGCGATTATTGGAGATATCCCAGAAGTTCAAGAGCAAGCAGCAGCAGCAGAGCAAGCAGCAGCAGCAGAGCAAGCAGCAGCAGCAGAGCAAGCAGCAGCAGTAGTAAAAGCAGCAGCAGTACCAGTTGTGGCAAGCCAAGCAGAAGTTTCAGAATCACCTGTTGTGGAGATTGACTCTCATTCTCCAGAAGTTCAGATGGAAGAAGGTGCAGCTGGTGTGGCAGACTCTTTGCCCACCACCTTAGTCGCCTCTATTTTAAGAGAGGTATTGGATTCCATTCCCTCCACCTCAGCTACTTCTAAAGTAGGTGGACGTGTTGAAGAAGAAGTTATGGCACCAGGCCATACAGAAATTCAGTCTGAACCAGTTGCTAATGTTGAGATACAAGCAGGTACTCAACAAGATGTGGTCATGGAAGAAGCTCCTAGCCAAGGGGAGCAAAGTGTCTTGAACCTGAAGTGTCTGAATCCGTGGCAGAAGGCCACTTGGAAAAAGTTGTTTTGGAGGATGCTCCTGCCCAGGGGGAGCAAGAAAGTGTTGAACTCCCTGCTCCTATTCAGGGGGAGCAAGTGGGCACTGAGGAACCATTGATTGAAAATGTTCCTGAGTCAGCTGCCCCATCTCAGGAAATTCCACCTCCAGCCAGTGTTCCTGTTAGTGAAGGCCCAAGTGCAAGCAATATTAATCTTGAGGAGCCTGTCACTCAGCAAGGGAAGCAGAAGAGAATTGTTCTCAGAAGGCCAAGAAAGGGCCATAGAAAAGTAAATCTGAAGCCTGTTATGGCATTGTTGAAGGCTCAAGGAGAGATCTTGTCATCAGTTCAGACAAGTATTCAAGGCATTGTTGCTAGTCAAGCTTCAACCTCCTCAGACTTATCTTCAATCCGAAATGCAATGAGGTGGTTCAATAAAGAGATGTCTGATATGAAGTCTACGCTTGCTGTTTTGTCAAAGTCTAGTAGGGTTTCTCCGAGCAGACCAGCTGCTGCTCCTCGGCCACCAGGGCCAGCAGGGTCATCTGCTCAAGGGTCTCGGCCAGCAGGGCCATCAGTTTTGGATCAGCAGAACCAGTGTCAGCTTCAGGGTCTTCAGGACCCTCCTCAGCAGTCAGAGAAGTCAGGCTAAGGGAAAGGAGCCAATGACAGCTTCTAAGGCCCCTGACACTTCATCTCTTGCCACTCCAACCCTCTCCTCACCTCCATCTCCTTCTACAGCCCCTCCTGCACCACCAACCATCAAACACCCTGTGCCTCGCACCCAACCATCCTCATCCTTCATTTCATCTCAACCTTCCTTCTCTCCCACTCCTTCTCACATCTCAGCTCCATCCTCATTCAATCCCCAACCTTCACCTCCTCAAGCTCAAACACCTCCAGTTCAACCAACTTCATCCTTTAATCCCAAACATCTTTTCTATCCTCCTACTCCTCCTTCTTCTGTTATCTTTCCTCCGGAAAAACCTCTACCTCTTGGTGTCTTTGACACAAATCTTCCGGATGATTTTGAAAGAAACACCCTTATCACCATTCTCTCCACTGCTTCTCATATCCACAGGACTGATCCTCCCAGTCCTGCAGAAAAAAAGAGGAAAACTCCTCTCTTAGCATCCTTCTGTTCCCTTATTCCCTCCTCTTTGGTATTCTCTTACCCTTGATCCTAAGAGAAGACCTATCTACAAGGAATATCTTCAAAAGTGTCTTTCTACCATTTATGGTATTCCTTTCCTTAACCTATCCGAACACCTAAACATTGTTCTCCTCTTACTCAGATATCCAAATTCCACAAATCCAAAATCCTTGAGGGCACTGAGTTCAAGACTGAAGATCAGTGGGCAGCTGTCAAGGGAAATAAGGCTCAATATGAAAAGTATTTGACTGCCAGGGCAGAATCTCTTACCCACAGAGCTCACCCACTCACCTTTTCTGAGTGGTTCATTATTCAACATAAGAACTCTTGGGGACCTTACATTTTGAAAGAGATTCGTATTGCCAGGAACTTTCAGCTGTACAGTGACCTCTGTTATTGAACAAGCTGCCATAAGTTCAGTTTGCCAATTCCACTCTCAAATAATTTTGCTGAAGTCAGAACAACCTATCAACCTTCCTCTAAGGTAGACTTTGCCACCTCAAGGTTGATCTTCAGTTCTTCTGCCGAAGCTGCACTCTTAGTGTTTGATTCAGATGCAGGATCTCATGCTTTAGACATGTTTGCAAGGCAAATGGCCGGATGTCAGCCAAGCAGGGCAGACTACCTTCATTCTTGCGGTTCATCTTCAGAGAATACCACTCTGGCCGCATTTCTTCTCAGACCTTGGCTCCACTCATTTCTGAGTGTGAGAGACTTCCTCCCTCAGAATGGGACATTCTTTATCAGGCCTCACATCTACATTTGGAAGCTATCAACCGTGATCTAGCTAGTCAAAGGAAGCCCACTCTTTCAGCAGAAACATTCTTGGATCTCAACTCCATCACTCCTATTCAAGAGATCTATGTTGTGTGGGCAGCCAGATATTCTGCCTTCTATGCTCTGACGCAGGATCTCCTAGATCATCAGATTTATTATCCAATCTCTTTGGACAAATTTCTACTTCGGGCCAGTTTTAGCAAGAGTACATTTTACAGATTTATCTTGGATAACACCCAGTATGGAGTATTCTTAGAACAGCAAAGGCAACTCTACATTCAAAGGAACATTCCCTCCATGGGTCCTACCTTTTCAGTTGCTTTTGGAGTATTTCAGCAGATTTTTGAAGATCTTGAGATCAAGGCATGGGCTGTTATTTCACAGCATGCCTCTTGTTATCTCCCTTGTACTATCTTTCTCCACTTAATATAATGATTTCTTCTTCTTTGTCTCATCGACCATCCTTTTGCTTATTGACAAAATGGGGGAGAAAACTAAAGCTATTCTGAAAAACATGTTTGTTGGAGAAAACTAAAGCTATTCTAAAAAAATGTTTGTTTGTTGTGTAATGTTTAGTATATTTTGTCATCATCAAAAAGGGGAGATTGATGACCAAACTTTCCCCATATAAATTAATTCACTTATATATATAAATTTTGATGATTAACAAAATAGTACTAATGATTTTGTTGATTAACAAAATAGTACTAATGAATTTCTTGAGCTTTGAGAACAGGAAATAAAAGAAAAATGAAAGTTCAGGACAATCAGGTAAGTCTCATCTCATATTCTGTCCAAGTCTTTGTATCGACTTCTTCATACTTCACATCGACTTCTTTGATAAGCAGAACGATTTTTCTGACCGAAAAGTTCAAAACAAATCGATATCGCAACAATTCTTTAAGACATCGCAACGATTTCTTTAGAACCCGTAACGACTTGACTGTTGTAACGATTTCTTTAGACCTCGTAACGATTTCTTTAGAACTCGCAACGACTTCTAGGTGTAACGATTTTTTTAGACCTCGTAACGATTTCTTAGAACTCGCAACGACTCTCTAGCTGTAACGATTTCTTTAGACCTCGTAACGATTTCTTTAGAACTCGCAACGACTCTCTAGCCGTAACGATTTCTTTAGACCTCGTAACGATTTCTTTAGAACTCGCAACGACTCTCTAGCCGTAACGATTTCTTCAGATCTCATAACGATTTGCTTTGTGCAACGATTTGTTAAGAGTTTCATAACGATTTCTGTACTGTCATAACGACTTGCTAAGCCGTAACGATTTCTTGGTTCTCGTAACGATTTCTTTGAAACTCATAACGACTACATTTATATCGATTTCTTAAGTGTTCACAACGATTCTTTAGAAACACAACGACTTACATCTCATAACGATTTGTTAAGTGTTTCACATCGATTTCTTCAGAATCAGAACGACTGGCCATGATTCATAACGATTCCTTATATCCTCTGTTATAGAACGATTTGCTATGGGTTATAACGATTCATAAGTCATTGAGCCATCGACTTATATCTCTCATTGACTTGTTTTTATCTGTGTTGACTAGTCAAGTCCACGTATACATATCTCTGACACACCTGCATGTGATGTGACCTAAACGTATCTTTGCATGCATGCAGAAGATATCGTCCATAATCATGCCTATTCTGCAAACGTCTTTTAGTTTCAGCAAATTGGTCTTACTATTTCCATGCTATTCTTTCTAACGTTGACTGACATCAGAGACAGCTTAGCTGTTTGCTATCTTTGATAAGCGTGCAGATAACAGATCCATCTCCACTTTGCAACGTTAATTCAAATAGAAGACAAAAGATATCTAAAAGATCTCTTCTCTTTGCGTGTTCAAAGTGTTCAAAGACTGTTCACTGGAAGCTTCCAAGACTCCAACTTCTTTCAGTCTAACGTACACCTGGATGAGAGACAACGGTACCTTTAACGTTCAAATTTCAAGTAGAAGCTTAAATACAAGACTCAAGACGAGAGAAGAAATAAAACAAGAGTCAACATCATTCTGAAAAGCAAGAACCTCAAGTTCTTCGAGTCCTCTGAGTTTCAAACAAGAGACAAGCGTCCATTCCAATTGTTTTCAGTAGCTCTTTTGCTCTCAGTGTTCATAGAAGAAATTCTTGTGTGAGAGCCAGTGTAGTCCTTGGAGAGGAACCCTGTTAAATCCTTTTCTCTCTTGAGGCTCGTTTGCTTCAGCTTGTAGCTAGTTCAGCTAGTGTCTGAAGCGTGTTCTTAAATTTCTCTTCATTGGTTTGTTCCCTTCTGGACGAAGGAAGACCTGGTGGTATCCAGGGTGGTTGTTTTCCCTTCAGGTTGAAGGAAGACCAGTTGAGGCTGGGTGTAAGGATCTTGAGGGGGATAGTACCCTTGTTAGTGAAATCCTGAGGCATGCTCAGGGACTGGACGTAGGTCTCCTGTGGAGAGGAGTTCCGAACCAGGATAAAAATCCTTGTGTCGTGTGGTTGTGTCTTTGTGCGTTTGCTATCTTTTTCCTCTAACTCTAACTTCTGTTTAAAGCTGTTGTGTAGTCTTTTTAGTGAACAGGTTCTAATCAAAGATCAAATTTAATAACCCATTCACCCCCCCCTCTGGGCTAGCTAGCTGGGCAACAAGTGGTATCAAGCTAGTCTCTTCGACAAAGAGAGAAAGATCCAACGATCTGAAGAGCAAAGATCAATGGCAGCCCAAAGCAACTTCGAATGTCAGTCAGTCAACAGCCTCCCTTGTTTGATGGAGAAGATACAACTATTGGAAGCCAAGAATGGAGTACTTTTACAAGGCCACAATTATAAAATATGGTCCATTGTAGAAGAAGGTGATCTTCTAGTCACAAATGCTAAGGCTCAGTGGACAGATGACGACAGAAGAAGAATATCCCTAAACTGCAAAGCCAAGAGCATCCTTTGCTGTGCCCTCAGTAAGAAAGAATTCAACAGAGTTTCAGCCTGCAAATCCGCAATGGAAATGTGGGAAAAGCTCAGGATTACTTATGAAGGGACAGACAAAGTAAAGGAGACAAGAATCGATATTCTTGTAGCCCAATATGAAAGGTTCCAGATGCAGCCAAGTGATCCATAACTCAGATGTTTAGCAGATTCACAGATATCACAAATGGATTAGCTGGATTAGGTAAAGTTATGATGTACCAGACATGGTCAGGAAGATACTCAGATCTCTGCCATCCTCATGGACTCCAAAAGTAACAGCCATTGAGGAAGCTAATGATCTGAAATTAATGTCATTGGAAAAGCTAATAGGATCACTCATGGCTCATGAGATAAATATGGAGAGATTAGGAGAATCCTCCAGCAGAAGGAAGAAGCAATCAAATGCTCTCAAGGGAATGATGAGTATCAGAAGAATCTTTGGATAACAGTGAAGGTAGCAAAGACAGTGATGATGAAGAAGCCATGCTGTCTCGAAGACTTCAGAGAATATTAGCAAAGAAGAAGAAGTATCAGTCCGGAAGAAGATTTTTCAAGAAGAACAAAGACTTCAGAAAACCAGAAGTAAAGGATCCGAAGAAAGGAGAAGTAATATGCTATGAATGCAAGAAGCCTGGACACATCAAGGCAGATTGTCCAATGCTCAAAAAGAATGATCATAAGAAGAAGGACAACTTCAGAAGATTCAAGAAGTATAAAAAGAATGGCAGCTGCTTGGGAGAACAGCAGTGACTCAGATTGTGAGTCAAGCTCGAGCAGTGAAGGTGAAGAGGCAAACTTGGCCCTCATGGCCAATACCGAAGATAAGGTAACTTCTGACTCTTCCTTTGATTCATGCAATGATTCAGATTCTGATAACTAGAAAGTGCTTTTAATGAACTCTATGAAAAATATAAAGAAGTATCTAAATTACTTAAAATTAGTAAGAAGTATTTAATCTGTTTAGAAAATACAAACTCAGATCTAAAAATCGAAAATGAAGAACTTGCTATCAGGTTAGCGGGTCTGAATGGCGAGGACCGTCACACCATGTGACCTTCACACCATGTGACCTTCACACCATCTCACACTAGTATACACTTATATCACAACAGTACAACACAACCTTGCCTATCATCGGTCACTCCGTGACCTCTATGGCAACACACACTACTTAACATATAAATCATTATACTACTCTTTAAAAAAACAACAATAGACTAGGGCTAGGTCCACACATGACCATCACTGCCCAATCACCTCAAACTAACTATACAAGTCATATTACAATAATCATAACGTCGAACCACTAGCCATGCACACTCATGCACAACACTCAAACCCAGTGAATACCATATGCACAACCCTCTCATAGTGTGCACAATGCGTCAACCTTGTAAAAGCATGCTCACTTCATAAGCACCATCTTTATCACGTAAATAACACATAAACGACACACTTCATAGTACTACAAGTGCCAATGCTTCACTAGCATTGCCATGCACATACTTAAACAATAACCAGATAAAACAACCACCACAAGCTCACTCGGCTGTGGTCGCGATAGAGAACAATGTCGCCTTCTGATCACGACGCCCCGACATGGCGCAATAGGAAACCCTGTCGCGATGGGTTGTCCTGTCGCGACCACGTCGCGACAGACCCTAATCCAGGAACCCTTCGGCGGATCTCCCCCACAATCCACGCAAACCACCTTTAATTTCCATTTTTCATGCTTTAATGTATAACCTAGCATGCTATCTATTGTTCTTAAAGCATTAAACCAATCGAATACGCACTACATGCAATTCACGCAATCAAACATGGTGGAATCTCCCTACCTTCACGAAGAACACGAAATCCGCTACGGCACAACATCTCCCCCGCTCCATGCGAAGTCCTCGCACCGAGAGCGTGTCGAAATCCACACCGGAACGCCGAATCGCCTCAGAATCCACCGCAACAGCTTCTTCTGGCCGAGCAGAGCTTCCCCTGCTCTGTCCGGCGAAACCAACTTAAAAACATCGAATGGTTGGGATCGCGATGTACCTCCCGTTACGACCTTGTCGCGACGAACTAGGGCGTCGTCTTCCCATTCTCGACGTCAGCAAGCCCCGCCCCGTGCGCAACACGCAGCACGCATGCAGACGTCAACCCTAGCAGCGGTAACTAGAACGCCACCACCAAGGTCGTCGCGTTAAGAACGCGACCCAAAACACCGTCGTGTTCACATCCAGTGAACCAATGGGTACTCTGGGCCTAACTTGCTGGCCCACTAAGCCCCGCACAATGCTCGAAAACCATGACCAAGGCCCAATGACCCCATTTTGGTCATGAGCACCACACCAAAGTCAGTAAACACAGATCCGAACAACCACTAAACGATGATCCACGAAGATTCGAAAAATGCGCTACATTACATTACTATCACCTAAAAAGGAATGTCGTCCTCAACATTCAAAACGAACCACAATAAACCAAACTATCACCTAAAAAGAAAAAAAGCCATATACAGAACAAGTAGGATATGCTTCCTCTGCATCTTCCTTTCAAACCATCTATGCTAACCGATCCATCTATCCATTTCCATGTTTGTTTTGCCTTTTCTTTCCTTTTTTAATTTATTCCATAACTATTTTATTCTCTGGATCCATTCTGCCATTCCTTACCTTTCAACTATAGGCGATTCTATCCTACTATTGGCGCTTTATCTCTTTGGACTTAACCTACTTCCACATTTTCCTGGTTGTGTTTGCAACATTTCTTTTGGGCCATTTTCTTGCTCAAATTCTCTCACTTTACACTGCTATCTTTAGATATTCTATCGCACTAGACCCTACTTAAATTTTTCAGATTCCTTGGTGCCATTCCATATCTGTTTATTACCGCTAGCCATTACTTCGCTTTATTTATGTTCACATCCTCAATTGTTCATTTCTTGCAAAATTGCATTATCATCTTTAAGTTTCTTGCCTCTTCGAATCATTCCATACAAACTGCTTCAACTCATATTCAACTAACTTCTTTGCTCAACTGCGCACAAATCTTAGACTTTCTTTTAATTACTTAAACTTCGGATAACCTATGAATATTAAACTCTTCCACGCTTCCGCTGCACTACTCTGATCATACTGAAATTTCACAAAATATTTCAAGAATTCTAGATTCCCTTAATCCTTAATAACTTATCTTGCTTTAAATTATACTGTCCAACTAACTTTACATTTCTCTTATCATATATTAACATCGCTTAATGACTCAACTCATATTCTATCTTCTACTATATTTGTGCCATACTGAATTCTGAATCTTGATATACTTTCCCCTTTATGTATTTTTTTACTTCAAACAATATTCTTTGATTGACTCAACAAATCTAACTCATATCTTTTCACAATTTTCATTCTCACTGCTGCACATACCTGAAGATTTGCCTTTACCTTTACCCAAACCTTGCTCATTTATATGATATCAAATTTCATAATTTCTTTACCACTAAGCTGATCATATTGCTCCTCACTTTTCCTGTTCCCCTTTGCTATACCTTAATATTCTAACTAATTTTTAATTGAGTTATTATAACTTTACTTCAAATTCTGGAAATATTCTTATAACAAAATTCATTTATTCATCTAGACCACCTTACTGCATACCATTACACAAATTCTTATTGCACACTTCCTGAACCATCTAATTATCACTGTTCTATAATCTGCCACACTCTTTTTTCTCACCTGATCATTAATACTAAACTTTATCTTTATCACCAATAATATAATACCATTTCTGCAAAATATTTCTTTTAACTATTCTGCTAACTGATTAATCTCAAGGTGCCATCTATGCTACAATCCCACTTATTAGATACTATCATAGCTATAAACTGAAACTATTTCCTTTAGGCACAATGACTTATTCTACCTGATTCCTTTATTCCACATTGCTGATTACTGCCAATCATAAACAATTTCACTGTTACAGCTCATTTACAAATATCCATTCACAATCTATCTTGTTGTTTCTCAGTACTTCTCAATGGACTTAACCTTCTCTTTTTTTTTTTTTTTTTTTCTGACTTCCATAACTCCAACTTACTCTAATTATTAACTTTAACCTTAATATGTTTCTGACTTCAACTTCTTTTCCATTCCTACCAACTACACAAAATTACTGGTGCAACCTTGCACAAGTCTCTCTACAAAATCTTACCACTGCCTCTTACTAAATGGACATCTCTTTCTTTAACCAACTAGTCACCTTTGCACACACTTACATTAGTTTCCATATCAGATTCCTATTATCCTCATTATTCATAACAACACTGCCCTTAAACTCTTTACTGCAACTATTTCTAATCATAAATCACACTAATAACCATCTTAATCACTATTCCTCTGCTTATCATCATCTCATCTCGATCTAAACTATTTTACTTACTTATTTCAAACCTAACATGCCACTTAAAAATGTTCCTCTGCTTATCATCATCTCATCTCGATCTAAACTATTTTACTTACTTATTTCAAACCTAACATGCCACTAATCATGTTATTATTCAAACTCACATGAAATCGTACTAAAAAGCACAAGAAACCGCAAACTTACTACTAGCAGTGGACATTAATCCATGTATTTGGACATTGTAACCTTGACGTCTTTTTATATTCTAACTGGACCATTGCTCTGATGCCAACTGTGACGGCGTGGATATTTATGCCCAATAAGGCTCCATATCCAGATCCGCCTCCCGCGAACGGACCGAAATCTCGCAAGGGATAGCTTGTACACGTGTCCAGTAAGAATATAAAGACAAACCACAACAGTAAGAGACACAAGAAAGTACATGTGCTCATACTTGCATATAACAATTTACAACTGTCTCATTACATTATTACATGTCCAAATTAAAAAGAGTACAACTACCTGGGGCATACCTCGAGGGAGCACCAGCTCACACAACTGTACTAACACTACTGCTAGTGGTACAGGTCTGCCACAACGTCTTCGCAAGCCAGACCAATGGTAAACCCTGAAAAGAACTGTAAGGGAGTGAGCCTCAACAAGTCACCGGCTCAGTAGGGGACCACCCAAAACTACACACAACACAGGAGAACCTCAACCCCAATGGGTCTCACTAGCAACACCGATAGCCAAACCATATCATGCTCACACATTCATAATAAACAACAACTAGAACATAAACTTACAATAAACATATAGTCCTTGAAGAGAAGAAGAACAACAGGACTAGCACAACACACTAGTCCACTTCACAACTGTAAAGCCTAGGCCACAAGCCTCACGGGCACACCACCTCAATAACTAGTCGCCTAAGCTGCAAGCCACACAGGCAAACCACTGCCTAGGCTATAGGCTTCACTGGCGAACCTCAAACACGTGGGTAACAGGACTGCTAACTAAGGGCTAGTCCTTTATACCCTTAAACCACAATATATCGAATGTCACACTTAAGTAACAAAACTGGTTGCCACGATGCCAATCCATCACACATTAGAACCTTAATCGGAAGTTTACCCAAGGAAGGGTAAAACACAACAAGTGCAAGGTCTCACCGCATTACCTCCACTTCAACACCTGGAAAAGCTAGGACTCAGCGTACCACGAGAAACAGATACCCATAAAGGGTAGAAGTACCTACCTCCAAGAGGTACCACCACAGAACCACAAACACAACTGTGTCACCACCAGGGCACACCTTAACCAGTGAGTCTCCGCTTACTAACCACAGCTACAACCGTGCCAACACCATGGCACACCTAGACGGGTAAAACCACAACCAACACACGCTATAACCAGTAGCAAAGCACGAGCCAGAAAGCACGACGCCACCACACGGGAACATACTACTAGTTTATGACGCCAATATCCAACCCGGACAACACAACACAGAACTACTTCTAAGTCTCGCAGCCACGGACGTAAGGTCCAGCTGCTGCTCCACAACCACAAGTAAAGCCAAAGAACTGTAAAGACCAACCAAACCACCACACCTGCAGGTCACACACCCAGCAGGTCCATGCCTGGCACCTTTAGAGACTCTGGCCTGGGCCCTCTAAAGTGCGGCACTAGAAACTAGGTCTAGCCGGGCCAGTACGTCTACTGGTGTCTGTAACCCCCTCAGCTACGAGCGCGCTACAAGCGACCAAACAACAAACTCTTACAAGTTGTTGCCCTCTGCCGTCTTTCCCTCAGTCGGACGACAACTCTCCCCGAGAGCGAGGGTGTTCAGGAAGACGACAAGACCTCGACGGTACCACTGTACCGGAACAAGCCCCGAGCACACACACACGTGCCTGGCTCACACAGAACCTGGGGCATCCAACTGAAAAGGTATTCCAAAATAGGCGCCGGACCATCACACTCGGCTAGCATACAAACCACATCAGTCACTTAATACCTCGGTGTAACATATATTAAAATATACTAAACATAGCTGGCTTATCATCGATCACCATGTGACCTCCAAACCATCTCACACTAGTATACACTTATATCACAACAGTACAACACAACCTTGCCTGTCATCGATCACTCCGTGACCTCTATGGCAACACACACTACTTAACACATAAATCATTATAATACTCTTAAAAAAACAACAATAGACTAGGGCTAGGTCCACACATGACCTTCACTGCCCAATCACCTCAACTAACTATACAAGTCATATTACAATAATCATAACGTTGAACCACTAGCCATGCACACATGCACGGCACTCAAACCCGTGAATACCACATGCACAACACACTCATAGTGTGCACAATGCGTCAACCATGTAAAAGCATGCTCAATTCATGAGTACCATCTTTATCACATAAATAACACATAAATGACACACTTCATAAGTACTACAAGTGCCAATGCATCACTAGCATTGTCATGCACATACTTAAATAATAACCGGATAAAAAACACCCCACAAGCTCACTCGGCTGTGGTCGCGACAGAGAACAATGTCACCTTCTGATCGCGACGCCTCGACATGGCGCGATAGGAAACCCTGTCGCAACGGGTCGTCCTGTCGCGACCTGGTTGCGACAGTCAGGTCTGTCGCCTTCACAGGCGAAACCCTAATCCGGGAACCATTCGTCGGATCTCCCCCACAATCCACACAAACCACCTTTAATTTCCATTTTTCGTGCTTTAATGTATAACCTAGCATGCTATCTATTGTTCTTAAAGCATTAAACCAATCGAATACGCACTACATGCAATTCACGCAATCAAACATGGTGGAATCTCCCTACCTTCGCGAAGAACACGCAATCCGGCTACGGCATGACGTCTCCCCCGCTCTATGCGAAGTCCTCGCATCGAGAGCGCGTCGAAATCCACGCCGGAACGCCGAATCACCTCAGAATCCACCGCAGCAGCTTTCCATGGCTGAGTGGAGCTTCCCCTGCTCTGTCTGGCCGAAACCAACTTAAAAACATCCAACGGTTGGGATTGCGACGTACCACTCCATCGCGACCTTGTCGCGATGGACTAGGGTGTCACCTTCCCATTCCCGACATCAGCAAGCCCTACCCCGTGCGCGACACGCGGCACGCATGCAGACGTCAACCCCAGCAGCAGTAACCAGAATGCGACCACCAAGGCCGTCGCGTTAGGAACGCGACCCAAACCCCCGTCGCGTTCACATCTATAGTGAACCAACGGGTACTCTGGGACTAACCTGCCGGCCATAGCCTAGCCGCACAACGCTCAGAAACCATGACCAAGGCCCAATGACCACATTTGGTCATGAAGTCAGTAAACGTAAATCCGAACGACCACTAAACGATGATCCACGAAGATCCGAAAAATGCGCTACGTTACAAAATGAATTGTTGTGTGAAGACTTAAAAAATAAAAACAATAAAATTATGAAAATAGAATCAAATTTAAAAGAACTAAGGATGAAGAAAAGTTAAAAGAAGAAACAACTACTAAGAGCTACTATAGAGAAAATATCTAACTATAAAACATCCTTGTTTGTTAGATTAAAGGTTCTAGGACAAGTAAGAAAAGTATGGAGTAGGATACACAGCGCCACTCATCAAGAAGATGTTGTGCATCCTAAAATTTATCCAACTCATCAATTTGTAAAGAAAAAAGAATTAAACATCCTAAAAAGGTTGACCAGTATGATTATAAACAAAAACAGAAATTTAATACACTACACACATTAGAATGCTTTTGATTTATGTTGTAGTCACTGCAATCAATTAGGACACACTATCATCACATGCCCAACCAGACATTTGCACTGGATCCCTAAGACTAACCATCAAGGACCCAAGAAAATTTGGGTACCAAAAGTTACAACTTAATTTATTTGCAGGGTCGCTTGAGAGCATCCAAATGGTATTGGATAGTGGGTGCTCAAGGCATATGACAGATGACAGGATGTTGTTTACAAGTTTAGAAATGAAGGGGTCAGGTCACTTATGGAGATAATGGTAAAGGAAGTCTTAAGATGTGGGACAGTGGGATGTCATGTATGTAGGGATTGAAGCACAACCTCATTAGCATCAGTCAACTATGTGATAAGGGTCATTTAGTAAGATTTCAGAATGACAAGTGCGTTATTCAAAAGGATGGAAAAATAGTGTTCGAAGCTCAAAGAGTAAAAAAAATTGTACACCTTACAGTTAGCAGAATTAAAAGAAGTAAATATATGTCTTGCAAAACCCCAAAGTGAAGAATCTGATTTGTGGCACAGAAGGTTAGGACATGCAAGCACCTCAGTAATCAAAAAAGTGATTAAGCATGATCTAGTTGAAGGTCTTCCAAAGATGAACTAAAAAAGTCTGAATATGTACAGTCTGTGCAAAGGGGAAGCAAACCAAGAAATCATTTCAGTCCAAAATAGTGGTCACAACTTCCAACCCTTTGGAGCTCATTCATATGGATTTGTTTGGACCTATAAGAACAGTCAGTCTTGGAGGAAAAGTGTATGGCTATGTAATAGTGGATGACTACCATGATATACTTGGGTATCCTTCTTAAAAGCCAAAATCAGAAATGTTTTCAGCTTTTCTAAAGTGCAGCAAAGTAGTACAAAAGAATTAGAAATTTCAGATTATCAGTATCAGATCTGATCATGGTGGAGAATTGAAGAATGAAGAGTTCATGAAGTTCAGTGAAGAAAATGGAATTGAACACAATTTTTTTGCACCAAGAACACCTCAATAGAATGGAGTAGCAGAAAGAAAGAATAGAACACTACTACTACATGGCCAGAACTATGCTCACCGAATACAACTTACCAAGATACATATGGGCAGAAGCAGTCAACCAGCCTACTACATCACACAGATGGATGATCAGACCAATTCTAAGAAAGACCCCATATGGGAAAAGAAGGCCAACATCAGTCATCTTCGACCTTTTGGTTGTAAGTGTTTCATTTTGAATAATGGTAAAGATAATTTAGGAAAGTTAGATGCTAAAATTGATGAAAGATTTTTGTTAGGATATATTTCAAACCTAGAGGATACAAGTATTTAATAGAAGAACTTTAAACATAGAACAAGAGTGCATATATTATTGATGAACGAACCCTTCTGTTAATAGAATAGAAGAATAAGAAGACTCTGTTGAAGATCTGTGCAGGGATCTAGAGAAAACATCTCTTGAAGAAGAAAAAGAAGAAGAAAAGGAAGATCCTCCACTAGAAGACTTCAACAGCAAGAAGAACAACAAGAAGGACTGCCTAGAGAATTGAGGTATCACAGAGATCATCCAAGAGAAAATATTATAGGTGATCCTCAAGATAGGGTAAGAACAAAAGGTATGCACTTCCTGTGATTTTTTTTGCTTTAGTCTCTCAAATTGAGCCTAGGACAATCAATCATGCACTAGCTGATGAATCTTGGATCCTTGCTATGCAAGAGGAATTTAATCAGTTCCAACATAGCCAGGTTTGACTCTTGTCCCTAGACCTTCTGACCATCCAGTTATTGGGACCATATGGGTCTTCAGAAACAAAATGGATGAATCAGGAGTAATCACTATGAACAATGCCAGACTTGTAGCACAAGGGTATTCCAAGAGGAAGGCATTGATTTTCATGAAACTTATGCACCAGTAGCTAGATTAGAGGCAATTAGAATTTTATTAGTATATGCATGCTCCCTCAACATCAATTTATTTCAAATGGATGTTAAAAGTGCTTTTCTGAATGGTTTCATAAAAGAAGAAGTTTATGTTGAGCAACCACCAGGTTTTGAAGATACTAAATATCCAAATCATGTTTTCCGCTTAAAGAAAGCACTATATGGTCTGAAATAAGCTCCAAGAGTTTTTATGAATGATTAAGTGCTTATCTTATATCACATGATTTCATAAGAGGTACAGTAGATAGAACACTATTTATTAAGAAAATTTCAGAAGGAATTTTAATAGTACAATATATGTTGATGTTATATTTTTTTTGGTTCTACTAATGAATCACTTTGTAAATTCTTTGAGAATCTTATGCAAAGTGAGTTTGAAATGAGTATGATGGGTGAGCTTAATTATTTTCTTGGCTTACAAATCAAGCAGATCAAGGAAGACACTCACATTTGTGAAACCAATATTATTTCAGATTTACTTTCTAAATATGGTTTTGACAAGTGTAAGCCATTAGGAACACCCATGAGCTCAAGAATTAAGTTAGATAGTGAACAACTTGGCAAGAAGGTAGATCAAAAGGTCTATAGAGGCATGATAGGATCACTACTCTATCTTACTGCTAGTAGACCATATAAATGTTCATGTATGTTTGTGTGCAAGATTTCAAGCTGATCCTAAAGAATCACATGTTCATGTTGTTTAATGAATTTTTAGATATCTTATAAACACAGTAAATTAGATTAGGGTATCCTAGTATGTTTTGATTTCAAATTAATTGGATATAGTGATGCTGACTATGATGGATGCAAAATAGATATAAAAAGCACCAGTGGTACTTGTCAAATAATTGCAGGTTGCTTCATTTCTTGGTCTTCCAGAAAATAGAACTCAGTGGCATTATCCACAACAGAAGCTGAGTACATTGCAGCTAGAAGTTACTACACTCCAATGCTGTGGATCAAACACCATTTGGAAGACTATGGTCAACACTTCAAGAAATTCCAATGCTGTGTGACACACAAGCACAATCATTTGACCAAAAATCCTATACACATTCAAGGACAAAGCATATTGAGGTTAGACATCACTTCATCAGGGACCATGTAAGTAATGGTGATATTTTACTTGATTTTGTCTCCACAGAAAACAACTTGCTGATATCTTTACTAAACCTCTTCCTGATGATAGGTTTACATCTATTAGAAGAGAATAGGTATGTGTAATCCTGATTAAATTGCTGTAAAATTCATGATTGAATTATATGTTAAGAACTCACTGTGAACCTTCTAAGTACCAGTACTGCGACTCATGAAGTCGGAGTGGAGACTATGACTTCTAAAGTCGGAGCCTACCACGACTCATGATGAGAGAATGTGCTTTGCAACTCTTAAGTTGGATGAGTACATCGACTCTTTACAGTCGGAGTCTGTATAAATGCTCTCATTAATTTAATATAATAAATGTAATAATTTTTAAATTTATAACAGTATTTGTTACGGTAACGTTCATCCTTTTAATCCCCACCGTTCATCTCCTCATCCATGGTCCGTTACATTTCACCTATATATTAAGACAACCCTTTCCCTTTTCCAAAGCAACCTTTCAAACTCTCTCTCGGACTCTCCTGTCATCTTCTTCCTCTTCTCGCATGTACTGTTCATCTTCTCCGGAAACCGTCTTCAGAGCAATTGCAAAACTCTCATCTCCTCTGAAGAAAGGTAGAATCTGTGATCTTTAAACTACATTCATTTCACTCCTTTGATAGTCTCCTGAGTCTTCTCCGTTGCTCTCTATCAGATGGCATCATCTAGGGCTCCTAAAGGAACCCAGTTCACCCGTGAACAATCCAGCGCCTTACTTCTGCCAACGTCACCATCTGTCCCGGGAAGGTTGTAGACTTCTCCCAGTTGCATGGTAGTCTAGTTGGGTAGAAAACCCTAGCAGCGATGGGTTGGTCCAAACTGTGTCAGATTTCTGAATCCACCTTCGAGAGTGCCCTTAAGGCCTTCTTTCTTTCTCTTCAAGTCTCCTCAGAATGTTCAGTTACAGGATATGTGAAAGGCACCAAAGTTATAGTTTCTGAAGACCAGTTAGTGGAACTTTGGACTGTCCCAACTCTAGGCACAAACTTAGTGAGATTGTCCCAATGGATAAGCAGAAGATGGGTATCATTGGAAGCCTGGGGACAGTAAGCAAGAAAGGTTTGTTAGTCAATGAGTTATCTGCAGAGAAGAGGATCATCTATTCTGTCTCACAACAACATCATCACACCTAGGACGGGACCCATTCCTCCATAACTTCCAGAGATGGTAGTTTGCTATTTTGGGCTATTCAAAGACATAGGGTCAACCTGCCCTCAGTTATTCTGGAAAATGGTAGCAACCAAAAATTTACAGGAGTCCCTTCTTATGGACCTCTGCTTACTTTGATCTTTAAGAGATTCTCAGTAGACCTTAGTGGAGAAATCTCAGTGGGAGTAAAAGAAAAGATTGGCTTGTCTACATTAAGAAGGCCACTACACTTTGGAGAATAGAAGTCATAATTTATGGGTCAGGATTCTGTGCCCCAGTGCCCCATGAGATTTTCCCTGATGAGGCACAGGATCCTCATCCATTCCAGTTAGTCAGCAAATAGTTAGAGAAGAAAGAGCAAAGCCTCTACTCAAGACCAACAAGAACAACAACAAGAAGAAGAGCAACTAGGGATTTAGCAAGAACAAGAGCCATTCCCAACAAAACAAGTTCCTGCCTCATCTCCAAGGCATGATACACCTGGAGAGACCATCAATCAGTACTTAGAGATTTGAGAGGCAAAGGAGTAGCACAAGAACAAGAAGATTATTCCAGATATACTCCAGTAATGCGAGAGTTTGAAGAAGTGCAACATCACTTCTCCCCTTCTCATTTTGAGACCCGCCAAGGTCTCAGGGGGAGAGTAGCAACAATATAAATACAATATTGGATTTACTGACAAAGCAACAAGAAAGCTTGTTAGTCCTTCAGATACAAGTTGAATTGGTTGATGCCAAGTTTGATGCTATGGCTGAGGAGGTCCAGCAGATGAAGGACATCTTGCTTCAGTTAGTGTGCCAACAGGGCACTAAACAGCCTCTGCACCTCCATCTACTCATCAAGAAGAGCAGTAGCCAGAGCAAGAATAGCAGCAAGAGAAGCATAAGGAAAAACGCACTCTTCGCACAACAGATCCACTTTGAACAACAGGAAGTTGTTCAGCAGCATGAAGAGCAGCATGACCAGCAGCATGAAGAGCAGTAGCAAGAGAAGCAGCAGCAATTAGTGCCAGAGCAGTCTTCAGCAGTAGTAGAGGAAGTTCAGCAGCAGCAGGAGTCTAGGCTTAAGAGGCCACTAGAGTCTCTAGGTTAGAGGAAGATGCCAGGTCCAAGGTCAAGACCTTTAAGAGGAAGGTTAGAAGAAAACACCATAAGAATGGTCATCCTGTGTCCTCAAACCCTTGACCATTTCCTCTCCTCCTCCTGAACCAACTCCTTCTACTCATACTACTTCTACTGATCCTGCTGCTTCTGAATCAGAACAACCCCCTACATCCTCCTCTCATCCTACTGCCCCACTGCACCTACACCTCCAGTTCCTTCTACTGATGAACAACAACAACAACCTCCACCTTCTACCTCATCTAATCCTCCTCCTTTTACATCTTACCAGAAGATCAGCCCCTAGCATTTGATAATGTCAAGTTTTCAATCTATCCTCTGAAATACTATTTCAAACCATCTCAGGCAAACATACCTAGTCTCCATACATCAGCTCCTAATTTCTTTTCTTGTCTTCCTACAGCCTCTACTCCTTTAGCTGGCAGATCCACCCTTTCACTTTTAGAAATAGTACCAAGTGTACTACTTCATCTAAAGGTGGGCGCATGTCAAAAGACAACCCTGCCAAACTACTCCCTCCTTTTTGGTATGCATTTATCTACCATTCAGAACATCACATGAACATGTTCAGGGAATTCCTGTCCATCAAGGCATTCCTTGAAGTCCATGAAATGCCAGATTTCACCTTTGAGGACTGGCTTCCCCTCTCCCTCTCCTCCATCATAAGTACTGTTGGCTGATATCTAGCTAATTTCTCAGAAAAGCCACAGTCTGAATTCCAAAGAATTTCTTGAAATCTATCCTGGTGAAGCCACCCAATTCCAACAAACTCTATCTAGAAACCATTTTATGGATATTCATGTTCACCTGAATCTTAGGTTCTATAACATGTTTGGCAACCACCTTAGAGACTCTCAGGTCAAGTACACTAAGATGAAGGAATTCAATCTTGCCAGGTTCAGATTGGGATTGCCTGATGTTAACAAAGGCCAATGGGAAACATTATCAGAGGTCAGAGACAGATTTCCCCCTCCATGACTGTTGGATTATCTTTTGGCTTGTACCCAAGCTTAATTGGTGCATTTCTGCAAGAAAAGATTTTGCTCAGCTTTTTTTTCACAGACACATCTGAATGGCTACCAGGTTCAGGATCAAGTATAATATGAAATTATCTTTTCATAAGTTTGCCCTCATGAAAGCACCTCAGAATTCCCAACACTTGTTAGACTTTCAGATTTGTTTTGCTGAGTCTGACGGATTCACAGAGGATCAATGGGCAGCTGCATATCTTGAAGACCATTCTGATTGTGAAAGTTGAAGATCTCAGTTGCTGAGTATCTCTGCAAAGGATATGAGACTCTTTAGAAGTCTATTGCTCATAAATGGAAGCAGAGGTACTTAATCTATTATCAAGCCAAGGAAGATGCAATTCATCAAGGCCTACATTGGAATATTACTAAGCATGACTTTCCCATTTAGCAGCCACTAGGAAATTTGTCACTCTCAAAACTCTTTTGCGCCGTAGTCACTATTATAAGAGACTCACCTAGCTCCACAACCGTCATGTAAAATCCTATAGGAAACTCCCTTCAATACCCCCCCTATAAGATTGATGCCAGTCTCTTTGAAAATTTCTTCCCTGAAAACGAGAAGAAGCTGTGGGCTCTTCTCCAGCCTTTCTTAGATCAAGTCCCTCGTTCCCTGTACTTACCTATCTCTTTATCCAAGTCCTAGACATCTTATGTACTTGAATATTTCAACTTGAATGCACTTTTTTTATTTATTTATTTTTACTTTTGGATATACTTATCTCTCTCTCTCTCTCTCTCTCTCTCTCTCTCCATATCTTACCTTTCTGTTAATGCCACAAAGGGGGAGAAGAAGTAAGAAACAAATAACTAAAATTCTCCAGGAGATCATATGTTTGGAAATCTAAAATTTGTTTTTCACTGTCTATTTAAATGTTTTTGTCATTACAAAAAGGGGGAGAATTGTTGAGCACTACCCCTAAGAAAATCATTTAATATCTTAAAATATTATAACATTGTGATTTGCTATGACAAAACCTTTTAAAAGACTTTTTACAAATTAAATACACTAATACATATACCACAAAAAATATTTTGGACAACTTCATCTCGAAATTTTTTCTAAGTCCATAGACTACTCTATGTATCACACTAACTTCGAATATAGCTCTCCGACTTTCAGAAGTCGAATTATAGTCTACAAGTTTATCTCGAAAAATTTTCTAAGTCCACAAGCTACTCTATATGTATCATACTGAATCCGACTGTTGACTCCGACCTTTATAAAGTCAAGTGTTCTGAGTCTTTTTTTCTGGACTCCAACTCTCTGAAGTCGAATGCCACTCTCCGACTCCCAAAAGTCGAAGTATCTATCTTTTTTCTGTCTAAGTCTATGGAATCGAATGTATATCTCCAACTTCTTAAAATCGAAGTATGACATTCTAATACTCATCTATCCGACTTCTTGAAGTCGAATCTTACTGTCTTACTGCAACTTCTGAAAATCGAATGTCAATGTGTGTCTTCATGATTCTGACTCCGACGTTAGAGTAAGTACACCTTCTTATGAATCCGACTTCTCTGACAGTTTGTGTACTTATACTTTTCTTGTGCAGATAGTATATCTTCTTTATTTTTATATGATTCATCTGTGTAATGTAACCTTTGTCAGAACTCATTACTCCTATATGTTTCTTAATATTAATAGTCCATCAAATTATCATTAATTAATTATATTCTAACAAGGGACATATTATACTCAAAATAATCTTCTAAATTTTTTATGTTTGTATCTGAAGCATTTACTCAAATTGGTCTCTTGCTTCATGACAGAAGGCCAGATTTTCATTCCTTCAGAAGATATCCTGCATTTATTGTCTTTCAGGCGCATGGGATATCTGACAGTAGCTCACCTACGACTGTCAGAACTCCCTTCACTTTTTGATGCAACTGCCTATCCATTTTTATTGGTCTGAAAGCTTGTCTGTCCGAGGTTTCCATACTTTATATTTCTTCTGACTCACCTACTTCAAAAGTATGGAGGTATCGTCTCTTTTTGTCTTGTCTTTGCTGCAGAATATTTATTAGGCACGATTTTAGCATGGAGCTTTCACAGAACATTTATTTGGAAGTTGGCCTCTTAGCTGTGAAACTACAAGACTTGTCTGAAGCCGTTGGAAGCTAAAAAGGCAGAAGGACTTATGGATAACAACTTCAACCAACATCCAAAGGATCAAAGGTCTCTCCTCAAACAGCCAGATCTCTAACGGACACTTTCAAATGGCTACATTCTTCTGAAGCTTATATAGAAGCCGAAGTTTGAATGAGATGATATAACACTTAGAGTTTGAGACCAGCTAGCTTCTTCTTCAATTCACTTTTGCCCTCTTCTAGCAGGAGATTGTACAAGCCTTCTCCTAAGCTACAAGATTGAGAATCTCATCATTCAGAAAATCTTCAAGATCTCCTTTTCATAGAAGTTTTGTTGTTGGGTGGCAATTGTAATTTGACATGTTTCAGTCCACCCCTTCTTGTTCAGAAAGGATCTTAGTTGCAACTCCTATTGTTTTCTCTCCTTTCTGAATTAGGTGTGTTTTCTCATTCTTGGGGCAACAACACAAGTGTCTTTACAATTTATTCTGTGTAATTCTGCAGGAGGTTTGTTCCTATTGTTCCCCTCCTGTGTAGGGAAGACATTGAGAAAGGTAGCTTTGTACCCCTGTTAAGGGAAGACTTGATTGGGAGCAAGTGGGGTTGTAATTCCTCTCAAGGGTGAGAGAAGGCCAAGTTCTCTTGGCACTTAGTGAAATCTCAAGTGGTTTGCTTGAGGAGTGGACGTAAGACTTCCATGTTGGAAGGGACGAACTAGGATAAAATCTTTGTGCAATTGTGTGATTGTTTCCGCCAACTTACACTTGAATCACACACTACACTAAATTCTAACAGCTTTATTTAGTGTTGTTTATTTCAGATAAAAATTTTAAAAGTGCAAGAAGTCCTATTCACCCCCCTCTAGGACATCATTAGTGCCATTTCGATCCAACAGTTATTTCTATACTCATCATCCTATAAGATCCCTTCTTCCTAGTGGCATTCTTTAGGGGGTTGTGCTCAATGAGGAAGAAGATAAGTGTGTCTGTGGGGCCTCTTAGGATGGTTGTTTTTCCTCCAAATCAGCATATAATCTGGTCAGATCTGTGGGAGTTTAGCGTCCTGCTCTTAAAAAAATTTGGCACAATTCCTATTATCAGAGAGCTTGTTTGTTTTGCTGGAAGATTCTGAATAGAGAGGTCCCTATAGATCAGAGAATGGCTGAAAGTGGAATTCAAATGGCATCTTGTTTGCTCTTGCTGTAGGTCTCCTAAATATGAAGATTGCAATCATCCTTTATCCATGGCGACCTGGCTACTTAACTTTGGAATTGGTTTCAACCTCTTATTAATTCCAAGATCCATCTTCACAACCATATCACAGCTAGTGTGTTGGAGTTTTCTGATGCACACTATATTAGTTCCCCTTTTTGCTTTGTTTCCCTTTACTACCTTATCTTATGTTGTGGGAAATATGGAGGGGAGATGTTTGGCCAGGTTTGAATCCAAGAGGACTATGTTAGGAATCTATTAAAACTGTAAGGCCCTCGAATTTGCCCTTTTATTTTAGTTGTTTAGTCATGCGATATGTTAGTTGCCTTGTGTATATTGCCATGTATATGTATGTAATTATTTTTGTATATGTTTATTTGAATATTGTTGTATATGTATATATGTGTTTATTACATACATATTGTTTTATTTACAATGTATAGATAGTATTTAAGTTATATGTTATACATTGCATGTATGTACATAGTGTAAGCATGGTTTACTACATTTTTGGATTCTGGCCGAAGTGCATGTTAACGTCAACATGCATGGACGTTAGAGGGTAGTCGACGTCCAGATCGATGGTGGACGCAACTCCCAGTAGACGGCCAGAATGTGGACGTCTATTTCCCCAGAGAGTTTTGTGATTTTGATCCGAAACGTCCGTGATTTCTTCACCGCTGTTTAGGAAACCATCGCCCAATGGTAGGATTCTGCCCTAAGTGTATGATCCGCCCTTAGGTTGTATAAAAACCACCTCTTGTGGCCAGAATAGGTCTTTGGCTCTTTGGTTAAATCCTAGAAACTTGTGTGAACTGAAACTTTGAGGCTCTGGATCTGGCGACTCGGTGCGTTTCCAGGCGATCTACATCGACTAGATGGACTTAGAACATCAGTAAAGCTTCCCGACTCTGGCGTGCTTCATCCATCAACACAGAAGCCGGATCGAGGGAGATTAGAGGGCTTCTTGGCTTAGCCAAGGAGAGCTTTTTTCTGGAAATTTAATCACGTCTAGCATCTCTGTGAGGCAAGTAACCCTTGTACACTATCCCTACACATGTCTTCTAGGTCCCAGGAATTTTTACATATTTTTTCTCGTGTTCTGGAACCCCCATTCACCGTTGCCTTGTGTATTCATTCGCATTTCTGCAGACAGGAACTTAACGGCAACATCTAGTGCGTTAAGATCCAGGGTAAGCGGCAACAGATGTGTCGTTAACCATGTTGGCGGCAACATCTGTGCCGCTAAGTTCAACAGGTTTTTGACAAAATGCTTGTTTGATCTTTGGGACACATTTTCCGTACTTCTGAATATAAGTACATGATGTAGATTTTATATGTGGTCAAGTACTGCAGTGGTTACATCATGAGGCTAGGACAAATTTCTGTATACAGGTTTATTTATTTAAATTTCCGTAAGTGGACTGTGATCATGAAATAATGCTGAAAATAATTGAAAAATTAGATTTTCGACACATTAGGGTTTCATAATATTTTCATGTATTCGTAATGACTGTTATCAGGTTTTGGAACTGATATACATGACTGTACTACTGTGGTCCATGAGTAGTAAATTTACTGGTAAATGCGATTGAATCATGTTTTAATTACTAAAATGGTTTTACAGATCTGAAAAATAAGAAAAATTGATCATGTAATGGGTTTACTGTTGGGAACCTGTGATTAAATTTTCGTTGCATTTTGATAATAGTAGGTACTATTATGGATTTAATGAGAGAAAATGACCATGTTAAACATGCCAAGTAATTATGTGAAATTCATTTGTTAGCAACATGCTTAGGGCTGTATTAAGAGTCAATTATCATTGGGAAACAGTAAAAGCATGCCATGTAAACTGATCATGTATATGTGGTTAAAATGCATGTGTGTGAGTTAAGTGCATGTGAATAATGTAAGTGAATGGGATAAAGAGTTAATGTGTTAACTATGCCATTAGTGACACTGCTATCATAGAGGGATGTGGGATTGTACCTAGTAAAGTCCCTACGGGAAAGTTCAATGTGTGTGATATCCTATGGGCAATTAGGATGAAACCCTGGAGGTGGACAAGTACCACTGGTTAGGGTGGAGAGTGCTTCTCCTGTTTCTACGCAGTAACCAAGATCCATTACTGTGTTGCCTAGGTGATGGATAAGTGTATGTGTATATGTGGTAGTTTGGAGTATGTGTCACGGCAACTAAGTGTAAAATGTGATATGTGTAAGTGAATTGTGAATGTGCAATGTGTAAATGAGCATGTGAAAGTGTAAAGTGAATGTGTTGGCATGTGAACAAGTGTAAAACCATTGTGAATATGTTTATTTATGTTAAAACAGAAAGTAAAATATGTGTATCATTGTGTTAATTCATGAGAATTTAAATAGAATCCATGCTAGGTGTGATGCTTACTTATGTGTAGTTCATGCTTAAATTGTATACATTGTAATATGATTTGAATCGTTTAAGCATGTTATTAAAATGTGTAGAAAGCACATTATAGGTTTTATACTTAATTGTTGTAAGTAATATAAAGCATGTATCATGTGTCTCTAATGCTATAAGTTCCATGCATAGTAATTTAAATTGTATGAACCATACTACATGTGTTAATTACTTCCATTGAATGTTAGCATATGCATAAGATGTGTGTAAGGATGATGTATATGGATTGCTTGTTGTGTCTATTTAGACTCATACTTGCTTCGGCATACAGGTGTAGGTGTCTCCACTTCTTCCGAGGAGGTAGTTAGGAGCGACTCGAGCAAGAAGAGTAGCTTTGTTGTGGAGATTCCTTCATTGTACTTTTCTTTTCATAGTATGTAATAAATAAACTTTTGTAATTCCATTTGAGCAATGTGATTTATTTCGGAATTGTAATTGCACTAGTAGAAAGAAGTCTATGCCAACGGTTAATACCGTCGGCGGTTTATGGACTATTACAGTCGTCTATATATATGTCCACGGTTCAACTGTCGCCTATCAATCGTGGGCTATACTGTCGTTGGCTATACTATAGTCGACGGATATCCAACAGTAGAGTTTGAAGCACCGTCGTCTTTCCTACTATTTTTAATTTTATTTAATGTAATGGCCAACGGTTGGGACCGTTGCTAATTTTATAATAGCCGATGGTGCTCCCCGTCGTTAATATGATAATCTCCTGTCACCTTGTATAATAGCCGACGATACTATCCGTCGTTATTTGTTAATGTCCAACGATTGTACACTGTCGTCCTTGTATATTAGCCGACGGTACTATCCGTCGTTATTTGCTAATACTCAACGTTTACTCACTGTCGTCTTTGTATAATAACCGACATACTACCATTGCCATTTGCTAATATCCAACGGTACCCACTGTCGTCTTTTTACAATGCCAACAACACTACCCATCATTATTTGCTGATCAACAGTACTAACGATAATTGTTTGGTAATACGCAATAGTCACTAGCTATTGCTATTTGCAAATGTCCAATTAATCACTATTTATTAATAGCCAATGGTTGCCAACTATCATGTTATTTATTGAAAACACAAGGACCCCATTGTTACAATTTGCTAATAGCTAATAGTAAATATCACATTTTTTATAACCAACAATACATCATTTGCATTACCAAGGACCACCTATCCTCATTCAAATTAAAATTTACAATCGCATACAAACATTAGCTGACCTGGGTCAATCAATATCAAAAATAACAAATAACAAATAAGTATGAATACCAAAATTATCTATATTCCAAAAAAGTTACTATTCAGACTTTAATAAATTCACTTATTAATCATCTATAGCCATTAACCACCAACAAAGTCCAAATCAATGATGTCTTTGTAATCTGAAATTTAAAGTCTATATGAACTTGCCCATCTAGCTAGCTAGTACATAAATGTGTCCAACTCTATGGAAGTGGGGGCGGAGAACGTGATGTC
>CM024754.1:35799053-36018718 GCA_014218235.1 Colocasia esculenta
GCAGCTTGCGTGTGTCGTGAGCTTCGTTTCTTCGTGCTGGTCTTGCTGGCTACTGTGAGGGGTACTTTTCTTTGTACCCACTGTACTCTTGCGTTTAGCTTTGGACTCTGAGTTGTTCTTGTGTTAATTGTTTAATTTGTTGCGTGTACATTTACTTATATGTTCTCCTCAGGCACTCCTTCTTACCCTTCCGAGTTTCGGCTCGGGTTTACGGGTCAGGATTCGGGTTACGGGTTGGTTACTGTACTTCGGATCTTGGGTCGTTACAGTGTTTTGCCATCTATTCAGATGCATCTCAGATTGGTTTAGGCTATGTGTTGAGCGGCAGGGAAGGGTAGTGTCGTATGCTTCTCGCCAATTGAAGGAGCATGAGCGTAACTATCCGACTCATGATTTGGAACTTGCGGCAGTGGTTCATGCACTAAAGATCTGGAGGCACTATCTTTATGGTGTCAAATTTGAGGTGTTCACCGACCACAAGAGCTAGGTATCTCTTTTCGCAAAAGGAATTAAACCTGCGACAGAGGAGATGGATTGAGTTCCTCAAGGACTACGACTTCAACCTTCAGTATCATCCAGGAAAGGTGAATGTCGTAGCGGATGCTGTTAGCAGGAAGAGGTTTTTACTCCAGTAGATTGGAAGATGTTGGAGGATGCTGCTTGTGCGATGACCGAGTTAGAGCCATTATTATGTCAGGCTTTTGTAGCTCAGTTGTCCATTCGGTCTACTATGCTTGATGAGGTGATTGAGCAACAGAAGATGATCCTAGGCTTCAGGAATTAGTAGGCAAGGCGGGAAATGGCTCGTGATGAGGATGGTGTGATTAGATTTCATCACCAAGTTTTGTTCCCGATGATGTAGATGTTCGTGAGCATGTTCTTGCAGAAGCTCATAGGTCGAGATTCTCTATTCATCCGGGTAACACTAAGATGTACAGGCTATTTAAAGAGATCATTTTGGTGGTCTGGCATGAAGAAGGATGTAGCGGATTTGTATCTAGTGTTTAGTGTGCCAGCAAGTAAAGCCGAGTGCAGCGACCATCTGGTCTTATGCAGAAGATGGAAATCCCATATGGAAGATGGAGGCTGTCACTATGGATTTTGTAACGGGTTGCCTAGATCAGTGAAGGGCAATGACTCGATTTGGGTAGTTGCAGATAGATTTTCTAAGACTGCGCATTTATTGCCTACGAAGAAGAAGCAGTCAGTTGAGAGTTTGGCTAGGTTGTATGTTAGTAGTATTGTTAGGTTGCATGGTGTGCCGAAGTCGATCATTTCATATCGAGATCCGAGATTTACTTCGAGGTTGTGGAAGGGTCATCAGGATGCATTAGGTTCAGAATTGAAGCTTAGTTTGGCGTTCCATCCCCAGACAGATGGACAGTCCAAGAGACTATCCAAATGCTCGAGGATATGTTGAGAGTGTGTGTGATGGATTGGAAGGGTGATTGGGAGCGTCATTTGCCTCTTTGGAGTTCACATATAACAACAGTTTTTCATGCGAGTATTGGTATGGCTCCATTGAAGCGTTGTATGAAAAGGCCATGTAGATCTCCTTTGTGTTGGGAGGAGACTGGTGATAGGCAGTTGATTGGTCCGGAGTTAGTGCAAGAGACTTCGGATAAGATCCATCTTATCAGGAAGAGGCTTGTTGCGGCACAGGATAGGCAAAGAGTTACGTCGACAATAGAAAAGGATTTGGAGTTCGAGGTTGGCGAGCATGTCTTTTGAAGATTTCGCCTACTCGAGATGTTGTCAGATTTGGCAGGCATAACAAATTAAGTCCTAGATTCATTGGGCCGTATGAGATTCTCAAGTGTATGGGCAGCGTGGCGTATGAGCTAGCTTTACCTCGGCATTAGCTAGTGTTACCGGTATTCCACGTATCTATGCTCAGGAGGTACGTCCGAGATCCATCTCATGTTATTAGTCACGAGCAATGGAGATCCAGCCAGATCTGTCGTATGTTGAGCAACCAGTAGCTATTCTTGACGGAAGGTTCAGCATCTCCGGAACAAGAGCATTGCGTCCGTGAAGGTCTATGGCGGAACTTCTCACAAGAGGAGGCTACTTGGGAGCTTGAGGATGCTATGATAAGAAGTATCCCCAATTGTTCGAGTAGTATCGTTCTAACTTCGAGGACGAAGTTTCTTTTAGGGGAGAGGGTGTAAGGCCCTCGAATTTGCCATTTTATTTAGTTGTTTAGTCATGCTATATGTTAGTTGCCTTGTGTATATTTCCATGCATATGTATGTATATATGTATGTATTATTTCTGTACATGTTTATTTGAATATTGTGTACATATGTATATATGTGTCTATTACATACATGTTTGTTTTATTTACTATGTATAGATAGTATTTAAGTTATATGTTATACATTGCATGTATGTACATAGTGTAAGCATGGTTTACTGCATTTCTGGATTCTGGCCAAAGTGCATGTTAACGTCAACATGCATGGACGTTAGAGGGGTAGTCGACGTCCAGATCGATGTACGCAACACCCGATAGACGGCCAGAAATGTGGACGTCCATTTTCCCAAAAAAAATTGGTTTCTGATCTGGAAACGTCCGCGATTTCTTCGCCCTTGTTTAGGAAACCATCGCCCAATGGTAGGATTCTGCCCTAAGTGCGTGATCCAACCCTTAGCTTGTATAAAAACACCCTCTTGCGGCTAGAATAGGTCTTTTGGCTCTTTGGTCAAACCCTAGAAACTTTGTGCGAACCTGAAACTTTGAGGCTCTGAATCTGGCAACTCGGTGCGTTCTGGGCGATCACATCGACTGAAGTAACTGGAACATCATTAAACTTCCCCGACTCCGGCATGCTTCATCCATCACACAGAAGCCGGATCGAGGGGAGATTGGAGGGCTTCTTGGCTTGGCTGAGGAGAGATTTTCCAGCATTTAATCACATCTAGCATTCTCTGTGAGGCAAGTAACCCTTGTACACTATCCTTACACATGTCTTCTAGGTCCCAGGATTTTTACAGATTTTTTCTCGTGCCTGGAACCCCCATTCACTGTGCTTTATGCGTTCAATCTGCATTTCGCAGACAGGAACTTACGGCAACATCTAGTGTTGTTAAGATCCAAGGTAAGCGGCAACAAATTGTGCCGTGAACCCATGTTGGCGGCAACATCTGTGCGCCAAGTTCAACAGGCTTTGACAGAATGCTTGTTTGATCTTTGGGACACACTTTTTCGTACTTCTGAATATAAGTACATGCTGTAGATTTTATATGTGGTTAGTACATGTAGTAGGTTACATCATGAGCTAGGACGAGTTTCTGTATACAGGTTTATTATTTAAATTTCTGTAAGTGGACTGTGATCGTGAAATAATGCTGAAAATTCTTGAATAATTATATTTTTGGCACATTAGGGTTTCATAATATTTCATGTTTCGTAATGACTGTTATCAGGTTTTGGAACTGATGTACATGACTTTACTACGGTGGGCCATGAGTAGTTTAATTTAGTGGTAAATACGATTGAATCATGTTTCATTATTAAAATTGTTGTACAGATCTGAAAAATATGAAAAATTGAGCATGTATGGGTTTACTATTGGGAACCTGTGATTAAATTTTTGTTTCATTTTGATAACAATAGGTACTATTATGGATTTAATGAGAGAAAACGACCATGTTAAACATGCCAATTAATTATGTGAAATTCATTGGTAGCAGCATGCTTAGGGCTGTATTAAGAGTCATTTATCATTGGGAAACATTAAAGCATGCCATGTAAACTGATCATGTATATGTGTTAAAATGCATGTGTGTGAGTTAAGTGCATGTGAATAATGTAAGTGAATGGGATAAAGAGTTAATGTGTTAACTGTGCCATTTGTGACACTGGTACCAAGGGCTGTGGAACTATACCGTAGTAAAGTCCCTACTAGAAAGTTCAATGTGTGTGATATCCTATAGGCAATTATGATGAAATCCTAGAGGTGGACAATACCACTGGTTAGGGTGGAGAGTGCTTCTCCCGTTCTGCGCAGTTAACCAAGATTCAATTACTGTGTTGCCTAGGTGATGGATAAGTGTATTGTATATGTGTTCCTTCTAGTGTTGGTTGGACTACGTGTTACAGCAACTAAGTGTAAAATGTGAATATGTGTAAGTGAATTGTGATGTGCAATGTGTAAATGAGTATGTGAAAGTGTAAAGTGAATGTGTTTAGCATGTGAACAATGTAAACCATTGTGAATATGTTTAATTTATTTTAAACATCAAGTAAAATGTGTGTATCATTGTGTAAATTCATGAGAATTTAAATAGAATCCATGCTAGGTTGATGCTTACTTATGTGTAGTTCCATGCTTAAATTGTATCATTTGAAGATTTGAATCGTTTAAGCATTTAATTAAAATGTGTCAAAGCATGTTATAGGTTTTCTACTTAATTGTTGTAATAATATAAGCATGTATCATGTGTCTCTAATGCTATAATGTCCATGCATAGTAATTTAAATTATTTAACCATACTACATGTGTTTAATTACTTCCATTGAATGTTAGCATAGCATATGATGTGTGTAAGGATGATGTATATGGATTCTTACTGGGTCTATTTAGACTCATACTTGCTTCGGTGTACAGGTGTAGTGTCTCCACTTCTTCCGAGGAGGTATTAGGAGCGACTCCGAGCAAGAGGAGTAGCTTTGTTGTGGAGATTCCTTCATTGTACTTTTATTTTCATAGTATGTAATAAATAAACTTTTGTAATTCTTTGAGCAATGTGATTTATTTCGGAATTGTAATTGTGGACATATGTACTTCTTTTAAACACTATATGGACTGTGGATAGAATGTGGATGATGGAATGAATAATTATTTATTTCCGCTATTCTCTTTAATATTCATGTATATCTCAATCAAATGTTAATGTTGGGTAAATGTCCCACTGGGACGGCGTTCATTATACCGATGTGGATTGGTATAATCATACCGGTATATGGAGGGTCGTTACAAAAACTATCAAATTCATGATCTCCTACTCTCTTGCTAAAATGCAGTTTAATGTTGCTCCTTCGTCTCATGAGATATAGGTCCTCCATCAGTTCAGTTTCTTTCCTAATTGCTCCAGTAAACAGTTCAAACTCATTCGTTGGATTCCTCTGATCCTAGATTTCTATTGAATTGTGATGGTGCTAGCAAAGGCAACCCAGAAGATTGTGGTGGTCGCGGCTGTATCCGTGATAGGCAGGGCTCCGTACGTATGGCTTTGCCCATTACCATGGTGCTGGCAATAGTATGATAGCTGAAATCAGAGCTCTTTGTGATGGTCTTTGCTTGATAGATTTCCTTGGGTTTCAGCTATCTATTGTTAACTCTGATTCCATGGTGCTGGTCAACTCCTTCAAGGCTGGAAGATGCCACTCCTGGATTGCTTATAGATGGTGGCGAGATGCCAGGACAATGTTAAACCAGTATTCTTATTTGCTATGTCATGTATACTGGAAACAAACCAGGTCGCTGACTCTTAGCGAACTATGAATGTCAGTCCAAGTAGAACAAGGTGTTTTGAGGGTCTAGAAGTGTTCCTCACAAGTGTAAGGGTCCTATAGTATTAGATAAATCTAGCTTATGCATGTCAGACTATTGTGACCAGGGTTCGCCTTGTGTTCCTATTGTATTATCCTATTATCATATATTCTAGGCCTAGGTGCTATTCTGGTGGAGTGAGAACATTCCCCCCTCTGGGGTAGGGTGCACTCTCCTAGAACTAGTCCCTGAGGACCATTTTTAATAATAATAAAAAAAGATCTCTTTCTGAATGAAGGGACCCCAAGTGGATCGGTGCAGGCAGGTAAACCACTCAGACAGAGTGAGAGAATGGTCTGAGGGTTCAAGAGCAGGTGGGGCAGTGAAAGAGGCAGGTGGAGAGGAATGGGCTAGAGTCTGTAGAATGGGAGGATCAGAAGGCCCTGGGGGCATAACAGCTTCCTCTACAATCACTGAGGTTCGGATGGCCCAGCCACTGAATCCAATTGCTCTGAAGGTCCTGATGGCCCAGCTTCTTCTATAGGTGGCCCTAATGGCCCTGATTCTTCTATAGGTGGCCCTGATGGCCCTGATTCCTCTATAGATGGCCCTGGTGGCCCTCATTTCTCCATAGATGGCCCGAATGGCCCTACAACTTGCTCAGCTGGCTAATCTGGTTCAGGAGGCCCTGATGGCCCTACAACACCTTCTGGTACTGACTCAGATGAAACATGAGGGGCTTGAGCTGATAAGTGCACCCTCACAAATTTTGCAGGTCTATCACCAAATTTCTCAAGCTCCCCAATTCACTTCTCATCCCCTGGAGCTCAGATTTTTACTGCACTAATTTCTTTAGCTTCAGTGCTCTGGCTGAGAAAGATAGAAGTTACATCAGACTGCAGAGAGTACAGAATCTCTCCTTGAGCATTCAATCTTGCAATGATTGGTTCCAAGTGAACATGGATCTTCTTCTTTCTAGATCTGTTGTGTGCCTTTCTAGTGAGGATGAGAATACTTTGGCAACACCTTTTCCTTTTCCTCTAGAGCCGACAGCTGGCTCATCATCCTCAGAAGTATTTCAACTAATCCTTCTTGAAATTTATCTTTAGGAGCACTAGCAGTAGGCTCCCTTGAGCATCAGGCTCCCCCTGAGTAGGAGCATCTTCCATAGGAACATCCTCAATATGGCCTGGTGCCATAACCTCTGAATTGTTTCTGCCTGACTTCCTTCAACAACAGCTTTTGCAACAAACACTAGGGGTTTCTTCCATAGGAGTATCTTCCTGCTCCCCCTCAGTGTGAGCAACACTTTCAACAACTAATTCTTTAATAACAGAAGGTGCACAATATGGAGGAGGTATCACCCTTTCAGCAGATTGCCCAAAGGGCTCAATAAATTCTGGTGCAGTGTCTTCAATCCTCATTTCTGAAGCAATAAGTTCATCCTCTCTAACTGTAGCTTCTTCTTCTTGAACAGGTAGAGCTTCAACAGTAGAGGCTTCTCCAATGATGGCCTCTCCTTCAGTCACAGATGTCTTGGTTCACACATTTTCTACCAAATAAAATCCACTCTTCTTCAGATTTCTGGAACGAATGGGCTGACCCATCTTCTCCATCAATTCTCCTTCCAAACTAATCTCAAAGTGCCTGAATATTCTGGTAAGTAAGTGAGCATAAGGAAGGGACACTGCTAATTTATTTTTCTTGTCCCAAATAACTTCTGTAGCAGACTTCATCCTTTCTACTATGATATGTTCCATGTTTATATCCTACTTCTGAATGGCCCAAAACATCACGTCCGCATCGCCTTTTGTGCAGGAAGAAAAAGTGGCACTCCAAGGGACCAAAATTTGACAAACAAGAAAGTGCAATATTCTGTTGAAAGCATTGAACTGGTTTATATCAATCTTACCATCCTTCAACTTGTACTCTGTTCCAATAATTCCGAGGCCCTTGCATGAATATCTACAGAGTTTACTAGACTGTGTCCTATAACAGAAACTCCAAACAACCTCTCCAACAGGTCATGGGTGATGTGAATAGATTTACCTTTGACTAGGGAGGTAAGAGATCCATATTTTTCTGATTTCAAACAGGTATAAAACGCCTTAGCCAAGTGCGGGTAGCTAGGTTCTAAAACCATACATATCCCCATCTATTTTAGGCTCTGAAGGGCTTCAATCACACTATGCAAACCATGCTTCTCCAAATCCTCTATATCAACAGCTTTGTTTCCATAGAGCTTGATCTTCACTGCTTGATACCTTTCCAATTCTTCTACCGTGAGGAAGGCGGCGCTGTAGCCACCCACACTACCGGAACTCCAAGAAGCGGCCATGGAATTTGTAAGGAAGGGTTCTGGAGGATCGTGGGAGGAAGAAGAACGAGACCCCTCAAGAAATTTGAGCGGGAAGAATGAGATCCTTCAAAAGCACGAAGGGAGGATTCTGGAGTCGATGAGGGTTTTGCAGGCCTTCGAGTCGAAAGAGATAAGAGAGAGAGAGAGAGAATCGGTGAGGGAAGGATTTTCGTCATAACAGAAGGACATAAAGTAACTTTTGAAATGGCGGAGTAGTTAATGTGGATAATGACAAAATAGGCGAAGATTTCGCAAAAGATAATGAATTTACTTAAATAAAGCAGGGAGGGATAAATCTTATTCTGAAATATATTATGTTATTTCAGTTATGTACAAATATGTTTGTTATAAATTGCACATGCCTAGTTCCCTTCTAGGAGATGTATATCTCTCTTCAGGTAAGGCTTTTGTAAAGATATCTGCTAACTGATTTTTTGTATCTACAAATGAAATACTAATATTGTCATTGCTACATGATCTCTAATAAATGATATGTAACCTCAATATTTTCATCCTTGAGTGCTGCACTGGATTTTTCGTGAGATTTATGGCACTTGTGTTGTCACACAGCAATGGAATGGTCTTGATGTATAGTCCATAGTCTTTAAGCTATTGTTTGATCCATAGGAGTTGAGTGCAACAACTCCCAGCGGCTACATATTCAGCTTCAGCTATTGATAGAGCTACTGAGTTTTGTTTCTTTGAAGACCAGGAGATCAAGCATTCTGCAAAAAATTGACAACCACCACTGGTGCTTTTTCTATCTACTTTGCATCCAGCATAGTCAGCATCTGAATATCCAATTAAACTAGTTTCACAGGTTTTTAGGATACCATAGACCTAGATTATGAGTCTTAGCTAAATATCTAAAGATCCTTATTACTGATACAAAATGAGATTCCTTAGGATCAAATTGATATCTTGCATACATGCATACACTAAATAGAATATCAGGTCTACTAGCTGTTAGATATAGTAATGAACCAATCATACCTTTATAAAGTTTCTAATCAACTTTCTTACCTTCTGGATCACTGTCTAACCTGGTTGATGTGCTAATGAGAGTGGACAGTTTAGCATTCTCAAATTCAAATTTCTTTAATAGTTCCTTGGTATATTTTTCTTGATAGATATGAGTTCCTTCATTGATTTGCTTGATTTGTAGTCCTAAGAAGTAGTTGAGTTCTCCCATCATGCTCATTTCAAATTCTCCTTGCATGAGCTTTTCAAAATACTTGCACAGAGATTCATCAGTAGATCCGAAAATAATGTCATCTACATAGATTTGTACAAGTAATATATTTTTGACATTTGATTTAATGAATAATGTGCTATCTACTTGACCTCTAGTAAAACCATGATCTAATAAAAGGCACTAAGTCTTTCATACAATGCTCTAGTGCTTGTTTCAAACCATATAAAGCTTTATGCAATTTGAAAACATGATTTGGAAAATCTAAATCATCAAAATCAGAAGGTTTGTTCTACATAACTTCTTCCTTTATAAACCATTCAAAAATGCTGATTTCACATCCATTTGAAAATGTTTTAAATCTAATGCAGATGCATAAGCAAGCAATATTCGAATAGCCCCTAGTCTAGCTACTGGTGCATAGGTTTCATCGAAGTCTATGCCCTCCTCTTGGGAAAACCCTTGAGCAACCAGTCTAGCCTTATTTCTAGTGATAACACTAGCTTCATCCAATTTATTCCTGAACACCCATTTGGTGCCAATCACAGGATGATCTGATGGTCTAGGAACAACGTACCAGACCTGATTTCTCTTGAACTGATTAAGTTCATCTTGCATGGCTAAAATCCAAGATTCATCAGACTGCTTCATTGACTATCTTCGGCTCTATTTGAGAGACAAATGCTAAATAATCACAAGAAATAATATTACCTCTAGTTCTTACCCCAACTGATGGATCTCCAATGATGTTATCTTTTGGGTGATCTTTTTTGTATCTCCATTCCATTGGAAGATCATCATGGATGATATCTTTTTGTTGCAGTTCTTCCAAGGGTGGATCTTCATCACCCTTGATGGTTGCTTCCTTCAACTTCTTGGAAAGGTTTTCTGCATCTTCATCATCACTATCAACTTCCTTTCTCAAGGAAGGGTTAGACTCATGAAAATAACATGCACAGTTTGTTCAATTAATAAACTTCTTTTATTAAAAACTCTATAACCTTTAGGTTTTGAAGTGTACCCTATAAAATACCTTCATCTGATTTGGGATCCAACTTACCAATATCTCTCTTACCATTATTGTGAATGAAGCAAGGGCATCCAAATGTTCTGAGATGGCTGATCTTGGGCTTCTTTTGCTTGTACAGTTCGTATGTAGTTGTCACGCCCCGACGCGGAATATCGGAACGCGAGGTAGTTGCAAGTAACCGGGTATAGAGTGAGTACTAGACATCAAACCATTGCACATGAATAATACTAAAACAAATTCATTCCATTAATAACTTTCCAAATGTCTAGTTACAACCACTAACATCAGAGCCATTCTATAGGGCCCAATTATTTTGAATAAAAGCAAAAGACTAACTATGACTCTAACATATTGCTAGGACACTAGGGTACTCGTGACGTCACTCCTGGTCGTTTCCTTCCTCTTGAGTGTATAGTTCATCCTCGGGCTCACCTGAGAACACAACGACAAATAACGCAGGGTGAGCGATAATGCCCAGTAGGACTTAAATCTCAATAGTCAAGTAGGTTTTAAATGATTAATGTCTTAAAATGCAGAGTAACTAATGATAGAGCGAGAGAGTCAAGTAAAGTGAGAGATAGCATGATAGCATGTGAACGAAATAGTACAACTTTCCAAATATAGCACAAGTGTCGAGTATAGCACAAAATAGAAGGATGCCATAGCATAAATAGCACAAGTATAGCAATAGTACAACGAGTATAGAACTTTGTTTGTCTTGTAGACAACAAGAGAATATAGCACTTTTTGATTGTCATTTAGATAGTCGAGATAGATAGCACTCGAGTGTAATGTCAAACACTCTGATCATTTAACTCCCATGGGCACTAGCACTTTCGGGTGCACATCCCAAGACCAGATCGGACCCTTTATATATTGCCTGGCATTGGTTATATTGTTTATCTTCAGACAATCAGTCAATGGCCAATATAGAGTACCAAGAAATAGATGAGAGCACTAGATGAATAGATGAGATAGTAGAGAGAACGTGAATAGATGAGCGAGTAAAGTAGAGATGAGAGCGAGGGGACATTGCATGCAACACATCGAGTAAACAGGCGATAGTAACAGTTGCACAACACGCGCACTCGTTGTTGGCAGTCAGGTGGAACTCACTACCTTTCCGCTAGCCATGTTAAGCACAAGTCCAGAGGTCCGGCATGATTCAAGACGAGAGTGAACTTCTAATGGCCATTTGGATCATATTGACCCTAAAGGGTTTCATAGGTGTTAGGGTACAACCCGCCCGTCGACCATGTGGGAATCCATGGACAGAGGAGACTTACGGAGGCCTTGAACAAAGACTCACTAGTCCGGCAGAAGAAATATCCAACAAAGAGTTCGTCCAGTCAAGAGAGTGTGTATTGAAACAAGTGCTTGATGTTCTAGAGGAATTCTAGGACAGTGGAGCTTCGGTATCGGTGTTCCAAAACATCGCGAGAAACGAAGACAAATCTTATTAATAATGGCTTTTTAGTTACATAAATTACCAGTCATATTAAATAATTTCATGCCAATTAAGCCATAATTGGATGATTCAGAGTGTGTGTAAGTGTCATGAAATCATAGATATGATAGGTCAAGTGATTGACTTTTATTAGTTAAAATATAACCAATACTTACAACTTCATTTTTTCAGTATCTAAAGCAGTTAACAAGATATGGGAATAGCTGAAGAACAACAAGACTTGCAGAAGGATGGGTTTTCCTGCAAAAAGTCAAATCGCGATGCACCCTAATGAGGGTCGCGACAGGGTCCACTGAGATCACGACGAGGTCTTGTACAGGTCGCGACAGGTCGGTCAGGACAGGCGCACGGATCGTGACGGCAGTGTCCGTCGCATTCAGAACGCGACGGTTAATGTTGTCACGACAAGACTTCGGAACGCGGCCTATCGGGCCGTCACGTTCACAGGGCCTGCGCTTGAGTCCGATAGGGGTCAGACATGTCTTGGATTGCGGTCCAAGAGTTGCCCTTCTTGACACAGAGGGATTGAAAAATATAGAACTAATTGTACAAGCAACGAAAATTCATGAAACAAGTTACAGGTTGATCTAAACATGCGTGAGAACTTACAGTAAATAGGAATTCGAAAACGGATATGTTTTTGACAGGTCTCAATCAAGTCAAACATGAAAGATAATAAACTGCGAACAGTGGGGATGCAAGAATTTATTCGCAAGATAGAGTTGATGTAAATTAGGGCTTTTAGGGGCAAAAGATCCCTAACAGCTGTAAGGCCCCGAAATTTATTTTTCTTTTCCCCGCTTATATTTTATGCATATGATGTTTGCTTGTTCTTGCATAAATGGCGTGCATGAAAATGGTGCATGTCATAATTATAAATTTTGCATGTGTATATGCGTGGATGTATATTATTATCGTGAATATAAGTAATTGGCCAATTTGTGTATAAGGTATCTAATTAAATATTATGCAGGTACTATCTAAATATTGAAGTATACTTTATATTACCCATTTCATGGATATTGTGTGCGAATATATGAAGTGCATATGTGTATGTACGTATGTAGGTTATCATATGCGTGTGATAATTGTATACCTAATTCTACATACATAACACCTTGGTATACTTATGTATGCCTGCGTATGTTTAGTTGTAAACGTTGTTCATTTGCATGGTGTAGTTAATGTGTACATTGTACTTCGTACATTGCATGTATATATGTATAAGTTGAACATGTTTTCTGCATGATTTTAAGTTCTGGCAGAAGGGCCAATTGGCGTCAACATGGGTGGACGCCCATGAGGTGTCGGCGTCCATATCGATGGACGCCAAGCCTTAAGTAGCCGTCCAGAGATGTGGACGTTTACTTCTCTGACATGCATGCGTTGCAGACCCCGGAATTCCGGTGGCAAGCAAGCCCAGCCATTGGGGAGATGTCCCCAACGGCTATCAGGCCATTCCATCACCTCTCCGGGATAGCCAAACCCCTTTTCCTATAAACCAACCACTCCTTGCAACCCCAAGAGCTCTCTTTGGCTCTTTGCAAAGAGGAGAGAAAAACCCTAGCTTCTGGGAGAATACCTGACTTTGCATGCTTTGATCCGGCGGATTGGAGCTTCATCCGGCCATCTACAGCAACCAGGAGCTAGCTGAAGCATAGAGGAAGGCTTCCCCAACATCTTCTTGGAGTCTACTGCATCAAGGAACCCGGAGGAAGGCATCTTTGGGAGCTTCTTGGGACTGCCCAAGGAGAGCTTCAACAGCAACATAGATCCCTTTGGAGGTTTTTAGAAAGGCAAGTAACCTATAGATCTCAATCCTATACATGTGCCCTAGGTCCCAGCAAATTTTGTGGATTTTAAATCGTGTCCTGGATCCTCCTTTTCACTTTGTATTTGGAGTTCGGTCTGTGCTCTTGCACAGACAGGAACTTGGCGTCAATACCCTTGACACCAAGATCTCCCGTCGGCGTCCAGCGATTGTGCCGTCCAAACCCTTGAACGGCCAGAGACTGCCGCTAAGTTCTTCAGGATAGAACAATGAGCTGTTCTTCCTGGTAGATGATTATTTTCGATGTGTTTTCGCAATGAGGATATAGTGTAATTTTTATATGTTATGTAAAATAGATAATGTGATGTGTGTGGAAATTTCTGTGTTTTTCTGTGGATGGCATAAATTTTTAGATTATTGAAATACATGTTGGGAAAATGGATTATGCATGTTCACCTACTGTCTACATGATTCCTGAGGAATTAAATGCCCTAGATTTTTCTATACCATGGGTATATGTATCAGTCCATGCCCTGAAAATTAGAGAATTTTTTCATGACTGTGGGATTTACTGTAAATTTCTCTTTTGGAAATAGAAGACATGCGTAGGATTTGTAAAATTTACAGTAAATTGTGTATTGTGCAATAAATCCGAGGAAAATTCATGTGATGATGAGTATGTTAGGATCAGGACTGTGAACTGTTAAACCTGATGTTCGTGTTATGTTCTATGTTAAATTGAATTATGAATAGCATGAAACTGAATGTTTTAATTTCTGTAAATGTAATATGACTCAGAAAAATCTGAAAATTTGTATGTGCGATTATAAACTTGAAATTTGTCTGTGGTTAAAATCTCATGTAATTTTGATGACAGTAAGTATTGTTATGGATTTTAATGAGAAAAACGACTATGTGAGCATGTTAATTGTGATTTGATGTAATTTGGTAAATTTCAGTATGATTAAATCTATATTATGATTATTTGGCAGTTGCAACAGTGAGGTTAAAATCAGTAAATGAGGACTTATGTGTGTATGAATTATGTATGAGTGTGTGCATGGGACGTGAGAGAACAAGTGGTATAGGTGTGTAAAATGGTTAATGTGACAAGATAAACAAATATGCCCATAAGACACTGCCACCCTAGATGCTTGGAGCTGTACCGTAGTAATGCCCCTACGGGAAAGCTCAATGTGATATGTGATACCCTAGAGAAGGGTCTTGATAAAGTGTTACACCCTGGCAAAGGGTCTTGTGAAATCCTGGAGGTGGACAAGTTCCACTGGTAATGGTGGGAAGGGCTTTCCCCGGTTTCTGCAGGAACTAAGACTTATCACTATGCCGGTAATTAAGTACATGAATGTGAATGTGAATGTGTGTGTTATGTGATCGTCTAGTGGTGGTTTGGGCTGTGTCTTGGCATTATGTAAAAATGAGCATGAGTATGTGAATGTGGAAAGTGATATGTGTTCATGGAACAAGGTATGTGCAAGATATGTGTAAATGTGGCACATATTATGTGCAAAGTGAAATGATAAGAAGTATGTGAATGTGAAAAAGGAAATAATGGGAAATGTGTATAAGTATTGTGTGATAGAACAAAAGTGAGTGTATGTGAAAGCCAAGGTTTATCATATGGTTGTGTGTAATGAGAAAATAGTATAAGTATAAATGACAATAGTGTTAATTGATATTTTGTTTATTGATGTGTATAAATGTGTGTGTGTGTGTGTGTGTGTTGATATATTAATTGTCAAGTGTTAAAAGTGATGTTACTGTTAGTACCAAAATGTAAGTATATGCTTTCATATTCATGAAATTTGAATTATTGGATGTACTTGTGTTTAGTATTATGTTGTATAGTTAAAAGTGATCCATATGCAAAGGAATATGAATATGATAAAATTGGTATGAAATCAGCAAGCTAAATGTGGAGTAAATTGTTATGATTGCATGCAAAGTGAGTTAGAAATTATGCTAGGTGGAAACCTATCTTGTATATATTTTCCATGACTTAGTTGTGAAGTTTTACAATGATGTGAGTAAAGTATGAAGGTATGTGAATGTGTATTTGTACTTATGTTAATGACACCATGTTATTAGTAACCTTGTTTAGACTACAGTTTTACATGTGTTAGAATAGTTGTTTGATACAATTCCATGTGAATTTATTTTGTTATAGCATAAGCATGTATGATTTAATTGCTGAAATTCTATTGTGTTAAATTGTTAGAAAATATGTATGTATTGAATCTTAAGTTACTTGCTGAGTCTATTATGTAGACTCACTCTTGCTAAACATTTCAAGAAATTAGCAGCGGAGGAGCCAGCAAGATTTGAAGTGGAGTTGGACTAAGTGATTGAAGATTTGTAATTTATATTTCATAAGTATGTAATGCTACAATTGAAATTTGAATTTTGTTCAAATGTACTTGGAGTCGGCTATGTATTTGGAGCATATTGCACTTATGTTGTCTCTTGTTAAACTATACAGACTGTGGTATGTGGATTTTAAAAGTTGATGGAATAAGATTCATTTAAATTCCGTTGCATTATTCAATTCTATTTGTGTATATCTCAGCTCACTTGTTACTTGTTGGGGTATTCTCCCCTATAGCGGCTTGCTCTCATCCGATGTGGGTTGGTATAACCGTACTGGGTGGAAGTGGGTCGTTGCAACAACCGTCAGTATCTCCAGTAAAATTGTTTTGGCAAGATATCAAGTGTACATGGAGAACAAGAATTATGAAGAGAGCTCGGGGTCATGTAATGTAGCAACCTGAATTTTTGAACAAAATAAAAATTTACATAATATTAAAATTTTTATTTATTAGAAAATTAAATAAAAGAAAATGAATTACATTGGAAATTAATGGAAAGAGAATTAGATAAAATCCATTAAATGAAAAGAAGTTATGGGCTTTATTAAATGGACCTATTAGAATTTAGTGGGCCGAAATTGGATTTATAAAAAAGAGAATAATGGGAAATATCCTAAATTTGCAACTTAATTATTAACTAATTAGAAAAGGGGAATTTAATACATTAAATAAGTAAATAGAGTTAGATTTGGAATCCTAAACCTACCCTAATTGATTGGCCACAAATTTGGCTCTCTTCCGAACCCAAACAGGAAGTGGAATGCTTAGAAGGAAGGTAGGAAATAGGAAAACTCGAAATTAATGTGAATTAGAGTCCAACTAGGAAAGGGAAGGAGAGAAAGCTTAAATACTCTCTCAAATCCCTCATGGCCGGCCCTAGCTCGTGTCAAGGGGTTTGCTGGACGTGGGGAGAGGCCAAGGAGGAGAGGAATTCGTGGGGAAAAGGCTGCTCAAAGCTTCTTCCTTCGTTCTTCAAGTTCTTAACCCTAGAAGAGGAAAATGATTAAAGGTAGGCATTCTCACGAGCATAAACCATGAAAATTTTTCTGTAGGATGTCTCGTCCATCAGGAACAAAAGCCCTTTGGTTTCATATTTTTCCATCAAGCAAATCTTTAGTTCTTAATTATCAAAGTTCTGTGAACTTCATGACCCCGAACCCTTCTATTAAATTCATATCTTCATGTATACTCATTCTCATGCCATGATAATTTTTTTTGTAAGAATTGATGGATGTTAGGTTCTTTTGCCCCTAAAAGCCCTAATTTTCGTCCACTCTATCTTGCAAATAAATTCTTGCATCTCCTCTGTTCACAATTTGTTATACCCCATGTTTCAATTGATTAAAACCTATCCAAAACATATCCTTTTCAAATTCCTAATTACTGTAAGTACTCACGCATGTCTAGATCAATATGCAACTAGTTTCATTATTTTTCATCGACTGTGCTATTTGTTCTTATTTTCTAAAGACTCATGTATCAAATATACTAAGATTGGCCTGTAATCCAAAGTCCTGTCTGATTCCTGTCGGACTCAGGCGCAGGCCCTGAGAACGCGACGGCCCGATAGCCCGCGTTCTGGGTCTGGTCGCGACAGACAGGCGCGCCACATTCTGTACGCGACAGGCCGTGCCGTCACGATCCGTGTGCCTGACCTGACCGACCCGTCGCGACCCTTACATGCCCCTGTCGCGTTCTGACCACCTGTCATGACCGACCCGTCGCGATCCATCTAAACGCCTGTCGCGATCTACTCTGAGCCCGTCGCGACCCTTACTGGGGTGCGTCGCGTTCACAGGATTTTGCAGAAAAATCCCTAATTTGCAATGTTCTAATTGCCTATTGTGTTTATACCCTTTAATCCCAGTTATACCCGCAGTAAATTCACTTAATATAAATTGGACATTTATATGTGATTTAAAATACATACACATGACTAATTTCCATCCATGATTTTATGACACTTACACACACTTGAACCATCCAAATATGGCTTCATTGACATGAATATGTTACCTAATTTATCTGGTGATTTATGTAACTAAATTGCCTCATTCTTAACTATACTTGTGTACGTTTCTCGCGATGTTTTGGAACACCGATACTGATGCTCCACTGTTCTAGAACTCCTCTAGAACGTCGAGCACTTGTTTCTATACACACTCTCTTGACTTGGACGAACTCTCCGTCGGATATTCCTTCTGCCGGACTAGTGAGTCTTTGTTCAAGGCCTCCGTAAGTCTCCTCTGGCCATGGATTCCCACATGGTTGACGAGCCGGTTGTACCCTAACACCCATGATACCCTTTAGGGATCAACATGATCCAAACGGCCATTAGAAGTTCGCTCTCATCTAGAATCACGCCGGACCTCTGGACCTGCGCATAACAAGGCCAGCGGTAGGGTCGTGAGTTCCGCCTGACTGCCACCACCAAGTGCGTGTGTTGTGAAACTGTTACTATCGCATGTTTACTCGACGTGTTACGCGCAATGTCCCCTAGCTCTCATCTACACTCTACCCGCTCATCTATTCACGTTCTCTCTACTATCTCGTCTATTCATCTAGTGCTCTCATCTATTCCTTGGTACTCTATATTGGCCATTGACGATTGTCTAAAGATAAACAATATAACCAATGCCTGGCAAAAATATAAAGGGCCCGATCTGGTCCTGGGATGTGCGCCCGAAAGTGCTAGTGCCCATGGGAGATAAATGATCAGAGTGTTTGACATTACACTCGAGTGCTATCTATCTCGACTATCTAAACGACAATGAAAAAGTGATATATTCTCTCGTGTCTATTGACAAAAGTGCTATGCTATACTCGTTGTGCTATTGTTATACTTTGTGCTAGTGTGCTATGGCCATCCTGCTATTTTTGTGCTATTCCCGACACTTGTGCTATTTTTAGGAAGTCTATATTGGGAAAGTCTTGCTATTTCGATCATGCGCTATCTTGCTATCTTTTACCATACTTGACTTTCTCGTTCTATCATTAGTTACTCTGCCTTTAATGTATTAATTATTTAAAGCCTACTTGAGCCTAAGATTTAAGTCCTACTGGGCGTTATCGCTCACCCTGCGTTATTTGTCGTTGTGTTCTCAGGTGAGACCGAGGATGAACTATACACTCAAGAGGACGGGAACGACCATGAGTGACGTCACGGGTACCCTAGCGTCCTAGAAATATGATTGAGTCTTAGTTTAGTCTTTTGCTTTTATTTCAATGTAATTGGGCCCTATAGATTGGCTCTGATATTAGTGGTTGTAACTAGACATTGGAAAGTTAATAATGAAATGAATTTGCTTTAGTATTATTTATTGTGCAATGGTTTGATGTCTAGTACGTGCTCTATATCTTTTCTTGCAACTGCCTCACGTTCTGATATTCCGCGTCGGGGCGTGATAGTTTTGTGGTATCAGAGCCTAGGTTATTCTTAAGTATACGATGATCTAGGTAAAACCTGCCTCGACTAGAGTCAATTATCCTACCTATGTGAGAGGTGGTTAGAGGCAAGGGTAATTAGCTAAAATGAACTCACACACGTACGAATTAAATTCCACATCGATATCATGACAATTAATATTCTTTTGTAGGGACTAAGCAATCAAGATGGCTGTTGAACGTGCTCAAATGAGGGGCATGCAAAAAACCATCCAAGAGTTCTCTCGTGCCATCATGCAAGCTACCCAAGGCGGGGGTAATCGTGTCGGTGCAGGCGATCTGCATCGAAACTTCAGAAGTCTGAACCCGCCTAGGTTCAGTGGATCCACGGATCCTGATGAAGCAGAACACTGGCTGAAAGAAACAGAAAGGATTTTCCGTGTCATGCAATGCGCAGCGGGAGATAAGCTACTGCTAGCCACTTTTCAATTGGAGAAGGATGCCCGCGCTTGGTGGAAGTCAGTGGAAGCAACTAGGGAGAACGGTCAATTCACCTGGACCGAGTTTAAAGAAGCTTTCAACTCCAAATACTTCTCCGAGCGTGTCCAAGAAGGAAGGCTGTGGAATTTGCTGCTCTAAAATAGAGGAGACTGACTGTGGCTGAATATGAGGCCCATTTCTCTAGACTGGAAAGGTATGCGGCACACTTGGTAGCTACTGAAAGGATGAAGGCTAAACGCTTTCTCAATGGCCTTAGGCCCCAATACATTACCCAACTCGCACCTCTCGACATTCAGACTTATGCCGAGATGGTAAAGAAGGCTCAGCTGCTGGATGATGCTACGGACTTCACCGACCGTATCAAAGGGAAGTTCGTGAAAAAGGAAATGACCTCTAGTCAGTCATCTGCTAAGCCAAACAACGGCAAGAAGCGTCCCTTCAACATCACGGAGGGACCCAGCCAAGAAAGGAAACCTAAAGCTGTCGTCCCCAACACTCAAACAAAAAGTAACTGCAAGCACTGTGACAAGCCCGGTCACACCGCTGACGAGTGCTGGAGGAAGGCTGGCGCATGTCTGCGCTGTGGAAGTCGCGAGCACCGCATTCCCGAGTGCCCGCTGCTGAAGGAACATGAGAGGCGCCCTAATACGCCTAAGAAACAAGGAAAGCTGCAAGCCCTGCATAATGAAAAAACCACAGAAGAAGGAGGTGTGGTAGAAGGTACCTTTCAAGTTTTCTCTCTATCCGCATTTGTCTTATTTGTTACTGGAGCAACTCAGTCATTTATATATCAACACTTTGCTGATACCCTGACTGTAAAACCTGTATCCATGGGTTGTGAGTTCTCTGTCACAACGCCACTAGGGAAAAGGAGAAATTGAACAAATACTTTCCATCTGCCGATGTAATGATCGGAGACCATAACCTAAAGGCCGACCTGGTGTGTATGCCCATGGAAGTCTATGATGTAATCTTAGGAGCCGACTGGTTGTCCACTTATGGGGCAACTGTCGACTGTAAGAAAGGGAAGGTTACGTTTAGTGACTTTCCTAAATGGGCATTCTCGGAGATTAGATATAAGAGACGGATGTCTCTAGTCTCTGCTATAAAAGCCGACAACATGATAAGGAAAGGTTGCATTGCTTTCCTTGCGGCTGCAGTAGTTGAAAAGAAGGGTTCTAAGATAGAAGACATTCACATAGTTCAGGATTACCCCGATGTGTTTCCTTAAGATCTGCCAGGAATTCCCCCTGAACGAGATGTCAACTTCGTCATTAAGCTGATTCCTGGAGCCTCACCGGTATCACGTCAACTATACCGGATGTCACCTGCCGAGTTAAAGGAATTGAAGGCGCAACTGATGGAACTACTAGAAAAGGGGTTCATCAGACCAAGTACTTCCCTGTGGGGAGCACCCGTGCTGTTCGTCAAGAAGAAGGATGGATCGATGAGGCTTTGCATCAACGATCGACAACTTAATCAACTCACCATCAAGAACAAGTACCCACTGCCCAGGGTCGATGAACTGTTCGACTAAATATCTGGAGCTCAAAATTTCTCCAAGATCGATCTTCGATCTTGAAAGATGTGCAGAATTATCCAATTTGGTAATCTAGAAGGGGGGTTGAATAGATTACTACCAAATAAATATACTATGACCTTCTTTTCGATGGAAACACAGACTTTTGATATTTCAAATAGAGTTTAAATCAAACTAAGATGTGTGTGAATTGTAAGTAGATAGAGTAGCAATTTATCTAGCGTGTGAAAGATCAATGTGCCTACCAAACATCTAGCGTGAAACGTTCAAACCACAGACACGATGATTTAAGGTGGTTCGGAGTAGACAACTTGTGTATCCTACGTCCACCGCCCACACACACATGGAGAAACCACTGCTTATTAGCGAGTCCACTCTACAACACACACACCCACGTTGTCTGATGTAAAACCACGATCAGAACAACACAAACCACGTAGATCAAGCACAAGAGACACTTGATCCACAAACACACACAAGGTATGAGAAACAGAGATATAGAAGAGTTCTGAGTTGAAGAATCAAATCCTGATGTAGAACTCTTCAAGATGTCGTCTAGATGAACTTCAAACTTCGTATTAACAAGTATAAGTTGATGGAGAAGCTTGAATCACAGACGAACTGGCTTCACCTCCGTTGGAAGATGGATCTTCCTTTCCCTGGATGGCAGGTTGAAGCAGAGCAGTAGAGAGAAACTTTTTCTCTTGGATTTCCTTAGGGTATTGTATGGTGGCTGCTTCTGTACGAAAATAACTCCAAAGAGTTCCTTTTATATAGGTGTTCAAGTATGGAGAGTCGTGGTAAAGGGAAACACCCAAGTTGGAAACATATGGAGATCTCGTATTGAGATTTTCTCTTCGTCTGTCGATAGCAAGATATGCATCGGTCGACAGATGCAGACAGACTTGCAAAAGGCAGAGGACTGGGCTTCCCGGGAGATAGTTTCCTGTGTTGATCTGTCGACAGATGACTTGGTTCTGTCGACAGGTGAAGCTTTCTAGGAACCCATCTGTTCTGTCTGTGCTGGGCTGTCGACAGGCTTCTCTAGGGCTGTCGACAGGCACTTGCTTTTAGTGCTATTCTTGATCTTTTTGATCTTGTTTTGGTACATTGTCTTGCACGCAATCTCTCCTACATTTAAGAACATTATTAGTGAGATAGTATGAGCATATAAATGATTAATGAAGACATGTTTTTACTTTATTAGCACTTCTTGAGTTTGTCAATTTTAGCATGATTCACACAATCACATCACATCCATTTGGTTGTTCATAAATTCCTCATCATCAAAAACAAACATATCAAATGTAAACCCAACATTCTCCCCCTTTTTGATGATGACAAAATTTTCAATTGATGCATGATTGATTTGATTGATGTTCTCCCCCTTTTGGCAACATCCAAATATATATAAGCAGAAAGGCATGGCATGCACACATGAAAAGTACATAAGCAAAGAACTGTGTATTTCATTGAAGTGGCATTCAGTACATACAGTTACAAAATGGAGTGAGAACATGACAAAAGAAGTGCAAGGGAAGGAAACAACAGTAGTGTCATAGAAAATGATGAGAACAGTGACAAGACCCTAGCCAAAGCAAAGTAAAGACCACATAACAGACGCCTAGACCCTCTAGACATCGTCATTTCCCGGTGGTGCAGAGGCCTAACGGAGACCATGAAGCTCTGTGGAGAGCCTGGTAAGCCGTATCTGTAACTGGACTTGGGTGTCAGCCATGGCATCCAAGCTGCTATCAACATTATCCAATCGAGCATTGAGATGGTCGAAGCCAGTGGTCATTTGAAGCTGCATTTGTGCCATTTGAGCAGTGATGAAATCTCGAAGAGAGAGCTTAGCAAGCGCTTGTTCATCAGCAGCATCTTCATCTTCAACTCCCGGAGCATCTATTGGCTTGGACTGTGAGTCGTCACCAGCATCATCTTCATTAAATTCATCTTCATCATCTGCCTGTCCCTTACCCTTGAGATCCCTTGTAACAACCCCGTCATGCATCTTATAGCCCATCCGATGAGCAGCAGTAAGATCAAAGGCGCTGTGAGATTTGAGAACAGTCATCTCTTCCTTGGAAATATGAATATTAAGGAACAAGAAAAGAGATGTGAGTGGGCATGCATAAGGCATAGACCTCTTGGAAGTGCGAAGGCATAGCCGGATGAGAGACACCATAAGGAGTGGTAGGTTGACTTGTTCACAGTTAAGAAATGCGTGAAAAAGGGATTTGTGAACGACAGTCACAAGTTCCCGACTACCATCCTTTGGGACAATGATTGTGGTAAAGATGTGGTGGATTAGACGATGAAGAGGAGGGAAGGAGTTGGCATTCATGTGCACACGATCTGTAGATGAATCATATGGCTGCAGAGTGATGAGTGGGTAGTATTCAGATGCCAATGGGTGATGTTGCATGATGTCAATGCCAGTATTTGGAAGTTGAAGTGCAACGGAAAGAAGATTAGGAGTGATCTGAAACGAAGTTCCCTTCACCTTGGTATAAAGATCACCGAGAGCAGTTTCCCGGAGGTTGATGTAGAACTCCGTCACAGCGGCTGAAGAGTACCGCTTGTGAGAATAGCAGAAGGGAGACCAGCCCTGGGTGTCAAATAGTGGCTGCAACCCTGGAAACATGTTTTCCAGTGACACGAAGTCGACGTATCTGGGTTGAACAAAATTTGTGAAGGTGCCATGGACAGGAAGAAACTCCAGATTCGGAGGAACGACGAGCTCCGGCAAACGATCATCCTAATGCTTTGTTCGGCGCTCGATATGAGCCCTGGAACCCTCGCCGGCTTGAGGAGAACGAGGACGGCGACGGGAAGCAAGCTTCTTGCTCTTGGGAGCCATCAGGAAGAAGGATGTCGGAGTGGAGAAGAACTTGAAAAGAATAAGGAGACACGAGAAGAAGGAAGTACCAGAAGAGACAGACACTGCTCTGGCGCCTTGGAGGAAGAAGGGTTTCGTGGACAAGGAAGGAGGAGGGATTTTTGGAAGGGAGAAAGATGGAAAAGGAGCGTCGGTTCCTTTTAAAGAAGTTAGGGAAGTGTTTGAAATGGAAAGGGACCCACAAATCCGTCCCGGAAGAGGCGCCCGATCGGCTTCCAAAGAGACCTTGCCGCCGGTTGTCGACAGATGCCCTGTCATCTGTCGACAGGCACACACAGAAATGTGCCAGAATGAGATTTGGACAGAAATTTTTCGGACAATGTGCGGCCAATCTGTAGATAAGGTGTAAAATAGGTAGACACACATTTTAAAACTACCATATCCACTAATATTAAGACAATTAAAAATCTCAATGGTTAAAACATAATTCTCTAGGAGACTCAGGTTGGAACATAAAGATGACATTGTACCAAAGCTGATGTAAGTAAGATAAACCCGTTGAATATAAACCATTATAGAAAGACAGTTCCTAGTGTGTGATAATCAAATGGTTTATGCAAAAGATGTCTACAAGTGCAAGTAACCATAAACATCAACAAGCCCGTGATTAATCAACATTTGGAGGCTTCACTCTATTTCATCTTTGAATGTTTTGAGTGGGAAATGAATTGAAAAAGTGGTAATTAGGATCACTGACACCTTTTGACGTGAGGATAGACATGATGAATGCCCGTACCCCCAGTTACTCAGTGGAAGTGCCCTTCAGACCATTTTACAGAGATATTGAGTAAGATTTTTGACGCGAACACAGACATTTGTGATGCCTATGTCCCCGGTTACTCATCACAACACACCATTGCTCTATTTTTCTTGTGATTTATGGTACTTATTTTTATGGATAGAAATAGGTAGCTTTTCTCCATTACCAATATTTTTTTTTGAGTTGAAAATCAAGGTCGAAGAGTATTGATGGTTAACACACATTGCAAGACATAAAGTTCAAAAACCATAGGACTTCTCAAGTCACTTGAGAAGAATGTTTTTCCACAAGGGAGTTATTCAAGTGAGGTTGGTTAGACCCATTAGATTCGTCCAATGTTCTCCGAATGATGCAACCTAGACTCACACATGAAAAGTATGTCAAAATCATTGTGATAGAGATAATAGCTTTAATATTTTGTGGACATGAAAGATTAAAACATGGGTAGATACCCAAATTGCACCTGACATTAAGGGGATGAACAGGCTCATACAAAAAATTCAAAGGAAGGAGGAATTGCTTGAAGAATGTGTATCTGTCGACAGCCATATGGAGCCTGTCGACAGACATACACAGCTGAAATATGTTGAGTTCAGACTGATCAGTGCTGTCGACGGATGGGGTGTAGTCTGTCGACAGATGTTCTGGAGTTCGGGGAGATGCCAAATTGTGCCAGGCTGTCGACAGAGGGAATTCAGTCTGTCAACAGATGGACACAGGGTTCACAAGTTGAGTTATGTGGAGGCCTGGTTGTCGACATGAAGGTTTTGATCTGTCGACAGGAGCTTGTATAATTCAGTTTGAAGGCTAAGAAGAGAGATATGAGCAGAACTTCATGCAAGGGAGATTTAAGTTATAACAAAATATTTTCCGTCCATAATTCACTCATCTAACCTGACCTCACTCCCCCATAGTGTGTGCATATGAATTCCCAACATTCAAGCAATTCAATTCAACTTTTTGCATGTATAACAAGCATTTGCACAAGAATTCATGAAAAGAGAGCATACCATCACAAGGATCCAAATGATTGCAAGAGTAAATGGGCAAATTGTAGAGAAACCATATACCTCATTTGAAGTAAGTGACCTTTATATGCAAATTAACCATGAATACGTGGCGGAGAATGTTTTCTCACGCATAAGAATAGTTTCCAAACAAGCATGACTTATTTTTCCACATTTCACCATTTAAAATACCTTATAGTCATTACACACAAAGAGCATGTACTCCAAGATTGGATATGAGTTTCATTGCATTTTGCACAATCCAAATTCTTTTCTCAATGTAGTGAATCTATCCTCTGCCAATGGTTTTGTGAAAATATCAGCTAATTGCTGGACAGTGGGTATGAACCTAAGCTCCAAGGATTTGTTGTCTACTTCATCTCTCAAGGAGTGATGTCTAATCTCTATGTGTTTTGTCCTAGAGTGTTGAACTGGGTTCTTTGATAGGTTGATGGCACTAGTGTTGTCACATAGAATAGGTGTGCATCCAATGTCAATGTTGTAGTCACAAAATTGACTTATGATCCACAACAGTTGAGCCGCACAACTCCCTGTAGCAACATATTCTGCCTCTGCAGTGGAGAGTGCAACCGAGTGTTGCTTCTTGGATGCCCACGAAACCATGCAACCGCCAAGAAATTAGTAGTATCCACTAGTGCTTTTTCTGTCAATTTTACATCCAGCATAGTCAGCATCAGAATATGATATCAAATCAAAGCTACTTCCTGCTAGATACTAAAACCCAAATCATGCGTACCTGAGAGATATCTGAATATTCGCTTAACTGCAACCAAATGGCTTTCATTTGGACTAGATTGATATCTAGCACAAAGGCAAACACTGAATTGTATATCCAGTCTACTTGTAGTAAGATAAAGGAGTGAGCCAATCATACCTCGGAAATGCTTTGGATCTACCGGTTTACCTTTCTCATCATTTTCTAGTTTTATGCTCGTGCTCATTGGTGTTGAAGCATGCTTAGCTTGTTCAAACTGAAATCTTCTTAGAAGCTCCTTAACATATTTTTCTTGGTTGATTAAGAAGCCATCTTCATGTTGTTTAACCTGCAAACCAAGGAAAAATTGAAGCTCCCCCATTAAACTCATCTCAAATTCACTATGCATGTGTTTTGAAAATTCTCCACACAGTGATGGGTTTGTGGAACCAAAGATGATATCATCCACATAAACTTGAACGACAATTATATGATTGCGAACTTTCTTAGTAAAGAGTGTTTGGTCCACCTTACCTCTTGTGTAGTTTTTACTCACCAAGAAGTTGCTTAACCTGTCATACCAAGCTCGAGGTGCCTGCTTCAAACCGTAAAGAGCTTTATGCAACTTGTAAACATGGTTAGGCATTTCAGAATTTTCAAAACCATGTGGTTGAGAAACATAGACTTCCTTTTTGATGTAGCCATTCAGGAAGGCAGTTTTAACATCCATTTGAAAAAGTTTGAACTTGTGTAAGCATGCATATGCCAACAAGATTCTAACTGCTTCAAGTCTAACTACAGGTGCAAAGGACTCTTCAAAGTCTATACCAAATTCTTGATTGTATCCTTTTGCTACCAGTCTAGCCTTATTTCTCACCACTTTACCCTCTTCATTTAGCTTATTCCTAAATACCCATCTTGTACCTATGACAAAATCTCAGGGTTTTAGGAACTAAACTCCAGACATTGTTTCTTTGAAACTGACCAAGTTCCTCATGCATAGCATCAATCCATGAATTTTCTTTTAGGGCCTCTTCAACATTTTTAGGTTCCACTTGAGAGATAAAGGCTAAATGATCTTGTTCAACTATTTGTCTTACTTGAGACCTAGTTTGAACTTTATCATTTATATTTCCTATTACGTTATCAAGTGGATGAGCTTTAGAATACCTCACATTTGTGATTGTTGAAGGACCAGGTTGATCTTGGACTTGAGGAAGGTTATCTTGTGGAGGTTGTTCTTGAGGAGGGTGTGCTTGAGGAGTTTCATCTCGAGGCTCTTCCTCTTCTGGATCTTCTTCAGGTTCTTTATCTTGGTTTTTGAAAAATATTTCATCATTATCCTCATTGTACCTCCAAGAATATCCACTTTTAGTTCTTGGTGCTGATTGAAAACCTATTTTTGCCTTTTCTTGAGGTTGGTCTTCAAGTATTGTTCTATCATCTTCATCTTGAGTCCTGTGAAAATCTGAATTGTTAGTTTTTGCATGATACTCATCAAAGACAACATGTGGAGTTTCTTCCACGGTTTTATTCTTATTGTTAAACACCCTATATGCTCTAGAGTGTTCTGAGTATCCAAGAAAAATACCTTGATCACTTTTGGCTTCAAACTTGTCTAAATCAACTTTATCATTGTTATGTATAAACACTTTTGAGTCAAAAACCCTGAAGTACCCAATACTGGGTTTCTTACCTTTTAGCAATTCATAGGGAGTTTTCTTCATCACCGGTCTTACCATGGCTCTGTTGAGAATGTAACATGAGGTGTTCACCGCTTCTACCCAAAAGGTCCTTGCAAGTTGACTTTCGACCAGAAGGGTGCGAGCCATTTCCACCAATGTTCTGTTCTTTCTCTCCACTACTCCATTTTGTTCTGGAGTCCGTGGAGAGGAGAACATGTGGTCGATTCCATGGTGCCTGCAAAAATCAGAAATTGAGTTGTTATCAAACTCTCCCCCATGATCAGTGCGGATTGAGCATATCTTATTGACATCCCCATGCTCAATTTTATTAAAGAAATCCGCAAAGTGTTTTAGTGCTTCATTTTTGTGTGCCAAGAATTTTACCAAAGTGAACCGTGAGAAATCATCTACAATGATAAAACCAAAGCGTTTTTCATTGAGACTTAGAGTTCTAGTAGGTCCAAATAGGTCCATGTGCAGCAGTTCATATGGTTTGGAGGTGCTTACCGGTGCTTTTGATTTGAAGGATTTCCGGGTTTGTTTTCCCTATGCACATGCATCACAGAAACTTTCATTCTTGTTGAAAGAAATTTCAGGAAGTCCACTTACAAATTTTAGCTTCATAATCTTGTGCAAGACATTGTAGCTTGCATGGCCAATCCTACGATGTCACAAAGTAAGCTCATCCTGTTTATTTGCAATAGGACACAAATTCTCGTTTTCTGGATCATCTAAATCAACTAGATAAATGTTGTTCACCCTTTTTCCAGAAAATGTAATACTTCTTGTTTCCTTTTCAACAATTTGACATGAGTTTGATTCAAACACAACATTACGACCTTTATCACACAGTTGGCTTATACTAAGCAGATTGTGATTAAGACCATCAACCAACAGAACATTGTCTATTGAGTTAGAGGCATACTTACCAACCTTACCTGTGCCGATGATCTGGCCTTTATTGTTACCTCCAAAGACAACTTGACCTCTGTATTTTTCAACCAGCAAACAAAATTTGTCTTTGTCGCCCGTCATGTGCCTCGAACAGCCACTATCTAAGTACCATTTGTTTTGATTTTAGGCTGCTAGGCATTCCTGCATATGTGGATCAGACAAGAGGTTTTGATACCCAAATTACTTTGGGTCCCAGTCTATCATTCATGCCAAAAAGTAAATGCTTGGAATCCAAATTTGCTTGCATTTCAGTTTATTTGAATTATTCCAGTATTGATTTTCTTTATGACCAATTTTCTTGCAAATATTGTATGATGAGGTTTTTCTCAGAACATTTGTTTTCTTTTTACCCATAAATTGTCTGGATGACTGTCCCTTGGAAACAGTCTTCCATGCTTGTCAACAGCTTTCATTGTGCCTACCGACAGGTGGCTTGTTCTTCTGAACACTTGAAGGCTTTTGTTTGGGTAGGTGTTGCTTACCCTTGACTTGATTTTTCTTATTCTTTGGAGGGACTTGGTTGCTTGTTCTTGGGCTAGGATCAACAAAAAAGTTATCAATGTCTCTCCCATTTTCTTTTGTTTTGCAGGTTGATACCCAATCCATGTTTTGCAACAGATATTTGATCCCAAATTGCATCAAGATTCTACTTTCCCTTAACGAACCTTGTAAGATCTTCAGATTTTTCTATTAGATCTTTTTCAGCCTTTTCCAACTTTTTCTTAGTTTCTTAATGTTCAATTTGAAGACATTCAAGAGAGTTGGTTAGACTTTCCTTTTCCTTTTGAATTTATTGCAATTTTATTTTCAAGCAATCTATTTCCTCACTGTGAACTTCCTCATCAATTCTCATCATTTCAATTTCTTTATTTAAGGATGCAATTTGTTCATCATTGTTGAGCTATGAACAATAGAATTGATTTTCCTTTCAATGCCTTGTTTTCAGATTTGAATTCACAGAATTTTTCAAATAAGATAGTGTATGCTTCTTCCCATTCATCAATAGAATAGCTTTCGAAGGAAGAGTTTACCTCATTGGAGTCGTCACTTCTTGCCATTAAGCATTGAATTTCTTCATCTCCAGAGGTTGCTTGTGCGTCCTCATCTTCGTCTTCATCACTCCAAGTTGCCAACATTGCCTTGGCTTTCTTGAAGGTGAACTTTTCTTTCTTCAATTTTTTCTTGAGTTCCGGGCATTCTCCTCTCATATGCCCTTGTTTCTTGCACACATAGCACACAATGTCAGATTTTTTGTTAGACTCAAATTTATTTGCAAAATCTTTCTTCTGGAAGGATTTTGAGTTACCTGAGCCTTTCCTTTTGAATTAAGGAATTTTTTAACTATCTAGTGATCATTGCCATTTCATCGTTCTCACTCTCACTAGAAGTTCGATCTTCATGACTTTCCTGTTGAGCATCCTTTTTGGAACTTGAAGAATTTTTGTTGGAAGCTTTTAAAGTAATTGATTTTTTTGGGTTTTCTTCAATTTCTTTTCTTTTCACATTTATTTCATATGTCATCAGGGAGCCAATTAATTCATCCAATTTCATTTTTGAAATACCTTTAGAATCCTCAATGACAGTGGCCTTAGTGTTCCATGAGGATGGAAGAGACCGAAGTATCTTCAGAACTAAGTCACTTTCTGAGTATTCTTTCTTAAGACCTTTCAGACCATTGATTATTAACATGAATCTAGCAAACATATCTGATATGGTTTCATCATGTTTTATTTTAAACATTTCATATTCAGATGTTAACATGCTGGCTTTGGTTTCCCTTACCTCAAACGTACCTTCATATATGAGTTCAAGCTTGTCCCACATCTCCTTTTCTGAAGTGCATGTGGAGACTCTTGAATACTCCTTGGGGTGTACAGCACACTGCATCATGTTCAGTGCGCTCCAGTTAAGAGTTCCCTTCGCAATCTGGTCCTTTGTCCAGGTATCTTCGTCCTCGGGAAGGGTGTAGGCTCCTTTGCTGACAATCTTCCATAGCTCAAAATTTTGAGCTCTCTGAAACACCTGCATGCGATTTTTCCAATACGGATAGTTAGTGCCATCGAAGAATGGTGGCCTGGTCACTGAATGTCCCTCGGCCATATACCCCTTGTTAGATTCCATGAGATCGAGAATCTCCTGATCGTAAGATCAACCAATTAAGACAGTAAATTGGAGAAACCTCGCTCTGATACCAATTGAAAGATGTGCGGAATTATCCAATATGGTAATCTAGAAGGGGGGTTGAATAGATTACTACCAATTAAATATACTATGACCTTCTTTTCGATGGAAACAAAGACTTTGATATTTCAATCGGAGTTTAAATCAAACTAAGATGTGTGTGAATTGTAAGTAGATAGAGTAGCAATTTATCTAGCATGTGAAAGATCAACGTGCCTACCAAACATCTAGCGTGAAATGTTCAAACCACAGACACGATGATTTAAGGTGGTTCGGAGTACACAACTTGTGTATCCTACGTCCACCGCCCACACACACACGCAGAAACCACTGCTTATTAGTGAGTCCACTCTACAACACACACACCCACGTTGTCTGATGTAAAACCACGATCAGAACAACACAAACCACGTAGATCAAGCACAAGAGACACTTGATCCACAAATACACACACAAGGTATGAGAAACAGAGATATAGAAGAGTTATGAGTTGAAGAATCAAATCTTGATGTAGAACTCTAAAGATGTCATCTAGATGAACTTCAAACTTCATCTTGACAAGTATAAGTTGATGGAGAAGCTTGAATCACAAACGAACTGGCTTCACCTCCGTTTGGAAGATGGATCTTACTTTCCCTGGATGGCAGGTTGAAGCAGAGCAACAGAGAGAAACTTTTTCTCTTGGATTTCCTTAGGGTATTGTATGGTGGCTGCTTCTGTACGAAAATAACTCCAAAAAGTTCCTTTTATATGGGTGTTCAAGTATGGAGAGTCGTGGTAAAAGGAAACACCCAAGTCGGAAACATATGGAGATCTCGTATGAGATTTTCTCTTCGTCTGTCGACAGCAAGATATACATCTGTCGACAGATGCAGACAGACTTGCAAAAGGCAGAAGACTGGGCTTCCTGGGAGACAATTTCCTGTGTTGATCTATCGACAGATGACTTGGTTCTGTCGACAGGTGAACCTTTCCAGGAACCCATCTATTCTGTCTGTGCTGGGCTGTCTACAGGCTTCTCTGGGGCTGTCAATAGGCACTTGCTTTTAGTGCTATTCTTGATCTTTTTGATCTTGTTTGGTACCTTGTCTTGCACGTAATCTCTCCTACATTTAAGAACATTATTAGTGAGATAGTATGAGCATATAAATGATTAATGAAGACATGCTTTTACTTGATTAGCACTTCTTGAGTTTGTCAATTTTAGCTTGATATAAAAACAAACATATCAAATGTAAACCCAACAGATCTGGCTATCACCAAATGAGGATCAAGGATGACGATATCTTCAAGATGGCTTTCAGGAGCAGGTACGGGCACTATGAATTCGTTGTTATGCCTTTTGGGCTAACCAATGCTCCTGTAGCCTTTATGCAACTTATGAACAGCATATATCGGCCCTACCTCGACAAGTTCGTGGTCGTCTTCATCGACGATATCCTCATATACTCCAAGACCAAAGAAGAGCATGAAGAACACTTGAAGATAGCACTACAAGTTTACGAGACAACAAACTATACGCAAAGCTTAGCAAGTGTGAATTCTGGCTCGAGGAAGTGTCCTTCTTGGGCCATGTCATCTCAAAGGACGGCATCTCCGTTGATCCCTCCAAAGTCGAAGCTGTACTCAATTGGGAGAGACCAACTAATGTCACCGAGATAAGAAGCTTCTTAGGACTGGCTGGCTACTACAAGCGGTTCATCCAGGACTTCTCTAAGATTGTCATTCCTCTCACGCGACTGACACGAAAGGAGAATCCCTACTCCTGGAGTAAAGAGTGTGAGAAAAGTTTCCAAACTCTTAAAGACTGTCTTACCTCAGCACATGTTCTCGCTCTGCCTATAGAGGGAGAAGGTTGCTCTATCTACACCGATGCCTCGGGAATTGGGCTAGGGTGTGTATTGATGCAAAAGGAGAAAGTCATCGCCTACTCTTCAAGACAACTGAAGACGCATGAAGTCAACTACCCCGTACATGATCTAGAGTTGGCGGCCGTGGTCTTCGCCCTAAAGATCTGGAGTTGGCGGCCGTGGTCTTCGCCCTAAAGATCTGGAGACACTACTTGTATGGAGAGAAATTCACTGTCTACTTAGACCATAAAAGTCTGAAGTATTTATTCTCCCAGAAGGAACTCAACATGAGACAGAGAAGATGGCTAGAATATCTGAAGGATTTCGACTTCAACATCCAATACCATCTAGGCAAGGGAAATGTCGTGGCTTATGCTCTTAGTAGGAAGCCAATGGCGTCTGTCTCAAGTCTAGTCCTTGGCGAAATGCAACTACTGGAACAATTCGCAAGGTTAGACTTAAATATTGAACATAGAGATGATCGAGTCTTGGTTGCCAATATCAAGATTCAATCTTATCTACTAGAGGAGATCAAAGCCCAACAAGATAATGATCCGTTCTTAGTTCGCATCAAGGAAACTCTAGCCGAAAGGCCGGACTTTGCCATGACTGAGGATGGAAAGCTAGTATTTCAAGGGAGGACATGCGTCCCCGACAATGAAGAACTGAACAGGATGCTAATGGATGAAGCTCACAAGATAAAGTACACTATTCATCCTAGAGGTACCAAAATGTATCAAGACACGAAAAGAACATTTTGGTGGCCGAATATGAAGAGAGAGGTAGTTGAACATGCCGCTCACTGCCTTACTTGTGAACGGGTAAAGCAGAGCATATGCGCCCTGCTGGTGTGCTCAGACCACTGGATATTCCAGAATGGAAATGGGAAAGCATTGGCATGGACTTCATCATGGGGTTACCCAAGACTCGTGGTGGACTCGATGCCATATGGGTCATTGTTGACCGGCTAACCAAATCCGCTCACTTCCTTGTTATAAAGAGTAAGTGGTCGGTAGAAGTACTAGCTGCCTTATATGTCAAGAAAATTGTAAGACTACATGGATTACCATCATCCATAGTCTCGGATCGAGATCCGAGATTCACATCTCATTTTTAGAAAGGACTACAAGGTGCACTGGGTACTAAACTCAACTTTAGTGCCACGTTCCATCCACAAACTGATGGGCAAACTGAAAGAACCAACCAAATAGGGGAAGATATGTTAAGAGCTTGCACTATAGACTTCCAAGGATATTGGAACGAGCACCTACCTCTAATCGAGTTCGCCTATAACAACAGTTATCAGGCAAGCATTAAAATGGCGCCGTTCGAAGCACTCTACGGAAGGAACTGTAGATCACCTGCATGCTGGAATGAGGTTGGAGAACAACAATGGCTAGGCCCAGAGATGGTACAGAATACCACAAGAGACATTCAGGTAATCAGAGACCGGCTCAAGATTGCTCAATTAAGGCAGAAGAGCTACGCCGACAAAAGGAGGCGAGATCTGGAATTTCATGTGGGTGATCACGTATTTCTTAAAGTGTCACCTGCTCGTGGCATTCAAAGATTTGGTGTAATGGGAAAGCTCAGCCCTACATTCATCGGTCCTTTTGAAGTGCTCGAAAGGATTGGTGAGGTTGCATACCGACTGACATTGCCACCAGATCTGGCATGTGTACACAATGTGTTCTATGTCTCCATGCTCAGGAAGTATGTCTATGACCCTACACACATCATCCGCCACGAGAAGTTGGTGCTGAACAAAGATGTGACGTACGAAGAAAAGCCAGTCAAGATACTGGAACGGAAGGTTCAACAGCTCAGGAACTGTCCCATCCACGTGGTTAAAATGTTATGGAATAACCGTGGAGTGGAAGAAGCCACATGGGAACCGGAAGGAATCATCAGACGTAACTACCCCGATCTTTTCAGTAAGACATTTCCTCCCTTATGGTCATATGAATTTGGGGACCAAATTCTTTTAAGATGGGGAGGATGTAGCAACCTGAATTTTTGAACAAAATAAAAATTTACATAATATTAAAAATTTTGATTTATTAGAAATTAAATAAAAGAAAATGAATTACATAGGAAATTAATGGAAAGAGAATTAGATAAAACCCATTAAATGAAAAGAAGTGATGGGCTTTATTAAATGGACCCATTAGATTTTAGTTGGCCAAAATTGGATTTAAAAAAAAAGAGAATAATGAGAAAATATCTTAAATTCGCAACTTAATTCTGAACTAATTAGAAAACAGGAATTTAATACATTAAATAAACAATAGAGTTAGATTTGAAATCCTAAACCTACCCTAATTGATTGGCCACGAATTTGGCTCTCTTCCCAACCCAAACAGGAAGTGGAATGCATAGAAGGTAGGAAATAGGAAAACTCAAAATTAATGGGAATTAGAGTCCAACTAGGAAAGGGAAGGAGAGAAAGCTTAAATACTCTCTCAAATCCCTCATGGCCGGCCCTAGCTCGTGTCAAGGGGTTTGCTGGATGTGGGGAGAGGCCAAGGAGGAGAGGAACTCGTGGGGAAAAGGCTGCTCAAAGCTTCTTCCTTCGTTCTTCAAGTTCTTAACCCTAGAAGACAAAACGAGTCAAAGGTAGGCATTCTCACGAGCATAAACCATGAAACTTTTTCTGTAGTATGTCTCATCCATCAGGAACAAAAGCCCTTTGGTTTCATATTTTTCCATCAAGCAAATATTTAGTTCTCATTTTTCAAAATTCTGTGAACTTCATGACCCCGAACCCTCTTATTAAATTCATATCTTCATGTATACTCATCCTCATGCCATGAGATTTTTTTTTTAAGAACTGATGGATGTTAGGTTTCCTTTGCCCTTAAAAGCCCTAATTTTTGTCCACTCTAACTTGCGAATAAATTCTTGTATCTCCTCTGTTCACAGTTTGTTGTACCCCATGTTTCAATTGATTAAAGCCTATCCAAAACATATCCATTTTCAAATTCCAAATTACTGTAAGTAGTATAGATCAATATGCAACTGGTTTCATTATTTTTCATCGACTGTGCTATTTGTTCTTATTTCTAAAGACTCCTATATCAAATATACTAAGATTGGCCCACAATCCAAAGTCATGTCTGATTCCTGTCGGACTCAGGCACAGGCCCTAAGAACGCGACGGCCCGATAGGCCGCGTTCTGCGGTTTGGTCGTGACAGACAGGCACACCGCATTCTGAACGTGACAGGTCGTGCCGTCGCGATCCATGTGCCTGACCTAACCGACCCGTCGCGACCCTTACATGCCCCTGTCGCGTTCTGACCACCTGTCATGACCGACCCGTCGCGATCCATCTAAACGCCTGTCGCGTTCACAGGATTTTGTAGAAAAACCCTGATTTGCAATGTTCTAATTGCCTATTGTGTTTATACCCTTTAATCCCAGTTATACCCGCAGTAATTTCACTTAATATAAATTGGACATTTATATGTGATTTAAAATACATACACACGACTAATTTCCATCCATGATTTTATGACACTTACACACACTTGAACCATCCAAATATGGCTTAATTGGCATGAATATGTTACCTAATTTATCTGGTAATTAATGTAACTAAATTGCCTCATTCTTAAATATACTTGTGTACGTTTCTCGCGATGTTTTGGAACACCGATATCGACGCTCCACTGTTCTAGAATTCCTCTAGAACGTCGAGCACTTGTTTCTATACACACTCTCTTGACTTGGACGAACTCTCCGTCAGATATTCCTTCTGCCGGACTAGTGAGTCTTTGTTCAAGGCCTCCGTAAGTCTCCTCTAGCCATGGATTCCCACATGGTTGACGAGCCGGTTGTACCCTAACACCCATGATACCCTTTAGGGATCAACATGATCCACACGGCCATTAGAAGTTCGCTCTCATCTAGAATCACACCGGACCTCTGGACCTATGCATAACAAGGCCAGCGGTAGGGTCGTGAGTTCCGCCTGACTGTGAACACCAAGTGTGTGTGTTGTGCAACTGTTACTATCTCTTGTTTACTCGACGTGTTACGCGCAATGTCCACTAACTCTTATCTACACTCTACCTGCTCTGATGATCAGTTTATCCCCATGTAATTTAAATAAATTACATATCTATTTTGGTGATTAACAAAAATATATAAAGTTTAATCTAACATATTTTCTACAAGTTTTGAGCACAGGAAATGAATCAAGAAAAATCAAGCAAATTCTGTAAGTATCTCACCCTGAAGTATTTAGAGTTCAGTACACATAAAAATTCTCCAAGTACATATCGATTTCCATTATAGGTCTTAACGATTTCTATAGAGCTATAACAATTTCATATTCATAAGGATTCGCTATGTGCTTTTATCGATTTGGGCAGTATAACGATTTCTTTGATTTGCCCTCACAACGATTCGTTAAGTGATCACAACGATTTGCCCTCACAACGATTCGTTAAGTGATCACAACGATTTGTTTCTCGCAACGATTCATTAAGTGATCACAACGATTTTCCCTCACAACGATTCGTTAAGCAATTGCAACGATTTGCCCTCACAACGATTCGTTAAGTGACCGCAACGATTTGCCCTCACAACGATTCGTTAAGTGATCGCAACGATTTACCCTCACAATGATTCGTTAAGTGATCGCAACGATTTGTTTCTCGCAACGATTCGTTAAGTAATCATAACGATTTGCTTTCCACAACGATTCCTTAAGTAAGAACAACGATTTGCTCTCACATAGATTTCTTAAAGAAGCACAACGATTTGTACATGGATTTGTTTATAACATTATAACGACTTGTACATCGATTTGTTCATAACATCACAACGATTTGTACATTGATTTATTTATAACATCATAACGACTTGTACATCGATTTGTTCATAACATCACAACGATTTGTACATGAATTTATTCACAACGTCATAACGATTTGTACATCGATTTGTTTATAACTTCATAACGATTTGATTATTGATACATATAAAGATTTGTGTATGCATCTCTTCACTTATGAATACACAACGATTCACACATTTGCACAACGATTTCATAAGTCATGTATACAACGATTTCATGGAAGACAACAATTCGATTTTCGAGCTAATTTTTAATACGTTGAAAAGTCAAAGTCTTCACGCATATTTATGTTAGCTGTGCATTTTTGAAGACTGAACGTATCACTGCATGAATGCAGATGATATCTTCCATTATCTTATCTTCTCTGCAAACATCTTTTAGAACAACAAAAATGACATTACTATTTTGATCAACATTCGTTCTAACGTTGACTGACAACAAGAAACAGCTTAGCTGTCTATTGTTCAAACTTTAAATATGTGCAAGTCTCTGACAGCATCCGAAATACAACGTTGGACAAAATGGAAGCCAAAGAAGATTACAGAAGATCCTCTCTCTCTTTGTGTGCATGAAAGGATAAAGGACTATTGACTGGAAGCTTCCAAGTGTCAAGCAGTCTAACGTACACTTATGCATAGAGACAACGGGCACTTCAATGTTCGAATTTCAAAAGATGATATATATATTTAGAATAATGAAGTTCCTGCAAGACTAACGAGGAAGAGCGATTAGAGAATAAGAAGTTACAACGCCTTCAATCTTCTGCAAGCCTTTCTTAGAGCAAAGCAAAAACTCCCATTAGTCTTAGCTCTTGCTCTCTGTGCTAAGTTTAGATCTGTGAGAGAGCCTTTTGTTCTGAGAAGAGTACTTGGTTGTAGATCTTTTTCTTCTCAGTCCTTGCTTCAGATCAAGCGGTTTTCTATAAGCTTGATCTAAGGGCATCATCTCTTTGAACACATTCTCTTGTTGTTGTTCCCTTCGGTTGTGATGGAAGACCTGGTGTGGTATCCAGGGTGTTGTTCCCTTCGGTTGTGAAGGACGACCTGGTGGGGTATCCAGGGTGGTGTATTTCCCTTCAGATTGAAGGAAGACCAGCTGCGGTTGGGTGTGTAAGGGTCCATAAGGGGGACAGTACCCTTGGGTTAGTGAACTCCTGAGATATTGCTCAGGGACTGGATGTAGGACTCCTAAGGAGAGGAGATCCGAACCAGGATAATTTTTTGTGTTGTGCGATTGCTTTTGCGTGTTTATCTTTGTCTTCACTAACACTAACATTCTACGATGTGTTGTTTTTGTGACTATTGTGTGAATAGGATTTGAGTATCAAATATTTTTAATATCCCATTCACCCCCCCTCTGCGCTAGCTAGCTAGGCAACAAGTAGTATCAGAGCTAGTCTCTTCGACAAAGAAGAAGATCCAACGATCTGAAGAGAAAAGATCAAATGGTAGCCCAAGGTCACTCCGAAGGCCAGTCATTCAATAGGCCACCTCTATTTGATGGAGAAGATTACAACTACTGGAAGACCAGGATGTAATACTTCTTGCAAGGATTTGATTTTCAGATCTGGTCAATTGTAGAAGAAGGAGATCTTCTAGTCACCAACGAAAATGACAAATGGACTGATGATGATAGAAAGAAAATATCTCTCAACTGCAAAGCTAAAAGCATTTTGTGTTGTGCCCTCAGTGAAAAGGAATTCAATCGTGTATCTGCTTGCAAATCCGCCATGGAAATGTGGGAAAAGCTCAGGATCACTTATGAAGGCACTGACAAAGTCAAGAAAACTAGGATAGACATTCTGGTGACTCAATATGAAAGGTTCCAGATGCAGCTAGGAGAATCTATAACCCAAATGTTCAGCAGATTCACAGATATTACAAACGGATTGGCCGGACTAGGAAAAAGCTATGAGATGGGAGATATGGTAAGGAAAATTCTTAGATCCCTATCATCTTCTTGGACTCCCAAGGTAACAGCTATAGAAGAAGCCAATGACTTGAAAAGGATGTCATTGGAAAAGCTCATTGGGTCCCTCATGGCCCATGAGATAAACATGGAAAGATTAGGAGAATCATCTAGTAAGAAGAAGCACTCAAATGCCCTCAAAGCATCAGAAGGCAACTCTGAGGAACAATCAGAAGATGAAGCCAGTAGCGAAGATAGTGAAGATGAAGAAGCTATGCTATCTAGGAGGCTTCAACAGATCTTAGCCAAAAAGAAAAGATATCAGTCCGGCAGAAGACACTTCAAGAAAAATAAGGACTTTAAGAAGGTAGAAGGAAAGAACTCAAAGAAAGGTGAGCCCATCTGCTATGAGTGTAAGAAGCCCGGACATATCAAAGCAGAATGTCCGAAGCTCAAAAAATTTGAATTCAAAAAGAAAGACAGCTCCAAAAAATTCAGGACATATAAGAAGAAAGCAATGGAAGCAGCTTGGAGAAACAACAGCGACTCAGACAGCAAGTCAAACTCATGCAGTGAGGAAGAAGAAGAAGCCAACCTGGCCTTCATGGCAAATACTGAAGAAAAGGTAACTTCTGACTATCTTTCGATTCCTGTAATGATTCTGATTCAGATAATTTAGAATAAGCTTTCAACGTGCTTTATGATAAATATAGAGAAGTATCTAAATTACTAAAAGCTAGTAATAAAAATGTTGCATGTCTAGAGAATACCAATTCAGATTTAAAATCAGAAAATGAACAACTAGAGAAGGAAGTTAATGAACTTAAAGAAGAAATGAGTTGATATGCAAAAATCTAAAAGATAAAAATAATCAAATAACAAAATTAGAAAAACAAGAAAGTTCATACGAACTAAAAAATGAAATCAAAATACTAACAGAATAAAATGATAAACTATCAAGTACGTTAGAAAATTTTACTAATGGTAAAAATTCCTTAATACTAAGTGGAGCTAGAAGATCAGGTAAAAACAAGAATGGATTAGGTTACATTCCACCAGATAATGAAGACACAATAGTATACCCTAAAACATATCGAACTCCAAAATTCGTACCTGTAGCACCCCGGAAATTTTAATATATAAAGAAATCAAATTTAATAAAAGTGTTGGAGGGACTTCCAACATTATATATTAATGACCCAATATCATAAGCGGGTCAATGGACATCAATTGGCCCAATAATCAAATAAAGCTAGAGAATGCATGGAAATTCGTAACTCTAAATAGGCTGAAATTGGAAAGAGGTAATTTGAGTTCAATTGGGATGCAATCTTGCATTCTTGGCAACCCAAATTCATGCCTATCTATGGTGGAAGGTTTCCTAACGCCTCACACACTCTAAGGGAGGAAGGAATCCTCAAAAGATAGGAAACTGCTCTGTCAAAACCGCAGCTTAGCTTTCCTAGTTATAATAGGACTCCTAAACACCATGGTTGCTTAAATACTCTACACCAAAACCTAGGAACGAGTTTTAGAACTCGCTGGGGTCGTGTGGAGAAGTTCTTGGTGGCTGGGGAGCGGGAGATCATCCACACCAAGGCGTTCTTCTTCCCCTGTTTCGTCTGTTGCGACCTGCACAGACCATCATCTTGAAGTCGACCAAAGGTGAGTCAAACCTAAACCAAACCTTGCAAGGATTATACCCTTGGAAAGAGGGTCAAGGCTACGTTCTAACCCAAGTGGAATTCTCAAATTCCATGCAGTATACACGGAGCAATAAGCATTTTCCTCCGAGTGTCTGAACTCGGGTTTTCTGGAAAAACGAGACTTCTTCAACCCAGAAGGTAGGTTTTCTCGGGCCAAACATTAATATATCCTATCCTAATGTATATAGCATCAAGTTAGCTTTCTTTTCCCACCGGTTTCATCGAATTCTAATGAGTATGTTTTGAGTTATAAGTGTTTTTCCAAAGTCGCGCACTGTTAGGGTTTTTCCCGTTCTTCTTATTATGCATGTGATTTGATACTGAATTTGACCGCACTTCCTTCACAAAGGTTTTTCTAATTGGAGTCACGGTCATCTTTTATGTTGGACGTTTTGTCCAAACATCCTTGGTTAGAGAGTTACAGGCGTGGGAATAGAGTCACTGCATGATACTGGGATTTCGGGCTACACTTGACTTTCTGTTCTTCATATGTTTTCTCAAGATTCGAGAGGGAATTTGATCAAACCCCCAACATCAAAGTTCTTCTACTAGTTGTCTTCGTCATCTTTCGTGTTGAACTTTTTGTCTAAACGTCATTAGTTAGAGACTTATAAGATGGGTAAGTGAATCGTTGCATGAGACATGTTTTCAGGTCACACTTGACCATAAGTTTTGTCCTGGAAGCCCTCTAGTGTCGACACTACCCCATCTAGTGTCGACACACTGTCCCAAGGCAGCCCAGAGAGTGTTCTGGGAAGCCCTCTAGTGTCGACACTACCCCATCTAGTGTCGACACCCTGTCCCAAACAGCCCAGAAAGTGTTCTGGAAAAGCCATCTAGTGTCGACACTGCCTCATCTAGTGTCGACACACTGTCCCAGTTTTACCCAGAAAGTTCTGGGAAACTGATCTAGTGTCGACACTACCCTATCTAGTTCGACACACTATCCCATATTTCCAGAAGGTCTTCTGGATCCTGGCTCTAGTGTCGACACTACTGAACTACTGTCGACACTACCTGACCAGTTTGTCATGTTTCTGCTTTGTGTTTGAAGCATAGTGTCGACACCAGCATGGATTGTGTCGATACTACCTTTACAAGATATTGCATATTTTGGTTCTTTTCATTACATAATGCCTATTTAATGGCTTAAAAGTGTTTAAACCATTGAAAAATCCTTAATTACATGAATACTATTCTAATTGCTTTCTTAATGATATGATCATACATGAGACTTGTGATTTACTCTTGTTACCATTCTAGCTTGCTATAAGTGATAAATTTTATCTTAAAATCTTGTAAACCCATTTGTAGCTAAATGCATTGTTCATTGCATGCCATCATGTTAAGTGTTTTTCCGAGAGTTTGAGACCGACGGATTGTGAATTTACACATGTGCATTTCTACACACTTATACATCTAGGGCGTGCACTTCTTTCTCGTCTTGTTCTCGTGAGTGTGAATTGCCATCTAGACTAAAGCCATAAATGTAAAGATTGAACTAAATTGTAAATCTGTCTTTCAGCTGTCGAATTTATCTCTTGACTATTGTCCTTATGGAATCATGTTCAATTTATTCTTCTTATCATCATCATGAACATGACATTACACATGCTTACTTATTTAAACTCTCATTGGCCATTATTAATGACTATGGGTATCTTCATTTGAAATTTTACATGAGATGGCTGACAGGGCACGGAGTGTGTCCAAGGGCTCCAGTCTAGCCCCAATGACGGAGAGTCATTAATATACTGTTAACCATGGGGTATAATGATTACTGGCGTTGCATCTGCGCTGGGAGTACTTTCTTGCTTGTTGAATGTTAGATACATAACCACATACACATGTCCTGGTGTACATTCTTGATGGATCTTTTCTTGGTGTACATTGGTGTCTACGTGCCTGATTAGTGTTACTTGAACGTGCTTGTGCAATCTTGCTTGCTTGCTTGCGTGATATGGCCATCCTGCATTTATTGCAATTAGTGATATCTTGCTTTCTTGAAAACTATTGACATCAAGTGAAATCTTGCGTGCTTGTGCAAAGTGATCTATTGCTAGTTCTTTCTTGGCATTTTGTTCAAAAATATTATTCTATCTTGTTCACTCTATCCAGCTTGTTTTATACATCATGTTTTTAATGAGTTTTGTTCGTACGTGCATATCATTCATCGTACTTGCCTAGTTCTAAAATGTTAATCACTTATATCATGCCCGCACATTGAGATATAAATCCTACTGGGCTGTTTGCTCATCCCCTACTTTTACCCAATCTAGGTGACTATGGAGTTCAAGAGGAAGAGCAAGTCGAGGAAGGGAATGCGTCCGAGTGAAGAGCGTTCCAAACATGAGTCTATCTATAGTTAGTTTATTGTGAGTGTTAGAACAATGTAGTAGGAAGTGAGTATCATGTACTTTGCTTTAATTGAGTCTTAGTCATGTATTAGTTCATCTGAGACAAATATGAGATTTGAATACAATTTATATTGAGTTCAACATGTGGGCCCTATTATGATGTTTGTGTTGATACACATTTAGCGCGTGCTAGCTAGAGGCTTATTTGCCGACTGTCCACGTCTCGGAATATCGACTCGAATTATTCGAACTAATATCCGCTGCGTAATTCTCGGGACGTGACAGTTTAGTGGTATCAGAGCCTAGGAATACCAAATAGGATATGTCTCAGGAATAGGAGATACCTATGGAACCTAGGTCATGGAAATTAAATATAAAACCTGGTGAGAATGGGTAGAGACTGGGAATACGTCGGAAAGAAATAAAACACTCTTACCCATTGACTCTTATAATGTATTGAGAGACATTAATTAGTTTCCATCCTTTTCTGAGGAACCTCATAACTCTCTCACTCAACTGCAATGGCTCGTAACCAATGGCAAGCGATATAGGAAACCGTGGCTGGATTGACTCAGGCATTACAAAATGTAGTTCAGGCTGGAAATCAGGCTGGAGCTGCAAGAAATGGAGCCGGTGATCTGCACCGGAATTTTAGGAGTTTAAACCCTCCTCGTTTCTCTGGATCCCTGATCCGGACGAGGCAGAGAATTGGCAAGAGGAGATGGAAAGGATTTTCCAGGTTATGCAATGCACTAATAGAGAGAAAGTGGTACTGGCCACTTTCCAATTTACTAAAGATGCCCGAGCTTGGTGGAAGGCCACTTCGGCCCATCTGCCTAATATAGCTGAACTAGAGTGGGCCGGATTCCTGGAGATATTCCAGGGAAAGTATTTCTCTGAGAGAGTCAAGGAGAAGAAGGCAGCTGAGTTTGCCGCACTAAAACAAAAAGGAATGTCTGTGGCTGAGTATGAGGCTCAGTTCGCACGTCTTGCTGTGTATGCCCCACATCTGGTGGGAACTGATAGACTGAAGGCCAACCGTTTCATAATGGACTCAGGCCCATGTTCGTTGAAAGGCTCGAACCACACAACATTCAAACTTTCACTGAGATGGTCCAAAGAGCTCAGCTAGTGGAGGAGACCATGGCCAAGGTGGATGGCATGAGGGGCAAGGACAACTCTAAGCCGGTCTTTGTCAAGAAGGGAGCACCTAACACTGTTCCAACATTTCGTAGCAAAAATAACAACTTCAACAGCAATAACAAGAGGCCAATTGCTGGAAGAGATGCGGCGGGAGATAAAAGAGTCAAAGTGGAAGGTAGGCAGTCGTCTGAAAACTGCAAGTTTCGTGATAAACCAGGACACCGAGCTGAGGATTGCTGGAAGAAGCTCGGGGCATGCTTGAGATGTGGTGGTCGTGACCACCGTATTCCGGATTGTCCTATGCTGAAGGACCAGCCCGGGAGAGCCCAGAATGCACCACGGCATCAGGGACGCCTTAATGCTGTCATAGAAGCTGACCTACCGAGGAAGGGGGTATGGTGGAAGGTACCATCTCCATACACTCTCAACCTGCATTTATACTTATTGATACGGGAGCTGCATATTCTTTTATTTCCACCACATTTTCTGCAACTTTACCTGTCAAACCTGTACCCTTGAAATCCAAGATCATTGTAGCCTCTCCATTAGGCTCAGAATCTGAACTCACTCACTACTTGCCAAAGTGTGAAACCATAATTGGAGGACATAATCTCCCTGCAGACCTTATCTGTTTAGACATGAAGGGTTATGATGCCATTCTGGGTGTCGATTGGCTAATTAAATATGATGCCGATGTAAACTGTCGCCATAGGAGGGTCACATTTAAAAGATCAAACCTTCCAACTCTATCCCTACTTGGCACCGGTTATCACAAACACCCTATCTTGATATCCTCCTTGAAGGCTTCTAAGCTGATCAACCAGGGTTGTGATGCTTTTTTAGTTTCCGTCTTGGCTACTGAAAAGAGGAAACCGACCTTAGAAGACATTCCAATAGCCCGGGAATATCCTGATGTATTTCCTGAGGAATTTCCTGGTATACCACCTGAGCGGGAGGTAAATTTCACCATTGAGTTACTCCCTGGGGCAGCCCCTGTTTCAAAGGCCCTGTATCGCATGTCCCCTATGAATTGCAGGAGTTGAAGAGACAGATCCAAGAACTGCTAGATCGAGGTTTTATCAGGCCTAGTACATCCCCGTGGGGAGCGCCAGTACTATTCGTCAGAAAGAAGGACGGATCAATGAAGCTTTGCATTGACTACCGTCAGTTGAACCAGTTGACAATAAAGAACAAGTATCCACTACCCCGCATCGATGAACTGTTTGACTAGATTTCTGGTGCACAATATTTCTCCAAGATAGATCTAAGATCTGGCTACCATCAACTAAGGATAAAGGAAGAGGATATTCACAAATCTGCATTCCGGAGTAGGTATGGTCACTATGAGTTCGTGGTCATGCCGTTCGGATTAACCAATGCTCCAGCGGCTTTCATGCAACTTATGAACAATATTTATAGGCCCTATTTGGACCAGTTCATAGTGGTGTTCATTGATGACATCCTTATTTACTCCAAATCCAAAGAAGAACATGAGGAACATTTGAAGGTTGCTCTGCAAGTACTCAGAGATAACCAACTTTATGCTAAACTTAGTAAGTGTGAATTCTGGATGGAGGAAGTATCTTTCCTTGGTCACATCATATCAAGGAGGGAATCTCTGTAGATCCATCCAAGGTGGAGGCGGTAAAGAATTGGGAAAGGCCGACAACTGTGTCGGAAATCAAAAGTTTTCTGGGGTTAGCCGGTTACTATCGTCGCTTCATTAAAGATTTCTCAAAGATAGCTGTACCAATGACCAGGCTTACCAGGAAGGAGAATCCATTCGCATGGACTGATGAATGTGAAGAAAGCTTCAGGGCATTGAAAGAACACCTTACCTCAACACCTGTACTAACCTTGCCAACTGCCGGGGGTAGTTTTGAAGTGTACACCGATGCATCCGGGATCGGCCTTGGCTGTGTGCTGATGCAAGAAGGGAAAGTTCTATGCTACGCATCCAGACAATTGAAGAAGCACGAGGACAATTATCCCGTACATGATCTGGAGCTAGCTGCTGTAGTCTTCACCTTGAAGATATGGCGTCATTATCTATATGGTGAGAAATTCATTGTGTTTTCTGACCATAAAAGCTTGAAGTATCTGTTTTCTCAGCAGGACTTGAATATGAGGCAACGGAGGTGGTTGGAGTATCTCAAGGACTTCGACTTCTCTATTCAATATCATCCAGGAAAAAGTAAATGTCGTGGCAGATGCTCTTAGCAGGAAGCCGATGGCTACCTTGTCTAGTCTCATGGTGAGTGAATGGAGGTTATTAGAAGACTTCGCCAAGTTAAATATTGATGCAGACATCATAGAGAAGGGATGCTTTGTTGCAAGTGTTAGAGCACAGCCCACACTATTGGAGGACATCACAACACTCCAAGACAATGACCCTATAGTTGTGGAGATTAAGGCTAATCTGGACCAGAGGCCAGATTTCTCATTAACTGAAGATGGAAGGCTATTGTTCCGGGATCGAGTCTGTGTACCCGACCATGCAGAAACAAAGAAAATGATTATGGACGAGGCTCATAAGACCAGATATACTATTCATGAACTACCAAAATGTATCAGGATTTGAAAAGAAGCTTCTGGTGGCCTAATATGAAGAGAGAGGTGGCGGAATATGTCGCCCGATGCTTAACATGTCAAAGGGTCAAGGTAGAACACTTACGACCCGCAGGTAAACTCAAACCCCTAGAAATTCTGGCATGGAAATGGGAAGGTATAGGGATGGATTTTATTTTCGGACTACCTAAATCTAGAGGTGGATTCGATGGTATCTGGGTTATAGTCGACCGCTTAACCAAGTCAGATCACTTCTTGCCAGTGAAGAATAAGTGGTCAATAGATGTTCTGGCTGCATTGTATGTGAAGGAAATAGTCAGATTACATGGAGTACCGGTGTCTATCGTGTCTGATAGAGACCCCAGGTTTACATCCCACTTTTGGAAAGGACTGCATTATTCCTTGGGATCTAAACTAAATTTTAGCACGGCTTTCCATCCACAAACAGATGGACAGACGGAGAGAACCAACCAGGTAATTGAAGATATGCTCAGAGCATGTGTCCTAGATTTTGGAGGTAGCTGGCATGAACACTTATCTCTTGTGGAGTTCGCCTACAATAATAGCTATCAAGCTAGCATTCAGATGGCACCATTTGAAGCACTTTATGGCAGAAGTTGCCGATCTCCAATATGCTGGTATGAGGTTGCGAAAAAACAAATGTTAGGACCAGAGATGATAAGGGAAACCACAGAGAAGGTGAAGCTTATCAGAGAAAGAATGGCAGTGGCGCAGCAAAGACAAAAGGCATATGCGGATAATAGAAGAAGAGATCTGAAATTTCAGGTGGGTGAACATGTATTCTTGAAAGTGTCTCCAGGCCGTGGGATCAGACGTTTTGGCATTAAAGGCAAGTTGTCACCAAGGTTTGTCGGGCCTTTCAAAATCCTTGAAAGAGTCGGCGAGGTGGCATATCGTCTAGCTTTACCACCACGAATGGAGGGAATACACAATGTGTTCCACATATCCATGTTGAAAAAGTATGTACGAGATCCATGGCATGTCATAGAATATGAGCTTCTGGAATTCAACAAAGACGGAACATATCAAGAGAAGCCAATTAAGATTGTGGACCGGGAACTGCGCCAACTAAGGAACAAGGTTATCCCACTAGTAAGGGTTAGATGGAATCAACGCATGGATGAGGACGACACGTGGGAAACCGAGGAAGCAATGCGCAAAATATTTCCGGAGCTATTCACAAGTAAGTACACCTCACTTGTAAAATCACTTGCTGTACATGAATTTGGGGACCAAATTCTCTTAAGTGGGGGAGGGTGTAGCACCCTGGAAATTTTAATATATAAAGAAATCAAATTTAATAAAAGTGTTGGAGGGACTTCCAACATTATATATTAATGACCCAATATCATAAGCGGGTCAATGGACATCAATTGGCCCAATAATCAAATAAAGCTAGAGAATGCATGGAAATTCGTAACTCTAAATAGGCTGAAATTGGAAAGAGGCAATTTGAGTTCAATTGGGATGCAATCTTGCATTCTTGGCAACCCAAATTCGTGCCTATCTATGGTGGAAGGTTTCCTAAAGCCTCACACACTCTAAGGGAGGAAGGAATCCTCAAAAGATCGGAAACTGCCCTGTCAAAACCGCAGCTTAGCTTTCCTAGTTATAATAGGACTCCTAAACACCATGGTTGCTTAAATACTCTACACCAAAACCTAGGAACGAGTTTTAGAACTCGCTGGGGTCGTGTGGAGAAGTTCTTGGTGGCTGGGGAGCAGGAGATCATCCACACCAAGGCGTTCTTCTTCCCCTGTTTCGTCTGCTGCGACCTGCACAGACCATCATCTTGAAGTCGACCAAAGGTGAGTCAACCTAAACCAAACCTTGCAAGGCTTATACCCCCAAACCTTGCAACTTATACCCCTGGAAAGAGGGTCAATGCTAACCCAAGTGGAATTCTCAAATTCCATGCAGTATACACGGAGCAGTAAGCGTTTTCCTCCGAGTGTCTGAACTCAGGTTTTCAGGAAAAATGAGATTTCTTCAACCCAGAAGGTAGGTTTTCTCGGGTCAAACTTTAATATATCCTATCCCAATGTATAGACCATCAAGTTAGCTTTCTTTTCCCACGGTTTCATCGAATTCTAATGAGTATGTTTTGAGTTATAAGTGTTTTTCCAAAGTCGCGCACTGTTAGGGTTTTTCCCGTTCTTCTTATTATGCACGTGATTTGAGAATGAATTTGACCGCACTTCCTTCACAAAGGTTTTTCTAATTGGAGTCACGATCATCTTTTATGTTAGACGTTTTGTCCAAACATCCTTGGTTAGAGAGTTACAGGTGTGGGAATAGAGTCACTGCATGATACTGGGATTTCGGGCTACACTTGACTTTCTATTCTTCATATGTTTTCTCGAGATTCGAGACTGAATTTGATCAAACCCCCAACATCAAAGTTCTTTTACTAGTTGTCTTAGTCATCTTTTGTGTTGAACATTTTGTCTAAACGTCATTAGTTAGAGAGTTATAAGATGGGTAAGTGAATCGTTGCATGAGACATGTTTTCAGGTCACACTTGACCATAAGTTTTGTCCTGGAAGCCCTCTAGTGTCGAGACTACCCTATCTAGTGTCGACACACTGTCCCAAGGCAGCCCAGAGAGTGTTCTGGGAAGCCCTCTAGTGTCGACACTACCCCATCTAGTGTCGACACCCTGTCCCAAACAGCCCAGAAAGTGTTCTGGAAAAGCCATCTAGTGTCGACACTGCCTCATCTAGTGTCGACACACTGTCCCAGTTTTACCCAGGAAGTTCTTGGAAATTGATCTAGTGTCGACACTACCCTATCTAGTGTCGAAACACTGTCCCATGTTTTCCAGAAGGTCTTCTGGATCCTGGCTCTAGTGTCGACACTACTTGAACTAGTGTCGACACTACCTGACCAGTTTGTCATGTTTCTGCTTTGTGTTTGAAGCATAGTGTCGACACCAGCATGGATTGTGTCGACACTACCTTTACAACATATTGCATATTTTGGTTCTTTTCATTACATAATGCCTATTTAATGGCTTAAAAGTGTTTAAACTATTGAAAAATCCTTAATTACATGAATACTATTCTAATTACTTTCTTAATGATATGATCATACATGAGACTTGTGATTTACTCTTGTTACCATTCTAGCTTGCTATAAGTGATAAATTTTATCTTAAAATCTTGTAAACCCATTTGTAGCTAAATGCATTGTTCATTGCATGCCATCATGTTAAGTGTTTTTCCGAGAGTTTGAGACCGACGGATTGTGAATTTACACATGTGCATTTCTACACACTTATACATCTAGGGCGTGCACTTATTGCTTGTCTTGTTCTCGTGAGTGTGAATTGCCATCTAGACTAAAGCCATAAATGTAAAGATTGAACTACATTGTAAATCTGTCTTTCAGCTGTCGAATTTATCTCTTGACTATTGTCCTTATGGAATCATGTTCAATTTATTCTTCTTATCATCATCATGAACATGACATTACACATGCTTACTTATTGAAACTCTCATTGGCCATTATTAATGACTGTGGGTATCTTCATTTGAAATTTTACATGAGATGGCTGGCAGGGCACGGAGTGTGTCCAAGGGCTCCAGTCTAGCCCCAATGACGGCGAGTCATTAATATACTGTTAACCATGGGGTATAATGATTACTGGCGTTGCATCTGCGCTGGGAGCACTTTCTTTCTTGTTGAATGTTAGATACATAACCACATACACGTGTCCTGGTGTACATTCATGATGGATCTTTTCTTGGTGTACACTGGTGTCTACGTGCCTGATTAGTGTTACTTGAACGTGCTTGTGCAATCTTGCTTGCTTGCTTGCGTGATATGGCCATCCTGCATTTATTGCAATTAGTGATATCTTGCTTTCTTGAAAACTATTGACATCAAGTGAAATCTTGCGTGCTTGTGCAAAGTGATCTATTGCTAGTTCTTTCTTGGAATTTTGTTCAAAAATATTATTCTATCGTGTTCACTCTATCCAGCTTGTTTTATACATCATGTTTTTAATGAGTTTTGTTCGTACTTGCATATCATTCATCGTACTTGCCTAGTTCTAAAATGTTAATCACTTATATCATGCCCGCACATTGAGATATAAATCCTACTGGGCTAGTTTGCTCATCCCCTACTTTTACCCAATCTAAGTGACTATGAAGTTCAAGAGGAAGAGCAAGTCGAGGAAGGGAATGCGTCCGAGTGAAGAGCGTTCCAAACATGAGTCTATCTATAGTTAGTTTATTGTGAGTGTTAGAACAATGTAGTAGGAAGTGAGTTATCATGTACTTTTGCTTTAATTGAGTCTTAGTCATGTATTAGTTCATCTGAGACAAATATGAGATTTGAATACAATTTATATTGAGTTCAACATGTGGGCCCTATTATGATGTTTGTGTTGATACACATTTAGCGCGTGCTAGCTAGAGGCTTATTTGCCGACTGTCCACGTCTCGGAATATCGACTCGAATTATTCGAACTAATATCCGCTGCGTAATTCTCGGGACGTGACAGTACCTGAACAAGATACAACATACAAATCAAACGTTAAATATGCTCCATATGAAAAAATAACTAGAACAACATGTTGCAGTCATTGCAACAAGCTAGGACATACCAAAATAACCTGTCCAATTAAATATAAAAGATGGATAATCAAAAGGAAAATTGATGACACTAACCATCCAGGACCCAAAAGAACTTAGGTACCTAAAGCTTGATGTTTTCATTTCAGGAAAATCTCCGGGCATCCAAGTGGTACTTAGACAGTGGATGCTCAAAGCATATGTTAGAAAACAGAAGGCTGTTTACCCATTTGCAAGCTGAAGAAGGCACAGTCACCTATGGAGATAATAGAAAAGGGACTGTGATAGGCAGTGGATCAGTGAGCAGCAAGGGCAAGATAGTAATTGAAGAGGATCTATGTGTAAAAGGCTTGAAGCACAACCTTATCAACATTAGCTAGTTATGCGACAAGGGACATCAGATCAGATTTCAAGAATCCAAATGCAGTATTATGAAGGATGGAGAAGTGATTTTGAAGCCAACAGAGAGAAGAATTTGTACGTGCTTTACCTTGAACAGCTGAAATATCAAGACATTTGTTTAGCAGCCAGCAAAGAGCAGTCAACTGAGCTATGGCACAAAAGACTAGGCCACTGCAGTTTGGATGGCATAAGGAAGCTGATTAAGAAAAGCCTAGTGGAAGGTCTACCTAAAATTAGCACAAGATTGGATGGCATCTGCGGGCCTTGTGCAAAAGGGAAGCATGTAAAATCCTCATTCAAGTCAAAGACTATGGTGACAACCTCTAAACCCTTAGAACTCTTACACATGGACTTATTTTGGCCAATGAGGACCACCAGTCTAGGAGGAAAGCAATATGGATTTGTTATTGTAGATGACTATTCGAGATTCACATGGATATCCTTCCTGGAACACAAGGATGATATGTTTGACTGTTTTGTGAGCTTCAACAAAAAGGTCCAGAAAGATAAGAAGTATTGCATTGTTGGAATCCGATCAGACCATGGAGGAGAATTCCAGAATGAGAAATTTTCCAAGTTCTGTGATGACCAAGGAATTGAACACAATTTCTCAGCACCAAGGACACCATACAGAATGGAGTTGCTGAGAGAAAGAACAGGACTTTATTGGACATGGCAAGAACAATGTTGTCAGAATATGATCTACCAAGATATTTTTGGGCTGAAGCAGTCAACACAGCAAGCTACATCATCAATAGAGTAATGATCAGGCCGATTTTGAAAAAGACTGCGTATGAGTTGTTCAAGGGAAAGAAGCCTAAGATTAGTCACTTCAGGACATTCGGATGTCCATGCTTCATCCACAACAACGGCAAAAGAGATATTGGTAAGTTAGATGCCAAATCAGATGAAGGCATCTTCATGGGGTATGCTTCTAAACCTAAAGGATATAGAGTGTTCAATAAGCGTACTTTATTGATTGAGCAGTCAGTACACGTTATTTTTGATCAAACTAACCCTTCCGTGAGAAAGGAAGAAGATAGTGATAATGATGATGCAGATGAGTTGTCCAAGAAGCTAAAGAACTCATCAATTGAGGACAATGAAGATCCACCTCTGGAAGACTTGCAACAAAAGGACATAGAACATGAAAATCTTCCAAAGGAATGGAGATATAAGAGAGATCACCCTCCTGAAAACATCATTGGTGATCCATCTGTAGGAGTAAGAAGAAGAGGTAACATAATTCCATGTGATTATTTAGCTTTTGTTTCTCAAATAGAGCCTAGGACAGTCAATGAAGCTCTTACTGATGAATCTTGGATTTTAGCCATGCAAGATGAACTGAATCAGTTCATGAGAAACCATGTGTGGTCACTTGTTCCTAGACCATCAAATCATCCAGTAATTGGCACCAAATGGGTGTTCAGAAATAAATTGGATGAAAGTGGTGTGATCCTAAGAAACAAGGCCAGATTGGTAGCTCAAGGCTATTCCCAAGAGGAAGGCATAGATTTCGATGAAACCTATGCGCATGTGGCTAGACTTGAGGCTATTAGAATCTTACTTGCATATGCATCTGCACTAGATGTGAAATTATTTCAAATGGATGTAATGTCGTCATTTCTTAATGGTTTTATTAAGGAGGAAGTTTATGTAGAACAGCCTCCAGGATTTGATGACACTGAATTTTCGAATCATGTTTTTAAATTACACAAAGCATTATATGGTTTAAAACAAGCACCTAGGGCCTGGTATGAAATGCTTAGCTCTTTTCTATTAAACCATGGTTTTATCAGAGGTCAAGTAGATAGTACATTGTTCATCAAATCTAAAGTCAAACATATATTGCTTGTTCAAATTTATGTTGATGATATAATATTTGGTTCTACTGATGAATCTCTTTGCAAGTACTTTGAGAAGCTTATGCAGAGAGAGTTCGAGATGAGCATGATGGGAGAGCTCAACTACTTCCTTGGATTGCAAATCAAACAAGGAAAGGAAGGGACTCACATCTGCCAAGCTAAGTACACCAAGGAACTCTTAAAGAAGTTCGGATTTGATAATGCCAAGCCACTGTCAACACCTATGAGCACATCAACAAGGATGGACAGTGACAAGGATAGTAAGAAGGTAGATCAAAAGATCTATAGAGGTATGATAAGTTCATTACTTTACCTAACTGCCAGTAGACCTGATATACTATTTAGTGTATGCATGTGTGCTAGGTATCAGGTAGATCCTAGAGAATCCCATCTAACTTCAGTAAAAATAATTTTTAGATATTTAACTAGAACTCATGACTTAGGTCTTTAGTATCCAAAATCTTGTGAAATTAATTTAGTAGGATACTCTGATGCTGACTATGCTAGATGCAAAATAGATAGAAAGAGCACAAGTGGTTGTTGTCAATTCCTTGTAGGATGTCTGATATCATGGTCCTCCAGGAAACAAAATTCAGTAGCACTGTTAACAGCTGAAGCTGAGTACGTAGCTACTGGAAGTTGCTGCACACAACTCCAATGGATCAAGCAACAACTTGAGGATTATGGGCTACATATCAAGACAATTCCACTGTTATGTGACAACACCAGTGCTATAAATTTAACCAATAATCCAGTACAGCACTCAAGGACTAAACACATTGAGGTTAGATACCATTTCATTCATGATCATGTAGCTAATAGTAACATAGATATTTTATTTATTGATACAAACAATCAGTTAGCAGATATCTTCACAAAAGCCTTACCTGAAGAGAGGTTTACATCTCGTAGAAGGGAATTAGGCATGTGTAAAGTGTAAAAGATTCATCTGTATAAAACTGAAATATAAATTATCAGAATGCTAATTATTTTTTTCCTAGATTTAAGCAAATTTCCACATAAACTTTTGTGTTAAGCCACTCCTATCGATTCTCTATTTTATATAAGTCCTTTATTCCTATTGAACTGGTCACTTTGTCGTTTTCCGTCATAATGGTGGTTCTATTTTCGGAAAAAGGTCTATTCCTTTCATATATCCTGAAATCTGTGTGAGAACGATTCATCTACTACCTTTATCTCTCTCTCGTTCACCTGCCTGAGGCGATACCCTAACGACTCCGGCATCGACTCTCTGGGATTTCAAGCTTTCAACCACTTCCCGCCAGAAATTTCTTGAGGGCTTCTATTCCATTCCTCTTTCCAGTCCTCCAGAAACTTTCTCCGTTCAAATCCATGGCCTTCTCTGGTGTTTCGGGCAGCGTCGGGGGCTACAGAGCCGAATTTCTTACTGCTGAGCAGCAAGTAAGGTTTGCGTATGTGAAAATCAAGCTATGCGGTCACAAAGCAGTGGATGTGGAAGATTTGCAGAAGAACGGAATGGGGAGCATCGTCGAAGCTTTGGACAGATTGAAATGGACGAAGATGGCCACTATCCTTGAAGTAAGTTTTCCGGACCTGGTATGAGCTTTTTATGTGTGCCTGAAGTCAGAGGCAGACGGGACCTTGACTTCCATGGTCAAGGGAACCCAGATTAGGGTCACACGAGACTTATTAACATCTGTCTTTGGTGTGACAACCTTCGGATAGAGTGGAGCTCACACTGTGAATATCCAAGAAAAGGGTTTAGGGATAGTTGGTCCCGAGTTCAGACTGAAAGATGAAAAGATTGATGTAAACCAGTTGAATGCATTCAATCGCATCTTGCACTTTGTAGTTTGTCAGATTGTGGTTCCCAGAAGTGCTACTTTTTCCACTTGCAATAGGGCTGATTCAGATTTAATGTTCTGGGCCATCAAGAACCAAGAAATCAACACGGCAGAGCTCATGATTGAAAGGATGAAGTTTGCAAGCGCTCAGGTATGGGACACAAAGAGCAAGCTGAATGTTTCTCTACCTTATGCCCATCTCCTGACGAAGATTTTTCAGCACTATGGCATAAGTGTAGTAGGAGATGTGTCTGAGAAGATGGGCCAAGTAATCCGGTCCAGAAATTTAAGGAAAATCGGTTTTTCAGTTGTTAATGGGGTTTGGACGAAGACTTCTGTAACTGAGGGTGAAGCCAACATTGGCGAAGCCCAAGAGGTCCAAGAAGCAGAACCAGCAGCAGCATCAGTCGTAGTTCAAGAAGAGCTAGCAGTAGCACCATCAGCAGCAGTAGCAGTATCAAGTAGTAGGATTGAGGATATCCCTCCTGAGAACATTGAGCCTGTTGGGCGTAGTTCAGAGGATCCTCTTCCCTCTTCTCGAGTAGGCTAAGTACTCAGAAATGTACTGGAATCCATCCATAGCTCCTTGATGGATCCAGTAGCTAGTGAAGTTCACATTGCAGAAGCTGTGGCATCAGGCCACACTGAAGATGTTGTTTTGGATGAAGCTCCCATTTAGGGGGAGCAAGAAATTAATGTTGAAATTGATCAAGTGGAAGATGCTCCTACTCAGGGGGAGCAAGATCAAGCAAATACGGATGTGGCATCCGGCCACAATGATGTTCAGATGGAAGATCCTCCTATCCAGGAGGAACAAACAGCAGCTGTGCATATGGATGCACCCTTGGAAGATGCCCTGCTGATGGGGAGATTTTGGGTGATCCCCCAGCTCATTCACCTATTCCGACACCAGACCCTCCTTCTCCACCCTCGTCCTCCACAGCACCTCCAGCTCCTCAACCTTTCAAACACCCTCTACCCAGAGTCATCTCCTCTCCAGCCCCATTTCCTTCACCATCTACTACATCTTCTGTCTCTTCCACACACATTCCTTCACCTCCTCCTCTTTTTGAGGACCCTCCAGCCTCCTCATCAGCTGGAGCCTCCTCCTCCTCTGGTCTTTCCTCTTCTGAACCAACTGTCATACCTTCTTCCACCTCTCATTCCCTTCTTCATCCTTCTGCTCCTCCCTCTTTCATTACTATCATTCCGGAGGGTGCTCAGATTAATGGTCCCTATCTTAGGGCCATCAAAGATGAGTTTGAGGAAGCCATTCTCCGATCTGTTCTGAAGGTTGGAGAACATATTCATAGGACAGACTCCTCTAGTCCTATTCCTAAGAAACGCAAAATAACCTCCACTTTCTCTAAATCCTCAGATCCCTATTTTCCTCCTTTATGGTTTTCTCTAACAGAGGTCACCAAAAATAAACCTCTCTACAGGGAATTCATGCAGAAAGTTGTATTTGCCTCTATTTTTAATCTTCCTCATCTACATCTCACCGACCATCTAAACACTATTTTGCCTTACACCTTTCTTTCCAAATCCCTCAAATCAAAGATCTTCTCTGCAGTTGAATCCCATACTGAAGAGCAGTGGGTTCGGACTAATAAAGCTCTCTACAATAAATTTCTTCTTGCCAGATCTGCTAGGTTCCCTCCAAGGGACCATTCCCTGACTTTATCCGAATGGTTCCTGATCCACCATAAGGACATCTAGGCCCCTTTCATTCAAAAGGAAATCAAGATGATCAGGCACTTCAAAATGTTCAATGATTACCGATATCTTCATCGTTTGCCTGAGATTCAGTTGGGTCAGTTCATGCAGGCCATTAGAGCCCTTTGACCAGGTGGAGCTCACACTGAAGCCGTCCAAGTAGATTTTGCAACCCTCCAGCTACCTGACTCTACCTTTCTTCCCCCTCTTCACTCTCTGATTATGGATTCCTCTGTAGGCTCAATTATTTTTGAGCGTTTTGCCAGAGTCATGGGCAGAATCAAAGTGCAGAAAGGCTATCTGGTTGCTTTCCACAGGTTTCTGTTTAGAGAGTATCACCAGGGCCATGTCACTGTTGATGTTCTTGCTTCTGCTCTGTCAGAATGTGAACGATTATCTCTTGCAGATTGGACCAGGCTCTATCCTCTTTCAGCACAGCAATTCTCTGATGTAAATGAATCTCTAGCCAAGGAAGGTCAACCTCAAATTTCAGCTGCTACATTTCTGGACATGAACTCCATTCACCTTGTTCATGATCCCTATCAAACCTGGGTTGAAAGGTACAAGGTATATGTAGCTATGCAGATAGAATTGAAGCACAAGCAGAATTTCTATCCAGTCTCTATGGATCAGTTTCTTGCCTGTGCCAGCTTTGGGAAAGTCTCCTTCCTTAAGGTCTCTCTTAAACCAGATCAGTATGCTCGGCTTCTTGATGAGCAGCTAGTTCATCATCTTCGAAGGATGGCTCCCATCATGGGACCTTCCTACTCTATTGAACATGGGGTTTTTAGACAGTTTTTTGAAAATCAGGAAGAACAGGCCTGGGAAACTATTTCCCATTATGCCTCTCTTTTGTCTCCTGCTTTCTATCTTTCTGTACCCCCTCGAGAATAATTCAATCATTTCGTGCTCTCTCATTCATCTTTTCTCTTCTTCTTTGTCGAAAGCGTTGATCTTTTTGCTTACATGACAAAAAGGGGGAGAAAATATAGGCAATTCTGAAATACATCTCTTATGATTTCGAAATATCACTAAAGTTTTATTTCAGAATATCTTGGTTCAATGCTATGTTTTGTCATCACCAATAAGGTGGAGATTGATGATCAGTTTATCTCCATGTAATTTAAATAAATTACATATCTATTTTGGTGATTAACAAAACTATATAAAGTTTAATCTAACATATTTTCTACAAGAAATGAATCAAGAAAATGAATCAAGAAAAGTCAAGCAAATTCTGTAAGTATCTCACCCTGAAGTATTTAGAGTTCAGTACACATAAAAATTTTCTAAGTACACATCGATTTCCATTATAGGTCTTAATGATTTCTATAGAGCTATAATGATTTCATATTCATAAGGATTTGCTATGTGCTATTATCGATTTGGGCAGTATAACGATTTCTTCGATTTGCCCTCACAACGATTCGTTAAGTGATCGCAACGATTTGCCCTCATAACGATTTGTTAAGTGATCGCAACGATTTGCCCTCACAACGATTCGTTAAGTAATCGCAACAATTTTCCCTCACAACGATTCATTAAGTGATCGCAACGATTTGCCCTCACAACGATTCGTTAAGTGATCGCAACGATTTGCTCTCACAACGATTCGTTAAGTGATCGCAACGATTCGTTAAGTAATCATAACGACTTTCTTTCTGCAACGATTCCTTAAGTAAGAACAACGATTTGCTCTCACATAGTTTTCTTAAAGAAGCACAACGATTTGTACATGGATTTGTTTATAACATCATAACGACTTGTACATCGATTTGTTCATAACATCACAACGATATGTACATCGATTTGTTTATAACATCATAACGACTTGTACATCGATTTGTTCATAACATCACAACGATTTGTACATGAATTTGTTCATAACGTCATAACTATTTGTTTATAACTTCATAACGATTTGATTGTTGATACATATAACGATTTGTGTATGCATCTCTTCACTTATGAATACACAACGATTCACTCATTTGCACAACGATTTCATAAGTCATGTATACAACGATTTCATGGAAGACAACAATTCGATTTTCGAGCTAATTTTTAATACGTTGAAAAGTCAAAGTCTTCACGCATATTTATGTTAGCTGTGCATTTATGAAGACTGAACGTATCACTACATGAATGCAGACGATATCTTCCATTATCGTATCTTCTCTGCAAACATCTTTTAGAACAACATAAAAGACATTACTATTTTGATGAACATTCGTTCTAACGTTGACTGACAACTAGAAACAGCTTAGCTGCCTATTGTTCAAACTTTAAATATGTGTAGGTCTCTAACAGCATCCGAAATACAACGTTGGACAAAATGGAAGCCAAAGAAGATTACAGAAGATCCTCTCTCTCTTTGCGTGCATGAAAGGATAAAGGGTTGTTGACTGGAAGCTTCCAATGTGTCAAGCAGTCTAACGTACACTTATGCATAGAGACAATGGGCACTTCAATGTTTGAATTTAAAAAGATGATATATATATATTTAGAAGAATGAAGTTCCTGCAGGACTAACGAGGAAGAGCGATTAGAGAACAAGAAGTTACAACGCCTTCAATCTTCTGCAAGCCTTTCTTAGAGCAAAGCAAAAACTCCCATTTGTCTTAGCTCTTGCTCTTTGTGCTAAGTTCAGATCTGTGAGAGAGCCTTTTGTTCTGAGAAGAGTACTTGATTTTAGATCTTTTTCTTCTCAATCCTTGCTTCAGATCAAGCGGTTTTCTATAAGCTTGATCTAGGGGCATCATCTCTTTGAACACATTCTCTTGGTGTTGTTCCCTTCAGTTGTGAAGGAAGACCTGGTGTGGTATCCAGGGTGTTGTTCCCTTCGGTTGTGATGGAAGATCTGGTGGGGTATCCAGGGTGGTGTATTTCCCTTCAGATTGAAGGAAGCCAGCTGCGGTTGGGTGTGTAAGGGTCCATAAGGGGGACAGTACCCTTGGGTTAGTGAACTCCTGAGATATTGCTCAGGGACTGGACGTAGGACTCCTAAGGAGAGGAGATCCTAACCAGGATAATTTTCTGTGTTGTGCGATTGCTTTTGCATGTTTATCTTTGTCTTCACTAACACTAACATTCTGCGAAGTGTTGTTTTTGTGACTATTGTGTGAACAGGATTTGAGTATCAAATATTTTTAATATCCCATTGACCCCCCCTCTTGCCTTGCTAGCTGGGCAACACGCTCATCTATTCACGTTCTCTCTACTATCCCGTCTATTCATCTAGTGCTCTCATCTATTCCTTGGTACTCTATATTGGCCATTGACTGATTGTCTAAATATAAACAATATAACCAATGCCTCACAAAAATATAAAGGGCCCGATCTGGTCCTGGGATGTGCACCCGAAAGTGCTAGCGCCCATGGGAGATAAATAATCAGAGTGTTTGGCATTACACTTGAGTGCTATCTATCTCAACTATCTAAACGACAATAAAAAAGTTCTATATTCTCTCGTGTCTATTGACAAAAGTGATATGCTATACTCGTTGTGCTATTGTTATACTTTGTGCTAGTGTGCTATGGCCATCCTGCTATTTTTGTGCTATTCCCGACACTTGTGCTATTTTTGGGAAGTCTATATTGGGAAAGTCTTGCTATTTCGATCATGAGCTATCCTGGTATCTTTTACTATACTTGACTTTCTCGTTCTATCATTGGTTACTCTGCCTTTAATGCATTAATTATTTAAAGCCTGCTTGAGCCTGAGATTTAAGTCCTACTGAGCGTTATCGCTCACCCTGCGTTATTTGTCGTTGTGTTCTCAGGTGAGACCGAGGATGAACTATACACTCAAGAGGACGGGAATGACCAGGAGTGACGTCACGAGTACCCTAGCGTCCTAGAAATATGATAGAGTCTTAGTTTAGTCTTTTGCTTTTATTTCAATGTAATTGGGCCCTATAGATTGGCTCTGATATTAGTGGTTGTAACTAGACATTGGAAAGTTAATAATGAAATAAATTTGCTTTAGTATTATTCATTGTGCAATGGTTTGATGTCTAGTACATGCTCTATACCTTTTCTTGCAACTGCCTCACGTTCCGATATTCCGCGTCGGGGCGTGACATGTCAACTTCAGAACTTTGAAATTCAAGAACAAGAGATTGTATTGATGGAAAAATACGAAATCAGAAGGCATAGTTCCATATGATTGGGACAACCTACAGACAAAATTTTAGGATTTTTTCTCGTGAGAATGCCTACCTTTCACGTTTTTCCTCTTCTAGGGTTTGAAGATGAAGAACTCGGGAAGAAGCTTTGATAGATCTTCCTCTCCACGAATTCTCCTCCTCTTGGCTTCACCTTCTGGTCCAACAACCTCTTGGCACGAGCTAGGGCCGGCCATGAGGGTTTTAGAGAAGTATTTAAGCTCCCCCTAATTCCATTTCCTAGTTTAAGTCTAATCCCATTTAATTCTGAGTTTCCTATTTTCCTCTCCCCTTTTTAAGCAAGAGATCTCCTAATTGGGTTGAGAGAGAGGGGATTTCGTGGCCAAGCAATTGGGGTAGGTTTAGGATTCCAAATCCAACTCAAACCACTTATTTGAATGCATTAAATATCCTCTTTTTATTTATGTAATATTTTAGTTACGAATTTAGGGTAATTTCCCCATTATTCCCCTTTTTAGATTCTCTATTTTAGCCACTAATTTCTAATGGGTCCATTTAACAAAGCTCATTACTTCTTTTCTTTTAATGGGTTTTATTTAATTTTCTTTTATTTGATTTTCTAATTGCTTTTATTTTTATAAATTTTTATTTTCCAAAAATCCAGGTTGCTACATCCTCCCCCTCTTAAAAGAATTTTGTCCTCAAATTCATATGATCATTTAGGAGGGAATGACTTAACGAAAAGATCAGGGTAGTTCCATCTGATGACTCCTTCCGGTTCCCATGTGGCTTCTTCCACTCCGCAGTTATTCCATAAGACCTTAACCACGTGGATGGGATGGTTCCTGAGCTGTTGAACCTTCCATTCCAGTATCTTGACTGGCTTCTCTTCGTATGTCACATCCTTGTTCAGTACCAACTTCTCGTGGCGAATAATGTGGGTAGGGTCATAGACATACTTCCTGAGCATGGAGACATGGAACGCATTGTGTACACATGCCACATCCAGTGGCAATGCCAGTCGTTATGCAACCTCACCAATCCTTTCGAGTACTTCAAAAGGACCAATGAATCTAGGACTGAGCCTTCCTTTCACTCCAAATCTTTGGATGCCACGTGTAGGTGACACCTTTAAGAACTCATGATCACCGACTTGGAATTCTAAGTCCTGCCTTCTTTTGTCGGCATAGCTCTTTTGTCTGGACTGAGCAGTCTTAAGCCGGTCTCTAATCACTTGTATGTCCTTTGTGGTATGTTGTACCATGTCTGGGCCTAGCCATTGCTATTCTCCAACCTCATTCCAGCATGCAAGAGATCTACAATTCCTTCCGTAGAGTGCTTCAAACGGTGCCATCTTGATGCTCGCCTGGTAACTGTTGTTATAGGCGAACTCAATAAGGGATAGATGCTCGTTCCAATATCCTTGGAAGTCTATGGTGCAAGCTCTCAACATGTCTTCCACTATTTGGTTGGTTCTTTCAGTTTGCCCATCAGTTTGTGGATGGAATGGGGTACTAAAGTTGAGTTTAGTACCCAGTGCAGCTTGCAGTCCTTTCCAAAAATGAGATGTAAATCTCGGATCTCGATCCGAGATAATAGATGATAGAACTCCGTGCAGTCTTACTATATCCTTGACATATAGGGCAGCTAGTACCTCCACTGACCACTTACTCTTTATAGGCAGAAAATGGGCGGATTTGGTTAGTCGGTCCACAATGACCCATGTGGCGTCGAGTCCACCACGAGTCTTAGGTAAACCCATGATGAAGTCCATGCCAATGATTTCCCATTTCCATTCCGGAATGTCAAGTGATCTGAGTACACCAGCAGGGCACAGGTGTTCTACCTTTACTTGTTGGCAAGTAAGGCAGTGAGCAGCCTGCTCGGCTACCTCTCTCTTCATGTTCGGCCACCAAAATGTTCTTTTCATGTCTTGATACATTTTGGTACCTCCTGGATGAATAGTGTACTTTGTCTTGTGAGCTTCATCCATTAGCTTCCTCTTCAGTTCTTCATTATCGGGGATGCATGTCCTCCCTTGAAAGACAAGCCTTCCATCTTCGGTCATAGCAAAGTCCGGTCTTTCGGCTAGAGGTTCCTTGACGCGAACTAAGAATGGATCATCATCTTGTTGAGCTTTGATCTCCACTAGCAGATCAGATTGAATCTTGATATTGGCAACTAAGACTCGATCATCCCTATGTTCAATATTTAAGTCTAACCTTGCGAATTGTTCCAGTAGTTGCATCTCGCCAAGGACTAGACTTGAAACAGAAGCCATCGGCTTTCTACTAAGAGCATCAGCCACGACGTTACCCTTGCCTGGATGGTATTGGATGTTGAAGTCAAAATCCTTCAGATATTCTAGCCACCTTCTCTATCTCATGTTGAGTTCTTTCTGGGAGAATAAATACTTCAGACTTTTATGATCTGAGTAGACAGTGAACTTTTCTCCGTAGAGGTAATGTCTCCAGATTTTCAAGGTGAAGACCATGGCAGCCAACTCAAGATCGTGCACGGGGTAGTTGACTTCATGAGTCTTCAGTTGTCGAGAAGAGTAGGCGATGACTTTTTCCTTTTGCATCAGTACACACCCTAGCCCAATCCCTGAGGCATCGGTGTAGATAGAGAAACCTTCTCCCTCTATTGGCAGAGCGAGAACAGGTGCGAAGGTCAGGCAATCTTTAAGAGTTTGAAAACCTTTCTCACATTCTTTACTCCAGGAGTATGGATTCTCCTTTCGTGTCAGTCGTGTGAGAGGAACGGCGATCTTGGAGAAGTCCTTGATGAACCGCCTGTAGTAGCCAGCCAGCCCCAAGAAACTTCTGATTTCTATGACATTAGTTGGTCTCTCCCAATTGAGTACAGCTTCAACTTTGGAGGGTTCAACGGAGATGCCGTCCTTTGAGATGACATGGCCCAAGAAGGACACTTCTTCGAGCCAGAATTCACACTTGCTAAGCTTTGTGTATAGTTTGTTGTCTCGTAGGACTTGTAGTGCAATCTTCAGTTGTTCTTCATGCTCTTCCTTGGTCTTTGAATATATGAGGATATCGTCGATGAAGACGACCACGAACTTGTCAAGGTATGGCCGATATATGTTGTTCATGAGTTGCATAAAGGCTGCAGGAGCATTGGTTAGACCAAAAGGCATAACGACGAATTCATAATGTCCATACCTGCTCCTGAAAGCCGTTTTGAAGATATTGTCATCCTTGATCCTCATTTGGTGATAGCCAGATCGAAGATCGATCTTGGAGAAATATTGAGCTCCAGATATTTGGTCGAACAGTTCATCGACCCTGGGCAATGGGTATTTGTTCTTGATGGTGAGCTGATTGAGTTGACGATAGTCGATGCATAGCCTCATCGATCCATCTTTCTTCTTGACAAATAGTACAGGTGCTCCCCATGGGGAAGTACTCGGTCTAATGCACCCCTTCTCTAATAGCTCCATCAGCTACGTCTGAGCTCGGCAGGTGACATTCGGTACAATTGACGTGATACCAGGGCAGCTCCAGGGATCAACTCTATGGCGAAGTTGACATCTCGTTCTGGGGGAATCCCTGGCAATTCTTCAGGAAACACATTAGGGAAATCCTGGACTATGTGGATGTCTTCTATCTTAGAACCCTTCTTTTCCACAACTACGGCTGCAAGGAAAGCAATACAACCTTTCCTTATCATGTTATGGGCTTTTATGGCGGAGATTAGAGACATCCGTCTCTTATGTCTAATCCCAGAGAACGTCAATTTAGGAAAGTCACTAAAGGTAACCCTTCATTTCTTACAATCGACACTTGCTCCATAAGTGGACAACCAGTCGGCTCCCAAAATTACATCGTAGCCTTCTATGGGCATACACACCAGGTCGGCTTTTAAGTTATGGTCTCCGATCATTACATCGGCAGAGGGAAAGTATTTGTTCAATTTCTCCTTTTCTCCTAGTGGCGTTGTGACAGAGAACTCAGAACCCATGGATACAGGTTTTTGCAATCAGGGTATCAACAAAGTTTTGAGATATAAAGGAATGAGCTGCTCCAGTATCGAATAAGACAAATGCTAATAAGGAGAAAACTTGTAGAGTACCTTCTACCACGCCACCGTCTGTAGCGGGGTTCCTCATCATGCAGGGCTTGCAGTCTTCCCTGTTTCTTAGGCACATTAGGGCGCTTCTCAGGTTCTTTCAGCAGCGGGCACTCGGGGATGCGGTGCTCGCGACTTCCGCAGTGCAGACATGCGCCGACATTCCTCCAGCATTCGTCAGCAGTGTGACCTGGCTTGTCACAATGCTTACATTTGCTCTTGGCTGGAGTGTTGGGTACGAAGACCTTTGGTTTCCTTTCTTGGCTGGATCCCTCCGTGATGTTGAAGGGACGCTTCTTGCCGTTGTTCGGCTTAGCAGATGACTGAGCGAGGTCATTTCCTTTTTCACGAACTTCCCTTTTATACGGTCGGTGAAGTCTGTAGCATCTTCCAGCAGCTTTGCTTTCTTCACCATCTCGGCGTAGGTCTGGATGTCGAGAGGTGCGAGTTGAGTAATGTATTGAGGTTTGAGGCCGTTGAGAAAGCGCTTAGCCTTCATCCTCTCAGTGTTCACCAGGTGTTCAGCATATCATGCCAGTCTTGAAAACTGGGCTTCATACTCGGCCATAGTCGAGCTTCGCTGTTTAAGAGCAGCGAATTTCACAGCCTTCCTTTATTGGACACGCTCCAAGAAGTATTTGGAATTGAAGGCTTCTTTGAACTCGGTCCAAGTGAACTGACCATTAGCTCTGGTCGCTTCAACCGACTCCCACCAAGCGCGGGCGTCCTTTTCCAGTTGGAATGTGGCTAGCAACAGCTTATCCCCCGCTGCACATTGCATGACGCGGAAAATTCTTTCCGTTTCTTTCAGCCAGTGCTCCGCTTCATCCGGATCCGTGCATCCACTGAACCTAGGTGGGTCAGACTCCTGAAGTTACGATGCAGATCACCTGCACCACGATTGCCACCCCCTTGGCTAGCCTGCACAATAGCGCCTGTTTCTTGGATGGTTTGTTGCATGCCCCTCATTTGAGCACATTCAGCAGTCATCTTGATTGCTTACTTCCTACAAAAGAATATTTATTGTCATGATATCGATGTGAGATTTAATTTCGTGCGTGTGTGAGTTCATTTTAGCTTTTTACCCTTGGCTCTAACCACATCTCACATAGGTAGGATAATTGACTCTAATCGAGGTAGGTCAACCTAGATCATCCTATACTTAGAACAACCTAGGATCTAATACCACAAAACTGTCACACCCTGATGCGGAATATCAGAATGCGAGACAGTTGCAAGTAAACGGGTATAGAGCGAGTACTAGACATCAAACCATTGCACAATGAATAATACTAAACAAATTCAATGCATTAATAACTTTCCAAATGTCTAGTTACAACCACTAACATCAGAGACGTTCTATAGGGCCCAATTACATTGAATAAAAGCAAAAGACTAACTATGACTCTAACATATTGCTAGGACGCTAGGGTACTCGTGACATCACTCCTGGTAGTTCCCTTCCTCTTGAGTGTATAGTTCATCCTCGGTCTCACCTGAGAACACAACGACAAATAACGCAGGGTGAGCGATAACGTCTAGTAGGACTTAAATCTCAATAGTCAAGCAGGCTTTAAATGATTAATGTCTTAAAAGGCAGACTAACTAATGATAGAGCGAGAGAGTCAAGTAAAGTGAGAGATAGCATGATAGCATGTGAACGAAATAGTACAACTTTCCAAATATAGCACAAGTGTCGAGTATAGCACAAAATAGCAGGATGGCCATAGCATAAATAGCACAAGTATGGCAATAGTACAACGAGTATAGCACTTTGTTTGTCTTGTAGACAACGAGAGAATATAGCACTTTTTTATTGTCATTTAGATACTCGAGATAGATAGCACTCGAGTGTAATGCCAAACACTCTAATCATTTAACTCCCATGGGCACTAGCACTTTCGGGCGAACATCCCAGTACCAGATCGGGCCCTTTATATATTTCCAGGCATTGGTTATATTGTTTATCTTTAGACAATCAGTCAATGGCCAATATAGAGTACCAAGAAATAGATGAGAACACTAGATGAATAGATGAGATAGTAGAGAGAACGTGAATAGATGAGCGAGTAAAGTAGAGATGAGAGCGAGGGGACATTGCACTCAACACGTCGAGTAAACATGCGATAGTAACAGTTGCACAACACGCGCACTCGGTGTTGGCAGTCAGGTGGAACTCACTACCTTTCCGCTGGCCATGTTAAGCACAAGTCCAGAGGTCCGGGTTGATTCAAGATGAGAGTGAACATCTAATGGCCGTTTGGATCGTATTGATCCCTAAAGGGTTTCATAGGTGTTAGGGTACAACCCGCTCGTCGACCATGTGGGAATCCATGGACAGAGGAGACTAACGGAGGCCTTGAACAAAGACTCACTAGTCCGGTAGAAGGAATATCCGATGGAGAGTTCGTCCAAGTCAAGAGAGTGTGTATTGAAACAAGTGCTCGACGCTCTAGAGAAATTCTAGGACAGTGGATCTTCGGTATCGGTGTTCCAAAACATCGCAAGAAACGAAGACAGATCTTATTGATAATGGCAATTTAGTTACATAAATTACGAGCCATATTAAATAATTTCATGCCAAATTAAGCCATAATTGGATGATTCAGAGTGTGTGTAAGTGTCATGAAATCATAGATATGATAGGTCAAGTGATTGACTTTTATTAGTTAAAATATAACCAATACTTACAACTTCGTTTTTTCAGTATCTAAAGCAGTTAACAAGATATGGGAATATCTAAAGAACAACAAGACTTGCAGAAGGATGGGTTTTCCTGCAAAAAGTCAGATCGCGACGCACCCTAATGAGGGTCGCGACAGGGTCAACTGAGATCGCGACGAGGTCTTGTACAGGTCGCGTCAGGACAGGCGCACGGATTGTGACGGTAGTGTTCGTCGCGTTCAGAACGTGACATTTAATACTGTCGTGACAAGACCTCGGAATGCGGCCTATCGGGCCGTCGCATTCACAGGGCCTGCACCTGAGTCCGACGGGGGGTCAGACATGTCTTGGATTGCGGTCTAAGAGTTGCCCTTCTTGACACAGAGGGATTCAAAAATATATAACTAATTGTACAAGCAACAAAAATTCATGAACCAAGTTGCAGGTTGATCTAAACATGCGTGAGAACTTACAATAAATAGGAATTCAAAAACAGATATGTTTTTGACAGGTCTCAATCAAGTCAAACATGAAAGATAATAAACTGTGAACAGTGGGGATGCAAGAATTTATTCGCAAGATAGAGTTGATGTAAATTAGGGCTTTTAGGGGCAAAAGATCCCTAACAGCCGTCAGTATCTCCAGTAAAATTGTTGTGGCAAGATATCAAGTGTACATGGAGAATAAGAATTATGAAGAGAGCTCGGGGTAATGTAAACTGTAGAGCTTCGAAATTCAAGAACAAGATATTGTATTGATGGAAAAATACGAAATCAGAAGGCGTAGTTCCATATGATTGGGACAACCTACAGACAAAATTTTAGGATTTTTGCTCGTGAGAATGCCTACCTTTCACATTTTTCCTCTTCTAGGGTTTGAAGATGAAAAACTCGAGAAGATGCTTTGATAGATCTTCCTCTCCACGATTTCTCCTCCTCTTGGCTTCTCCTTCTGGTCCAACAACCTCTTGGCACGAGCTAGGGCTGGCCATGAGGGTTTTAGAGAAGTATTTAAGCTCCCCCTAATTCCATTTCCTAGTTTAAGTCTAATTCCCATTTAATTCCGAGTTTCCTATTTTCCTCTGCCCTTTTTAAGCAAGAGATCTCCTAATTGGGTTGAGAAAGAGGGCATTTCGTGGCCAAGCAATTGGGGTAGGTTTAGGATTCCAAATCCAACTCAAACCACTTATTTTAATGCATTAAATACCCTCTTTTTATTTAAGTAATATTTTAGTTACGAATTTAGGGTAATTTCACAATTATTCCTCTTTTTAGATTCTCTATTTTAGCCACTAATTTCTAATGGGTCCATTTAACAGAGCCCATTACTTCTTTTCTTTTAATGAGTTTTATTTAATTTTCTTTTATTTGATTTTCTAATTGCTTTTATTTTTATAAATTATTAAATTTTTATTTTTCAAAAATCCAGGTTGCTACATCCATCTTCATAATTGGTCTGATCATGACTCTATTAATTATGTAGCAAGCTGTATTTATAGCTTCTGCCCAGAAATATCTTGGAAGATTATACTCAGATAACATTGTTCTAGCCATATCCAAAAGTGTTCTATTCTTCCTCTCAGCTACTCCATTTTGCTGTGGTGTTCTTCGTGCTGAGAAATTGTGTTCAATCCGCAGATCATCACAAAATTTTGCAAACCTGACGTTTTGAAATTCTCCTCCATGATCTGATCAGATACTTATGATATTGAACTTCTTATGTTTCTGGACTAACTTGCTGAACTTTACAAAGCTATCAAATATGTCATCTTTGTGCTCAAGAATTGATACCCATGTATATCTGGAACTAGTTCTTTACCCGTGCGATGCACGGAAGGTTTTCAAAATTTCAAGTTTTAATAAAAATAATATCTAAAAAAATTAACATAGTTAGTTGTTTCTCTATATAGATATCTTTTATCTTGATTTTGGATTGAAATACATGTCTAGTATGAATAATATTTTTACGATGGCTGCAAAAAAATTTGTCCAACATTCTATATGAATATAAATTTGCTGAGAGAGCTATAGGCAGACACATAGATAGGGCTTGCTGAGAGAGTATTCTTCAACTTGCTCCGGAGAAATTATGTATCTTCCAATGCACTGCTTGGTGGTTATGTTGTCTGCCGTTCTTAAAATTAAAAATTTTCTCAAAAGCCCGCAGAATACTCAAATCTCCATCCTAATTTCTTCCTCAACATCCTCCTCCTACTAAACCCTCCTCTCCATAGATCACAACCCCTATGAGGAAAAAGATTCAATACATAACACCAAATCAGCAAGCCTACTCTCACGGTGGAAATGTAGCAACTCTTCCCATTCATATTCTTCAATATTACCCCATTGTGGGTATGTATGCATGTGCATGAATACACAAAAAAAAGAGCAGAAATAGATGAATTTACATTGGAAAGAGTGGCCGCCCACTCCTTCACCTTAACCCAAATAAAATGCAAAATGGCTTCCTCCGCGTGAGACTCCCTCCTGAAGATCCATTGGTTAACATCTGATGAAAGAACTGTCAAGTAAAAGTTTAACATACCAGGCTTATTCCATCATGCCCCATAGCCTGCATGGCACCCAATAACATTATCTTTTCACCGCCTGAATTTGAGCCAGTCCAGGATTAAGCCCAATTAACCCACAACATAATTTGGCATGCCACAACTCAAATATGCTAGTTGGCCAGCTCCTGCTAGTTGCATCAACTTGCATGAGCTGGATTGGGATGGCCTAGCTTGCACAGGTTGCAATTACATGAGCTTGTCTCATCTCCCAATTTTGTCATCTAACATAAATAATCCTCCATGCAATAGTATTGTCAATCGCCCAAGATATATGTTTTCAGGCTTGCACAAGATAGATTATTTGTTCTATCTTGACTCACAGTGATGAATTCTACTAAATGAGAAAGAGAGAGATATATTTTCCTCATTGAGAGGCTGAGAAAGAGATATATATTTTCCTCCAGTTCTAATGTGTTAATGTACTGAAATCCGGGTCAGTGCACAGAAACATATTCTGAAATCTTCTAATGTCACTACCAGTAGCTCAGAAATCCTTTTTGCCATGATGTGCAATGTGAGCAATTTTTGTCAAAGACTGTTATTATTGTATTTAACAACTTGGAACATGAATAATTCATGAAAACATGGGCTCATTAATCTCATCAAATGGAAATTGGTAGGTACATTACTCAACAAAAAAATCCAAAAGATCTGAACAGAGTTCTTTGGCTGTCACTACCCACAAAAAAATGTAAATAACCTGAAATCTTCCACTATAACTACCCACATCAAACATATATTACAAACTTCTAATTCCATTACAATGAAGTTGGTATGAAAAAAAATAAAAACCAATCAACATACTAAATCCGGGTCAGTGCACAGAGAGTGTGTTGGAAAGTGAAGAGACAGAGAATGAATGAACAAAATAAAATCAGTGATGTAGACTATAAAAGATGTCAGAAGGTGACATTTTGAATTTAATCAGAAACTGACATTTTGGATGTTCAATGAGAAACTGAATTTAAATAACCAATTAACCAAAAGTCCATATTACAAAATTTGATTACCATCCAGTTTTGAAGAGAAGAACTTGTCATTATAATTGACATGCTTACTGGCCGTTATAAAGTGAAATGAAAGGAATATTCTATGACACATTAAATTTAAAACTTTAATTTTTGAACATATTGATCATTTATTTGTAAACATATCCAAGACAATTGAAAATCCTCAAAAAAAAAACATAAGCCTAATTAATCAAAAAAGAATATAAGATATGAAGGACGAAAGGCCAACCATCAAATTAAATTATTAGAAAAATCATAACAAAAGTGAATAACCATGCATCAGGTGAAAAATAGTCAGGCGCTTGAACCATTCAAGTTGCCAGGCAAGTGCTTTTACAAACATTACTGATCTCTAGCAGCTGATACTTGAAAAAGAAAAAAAATAGACAAAAGGAGGAATCACATGAAACTAAAAACCCTTTGCCATTTATCTAACATATCTCATATAATCTTCATTAGGATTCTATTGTTTTAACTGTGGTCTTGGGTTTGCCTATGTACTTATATCTTGCAGCATGACACATATTCCTCTCTCAGATCAGTGCTTTGTATAGTTTGATTAAGCATACCAAGCTAAAAAATATCAAATATATTGTATCATCCAGCATTTGCAACAAAAGGAAATGAATTGCTCTTAGAACTCTAAAGCATCCATAGTCGAACTCTTACACACCATGCTCTATCAGAAATTCAGAATTGCATCTAGTAGATTACCTTATATTGCATGGCATGGCATGAACCATATTGTTGTATTACTTTTGCATATATGCCACTCGTAAAAGAAATTTGAGCGAAAATTTATCTTAGACTCATACATACATGTATATCCTTCATGTGTGTATTAATTGTCACATATACCTCTTTGTTAATTTCCATTCATAGACTGTCAAAACCTCATGAGAAGCGATGTAGGAGAAGAAAGAAATTTCCATGGATATTTGCAAGGAAGTTTTCCAAAAGGGCATCTGCGAGACTGAGACAATTAATTTATGTACAAAGGGTATACCAACATGTACACAATGTCACAGTTCTGTGAAGCTTTGCACAGTTGAGCTACTGCTGAAAAGGGAGGATGATGCAACTTCAGTATGAAAATAGTATGGCACAGGACCAATGGAAAAGCAGCGTAGCAACCTTGCAGTGAAAATGATCTATTTTCATGATACATGGAATACACTACTTTGTGAAGTCTTGCATGTTCAAATCAATGTCCTCATAACAGAGCATATAAAACTATGACAAAGCACTAAAACTAATTACATAACAGAAATAGATTTTGAAGTGTACACAGCATAAGATTACTCAATTAAAAAAGAAAGATTTAAAAGGTGAACCTCCTTGCGAATGTTTTAGAAGCAATCCACCAAATTAAGCTCCTTGATCCTCCCCAGACGCCTAAAAAGGCAAAGGACTTTAGAAATTAACCTCTCAGTCATCGCCTAAATACAAAAATTCTAGAAACACTCAAATATAGAAATTCCAAAAATTTAAAACAAAAAATTTCAAATTTTACAAATCCTGGATAATCATTAAAAGTTGTATGTTAGAAAGCAACATAACAGAGCATATATATCTATGAAGAAGTACTAAAACTAATTACATAACAGAAAAAAAATATCATGCACACAGAGAGTGTGTGAGAAGATCTGTAAAAAATTAAATAATTCAAGCATATGTAATGAGAAGATGATCATTCTGGAGGTCACTGGAGGTACAATATATTCCTGTGTTTCTGCACATCTAGCTTTCTCATTTCAGCAATCACTTTTTTGTCAATGTACCTTCCCTTAGTAGCCTGTCAAGATAACTTTTCATAGTAGCCTAGCACTCTGCTCCATACAATGTGGTAAGTTTGGCTATCATGTTATATGATCAATTTTAATGTAATGAGACTACGACAATCACAAAGTGCTCCATCGATTTCTTTCCATTTTATTCTATTGGCTGTAATTGTATGGCAGCTTAGGATAGTCTAATTGAATAGGTTGGTTATTTATTTTTGTTCTACCAACGTGGCTTTTTGACACTTCTATACTTAGTATAGGTCCATGACTATGTTGGATCAGTATCTCAATTCAATTAAAAGGGAACCCCCATTGATCAAGTCATCCCCATTGAAGTTGGTATTGAAAAAAAAAAAAAACAATCAACATTCTAAATGTAAGGCAATGCCCTTAGAGTTATTGAGATCACATAATAGTAACAACAGTATGAAACCCCGAAACAATTTCAATTCCACACAATAGCAACACAATGTTGTCAGGAACATAAGCACATTAAAACATGTAGACATTAAACTGGTAGGAATTATCAATCATTTAAACACTGCTAAAATGAATATTCATAAAGCAAATAATTCTAGAAACTTTGAACTTTGCTTAAAGAAAAACTGGTAGGGTTTAGCAAATTTACCTTTCTCCACACACTGCCCAAGGCAAGATCCAGCAAGGATAACTCTTTGACTTTTAAAGCACACACACTTAACCTGTAAAAATATATGTTGAAAATTAAATGAGTAATATGAATTTGCCATGTATAAAATAATAAAAATACATTCCATGTATGAATTTGCCATGTTTCCATGTTTCCAATGCCTTCATCAGATACAGAAAAGCAATATGAATTTGCCATGTTTCCAATGCCTTCATCAGATACAGAAAAGCACCCCTAAATCCCATTATTTCACAAAGTTGCCCAAATCCTCTAACCTTTAATAAAAAATACTTGTTGTTTCATCCATTAGAAAAAGCATCCCTTTGCCTGAAATATTGCATCTGAAAGGTGAGTTAAGAACTATACTCCCAAAAATATCCTTGTTCCACCATGGCAAAGGCCTGGGCTTAGCTGGGCCCCGCTCTCGCATAGAGGGAAGGACTTCAAAAGATTCTGGTAAAGGACTTCAAAGTTTCTACCTTATTTACTGTCGTATATGCACCTCTAGCATCCATATCAACACTTGGCACCTGTATTTAGATTTTGTAATGTGTTACTTGACTGGTGTCTTTAATCATTCTTCTTTGTTGAAATATATTTCATCAGTGTTATAGTTCTCAATTTAGCATTCCCACACATACGTCATGCATAAATATCATGGAGGCTTGATAAAGATCCAGTTTTCCTAGAAAAGTAACTTATTATTGGTAACATGGGTTCAAGTTGGTGTTTTTGGAGGAGTTTCTACTGGATCTTGTTTTGGAAGATTATTCTTATGCTGATATTGAATGACAATGAGAAACAATGAATAAGGAAATTGTGAGATATGACATCAAAGAATTCGACTTAGAGCGACTTAAAATTTTCCTCCTTCAGGGACTTTATGTTTTGCTGATGGCTGATCAAAAAGGGATGACACTGAAGATTTCCTTATCCGTATGTAGGGATCAAATGAGGAGACATCTTTTTATTTTTTTTATTTGGCAGCAATAGATACTTGCTATCTTAAAAGACAGATGCAAGGAGATTTTGGAATTTGGCATGGCTGCGAGTTGTTGGTTTAGCAGAGTTCAAGATTCACTGTTTCTTTTTCTTTAAATTGCTGTGCATATATTATCTCCTGGAGATATGGCACATTGTTCCATGTCTTCAGCTCCTGATGTCAGACATCTGGTCTATTAAAGGGATTTTCTCTTGGGAGGAATTATGTTCAGCTGGCACATTTACCATTTGCAGATGATGATACCCTTCTGTTTTCATCTACGAACATGGCATTTGAATCAAAAATAAGAGGCATTTGAATCCCCCGGAAAAGGGTAGAATGGATGTATTACCACATTTGGACCTAGATGAAGGCATTGGAAGGATGGAAGGAGCTCATAGTTTTCAGACCTATGAAGGCCTTTCAGAAGCTATCTTCATTTTTTCTACCAATAGAAGGGAAGGAACTATGTATCACAGGGCACAGGATTAAGTGTACCATAACACATTCTACATTCTATTGGAACAATATAAACAAAGAGAACAGAAACAATATATGTTGAGGCAGTGAGTAAGTGGACAGGGAGAAGCCATCGCAGGGAGAGAAAAAAAAATGTTAGTACCTCTCTAAAATTAATGTAACTATCAAACTTGAAAGCTTCTAAAACTGAAGAGTGTGCGAGAGAGTTAAGACAATGTAACTATTTGATTAAAGCTTCTAAAAGTGAAGATCCAAAAGGCAAAGGCCACTATGTTCCCTCTTGATTGTACTGTGCCTTTTTTTTTTGATAGATTTCTACCCTTGGATGCAGAACTCTTCTTGGTCTAGTGGGATTTCCTTTTCTTGGTGTACTCATCCTAATGTTTGTAGTTGATTTCATTTTTTTTCCCCACTTTCTATATCCAGTAAGCATTAGCACCCAATGTTCTTCAGGGTAAGATTCATATAATTGTCACCAAAAGAAGACAACTAAACTTTGTTCAACTCTCGGATTTTTTTATTGAATTGATGTTTAAATGTTAGCTATTTTTTCTCATATTCCCTCTACTTGGTTTTCAGATGTTTATTGATGTAAAATGTCAAAACATGAAATTAGAAGTGTGCATCCAGCGATTTTTGGTTTTCAGAAGCGTTAGCAAAAAGGAAAACCAAGATTCTGACCTCACTTAGTTTTAGACTAATGATTAGAAATAGAAAGACTCCATTGATAGGAATCAGAATTCAGAAGTAAATATAACTATAGACAAACTATAAAGGGCAAATTAATTTGATGATAATGACATTTCAACAATAATAAATAGTCAGAAAGTACATAATTTTGAAAACTTCAAACTTTGCTTAAGGAAAAAGAAAATGATCTTGTTGAAGCAAATATAAATACATGAAAAACAAAAGAATACCTGTTGAGGTAATGAGTAAGTGGACAGAAGCTGAGTGGTAGGCTACTTTCTCTGCACATAAAAAAAAAATTCATGGTTCTGTTCGGTTCTGTAGGTGTCTTTGAAATCTAAAGCATGCATATAAAATGCAAATGTTGGCATGCACATCAAAACTATATTTACCTATAGACAAACTATAAAGGGCAAAATAAGTTTATGATAATGACATTTCAACCATTGTAAATGTATAAAGGCCAAAATAAGGATGTCATATCAACGTTTCAAGAAATCATCAGAGATCAGATGATGAAGATGATGAGCTTAATTGGTTTACAGTGGAAGTAGGAAATCTTTCAGAAAAGGTACAACACAGGATCTTTTGGAAAACAAAATATATATATATAGCTCAATGTGCTTATTAAGAATTAATTATTCAAAGGTGAGCACATCTAGAACTCTTAATGACCCGTGGGAACATATCCACACACATATTTTTGAAGTTGAAGAAGGCTGACATGAGAGATATTCTTGGCTTCAAAGTTGGCTACATTGTTCTTGCTCATCAGAGCATACAGAAACATGGGCTTTCCTGGACACGATGCCCAAATACATCATCCATGTACTTGGCCAGCAAAACAAAGAAATGCAGGGTTTACCTAGCCTGACATGGGAGATATTCTTTAGATTGGAGGTAGTCCAATTGCCGGGCATTAAAATTTTTAGATATTCCTGTGTTCCTGCACATCTAGCTTTCTCATTTCAGTTGCTTCTTAGTAGCCTGTCAAGATGACTTCTCTTAGTAGCCCAGCAATTTTGTCAATGTTGTTTTGATTGAGAGATTGAGAAAAATTATAACCAATAATTTTTAGCAGAAAAATTATTCCCCTTCACAATTCCCATGGATGTGTAGGTGTTCTATACAAACTACACCAAAGGAAAGGAAACCATACAAACATTGGAAACCTAAATGAATAGACAGAAAACAAATCAAAACCTGAAACAAAGTACTTTACCTCCAATTTCATAAAATGTTAGCACACTAAAATGACTTCTATATATGCTCCAATAAAACAAATCAAAACCTGAAACAAAGTACTTTACCTCCAATTCTTAAGTAAAGGACCCCTTTTTTCTATTCAACTGCTTTGGTTCACCTGATCCACTTCAGACTAAGATCATATGTCTGTACTGGCAATGCAAACCAAATCTTGCACTTTTCTGCCATAACTGAACTTATCCAGGCACAATTGCCTTCACTTTATTAAAAACTAATAGAAGTCCTACTTAATACACAATATTCAGAAATGTTCCCCTAAGAAATGGGAAACACATTTTATTTAACAGAAAGTACAAAGAAGGGCCCCCAGGGAGAAAAGAGGGCAAAAGAAAACAAAGATGGAAGGAAAGCAAAGACACAAAGAAGGTTATAAAAAATTAATTGATGATCTAGAAAGGAGTTGTTGGAAAATAGTAGATGACAGAAATGTAAATCTAGAAATTCCAAAAATAGTGTAACACTCAAAATATATGATCTACTCTGGTCTATTGCATATTTCAAGGCTTTTAAGGGCCAATGGGTGCGGGGAAGACCACTTTTTTCTATTCAACTGCCAATGCAAAACAAATCTTGCACTTTTCTGCCATAACTGAACTTATCCAGGAACAATTGCCTGCTTTCAGACTTGAAACATAGTATTTTGGTTGCTCCAAACCTTCACTTTATTAAAAACTAATAGAAATCCTACTATAGGTCCCCCAAGAAATGGGAAACAGAAATTCCAACCGTGTCATTTCAGTGGAGTACTCATATTAGTCTTTTTATCTATATATTTTGAACTGCATCTAGGATATATATTTTGTGCGATTCTTTGTTTGATTAATGATCATGTTTAGGATCTGAAATGTTCAAATTTTCATAAGCTTTTTTGTTCGTTTGCATGGGCTCTGAAAGCAGCTGTTGATCAGGTCTGCGGATTTCTCGAATTTTGGCCTTTCTGCAGGAGTTCCAACAGCATGAACGGGGGAAATTTGGGGAAAAACCGTTGAGTACCTCTCTGAAAATGGCGACTATGAGGCTGCTACGGAAAGGCTGCAAGCTCGACGATGCAAGCGCGAGGCACTTTTAATTGAGACTTCAAATCTTCCAAACTGGAAGAAAATGGACAGAAAAAGATCAGGCACAGAGAAGAATATTGAAAAGGATACCACTGATAAATCTTAAACAGAACCAAAGATAAGCAGTAATGTAGAGTAATTTGTACCAGTTAATGAAATAGATACATAGCTAATTATCAGGCATATTAAATATATAATATATTGTTGATAAGGTGGCAATGTTTCAACTGCCACCCCATGCTGGTCATAAAACTGTAAAACATAAAATAGCAGGAACATAAGCATAAATCAAATTATGTGAAACGTGGAGCTGTGGCAACAACGTCTAATGTACAGACAACTCCAAGAGTATCAGAGGCAGCAACAACTTCAACAATTAGATCAGGAAGCAAGACAACAGAACTCCTCAAATGAGTTTTCTGGTATTGCAAAGCAGGTTGCCGCCGATCAGTTACCCTTGGTAGTAAATGGCATGCCCATTCATGATATCAAGCAAAATATGATCAGACAATGAATAAAACTGCCATGGCATGCTCAGAGTACATAGAAGTTTAAACACTCCCAATACACACTTGTATTGGGAGTTCTTTTGCAGGAAATGTTTATTGCTCATGGTGCATGTTAATCATATAAGAAAATTCATGGGCAATCTTTTAGATCAGGTCACCAGTTGGAAATATTAAAAGCCTGGACAAAAAATCTGAAAGTAGGAATGGCAGTTTCCCTAAGACATTGAGTTGGATTTGCACTGACCTGTTAATTAAGTTTAAAAGGTGTTGTATGCTCCTTGATCTGCTCCAGATGCCTGAAAAAGTAAAGCACTTAAAAAATTAACCTCCCAATCATCGATTAAATACAGAAAATCCATAAACACTTAAAACCTAAAAATTCAGGGAGGATCTGTGATGGGTGTTAAGGGAGAGAAGGTATAAAATAGACAGAAAATCTATATAATAGACAATTATAATATCAAGGGTAATCTTTTGAGTACACATAAAGTATGAGAATTCTTTTCCTGCATAAAATCTTATTTTTGAAATTTTGCAGGGTGTACCTTTTGACAGTGCTTATTATTATTATTCTTTGTCATAAAATAATTAATATCTTTTCTGATACTTTGGACTTATCATTCTTTTATGATCTTTGTTACTCATTCTTTTATTTTGGGAATGAGAAGTTCCCTACAACAGTGCTATGTTTCCCTCTTTTTATACCAACTAAAATGTAGAAACACTCAAAACATACATGAATGACCTGACAGTGCCATGGATGTTATCAAGCTACTGTCAGTACTATAGATATATAGAAGCTCAAACAGAATATAGTTGTATAATTCCACTTTACATTTATTATTAAATCTAGGTTACTGCTTTTATTATTTGCTCTTAGAAAAAAAGTTGTGACTGGCTAGTGGTCTGTCCTATAATTCTGTTTAAAGAAAAGGAACCATGATTATTAGACAATTATTTGACATTCCTGTCTGAGCATAAGCAAGATTGACCATTCCATAACACTCCACAGATGATGGGTTCTGGAAGTGGCATGCTCAGGCACTGGCCATGGCATGCTCAGACAGGAATGGCAGCAGCAGCAATGATGGCACCCAAATGTGGGGTGTGGGCTGGGAATTATATAATACATATACACACACAGGTGCTTCATATTTATGGCTTTAAGAAAATCTGTGGAATGTCTTCAGCTGGTTCTGGCAAATTCTTGGCGGGTATTTGTATGGCAGTGTTTTCTTTGAGAAAATCTACAGTGGTCTGTCTCATATCATGCTTGTGGTGAAAGGAAGTTTTGTTCTATGTTGGAGGCTTCCTTGTCTTCTTTCTTTAAGGACCTTGAGCTTGGATGATCTCTTATTGGTCGAATGGCTCTGTCTGGTTTTGAGAGTTTCGGTTGGATTTCTCTCATGTCTGAATCTTATACTGTTGAATGCTTATTCAAGTTTTGGCAGAAATATGGATGGAATTCATATAACAAATTCTCCTGTGGATCTTAGCTTTGCAGAAGGGAAGAGTTTTTCTCTTTTGAAGACTTGCAGGGCTGTTCCTATTCTGATTTCTCCAGTGGACTGGCCTTCTTCTTGATGTTGATCAGATGGGATTGCAGTATGATATCTTGTCTTTGGAATGGACAACTATTTCTGGCAGACATTAGGCTGGCATTTTTCCAATGGTCTACCTATCACCATTCTTATCTGTTTCAGCTGTTTCTGGCAGATAATTTTTTGGGGGCATAGAATGGAACCAGTTCTTGTCAGTGGAGCTACAATTTGCAGGGATCTGCAGTGCCTTCTCCTTGCTTCACTATTTCTGCTTGCTTGGTGAAGATCTCAGCATTTGCTCAGGGGCTTTCAATAGGAGCTGTTTGTGGCAGAATCATATGGGCAGATCTCTTCATATTACATTGAATGGAATAGAGACTGATCAGGTATTTTATTTGGAGTTGCAGTTGTCCTTGGCAGTTCCAAATGATGCCAACTCATATTTTCCTTCAGTGGAGAAGTGGATATTTTTCTGGGGAGGGTCCTTCTCAGCAATTGCCCAGGGAGTTTTCTATTCTCTAGATCTTTTTCCTTGGTTCTAAAGTCCATTTCATTTGATATTTCTATTCTTAGGGGTAAGGTTTATGTCCCCCCCTCTTTCATTAATATAATAAAATAGGGTCACCTGGGGGTCCCAGATAAATTCCGGGTTAAAAAAAAAAAACTGTTCAGAAATGTCAATCCTTTTAATAAGGCTGCAATAATGAAATTAGGTTGGAGGTTTCAGTCAAGGAAAAAAAACCCTGTCTCGGTGAGAAAATCTATAAAACATTAATAAACGTAATTAAGGGAGTTGCCTTTTAGAACATGAAAAAAATACTTGCACCAAAGATCTATATGAAGCAAAATTTAGGAAACAATAAGCTCAGTTGCTCATACACTATAAGACCACATTCCTGAAAGAAAAAAAAATGCTTAAACTGGGAAACGGGAACCTACTCACAGTAATGCGTTCCGCTTATAGAATGCTGTCTTGATAATGGAATAGAACTGTATAAGCTCCCGAGCAACTGCCTGGAAGAAAGATAATAGATCGATTTGAGAAAGACAGAAAAACATGAAGCAAATTTAGGAAAAAATAAGCTCAGTTGCTCATACACTATAAGACCACATTCCTGAAAGGAAAGAAATGCACACCCTCAAAAATAGAAAACGAAAGATACATTAAAACCATCAGGTGGATTTAGAATATTAATCTCCATCCTTTTAATAAGGATGCACTAATGAAATTTTTTTTTCAGAACTCATAAAATAGGAAAAGAAAGATACATAGATTGCCATTAAAAGCTTCCACTGTTTGAGAGAGACATATGATGTTGCCTTTTACAACATGAAAGAAGTAGTTGCATCAAAGATCTATATGTTGTAAAAGGTGATAAGTACAAAGTTACTCATACACCCTCAAAAACAGAAGAAGAAATTTCTGAACATATATTTGCATTTTACTAATTAATCAGTAATTTGCTAAGAATGCAGAGAGAATCATAGTGGGGCAAGTAATATGGGCTCCCCAAAGCCCCTCTAAGACAACATGCTCATACTCTTGTTTCAGGATCAGGAACGTTGAATAATGCCCTTGTAGTTTCTCTGTGAATCCATTATGTACAAAATGTCCTTAGAGCACAACATGAACAAAAAAACAACAGAAAGGAGTAAAAACACATTTACAGCAATAAGGAAGGTATGTCAAAGATAAATGGGAAAGAAAATCCAGATAAATGGTTGACTATACGTGAGTACACAATTTTCCATCTTTCGCAATTTTATTTTGGTAGGATATGTTTAGTTTCAGTGTCCCTCCTCTCTCCTAAGAAGTAAATTCTCTTGTCCTCATTCTTAAACTGTGAATAACAGTTGGCAACCGATGTTGTAAGGCCTTACGTAGGAAAGGCCTTGTGAATATGTGAATGAGATTTCAGGTTCATTCCCATTCTCCTTAGAATGACTCCCTTTGTTTATGAAGGTATTCTTTTGTAAGGATTACGAAAAAAGGTTTTTCTATGTTATGATATTAAAAAATACTTAAACAAAAAGTAAAGATGGAAGAAATGTAATAAGACATCTGAAAATCCTAAAAGAAAAAGAAAAACATAAGTATAATCACTTAAACATGCAATGAAAACCATGCCAGAACTCTGACTTTAAAAAATGAATAAATATTTACCTATCTTTTGATATCAGTGACTATAAATATATTAACATTGTCAGAACCTCTAATCACCTTATAAGTTTGTTATCGTATTCTGTGAACTATCTAATAAGGCTTAAAACACATTAAAAGATTAAGTACACTGGGTTTTCAGGAATAGTAATTAAGTACACCAGTTTACCTATTAAAAGATTACATAACAGAGCCAGTTCACTGGAAACTGAACTCTTTATCTTTTGATTAGATGTCACGTGAAGATTAATTATCTTCTTCACATAGTGATAGAGTATTTTTATATATATATGTGATGCAGATATGAAGTGGTGAGGGAGTTTTCTCTTACATCTTACTCTTCATTTTTTGTAGGGGATGACGATGAGGGAGATGAAGTACAGGTTATTCCAGACATTGGCCCTTCTGTGAAAACTACAGTAAATTCACAGATGGAATCTACATAATAGATGCCACCCAAAAAAATCGAAGAAAGCTACCTTTTGGATGAAAAATCAAAAAAAGGAGGGTCAGGGAGAAAAAACAGAACATGAATAAGACCAGTTACTAACTGAAAACATCAATAAGTAAGTAAAGCCTATTTTCCTATAGAAAAGCAACAATATGAAACCCCAGAAACAATATCAATATGAAAACTGTATAGATTTACAACAAAGAAATCAACTATTGGAAGAGCGCGACCTTGAAAACTGAGAAGCTACCTAAAGAACAGCGGGAAGAGAAAAAAAAATGGCGAACAAACAGCTTGAACTGGGGGAAATTTGGGGAAACACCGTTGAGTACCTCTCTGAAAATGGCGACTGTGAGGCTGCGACGGGAAGGCTGCAAGCTCGACGATGCGAACGAAGGATACCACTGAAAATAGACAGAAAAATATCAGGCACAGAGAAAAATATTGAAAAGGATACAACTGAAAAATCTTAAACAGAATTAAAGATAAGCAGTAATGTAGAGTAGGAAACCTTCTAAAACAGAATAGGAAACCCTCTAAAACAGAAAAAGAAAGATACATTAAAACCATCAGGTGGATTTATGATATAAATCTCCATCCTTTTAATAAGGATGCACTAATGAAGTTAGGTTGGAGGTTTCAGCCTTATTAAAATTATTATTCAGAATTCAAAAAATAGGAAAAGTAAGATACATAGATTGCCATTAAAAGCTTCCAATGATATATATGATCATGACATCAATACATCATTATTCAGGTCATTGCTACATTACAGAAGGAGTGAAATGATCTATAGGAGCTAAATTTTCATGCTTTAGTATATATATATTAGTGCATATATAGGCAATTAGAAACTGGAGATAATTAGAAACTGAGGCAATTAGAAACTGGAGATAATCTAAGTAGTAATGTATTGATGCACTTATCTCTATGCTTTGGTCTAACCTGTTTAACAAAGAGAGTTTCTAACCTGTTTAACATACTGAGGCAATTAGAAACCATATGCTTTGATCTAACCTGTTTAACAAAGAGAGTTTCTAACCTGTTTAACATACTGAGGCAATTAGAAACCATATGCTTTGAAGTACATATTTCAAAACCTTACAACCATAGTGACCAGAACAAAACAGAGGAAAATTTTAAAGAAAATGCAGAAAAGTTTAACTTTGAAATAAGCTTTGCAGAAAATGGAATTACTAGGAGGCGAGAACACAGGGATGTAATAATTGGAAACAGGATTTTCAAAGACATGGATCCCAGTGCTTAAGAAAATTCCACTAAGAACCTCAGATTAAGACACCTATATTTTAACCCATCCTCATATCATTCGCAAGGATTCCCCCCACAATGAAAATGGTGCCACTGGATCTTCAAGAGGATTCAAAAGTTCAAAATTCCAAAGCTCAACAATACCTGTGCAAGACTCCTCACCGCCCCGAGGAACCTGCTCAGCTACCGGTCGTTCCTCACAGGTACTCCTCACCGCCCCGAGCAACCTTGTCGCTGCGTTCCTCGCCAGCTCCAGCACCTCGGCGGCGAGGTACTCGAGGACGGCGAAGAGGTAGATGGCGAAGAACTGGCGAGGGCTACGGCGAAGAGGTAGATGGCGAAGAATTGGCGAGCACGAGCTTGCGAGGTATGCGAGGGCGAGGGTATGAGGTGGACTGGCATGCGAGGGTGTGAGGTATGCGATGGCGAAGAAAGGTATAGGAACGCCATTGGGAGCTGCGACGGTGAGGAGGCGTGCTGCGAAGTACTGGGTAGGTGAAACGCCATGCTGCGAAGTACTGGACAGGTGAAAAGCCAGTACGGCAGGAACACTGGCGACGGTGAGGGATGTTGCGACCTAGGGCTAGGGCAGGTGAAACGCCATCCTCCTCTGTTCCCGCGACGGTGAGGGATGTTGCGAGGCTGTGACGGAATGGCTACCAACGCCGGCAGGAAGACTGGCGACGGTGAGGCTGCGGCGACCTAGGGCAAGGGCTAGGGATAGGACGGTGGAACAGAGCTAGGAGAATGGCTAACAACGCCGGGACTGGCAGGAAGATTGGGTTCACATCTACCTCAGTTTTAGCCAGGATCGCGGGAGGGAGAAAGAGAAGGAGCGAGGGAGGCAGCCGCGGCGAGGGAGAAAGTCTGGTTTGCAGGTTTTGGCGGGCATCTGAAGAAGTCTGGTGCTGCCACCTGTAGTTGTGAAACTGAAAATTATAAGGATAGTATAGATAATCATCAACTATAACAAATCCAAAATTCTTTCCTCCCAAACTAGTTGTTATCATTGGTCCAAACAAGTCCTGAAGTAGTTCTAGTGGTTTGGAGGTAGTGACTACTGTCTTGGATTTGAAAGAGGATCTTGCATGCTTCCTTTTGCAAAAGGTTCACAGATGTTGTCTAGTCTTGAATTTATCCTCGATAGACCTTCCACTAGATCATGTTTGATGACTTTTCTGATTCCATCCAAGCTGCAATGTCCTAATCTTATGTGCCAAAGTTCAGCATTCTACTCTTTGTTTACTGCTAGATAGACGTCTTGATCCTTCAACTCTTCTAGATGTAGTACATACAGAATTTTCTCTTTGCAGGCTTCAAAAATAATTGTTTCATCCTTAATGATCAAACATTTAGATTCCTAAAATTTTAATGACCCTTGTCGCATAGTTGACTGATACTTATTAGGTTGTGCTTGAGTCATTTGACACAGAGAACGTCTTCTATCAGGATCTTGTCTTTACTTCCAATTGATCCACAGCCGATCACTGATCCTTTACCATTATCTCCATAAGTTACTGTACCTTCCTCATCTTTGATATAAGAGAACAGCATTTTATTGCCTATCATATGCCTTGAGCGCCCGCTGTCTAGGTACCACTTTGATGCTCTAATGCTTCCCTGCAATAAATCAATGAGATTTAGGTACCCAAGTTCTTTTGGGTCTTGGTTGGTTAGCTTCTACACAGTTCTTTTTTGGAATCCATTTTAGATGCTTAGTTGTACAGGTAATTTTAGACCTAGTTTGTTACAATGATGCAACAGGGAATATTATTTATTGTTTTTTTTTGGCTTATTATTTTTATTAGTATTTGATTTATAGTTAGGATTTTGTTCAGCTACAAATCTTGGCATTGGATAAATTTTAGGATGAATAACTGTTTCTTCATTATTAGGTGGAGTATATCTTATTCCATACTTTTCTTCCTGATCTTCTTGCTCCTTTTAGTATTAAAGAAGATCTTTCATTTGTAAATTTTTCAATTGTTGTAGTCAGTATTCATTATCTTTTGTTAGTGTATTATTTCATTTTTAAGTTTACTTATCATTTCCTGACTTTCCAGATTTGATATCTTTTCATTTTAGTTTTACATCTTCACATAGCAGTTCATTTCCTCTTTTAAGTTCAGAAATTCATTTTTCTAGTTGTTCAATTTCTGATTTTAAGTCTGAGTTTGGTTATTTCGAGGCATGCATAATTTTTCTTAACAGATTTTAATTGTTTTCAAACGTCTTTATATTTACTGTATAATTCATTAAAAGCATCTTCTAAGCTATCAGAATCAGATTCATTGCATGAAGTAAAAGGGAGTCAGAAGTTACCTTGTCGTCGAGATTTGCCATGAAGGCCAAGTTGGCCTTTTCTTCTTCTTCTTCGCTGGAGCTTTACTCACTATCTGAGTCAGTCTCATTGTTCCATGCAGCAGCCATGGCTTTCTTCTTGTACTTCTTAAATTTCTTCATGCTATCCTTTTTCTTAATTCGTCTCTTCAGTTTTGGACACTCACCTTGAGATGTCCAGGCTTCTTACATTCATAGCATATGGACTCAGACCTTTTGACTTCTTTACCTTCAGATCTCATGAACTCTCTATCTTTCTTAAAGTACCTTCTTCCTGACTGTTATTTCTTCTTGGCGAATATGCGTTGCAGTCATCTGGAGAGGAAGGCTTCTTCATCTTCACTGTTCTCATCACTCTTTTCACTTTCTGATTCACCCTTAGAAGTGTCTTTTGTAGCCTTGAGAGCATTGTTGTGCTTCTTCTTGCTGGATGATTCTCCCAGCCTTTCCATATTTATCTCATGAACCATTAAAGACCCAATGAGTTTCTCGAGGGTCATTCTTTTGAGATCATTAGCTTCCTCTATTGTCGTTACCTTTGGAGTCCATGAAGTTTGTGGAGACCTTAATATTTTCCTTACCATGTATCCAGTCTCATATATTTTTCCTAGCCCAGCCAGTCCATTGGTAATATCTGTGAAGCGACTGTACATTTGGGAGATGGATTCTCCGGACTGCATTTGGAACATCTGATATTGAGCGACCAATATATCAATTCTTGTTTCTTTTACCTTGTCAGTTCCTTCATGTGTGAGCCTCAGATTGTCCCACATCTCCTTGGCTGACTTACATGCCGATATCCTGTTGAACTTTTTCTTGCTCAGTGAAGAACATAGTATACTCTTTGCTTTGCTGTTTTGGGATAGCTTCTTCTTATCTTCATCTGTCCATTTGTCTTTGTTGTTGGTTACTTTGAGATCTCCTTCTTCGATTATTGTCCATAGCTAAAATCAAGTCCTTGAAGGAAGAACTCCATCCTAGTCATCCAGTAGTTGTTGTCTTCACCATCAAATAGCGGAGGTCTGTTGACGGATTGTCCTTCTGCATGACCTTGAGCTGCCATTTATCTTTGCTCTTCAGATCGTGAGATCTACTTACTCGAGGAGACTTGGCTCTGATACCACTTGTTATCCAGATAGAAAGCCCAGAGGGGGGGGGGGTGAATGGATTGCTAAAATTTTCTTTTAGAATAATCCTGTAAATAATAAACGCTTTGATAGGAAACACTAAGTTCAATGGTTAGAGTTAGTGTAAGGTAAGATAAAAAGATCAATCACACAGACAACATGGATTTTATCCTGGTTCGGATCTCCTGTCACAAGGAGTCCTACGTCCAGTCCCTAAGCAACAACTTGTGATTTCACTAACCAAGGGTACAGTCCACCTTATAGACAATTACACATCCAGCTGCAGTTGGCCTACTCTTTCTCTACCCGAAGAGGCACTAAACCACTTGATGCAACAGGTCTTCCTTCTCGCCAAAGGGAACAACCACCCACTCAATAGCAGATCTTCTCTTCACAGATGAAGAGGAAACTCAAGAAGAATTAGTAAAGAGTGGATGGCCCTTGGACCAAGCTTTTAGAGACTGCTTGATCTGAGGCGAAGTCTGAGAGACAAGGATTTTCACACAAAGAGGTCTCTCAGATCTACACAAGCTCTCGAAAACTAAATAGGTTGTTGTGGAGAGCTAAGAGCTGAAGACTGTTTGAGAGGAAGCTCTTCTTTCTTCCAGGTGACTAAGATGTTCAAGTTCTTTAGGTGTCAAGATTCTCCTTCATAGAGTCACCACTCTTCTATTTATCTTCTTTGAAAGATTTGAACATTGAAGTATCCGTTGTCTCACATCTTCATGCACGTTGGAGAGTCTGGTCCGAAGAATGGAGCAAGAGAACCTACAGCCATTTAATGCTGGGATAGACACATATACAGAGGAGGATTTGTCTAAATCTCTCTTGCTTCTGTCAGGTTGACAGGTCCAACGTTGTAACATGTGTTTCTACCAGAAACCCTGCACACAATAAATGCTGAAGCATAGACAACTTATCTTTGTCTAAACTATCAGTCAACGTTAGTATCATGCTTTAAGAAGATATACTAAAAAGGAAATTCTATCTGTCATCCTATAAAGCTTTACTTTATGAGACATGAGTGTGGTAAGCAAGAGATATATCGTGCAGAGATATTGTACCAACACAATAAATGTTAGAGAGCATAGGAACAACATGATTCGGGAAGACTTAAAATCCACAGAAATTTGAAATCATATTTCAATGTCATGTGGAATGTATTTAAGAATGTCTGAAAAGGATTTAAATAGAAATATTCACATCTATCTAAAACATAATCATTATTAAGAGAGAGTTGATGTTTAGAGATAGTCTTTGTACAGATAGAGTCGATGTTGATATGAAATCGATGTTATAACCATAATCCATGTGAGAATGTAATCCTTGTTAAAACAAAGTTGATGTGAACATAATCCATGTTTTGAGTGAATCGATATTCTGGATGAAATTGTTGTTGAACTGAAATCGATGTACAAGTGAAGTCGTTGTTGTACTGAAATCAATGTTCAAATGAAATCATTGTTGAACTGAAATCGATGTTCAAATGAAATCGTTGTTTGAATCAAAGTCATTGTTTCATATAAAATCGATGTTCTACCGAAATCGTTGTTTAAGTGAAATCGTTGTAGAAACGAAGTCGATGTTTAAGTGAAGTCGTTGTTTCAAATGAAATCGATGTTCTACCGAAATCGATGTTTAATTGAAATCGTTGTAGAAACAAAGTCGATGTTTAAGTGTAGTCGTTGTTTCATATGAAGTCGATGTAAAAATGAAATCGTTGTTCTAAGTATGAAGTCAATGTAGAACCGAAATCGATGTTCTAAATATGAAGTCGATATAGAACCGAAATCGATGTTCTAAATATGAAGTCAATATAGAACCGAAATCGATGTTCTAAATATGAAGTTGATACTCTACTAAGGAAGTTGTTATTTAGTGAAGTCGATGTAGCAGTAATCGTTGTGAGCTGTTAATGGAAGTCGATGTATAACTTAGATAAAACTCATGCAATGAACTTCACAGAACAGTGATTGTAGACAACTTACTGATTTTGTTTGATTTCATGCCTGTTGATGAACTTCAGAAAATGATGTTAGATAACAATTTTCAGGGTTTTGTCAATCTCCAAAAATACATATAATAAATAACAAATTATATGGAGATGGACTGATCATCAAAAAGTATTGACATTAATTAGAGCATGATGTGCCACCCACTCTGCTGGATCTCCCCCCAACATCACTTGGCAAAGATCAGGTCACTGTACTGAACATGCTGCACAAAGTAGCCTGAATTGCGAATACTGAAAGCTTGACTGAACAAGGCATCATTGACTAGAATTTCTACCTCGTTCACAGTAGTAAAAAGCCTTTTGTTGTTTGTATAAAAATTTACATAGAACTGCTAAACCACCTCCGGATAATACACCTTCTGGCTGGATAGAAATCTAACCCATCCCTAAGTTTGAAACAGGAGAGACAACATGGGTTTGACTTCATCCAAATCAGTAAAGTCGACATACCGTGGAGGGAGTATCTTTCTCCTTCAATTATCCAGCAACTCTTCTGGTGCCACTGGAACCTGTGCACCTTCTCCAGAACTCTCACCGACCTCCTTGCGACACCTCGGGTTTACACGACCACTGCGGACCTGTGGAGCCATTGCAGAACCGTTAGAGGAATGGATTTTGTAAGGTTGGGATGCCTCTTGAGTCTAGGACGATGTGGACCTCAGCAAGGATCTAGCTGAGAAGAGGAAAGCTTGTAATGTGCAAGCCAAAGAGTGAGAAGGAGAATCGTGAAGATGGTGGATCTTCCAATGGCTCTAGGGCTCAGAACTCTTCAGAAAGGGAAAGAGTTCAAGGGTTTAAGAAGGGGGCACTTGGGGGCTGAAAGGATGCGAATGGTAGTCCAAGAGTCACATTACGAACCCCAAGACCATATGAAGCGGGTTGGATCGCAGCAACAAAGTCGGTTGCGACCAGATGAAACGGTCGGGTGCGCGATCGGAATCAGTCGACCGACTTTGATGAATCAGTCGACCAATTTCTCTATTTTCAAGGAACTCGATCCATCCAGCATTGAGCCAGCATGAACGGCCCAAGGATTGGAAAATCAGAAGGATTTTGTCAATCAACAATAGATTTTTGTGGTGGTTCGATCCCTATAAAATTTTCTAAGGCTAGTTTTCAGGAGACACAATAAGTTAAGGATAGAGAAAATCTGTAGGTCCTCCAATTTCCTGAAACATGATTACTTCTAGCTAAGTGATTGCCTATGAATATAACATATATGGAGACTTGTTTTGTATATCAAGGTGTTCAGTCTTATAAGGTTCAGGAATTGGGATATATATATAGACACACACAAGTAAGATTTTTTTTTAATCAATAACATATAGAAAAATCAACATGCATACATCGAAGCATCTCACATGCATCTCCCCGTTACTTAATGCACATCTAGACTTTGCCAACCCCGGCTCTCTTCTAAGTGTGGTAAATCTATCCTCACTCAGGGTTTAGTGAAAATGTCAGCAATTTGTGCATTAATTTCAATGAATTTCAATTCAAGGTCGCCTTTCCCAACATGATCTCTCATGAAGTGATGTCAGACCTCTATATGCTTGGTCCTAGAGTGTTGAATTAGATTCTATTACAGATTAATTGCACTTGTATTATCACACATGATAGAAACACAATTCATTGAAATATGATAATCAAGCATTGATGTTTAATTCAAAGCACTTAGGCACCACAACTACCAGCGCAACATATTCTGCCTCATAGTGGAGAGTGCCATAGAATGTTGTTTCTTGGAGGCCCAAGTCACCAAGCAACCTCCTAGAAACTGACACATTCACTTGTGCTTTTTCTATCAATTTTACATCCAGCATAATCTACATCAGTACATGCAACTAATTCAAAGGAGCAATTGATGGGATACTAGAGGCCTAAGTCTATTGTGCCCACAAGATAGCGAAAAATCCGTTTAACATCCACTAAATGAGACTCTTTAAGACACGACTGAAATGGGCACATAGACCAACGCTAAACTGGATGTCTGGTCTCGAAGCAGCAAGATATAGCAAGGATCCAATCATGCCTCTATATAAGGTAGGGTCCACGGGTTTACCTTTTTCATCGCTTTCCATTTTAAATGATGATGACATGGGGGTTGGAAAGGATTTAGTCAAACCCATACTTTTGAGCAGTTCAATGGTGTATTTGGATTGGCATATGGAAAGACCTTCCATGAGTTGTTTAACCTGTAAACCAAGAAAAAACTCAACTCACCCATTAATCTCATTTAGAACTCCCCTTGCATGAGATCTGCAATCTGTTTACATAGGTTGGAGTTAGTTGAGCCAAATATGATATCATCAACATAACTTGAACCACAATATATAAAGTGTTTGGTCTACTTTACCTCTTTTGTACTTCTTTTGTAATAAGAAGTTTACTTAACCTTTCATACCATGCCCTTGGAGCTTGCTTCAACCCATACAATGCCTTCTAAAGCTTGTAGACGTGATGGGGTTTATTGACATCTTGAAACCTGGGGGTTGCTCTACATACACACCCTTTTTAATGTAACCATTAAAGAATGTAGATTTTACATCCATTTGGTACAATTTGAAATTTAATGAGGACGCATAAGAGAGAAGAATGCGAACAACTTACAGCCTGGCCAGTGGTGCGAATGAATCATCGAAATCATGCCCATTTATTGGCTATACCCTTTGGCAACTAGCCGAACCTTGTTCCTAACTACCATTCCAGATTCATTCAATTTACTTTTGAAAACCCAACGGTTCCAATCACAGAATCGTCCTTAGGACAGGGCACTAAGGGCCACACCTCATTCCTTTGGAATTGATGCAACTCATCATGCATAGACGTTATCCATGATTCATCCGCCAGTGCCTTGTCCACATTCTTGGGCTACACTTGAGAAACAAAAGCAGTTAAGTCTTGATCTACCACTTGCCTCTGTGAGGATCTTGTCCTCAAGTTGTCTTCAAGATTTCCAATCACATTACTCGAAGGATGATCTTTCATGAATCTCCACTCCCTTGGAAGTTCAGGGTCCTCCATTTGAATTTCTTGAAGTTATTCAAGTGGTGGATCTTCAGTTTTCTCTATGGTATTTGACGGGTCAAGTATATCTTTATCTGATTTTATCTCTTCTTGGGGAGAGTTTTCATGAATATTGCATGTATCCCCTTTGAATATCTCATATGGGGTTTCTTAAGTATTGGTCTTACCATGGCACAGTTGGTAATGTTGCATGCATTATTTACCACTTCAACCCAGAAGTATCGTGGAAGATCGTTTTCACTTAGCATACTTCGTCCCATCTCTGCCAAGGTCATTTTCTTCCATTCAACCACACCATTCTGCTTCGGTGTCCTTGGTTATGAGAACTGATGAGAGAACCCCTGTTCATCACAGAAGGACTTGATTTCTAAATTTTCAAATTTTCATCCGTGATCACTTTGTATTGTGGTGATGACAAATCTTTTGTCATGCTGCACTTTCCTACACCACACTTGAAACTCCATTGATGCATCATTTTTATTGGCCAGAAATAATACCCAAGTAAAGTGTGAGAAATCGTCAATAAACACAAAACCATAAGATTTCCCGACTAAACTGGATGTTCTGGTTGGGCCAAAAAGATCTAAATAGATGAGTTCAAGTGGCGTGTGCTACTTACAATAATTTTTCTTTTTAAAAGACATTCTTGTTTGTTTTTCTTTAGCACATGCTTCACAGACTTTATAACTTTCAAATTTCATTTTAGGCAAGCCACTTACAAGTCCATTCTAGACAAATTGGATATCACTCCAAAACTAGCATGACTCAAGCGACGGTGCCATAACTAAGCATTCTCATTATGATTAGCCAAGAGACAAAAATTTTCAGATTCCATTAGGTCCAAATCAATAGTATAAACATTATTTACTCTTTGACCTATGATTTTACTTCATTGGAGTTCTTGTTCATTATAGCACAGTGAGATTTTTCAAATATAATTTTGTATCCCTTATCATACAATTGGCTTATGCTCAAAAGATTATAATTTAAGTCATGGACAAGAAATACATTTTCAATATGGTTTCCAATCTTACCTGTTCCAATGATCTTACCGTTGCCCTTACCTCCAAAAGTTACATTTCCTTCTTCTTTCAGTTGAAGCTCTGTGAATTTACTTTTGCCTCCAGTCATATGTCTTGAGCAGTCGCTATCCAAATACCATTTATTGCTCTCGGCTCCAAGACATACCTGCAAGGAAAAAAAGAAAAAAACCTAGTTGGATTTTGGTAGCCAAATCCTCATGGGTCCACTAGTGTTAGTCAAAGATGATATCAAATATTTTCTGATCCAAACCAGTTTGATATTTTGAAGATTTCTTTTGAAGGGGCATATGACATTGGTATGACCATTACCACCACAATAAAAATAGGTAATTTTAGACATCTGTGGTGATGGCTTTGAAAAAATAGTAAAGTTGTGAACAACATGCTTGGTCCTCTAAACCTTAGTTTTCTTATTGAATTGAGTGTATTTAGCATGGTTGGGCTTAGAAAATTTCAGATTGCCAATTTCTTTGAGAAATAAAGTTTTAGTTTAGACTGAAAAGCCTTTTTCTTGTCAGGTTTATAGTCGAGTCCCTCTCTTTGAAAATTCATAGCAATTGAGAGGAGCTCGTCTATGTTTTGTTTCCCCTTCATTAGTCTAGAAATAACACCCTTTTGTTTAGTGACTTTTTTCTCAAAGGTGCTCAGTTTAGTCTGCAATTTGGCATTCTTAGTTTTAAGTTTAGTGTTTTAGTTTTAAGTTCAGTGTTTTCTTTTTCAACTTGAACAATTTTATCATTACCCTTTTCACTGTTCATGCACTCAATTTCATCTTCATATAGAGCAAGCTTAGCAAGTAAGTTTTCATGAGATTCTTTTAGGATTTCAGATTCACTTTTCAATGCTATGCATGATGGGCAAGGTGTTTCATCATGAAGAAATGATTCAATCTTGTTCTTTAGCATTTTGTTTTCAGAATTCACTTTCTTAAAATTTTCAAATAAAGAGGTACAGACTAATTTACATTTTTCTGAAGAAAAGTTTTCAGTTTCATCATTTACCTCTTGAGCTTTCTTACCGAGAGCCATGAGACACAAGTTTTCTGAATTTTCTTCAAGATCAGTGGATGAGGTGTCTGTGTCCTTGTCGCTCTAGGTAGCCACCATTGCTTTAGTCATCCTGAAGTTGCCTTTCTTGAATTTGTTCTGCAACTCAGGACACTCACCTCGCATGTGTCCCGATTTCTTGCATTCATAGCAAATAACCTCCTTCTCTTTACTACTCTCACCTTTTTGTGGGAATGACTTTCTAGCTGGCCTCTTTGGATTGCTCTAAAAGGAATTTCTCTTGCGGAGGAAGTTTTGCATCTTTCTAGTAACCATAGCTAACTCCTCCTATTCTCCGTCCACATTAGTGTCTTCATCAGCGCTGCTTTCTTAATGGACTGAAGCGACCTTAAGAGCAATTCCTTTCCCTTTCTTAAGTTCAGGCTCATTTCTCTTGATGTTGAGCTCGTATGTCATCAAGGATCTAATTAACTCCTCGAGTGAGAGAGTTGCCATGGTTTTAGAGTCCTCAATAATAGTTGCCTTGGTATGCCAAATAGAAGGCACTGACCTAAGGATTTTTCTGACTAACTTAGAACTGGTGTACTCTTTTCCAAGAGCCTTAAAGCCATTTGTTATGACTGTAAACTTTGCAAACATCTCAGAGATTGTTTCTTCATATTTCATCCAAAACATCTCATATTCGGAGACCAGAATGTTTGCCTTGGTTTCTTTAACTTTCGAGGTGCCTTCATAATCAATTTCAGGTTGTCCCACATACCTTCAGCAGAGCTGCACATGGATACATGTGAGTATTCATTAGGATGAATTACACACTGCATAATATTCATGGCACTATAATTAATCTTTGATTTCTTAATCTGATCTTTTGTCCACTGTTCTTCATCCTTTGGTAAAATGTATGAACTATTGCTTACAACTTTCCAAACCTTATAGTCTTGAGCTCTGAGAAAGACATGCATCCAGTTTTTCCAATACGTGTCATTATTACCATCAAAATATGGTGGACGGTTGATCGAGTGGCCTTCAGCGATATACCCTTTGTCGGCCATTGCACATAAGGATCTCTCTTTCAGAAAAAGAGAACCTGCTCTGATATCAATTGAGGTGTATGCATGCAATGTAAAACCAAGAGGGATCTTACTCCGGCTTCTCTATAGTCGACGTCTTGTATTGATTGCCTTACACAACCATCGATTGTTGATATGTTTCATATCTATTGCTTATATGTTTCATATCGATTGTTGTTATAATCAATTGTTGATCTACTCTGACTCATGGAATGTCAAAGTAAGGTTTTGACTTATGTTTTCAACTGTACTTGATTTCTTAATGGCTTGTTATATTTTCAAAACCATTAAAGTATTATTATTGTGATTAATGTTTTAAACCTTATGGATTCATTTAATGAACGACATATTAACACATGATCTACACTATGACATTCTCTTTGTTATCTGTACAAATAATCTCTCTAATAAGCATTGTACTTCTCTATTCTTCTTGTTTAATATTTCTGTCGTAAATATTTCTGAAGAACAATTTCATAGTTTATTTTTTCAAGATAGCTATGTGTCTTACAAAGACATATGTAAGTGTCCCTCAAAATGTCTAGTTTCCATATTTTATGGAAAAAGGTCGTTTGCAGATGTATTGCGCGTCAAGCACGTGTCCATTCCTCTTTGAATGCTCACCTAACTCTGTACCATTCAAAGGATAGACTTTTTCTCTAGAACTATTATAAACGACTTATCTTTTACTTTCTATTATCATTATATATCTCACAAGTCTAACCCCGAGAAAGAGAAAATACATGGTATGGTGTTTGTAGATATCTATCAAAGCTATCTGAATAGAACCATGTCGCTACCAACATAGCCTAGAAGTCGTTGAGTCTCAAAGACTCAAACCTCTGATGATGGACATCTCAAAAGTCTCAAGTCTCAAGACACAACGTTAAAATTCAAATGGCTACATTCAAATGGGAAGCTGAAGACTAAAGTTTATAAAAGAAGCTAAAGTTTGAAATACAAGAAAGCAAGAGATACAATGTGTTAAGGAGTTAGATAGACAAGGAGACACATACGTGAGTGCATACAACAAGAGAAGTCTCCACACTCATAGAAAGAGTAGAAGCTTACAAGATCTTAAGAGAGCCATCTGTCAAAGCTACGACTTCAAGCTCTCTTGCTTTCAAAAGTTCTTGGGTGGCATTCAATGTTGTGGCAGACCGGCTAGTTTAAATGGTATGTTGGACTTCAATGCTTGGACATCTGGGGCTTCTCTAACGGATGTGGGGTTCATTGGATCCGAGTTCACTTGGTCAAATAAACGAACAGGTTGTGCCTCAGTGAGGGCTCGGCTTGACAGGTTTTTGTGTAATCATATGTGTAATGACAGCAGCATGAGCTTTTAGGTGAAGCACCTCCCTAGAAACACCTCTGATCATACCCCCCTGCTGGTTACTGTTACTCCACCCACTCCTTATCGTGCGAGGTTCACATTTCAGTCGATGTGGATTAACCATGAGTCGTTCCTGGAGACTGTGAAAGAAGCGCGGGCTGCTCTGTCCAATTGGCATTACCATCCTTTTGTTCTCCTTCAGCAGAAACTTAAAAATGTCAGAAGTGCTCTTCGGACCTGGAAGAAAGTGACCTTTGGTGACATTTATGACAACCTAAGGAAGAGTGAGGGAGAGGCGCTAGCTAGACAAGAAGTGTTTGATATTGACCCCTCTCCTCCTAACAGGGCTGCAATGGAAGAAGCTAATGCAAGACTTCGGAAAGCTACTAACTGTGTGGACATTTACTGGGCACAAAATTCTCGCATGCAATGGATGGAGAATGGAGATAAAAATACAGCGTTCTACCATGCAATGGTCCAAGGCAACCGTTGTCGTAATAGTATCAACAGGCTGCAAATAAATGGTGTCTGGGTGGAAGACCAAGATTCTCTCAAGGAGGAGGCAGTGCACTACTTCAAGGCGGTACTCCAAACTTCTGATCATGTTATAGATGAATCTACCCTGGAAGCTGTCCCTACCATTATATCGGAGGGCCAAAATATAATGCTTGCAGCTGTTCCTTCTGATGAGGATATCAAGGCTGCGGTTTGGAGCCTTAATGCTAACAGTGCACCCGGGCCGGATGGGTTCACAGGTCATTTCTTTACTTCCTGTTGGGGAATTGTGGGTCAGGATGTGGTAGCTGCGGTAACCAGTTTCTTCGAAGGCCTCCCTCTTCCTAGAGGGGTTACATCTTCCTTAATTGCTTTGGTGCCTAAATCTGATTGCCCGGCTTCTTTTAACGATTTCAGACCGGTGAGTTTGTGCAACTTCTGCTATAAAATTGTCTCGAGAATTATTTATGACGGGATGGTCCATATTCTCCCGAAAATTATTTCTGAGGAACAAGGCACTTTTGTCAAAGGCAGGTCTATTATTGATAATATCTCCCTAGCCATACAACTTGTGAAGGATATTGATAGGAAGGTCAGGGGCAACAATGTTTTGTTTAAGCTGGATATCCGCAAAGCTTATGACACGGTGGAGTGGGATTTCCTTCTAGCTGTCATGAAAAAATTTGGTTTTCTAACCGGTTCATGTCTTATGTGGGGATGCTGATATCTAATTGTTGGTTCTCAATTTAGTTCAATGGCTCTCCTCATGGGTATTTTCAATCTACCAGGGGGCTAAGACAAGGGGACCCTTTAGCTCCGGCGCTGTTCATTATTATGGAGGAAGCCCTCAGCAGAGGTATAAGCAACATGGTTCGGTCTGGTTACCTTCACCACTATGTGGTGCCGCGGCACTGCCCGAGGATATCCCACCTTCTGTATGCCGATGATACTCTTGTTTTTCTAAATGGTGGCTCTCCAAACATCAGAAAAATGATGGAGTTTCTGGACAAGTACTCTAAAAGCTCTGGACAGCATATAAATGCCTCCAAGAGCTGCTTCATGATATCCAAGAAAGCTTCAGTGCAGACTTGTAACAGAATCATAATGCAAACTGGGTTTAAGCGACAGCAGGATCCTATTTCTTACCTGGGCGTCTCCCTCAGATCTGGTAGATCCCACACTGCTGATTTTAAATCCTTGATTGAGAAGATAAATCGGAGGTTGGCTATTTGGAAACCAAGATTACTTTCCCAGGCTGGCAGAGTGACCCTCATTAACTCTGTGATCAACTCGACCCCAATCTATATGGCTCTATCTTCCTCTATTCCTAGAAGTGTTCTTAGATACATTAACAAAATTTCTGCTTCTTTTTTTTGGAGCGGCTTGGATGGAGTTCGCAGGCGCCATTGGGTTGCCTGGCAGGTTGTGATGCGTCCTGTGGAGGAGGGTGGTTTAGGGGTTCGGGATCTTCAGATGGTGCAATTGGCTTTGGCGGTAAAAAACCTCTGGAATATCATGCATGGCACCTCTTTGTGGGCTGTCTATGCTAGAAGGAGACACCAGCCAACTAATTATAGACAACTGCCTGGCATATGCTCTAAGGACCGGAATCAAGCTCTTCAGATAATTCATGATAATACCCGGTGGATCCATGGGAATGGCCGCCAAATCAAGTTTCTTTCTGATACCTGGATGGGGGAGAATCCTCTTATGGGGTATATCAGCCCAGATTATGATGGTGGGCAGATCACGCTGGAGGAGGTAATTACGAACAGGGAGCATCCGATTAGATCTTTTATACCTCAAAAGTTCTTGCAGGGGGTGGTCTTATCGGCGGAGGAAGATAGAAGTATGTGGAAGTCTTCCAAAGATGGTATCTTTTCTTCCAAGTCGGCGTATAACCTTGTAAGGATTCATGGGGTCAAATGCCCGGCTCTGAGGAAGATCTGGCATCACTCATTTAACCGGAGAGCTTCCATGTTCTGCTGGAAGTTGATTATTAGAGCAGTCCCGGTCGACCAGCGGATTATTGAGTCAAGTATCCACATTGCGTATCGTTGTTCTTGCTGTAGGAACCCTCACGTTGAAGACCTTAATCACCTGTTCTTGGAGGGTGACTTGGCGGTTCCTCTTTGGAAGTGGTTTATGCCTTTGGTCCCTCACAAGGTGCATATACATGGTAACATCACAGCTACCATCTGGAACTTCATGCAAAACGCCAATATCTCTTCTCCTATCGGTTATGTGTCTCTTCAGTGTTTTATTCTGATGCTCTAGGAAATTTGGAAGGGGAGATGCCTAGCGAGGTTTGATGACAAACAGACATCTGTAAAGATCATTGTCAACAACATCAGATCTAGTATTGTTCATTCTCTTTCTAAAATGCAGTTCTCAGTTGAGGTTATTCCTAAGGAGATCATGGTTCTCAATCAAGCGGGTTTCTTCCCTCAATGTCGAGTTAAACAGTGCAAGTTCATCAGATGGATGCCTCCTATCCAAGATTACTCCCTCAACGTGGATGGAGCTAGCAAGGGAAATCCAAGGGTGTGTGGTGGTGAAGGCTGCATTAGAGATAGACATGGTTCTGTGTTGATTGCTTTTGCTCACTACTATGGTCATGGGAACAGTATGCTTGCTGAAGTTAGGGCATTATGTGACGGGCTTTGCTTGGCAGACTTCCTGGGAATTCGGTTATCTGTCATCAACTCTGATTCTATGGCGTTAATTACCTCCATCAACACTGACCGCTGCCCTTCTTGGCGTGCCTTCCGCTGGTGGCGTGCTGCCTGCTCCCTGCTTAGGAGGGAAGATTACTTGGTGTGTCATGTGTATAGGGAGGCCAATCATGTTGCTGATTCTCTGGCCAACCACGGGTGTATGGTTAAAGAAAATCAGGTCTTTTGGGGCCCCCGGTCTCTTCCTCATGTAAGCAAAGGCCCGATAAGGCTTGATAAAATGGGTCTGTGCCATATTCGGCTGATGTAACTATGTTCCAATTTATATATAAATCTCGGCCCAGGGTTCTCTCTGGTGGAGTGAGTACATTCGCCCCCTCTGGGGGAGAGTGCACTCTCCCGGATTGAGTCCCTGAGGACCGCCTTCATATTAAAAAAAAAATTGTTCTAGATCTTCTCAATCCACCCTCTTAGAGTCAGAAAGAGTTAGAGCTTTCAATTCTATTTGTAATCTCTTTCTGATCTTATGTGTTTGCTCATTCTCTAAGCAGACACACTGTGTTCATTTTAGTGTAGAAACCAGCAGGGGGTTTGTTCCCTATAGTGCCCTCTATGAAGGGGAGACCTACGGTGGTAGGTGGTTGTAATACCCCTTTGTGAAGGGAAGACTTGCGTGTGAGCAAGTGAGTTGTAATACCTCTCTGGTGAGAGAAGGCCAAGTGTTCTTGGCAGATAGTGAAATCTCAAGGGGTGCTTGGGACTAGACGTAGGACTCACATTTGATAGGAGGTCCAAACTAGGATAAATTCTTTGTGCACTTGTGTGATTATTTCTGCCAAGTCTTTCACTTGTTTCAAACACACCACACTAAGTACTAACGATACTATCTAGTGTTATCTATTTTTAGATAAATTTTTAATAGTGCAAGAAGTCCTATTCACCCCCCTCTAGGACATCTAAAGCTTCATCTCGATCCAACATACTCAACGATGAGCCCAAATCGAGAATCCAATATGGTTTTCGTCAGTTTCCACACATCGCTCTCATCCACCCGGTCATGTCAGACTGATCGGTTGTCGATCAGATACCTATTTCAGATTTGGACCCCGACTTGCGTGTTCTAACTATTTACACAATTTTTTTTTAAATGTTGAGCACAAATCAGGAATCTGATCTGGGTCCCGTCATATCCCATACGTCGCTCTCACCCACCCGGTCATGTCAGACCAATCGACACAACGATAGAATACCTATTTAGGTTTTGGACCCCAATTTGTGTATTATGACCATTTACACTTAGTTTTTTTCACAAATGTGTGTTCTTAACATGGACCCTAAACTAGGAATCCGATCTGGGTCCCGTCAGTTCCCACACATTGCTCTCACCCAACCGGTCGTGTCCGACTGATTGACATGCTAATCGGATATATATTTCAGATTTTGGACCCTGACTTCTGTGTTCTGACAATTTACACTTAGTTTTCTTTCGGATGTGTGTTCTCATTGTCGAGCCAAAACTAGGAATCCAATTTGGGTCCCGTTAGTTCCCACGTGTCGCTCTCACCTACCCGGTCATGTCCGACTGATTGACATGCTAATCGGATACATATTTCAGATTTTGGACCCCAACCTGCGTGTTCTGACCATTTACACTTAGTTTTTTTTTTTTCGGATGTGTGTTCTCAATGCCGAGATCAAACTGAGAATTGGATCTGGGTCCTGTCAGTTCCCACACATTGCTCTCACCCACCCGGTCATGTCGGACTGATTGACAAGTCAATCGGATCCCTATTTTAGATTTGGACCCCCGACTTGCGTGTTCTGACCCTTGGCACTTAGTTTTTTTTCGGATGTGCGTTCTCACACGTCGCCCACCTAATCGTGTAGGACCAATCAGCATGTCGATCGAATACCTATTTTAGATTTCGGACCCCCGACTAGGAGACATTCAGACTATATGAAATTAAAAGTAATAACAATTTAAATACTGTCCTGAGGGGCCTGCTGTGATGTGCCCGACTCTCGGAGAGCAACCATCAACTGCTAGACCATGGAGCCAAAGTGTAGCAGCAGCTGCTGAGACAGCTCTTCCAAGATAATGGTTCCGATCTCCTCTTCACTGCTGGGAGGTGTCACAGTAGACTAACTCGCATGGGCTGGAGGAGTGACTAAACTTACACATGATGACAACACTAGAGTAGTATCTAGGCAATCCCAAAAATCATACACTCGCCCCTTCCTCGACAATCCCACTGCGTCCACCCAGGCCTCCGGATCAAAGTATGGATAGGGAGTGCCCTCCACATATCTCGCTGTCATTGTCCTGTCATAGGACTCCTATAGATTAAATTAAAAACATATTAGTTATCAGATATTTTCTTAATACATAATTTTTATGAAAATGATTGTACGTAAACTTACAGCAATCGTACGAGCACTCTCTCTGAGATAGTCATTGGTCCCCTTCCGCTTATGAGTCTGATCAAACATGTCACGTCCCGCCAATTAGTAACGGAATAAATTGGGGAGACGTGAGCAATATATATGATAACGTAAATTGCGCGTACAGTTGCAAAATCAGAGCAACTAATGAGCAATAATTACAATAAACTCTTCATTTTATTGATAATTCACCTAAACTATTACAATCACTAATTTTGAGCCATAACATAGGGTTCAGTGATATCATTACAATGGAAAGGAAACTAAGAAAGTATCTAACTAGAATCTATTATACTAAGGTCATTCCATCACTATAATGCCAGGTCGCTCATCACTCCAGTCCATTATCGTTGGTGTGTGAAAGGTCATCATCCAACTTACCTGAAACACATGTAACAAATAGCGTAGGATGAGCGATAACGCTCAGTAGGACTTAATATCTCGTGTAAACAGGCATGCTTTAAGTGATGATGTCTTGTAAAGCAGGATAACTAGACTGATCGATCAAGTAAAGTCAAGCGAGTAACAACACATGATAGCAAGAGAACGATAGTACTTTCAAAAAGAATATTGCAAAACTAGAAAGATAAAGGATTGGCCATATAATGAAATAGCGTATAACATTGCACAAAAGTGCACTAGTTGAGATAGCATGTAACGTTGGTCGATCTTTTGTCAACCGAGAGAATATAGTATGGTGATTGATTGTCTTTGATTAAATCTTGATAGTATGGCACTTGAGTATTATGTCGTATACCCTGATCATTAAACCCCCACGAGTCAAAGCCTTTGGGTGCATCTCCCAGGACCAGATCGGGCCCTTTATAATGTTGCCTGGCATGATTATGTTTGTTACCTTAGACAATCAAATGGATGGCCAATTAGAGTACTAAGAATTGATGAGAGTAACTGACGAATAGATGAGAGTATAGAGAGAACGTGAATAGATGAAAGTGTAGAGCTACAAGATGAGAATAGGGTCTTGTTCGTAAAACAACGATAAACAAGCGATAATAACAGTTGCACAACACACGGTCGTGTGCCGGCAGTCTGGTAGAAGTCACAACCGCCCAATAGCCGTGCTATGAACACATACCAGAGGTCCGACGTGATCTTAAGGTAAGAGAGAACCATCTAAGGCCGTTGGATCATGCTGATCCTAGGGGTAAAATAGGTGTTGATGGTACAACCTGCTCGTTGGCAATGGACGTTCGCCAAAGCCATGGAGACTTACGGAGGCCTCGACAAGGAGTTCCTGGTCCAGTTAAGAGTATTCCCAACGGAGAGGTCATCTGAGCCAAGTTAGAAGTGTGTAAGAAACAATTGTCCATCATGCCTTGAGTGCTCGAAGGCAGAGAGACGCGATAATGGTGTTAAATCATGCGAATAAATCGAAGACAAGTCAACTTAAAGTAAATAAGGAAATTTACATGAATAAGTGCACTTAATTACCATATATATTATTGAATAATTTTCAGTAAAGTCTCATGGCAAAAATTCATGTATAGTGTGTGCATGTGTAAGAGAATCAAGTTAGCAAGAATAATCGTGCACACATATTTTAATTAATAAAAATCATGTAAATAATACCCATTATTTATTAATAGGTTGTTAGTGTTTATAACAGGACATTTCAGGGATTAAATCATGGTTAGAGGACAATATTAATTTGATTTGCATGGCAATTAGGGTTTCTAGATGCAACTTTCAGGTCGCGACGTCAACTGGCGTCGCGTTCAGGTCACGACAGGTCTAGCCGACACGTTCTGGTTCTAGCCTAGATGCCGACGCGACGACGAGGTGCTCGTCGCGACAGGTCGGGCGGTGCGTCCAGGTCAGGCTGATATGACGAGGAGATCGCGATGCAGGTCACTATCGCGTTAAGGATGCGACGTGGGTCCTTGTCGCGACCTGGATGAGAACGCGACCTATCGGGTCTTCGCGTTCTCAAAACCTTGGCCCGAGCTCTGGAAGATGGCACATGTCTCCTTGGGTTGCGGTCCATGGAACCAAGGCTTGACCCAGTGCTCTTCAAAAATTAATACAAATCATATATACAATGAAAAATCATGAAATCAGTTTTTAATGCAACTAGACTTGTAGGGTATTCACAGTAAGAGGTAATTAGAATTATGACTTGGTATGATCATGCTATTAACACGTTCTTCATGATGAACTTAAAATCCAACATAGCAATGGAAAACAGTCAAATTCGAATAGGGCACATGATAGAATTTGGGGAAAAAGGTGTCATTGGATTCCTGACATCTAGTAGCAAGTACAGTAAAGGTTTCATGATACGAAATCAAGCATGGATAGGGATTTAAGATAAACAAGTCAATTCAGGTACAAGTTCATGACAGAACTTTGAACATGAAATGCTCACGAATGACATGATGATAATTGGGGAAAATATGGGCTTTCGAAGATGGGGTCATGGTCTACCTAGGGTCGAAGTTAATTTATTTTTGCTTGAGAGATTGCCTACCTTTGAGCGCTTTTGTGATCCTAGGGCTAGAACTTGAAGAACACGAAATAGCTCTCCTTCCAAGCCTTCTCCACTCTGATTCCTCCTCCTTTGGCCTCCTTCCCACGTCCAAGAGATCCCAAATGAACATTAGGGTCGGCCATGAGGATTTGGGGCTTATTTAAAGGTATTGTGTGTTATTTCCTAATACAACTCTACCTCTCTTCCAACTCTAAATTTTCCTTATTTATCTAGCCTTTTCTAGTATAAATCCTCCGATTTGGGTTGGGATGGGACTCAATTTCATGGCCAACAAGTTAGGGTAGAGTTAGGACTATTTTCTAGATATATATGAGTCATATTAGTGCTTTAATTGACCCTTTTTAATTAGGGAATAGTGTATTACGGATTTATAGTATTTTCTATTATTATGTCATTTTAAACTCATTTAAATATGAGTCTCCAATACTTATCCCAATTGTCTCTTATCTAAATCTCTTTTTTAGATTAGAATAGAGCCCTATTTCATTGCTATTGAGTTTGACTAGGGTTATGACTCTTTTAGGATAATTACATGAGTTGTAAAGGGATTTTTTACCCTTTTCAATTTACCAATAATTTAGCCACAAATTTAATCCTATTTATCTCCCATCCCTCATTTGGACTCTTGCTTTGGCCCAATAACCCATGCATAGATCAATTGTATAAACCATACTTAATTTACTTAATGGGTTTAATTACCCCTTTTATATTAGAGAATTTATTCATGGGCCAAAATTGTTCATTGGTCCAATTCTCATAATGGGCTATCAACACATATTATTTAAAGTCTACCAACATGTTTATTTTAATTTATTATTCACTTTGGCTCATATGAAAATGGGTTTTCCCACTTATTTCTTAATTATGATAATAAGTCACATAAATTCTTAAACTTGGTCCAAATGATTTTTCTATCCCAAATTTCTTAATGGGTCATTAGAGAATATTATTTAAGGTATAACTATTATTTTTACAAAATTTTTATATGGGTTTACACACATGCAATAATGATGTGTACCTTTTTAACCAGTTTAAAATTATTATCGATAAATTTTCAATTTATCTAAAATTTTTAATTAATGAATTTTCTGGGGTACTACAAAACAACTCGTGGAATGTAGGGGGATGCTAGAGCTCACGACTCAGCTTACAAATCAACAAAAATGGTTTTTCTTTACAATAATAAACTATTAAACAATTGAAACTTAATATACTTACCAATTTCTGGTTGTGGGTCGCATAAGACATTGACGCACAAGTATGTACATTCTTTCAGGATGTGTGGCCCAACAATGACAAAGGGACTCCCAATAGTCCTTGCTCATCCACACTGGGCCGTAATCTTCCAGGTTGTGGGATCCTTGCTGTCCGAGAGCTTCGCCGTCTTGTCTCGGGTTTCTCACAACGACTTTTTGAAATTAGTATGGGTAATAGACTCCTAGATGGCTCGTTCTCGAGGGAGATCCTCCTCCCTTGTGAACGCCTACCTCTGCTGTTTGAAAATTAAATTACACAAGTTAGTGAACTAATTGAGAGATATAGTAATTAAAGAAATGACTTCAAATGAGTAAAAGGTAATGATACCATGAACATGTCAAATAACATATCTCAGACGGATAGAGGGATCTGTCTCGAGGACTCCACTAGTCCTGAGACGTTGCATGCAGCAACGATGTAATAAAGTGGGAAGCAGATGTTGGCACATTATTCCCCCTGCAATTATTCCCCTAGCAGATCCTGGACTCCTAACATGTATCAATGAATTAAAGAACATCGAATTAACACAATATTAGTGCAACACTAACATTAACAGAGCATCAAATGATAAAGATAATAGTGCATCACTCACATTAATAGTTATATATATATATGTATATATTGGGGAAAAAAAGTGGGGGCTGCCTATGACGCGCCTCATCACACCCCAGTATTTGTGTGTGTGTGTATGCCTCGCCGCACCGCAGCACACACAAATGCTGGGGTGCGGCGAGGCACACCGTAGGTGGCCCTCACTTTTTTTTTTTTACCAACAGTGGATGCTACAGTACGACGGGGCCGCCCGTAGTACTATAGTTGTTGGCCCACTTGATATGGCAGCAAAGTTAGCCTAGAGGGGGGGGGGGGGGTGTGAATAGGAAATCTGAAAACACAGATATAAAATACCACTCGAAAAATTTGGTTTGTGAAGGTAGTTGTGCGTAGTAGAGAGTAGCAGTGCAGATGCTAATAAAGAAACAATCATAGAAGAACACATAAATTTTATTTTGGTTCGGTACTTCTCAAATGGAAGGCCTACGTCCAGTCCCTAAACAAATCTTGGGATTTCACTAACTGGGGTACAATCTCCCCAAGGATATAGAACTCCTAGCTCCCCGCTGGTCCTCTTCCTTTCTGAGTAGAAATGAAACTCACTTCTGTTATAGGTCGAGAAGCCACCGTCATGAAACAAACCCTAGTGTAGTTCTGTGGTACAAACCCCAACTTGGTTTTGCTAAACCAAAACCCCAGACTAGGTTCTTCTAACATGAACCCCAGCTAGGTTCTTCCCTTAACACAAGGGGACCACTAAGTACAATCCCTCAGCTGGACAGACACCCAGCTGTTTGACTGGTCTTCTCTTCACCCTTGAAGAGGAACACTGTATATAGTCTTACAGCTAGACACAAGTCCTTCTTTTAGAAAAGAAAGAAGAAATTGAAAGGTATACAAGATGAACACTAAGGAACTCAAACTCTCAGCTCACAGACTCTCCCCCAGATTTACAATGTAGCGCAAAGAGAGAGGGAAGAGAGGAAAGCTTTAATGCGTGGAGCTTCGAAGACTTCCGCTCTAAAAGCTTCTCTTGAATAGGCTCGAGCTCTTTCTCTCTTGCTTGGGCATATATGGAGTCAGGTGCTTACTAGATGTACACACCTTCAAAGTATCTGAAGTAAGAAGTTTTCTGGGGGGGATTTGAGGTGTATACAGACTCATCAGGTATTGGTCTGGGTTGTGTATTGATGCAATTATGCAAGGTGATAGCATATGCCTCTAGACAATTGAAGGTACATGAAGTTAATTATCCGGTTCATGATCTAGAATTGGCATCAGTGGTATTTGCATTAACAATTTGGCGACATTATTTGTATGGGGAACAATTTAAGGTATACTTAGATCACAAAACCCTAAATACCTCTTTTCTAAAAAGAACTGAACGTGAGACAACGGAGATGGTTGAGTACCTTAAAGACTTCAACTTTTCATATAATATCACCCAGGGAAAGCCAATTTTGGTGGTAGATGCTTTGAGTAGGAGACCTGTGGCGTCACTGGCCAACTTAATGGTTGGAGAGTGGCGATTACTAGAACAGTTTGCTAACTTGGACCTGAGATAGAACAGAAAAATGTTCAAGTGTTGATAGCCAACATCATATACAGTAAGATCTTCTAACTGAAATCAGGAACCACAAGACAATGATCCTATCCTAGTAGAGATCAAGGAGAAGATTGATCAAAGACCAAGCTTCACATTAACTGAATGTGGCTATTAGTGTTTAAAGGGAGAACCTGTGTACCAGATATTGAAGAACTCAAGAGGAAATTGATGACAGAAGCTCACAGATCCAGGTATACAATCCATCTTGGAGCAACTAAGATGTAAAAAGAACTTATTGATGGTTGAACATGAAAAGAGAAGTAGCTGAAGTTCTAGCCTGCTGTTTAACTTGTCAGCAAGTTAAGGTGGAACCTCTTAGGCCACAGGTGTCTTACAACCTTTAGACATACCTGAGTGGAAGTGGGAAAGTATAGGCATGGACTTTATTATGGGACTACCTAAAATCAGGGATGGACTTGATGCAATATGGGTAATCGTGGACCGATTGACTAAGTCGGCCCACTTCTTGCCTATAAAGAGTAAGTGGTCCGTAAATGTGCTAACCGCATTATACATTAAGGAATTGGATAGATTACATGGAGTTCCCTCATTCATTGTATCTGACAGAAACCCCCGATTCACGTCACACTTTTGGCGGGAGTTACAGAAGGCACTGGGTACCAGGCTAAAGTTCAGCATTGCTTTTCATCCACAGAATGACGGCAAACTGAAGGACAAACCAAATTGTGGAAGATATGTTTTTGGGCTTGCACCATTGATTTTAAAGGATATTGGAGTGAACAATTATCCTTGGTCGAGTTTGCATACAATAACAGTTATCAGCAAACATCAAGATGGCCCATTCGAGGCGCTATATGGCCGAAGTTGCAAATCGCTTGTGTGCTGGGAAGCAGCAGGTGAGAGGCAATGGTTGGGACCAGAAATGGTATCAGACACCTCTCAGAAGATCCATATTATTCGTGAACGCCTTAAGGCAGCTCAGTCTAAGAAGAAGAGTTATGCAGACAAAAGATGAAGGAACTTGGAATTTCAAGTTGGTGACCACGTATTTTTGAAGGTTTCACCTTTGCGTGGAATCCATAGCTTTGGAATTAAAGTAAATTTAAGTCCAAGGTTCATTGGCCCTTTCGAAATCCTTGAGAGGGTCAGAGAAGTAGCCTACAGAATAGCATTACCTCCATAGCTAGCAACAATACATAATGTCTTCGATGTATCCATGCTAAGGAACTATGTCTATGATGCTGAGCATGTGATACGGTTTGAGTAACTAGAGCTGAGGAAGGATTTGACCTACGTTGAGAAACCGTCAGGATTTTGGACTAGAAGATACAACAATTGAGGAACCGAGACATACCAATGGTTAAGGTTCAATGGAGCCGACGAGGAGTAGAAGAAGCTCATGGGAACCTGAATCTACAATGAGACGGAACTACCTTGAAATATTTGGTAAGTCATCTTCTCTATTATGACTGTGAATTTGGGAACCAATTCTTTTAAGTGGGGTGGGTGTAACAACCAAATTCTTTAAATCCTAAATAAATAAGAAATAATATATAATATAATTTTGTGAAGTGGTGTGATTAAAGGCACACCAAACGATTGGAATATGATTCTAACATTCTTTATGGAAGTTACTGATCATACTCTCCTGTGATTAAGATTTTCTTGTCCTTATATATCCACCCACTGTTATAGAGAAAATAATTGAAGAATATCGTCTTGCCATAACATGCGCCATAACCTATTAGGTCTGTGCGGGTCTATAGGGTTAAGTCTTTTTCCATGGTTTTCATGATCTCCTGATTGTTCCGTTAGGAACTACCTATATCGAATAGGTTTTCTGATTTCCTATTTGAATGACCTTTTGCGTTTGTCTTGGTTAAAATATCTAAATCTATGGAACTTAAAGGCCCGACTATATGCTATCCAGATTGATCTTTTGATCTATTGTCATATTTTGAACTCCATAAAAGATCTTGTCCTTGTTAATGTGAGCTTGTTCTTGAAAATTTGTGGTCATAATATGTATATGAGTTTGATCGGCACAACATGGGACTTCGGTCCAATAACCAATGTTTGTGCAAATATGGGCCCTGTCTGTTCATGGGGAGGAGCACCCTAACGTACTTATTAACCGCAGGAGTATGGACATGTGGTGTGTGACATGACACTGGTAATGTGTGCAAGATTGTGTGAATATGCCTTCGTTTGTATATGATATGTTTGATCATGTGAATCTATGTTATTGTGTGAATATGGCCAGTTCTTATTCATTCGATAAGTACGTGTTCTTGAATTCCTTTATCAATGCTTCTGACATTATCTGATTCATTATAAATTCTGTGAAGTGTCCTACTCCAATCCGTCAAATTATTCTTGTTGGTAATATCATGCATACTTCTATCTTTCGCCTTGTGGAAATGTTGCTTCTTACAAAATGTTAATTACCTATATCATTGACCGCACCATGAGATATAATCCTACTGGTGTTAGCGCGCTCATACTTGTTTTTCCTAAACTTTAGCAGGTAGTGATGATGAGCCTGTTAAAACTGAAGGGGAAGGGCAAGAGTGAAGAGCATCCCTGTTGTCATGAAACTATAGTGTACAGTTTAACTGTTTGAAGTAGCGTCTGTATTATTTTACTCTTCATTTAGAATACCATGTGATTTGTATAACGAGCCCTATGGTTGGCTCTGATGTTTATGGGATGTAGCAAGAAGATATATTTGAAATTATTATGAGATTTTATTATTGTGGTTGACATATCAAAGATATATATATTTTTCTGCTTATGATCCGAATAAAGTTGCACGTTCTGAAATTCCACGTCGGGCGTGACAAAGGGTAATTGATATGAATCAAGGCAATCGATGTTTAAGTGAAGAGCAGTCGATGTTTAATAAGCAATCGATGTTTTTAAAGACAATCGATTTATAAAGGTAGTCGATGTTTAAGGCAATCGTTGTCTAAGGGCAATCGATATGAATCAAGGTAATCGATGTTTAAGTGAAGAGTAGTCGATGTTTAAGAAACAATCGATGTTTTAAAGACAATCGATGTTTTAAAGGTAATCGATGTTTAAACATAACAATAATCGATGTTTAAGTTGAACAACATTCGATGTGAATGAGGACAATCGATGTGAACTTCAACTGGCGACTTAGACTGATGACGAAATGGTCAGCAATCGATACCTCACTTCGACTGCCAACATCGACTCATGAAGAAACTTCAACTAATGAAGAAATATAATGTAACGTCGCGCGTTTTCCGGATCCCTGTGGATCCAGTTTAGTGGGTTTGGTGGCCAATGTGAGGCCCATTAGTGTTGTGTGTTCCTTATTAGATCCTTACTGGGTTTGGTTTGGGTCTGTGTTGGTGTTCAGCTTGCTGGACACAGTGTGTTGGCGTCCAGGTGGGTGACGTCGACTGTGTGTTGGCGGCAGTGGTGTGCCGTTAACATGGTTTTTAAGCGTCCATCGATGTGGACGTCGAGTTTGATGAACTTGGCGTCGAGTGATGTGGACGTCTGTGGGTGGCGGTTTGGTTAGCGGCATATGTGTTGACGTTAACCTGACGCACCTGTGTTTTTATGGCAGACCCGAGCCCTGTTCTTTTCCCTCTCTTTCCCTTCCTCTTCGCCCACCTTCACCCTTGAGCTTCTTCGCGAGTTCTGACGGTTGGCGGGAGCTCGTGGGAAGGCCGTGGTGCGCGTGGTAGCGGCAGATCGGGCGGAGAATGGCGGATTGGAGCGCGGTGTTCGTAGGACGTTTCTCGGATTTCGGCGTGATTCGAGGTTCTTCGGGAGTTTAATTGCGTTTCTGAGGTAGGGGACGAACTCAATTAGCTCGATAGAAACATAAAACACGACTTAATCACTTGAACCAGCATTTTTATTGTATTTTCGGATTGAGTTGCACCATGTGGGGATAATGGGTGGTTTGAGTAATTTAATGTACGAAGCATGCTGTGTGGGTTGTTTTGGGTTCATGCATGTTTAAAGAACCGTTTCAGTACATTTTCTTGTAATTTTAACGGTTGGAAACCTGTAGATTCGGATTAGGGTTTCTGCAGGGTCTGGGGTTGAAGATCTTGGCGTCAACATCGATTGACGCCAGGTTCATCAGCCATGATATAGACGGCTAGATCCATTGCCGTCAAGTTCCTTTAAGCGGCAGTCGATGTTGCCGCCAACCTGTGCATGTATCCATGCAGTGTTGTTTACGTAGCTTTTCCTGGTTATGAATATGTGTGATTATGGTGTGCATGGCGATGACCAGTGTGAGCCAGTGCACTTGTTATGCTCTTGGAGCATACTGCTCATGTAATGGGCATGTTTTATGTGAATAAGATATGATGTACGTAGTGGTTAATTAGTGTGTTTGTTGTCCAGTGTTGGACATGTGGTTTACGTGGAAGACGTGTGGTACACCATCTAGGGTGTAATTACACGTGTTGTTTATGTGGTTTGAGTGTGTGTATATATACACTTTGTCGTAATGTAGTACTTATGATTTGTTGTAGTAACTGGGCAGTGAGGTTCCTGTGTGAGCCTCGCCATGACTTTGTGGTGTTTGGGCAGTGAAGGTCCACATTGACCTAGCCCTGGTTCGTTGTTGTCTTTCGAATAACATTATATTGATTATGTAAGTGGTGTGTTGCTATGAAGGTCATCTCATGACCAATGATAGGCCAAATATGATTGGCTATCGTGATTTATATATGTGTTAGTGTGAGTTAGCTTGGAGGTTACAAGATGACCAATGATAGGCAAGTTTGTGGTTCAGGTATGTGTTGGTGTGGGATAGCTTTGGCGTCATATGGTGGCCAATGTTAAGCTAATCCTAACACTTGTATATCGTAAATTATAAGTAAAGGCTATATGTGTAAGTATCGTGATTTGTGCTAGCCGAGTGTGGTGGTCCGGCGCCTATTCCGGAATGCCTCTCTAGTCGGGTACCCCAGGTTCTTGTGAGCCAGGCACGTGTGTTTGCTGTGCTCGGGGTTTTGTCCCGATACTTGTGTTGTACTGTTGAGGTCTGTGTCGTCTTCCTGGACACCCTCACTCCTGTGCTTGAGTTGTACGTCCGGCTGAGGGAAAGACGACAGTAGGGCAGCGGCTTGTGTTGGGTGTGTAGTCGCTTGTAGCGCGCTCGTAGTTGGGGGTACGGACACCAGTAGTCGACACTGGTCCCCAGCTAGTCCTGTTTTCCAGTGCCTCACTTTAGAGTGCTCCGGCCAGAGACTCTAGAGGTGCCAGGCATGGGCCTGTAGCTGTGTGTCTGCAGGTATGGTGTTGGTGGTCTCCACAGTTGTTTGACTTCTTTCTTGTGGAGCGGCAGTTGGACCTTTCGTCCGTGACTGCGAGGCTGAGAGGTTGTTCTTGTGTTGTGTTGTCCGGGTTGGATATTGGCCTGATCAGCCAGTAGTCCGTTCCCGTGTGGTGGCGTCGTTTCCTTCCGACTCGTGCTTTGCCTGTTCTGGCTGTAGTTTGACTCGTGCTTTGCTACTTGTCATGGTTTGTGAGTTTGCGGCTCGTGGTCGAGGTTTGACCAGTTCGAGGTGTGCCTTGGTGTTGGCACAATGTGACTGAGTTGTGGTTTATATGACTTGTCGGTTGAGGTTTTACCTGTAATGTTGTGCCTAACTGATAGCATAATATAATGTGGTCCAGTATGGTGTTTACCACCTTCCTGTACCCTTTGTTCGGGTGTTTGTGTTGTGGTACCTCAGAGTAGCAGGTACCTGTTCCCTTCGTGGGTTACTGTGTAGTTTTGTGGTGGTACATTGTGTACCAACCTTATTAGGTTCTTGTGTATTATGGAGGTCTTGTGGTTGACCTGCCACTTGTTGTATTCTAATTGCTTTAAGTAGATCTTTGTTTATAAGGTTATTGTGGATTAGTTTGTGATTATTAAATATGTTACCTTTGTGGGTAATTTGCCGATGAGGCTTGTGGCCTAGGCATATTGTGGTTTAGTAGAGCTATGCTCCGTGGAAGCTGTGTAAGATCTTCCACTTGTTGAGTTTTACCTTTCTTGGGTATGATCCGATTATAGTTTTAGTGTGTTATGGATTGGCTTCGTGGTAGCCAGTCCTGTTACCTTGTGTGTAGTTTCCGACGTAGTGAGGTTTGGAGTATAAAGGACCAGCTCTTTGTTAGCAGTCCTGTTACTCAAGTGTTTGAGGTTTGCCTGTGAAGCTTGCAGCTTAGGCAGTGACTTGCCTGTGTGGCTTATAGCTTAGGCACCAGTTGTTGTAGCAGTGTGCCAGTGAGACTGTGGTTTAGGCACTTTAGTTGTTGGGCTGACTAATGAGATTATATTAGTCCTAGAGTCCTACTTTTCTTCTGAGGACTTAATGTTTATTATCATGAGCATGTTTAATTGTTATTTATTGTAATGATGTGAGCATGAAATGGTTTGGCTATTGTTGTTGCCAGTGAGACCCATTGGGGTTGAGGTGTTGTGGTTACAGTGGTTTGTTTTGGGTAGCCCCTACTGAGCCAGTGACTTGTTGAGGCTCACTCCCCTACAGTTCTTTTCAGGGCTTGCCGTGTGTGTTTGGCTTGCAGCGGCGTTGTGTCAGACTGTACCACCAGCAGTAGTGTAGTAGTTAGTGTTGTGTGAGCTTGTGCTCCCTTGGGGTATGCCCCAGGTAGTTGTACTCTTTTTAATTGGACATGTATTAATGGGATGGGACAGTTGTACAAATTTGTGAACAGATATGAGCACATGTACTTTCTTGTGTCTTATATTCTGTGGTTTGTCTTTTTATACTCTTACTGGACACGTGTGTGAGATATCCCTTGCGAGACTTCGGTCCGTTCGCGGGAGGCGGATCTGGATATGGAGCCTTAATGGGCATAAATACCCCAGTCCGTTACATATAATGTAGTAGCCGATGTTGCGCTTCGATGTTAGCATCAAATGGTCAAGAAATAACGCAGTCAGTCGATGTTTCAATTCGACTGCAATCAATTAAAATGTGATTAGTCGAAGTGAAGAGCTTTGATGATTACGAAGTGGGACTTCGACTGGAATGATTTCAAGGCGATTAGTCAAAGTCAATAGACTTTGGCTAATATGAAATGCGACTTCAACTAAAGTAGTTATAAAGCGATCAGTCAAAGTGAAGAATTTCAACTGAAATCATTACAAAGTAACAGTCGAAGTGAGAAGCTTTGGATAAAACATGTATTTCTTATGCATAAATAATCTTGAAAAATAGTAAAAAAATATTCATGTTATTTATGATAATCATGAGATTTTGTTATCACCAAAATAAAATGATAAAATATAGGAGTGGTTCAACAATAGCATCTATATATATATATTTGGGAGAAGGAGTGGGGCACTGTGGAGGGGGAGCAGTAGAGGGGAAGGGGGTGGGGGTCACTAGGAGGGGGAGGGGGTGTAGGGAAGGAGGGGCAGCGGCTGGCTAGGGGAGGGAGGGGGACGGGGTGGGGGCCTGGAGTGGGATTGGGAGGGGGAGAGGGTAGGGGTCGTCGGGAGTGGAAGGGGGTGGGGTCACCGAGAGGGGGACGACGGGTGGGGGGACGTGGTGGCAGTGGGTGGGGGGCGGCGGCTAGGTGGGGGAGGGGTTGGCTGGGACGGAGGGGTTGGCGGGGGGAGGTAGTTGTAGGGAAGGAGGAGCCTACCGCCAGTGGTGGCGAGCTACTAATCGGAGGCGGCATGGTGGCGCGGTGGCGAGCCAGATGTGTTAGATCTATTCAGGTGTGCACAAAAACCTAGGGTTCACCCTTGGTTGCCACGTGTCCAAAGATGCTTCTCCTCATTGCCACTTGGATGAATGGGCATTTTGGTAATTATAGAAACTGCCAAAAAGATCTCAGCAAAAGATCACAGTCGTTGGATTTTATGCTCTGCACAATTCTGGGTTTATAGAAAAAGAGAGTCCACCTACATTTCCATAGTGTCGACACTACTAATCAAAAATTCCAATTTCCCTTTACTGGTAGAACTCTAGTGTCGACCTGACAGATCACTAGTGTCGACCTGATCACTAGGTAGAGTCGACCTGATCAACAGACAGAGTCGACCTCCTGTGAATTCCTCCAAAGCTGGTTCACTGGATGGTTGCTAGTGTCGACCTCATCTCCAACTAGAGTCGACACTACAGACCAATTACTCTTCAGAAACATGCTGAGCAGACTATGATAGTCTACCTTCCTGTCAACTAGAGTCGACCTGACAGAGCTAGTGTCGACCTATCTTTCAACTAGTGTCTACATTATTTTGACAAAATTTTGTAAACATGTAAATATAAATAGTAGACCATCAAAACATGTCATTAACAGTAAGATATGAAATATTAAGTACCAAAAATATGTTTTTAGTCATTATTGTAATATTGCAATATGTCATCATCAAAATCAAGGTATGAGTGTTTGGGCATCATTCACAACCAAATGTTGTAGTCATCATTAAAATCAAAGTATGAGTGTGTAGACATCATCAATATGTCATCATCAAAACACACAACTCAACAATCTCCCCCTTTTTGATGATGACAAAACATGACAACATTTAACAACATTCTTAAAACATGGCAACATTTTTTCACATAATATCATTCTCTCCCCCTTTATTCAGGAACTTTGAATTTGTCAACATTCTCTCACCCTTTTTAACAACATCAAAAAGATTGAAAGGCACATGCAATGCAATTTGAATCTCTCCCCTTTTTAAGTTTTAGCCCAATAAAACAAATAGCACCCAAGATCAAGAATATGACTAGGGGTCTCATAAATCTCACAAATATGCATAATTCTCCCCCTAAGGAAACAACTCTCCCCCTTTGACAGTATTGGAGTTGTCCACTGCCAACGGAATAGGGATGAATAGAAATGATGTGAAACCAATAGAAGTGATGAAACCAATTAATTGGGTCATAAAATCAGAGATCAACAAAAAAGTTGCTCCCCCTAAACAAGAGACTGTATTGCAAGGAGCACAAACAATGATTTGAAGAGGTCATGAAGGTATCAAGGTACACAATGATTTTAGTATATGAAAAATAATATAATTGTACCTTTCATATTGTGCAGCAAGGGTCAAAAATAAAGATGATTTTTTATTGAGTTCTTATGTCAGTTCTTTATCATCAAAAATCACTTCAGAAATTTTATTTACAAATGTGACATGATTTTTGAGACATAAATTGAGTTGTCAAGAGTGTATATCATTAGAAAATTTAGGTTTGATCTTAACACAATGTAGAATAACAATTTAACATTCTTGAACAACATGAATTCTATTTTAGGTTAGCTGCACTTTCTATATATTTTTCTTTTTCTGTTTATTTCTTTCATTTGAGATATTTCAGAAAATTAGCAAAGAATATTAAATTCATGCTTTCTATGCAAGCACACACACTTACCCAGTACAAGAGTGCCTGACTACTAGGCATGTTAACCATTTGTTTGCTTCTTTTTGAACAGAGATAACTTAGCACCACCTTTTGACTCAAGTCCAACCACGTCTCAGGTGGAATAACCTGGTTACTCAGTGTACTAATCATTGCTCTGCAATTTTCCTTAAAAACTTTCTCTTTTTTGTTTCTTGAAAATTTTCTTTCAGAACTTTCATTACTTTTCATTAGGCGACAAGTAGCTTTTCCCTAATAGATCCTGGTCTTGAGTTGTTAAGTTATCATTCTTAAATTTGTTAAAACAAAACTTCAGAATTCTTGTGATATAAAACTGAAGACTACTCAAGTGTCTACTTAAAGAGTTTTGCAATAAAAAAATCTAAAGTAAGCTTTGAGGATAGAGATAGACACATTACTCGTAATCTTATTTTTCATCTTCATGTTTAATCCAAGAGCACAAATATTTTAGATATTTAAAATTTCATTTCTCATATAAAATATCAAAGGAACCTTGAATTGATTTGAATGAAACATGAAGAGATCAAGAATAAGGCAAGAATTGATTCTACAATTGAATTCTTCACACAGAGCAGAGATGTGTGAGTTCATTCCAAATGAGAACAAAAGTATAAGAAATTCTGATCAAATATCATTCAAAGTGTTGATGAATGAGATTCAAGAGAGTGAACATGGTTGCTTTACTTCATGCAATATGACCATCATCAAAACACTACAACAATTTCAGAATTTTAGATAATTTGCCCTCAATTCATCATTTAAGACAAATTCAAGAATAGCATTTCCAAATACAAACTTGAAGAAGTTGTGTCGACACATGATCTTCAGTGTGTCGACACATGACATTGAAAAACTCATTCAGAATGCAGCAGCAAGAACATTTTTGCACTTTTTCAAATTTTCTCCCCCTTAACATGTGCATTGAATGAAAAAGTTTGCAATCAATTCACACATGATTATGCACACAATTACCTTTATGCAAAACATGACTTTTGGTCCTTGGTGGAGTATTTTACTCACGCATAATGATAGTTTTCAGACAAGCATAACTTGTCCTTCCACATTTCACCATTTGATATACCAAGAAGTCACAGGGAGATAACATGCACTGCAAATCATGGGTAAATTCATACAAGCAAGTTGATACAGCCATGATACCCATTGCTAAGATGAATTATTGTTGGGGGCAACAATAAAACACACTTTTCATTGTTCATAGAAAATCTAAAGAGTTATTCCAACTCAAGCAATTCAATTATGAAATGATATGAGATTTTACCTGAACAGTCTTCATTTTTTTTCAAAGATTTTACCTATGTTCTCCAACTTTTATTGCCTTGCATAGCCATTAACTTGATTCTAGATGGAAAGATATGGCTACAAGGCTCATTAGCTTGTTGATCAAGCTACCTTTGGGACCCACACTTGCTTGGGTCTTGCAATGAAATCAATGTTAGAATGCAACAATGATTTCTGAATCTAAAGGAATTTTATTTTTGATATGGATGTATTTCTTTCATTAATAGAACTATGAGCAGCATTAGTTCCAGATTTTCTCTTTGTCTTGCTCAGTACATCTATGTTTTCATGATATTTTATAATTTTTTTATTTTGGCATGGAAAGCAGAGGACTTATTTTGTGCATCAGTTCTATTCTTATGTACATGGAATTTCTGAGTATTTTCAGCATGAACATGATTTTTATTCCTATGTACATTAGCATGTGTATGAGCATGAAGCTTGGAAGCATGCACAAAAAGTTCATCTTTGTACCAACAGTTCCTAGAGATATGACCAAATTTATGACATGTAAAACATTGGACTGGTTTGACATGTTTATAGAAACTTTGATTTTTATTCCAGCAATGCTTGGCGAGATGACCAGATTTATTGCAATTAAAACAAGTTTGAGAATTCCTTACCTAGTACTTACCTTGGCATGAGTACATACGCTGGAACCCCCTTTTCCTTTGAGGAGCCTTTACCTTTTGGTAGCTTCTAACATGATGTGGATTTGAAGCTTGCCTTGGAGCACTTTGAGTTGATGAAAAAGGTTGGGAACCTTTGTAGAAACTTGTTTGTTTTTCAATTTTCTGTTTCTGGTATTTAGCAAACACATGTTTATTTTTATTTGCTGTGTTTTTCTTCATTTTCTCTTTTTGTTTATGAGCATTTTTCTAAACAGAAACTTTCACTGGTTTTTCATTTGATGAAATGAAGTTCTTGTGAGCAACAGATTTGATCATTTCAGAAACTTTAACTTTCTCCAAAGCAGTAAAGAGCTCATTTTTCATCTTTTCCTTTTCAGCTCTTAATACAGCAATTTCTTTTTCTGAAATTTGAAGTTTGCTTAGCAGGACGTTTAAACCATTTTTCATCTTCTTCTTTTCATTTTCAAATTGAGCAATTTGTTTTTCAAAATCAGTATTTTTATTACTTAAATTGCTACAGTCATTATCTTAAGGTTTGTCATGCAACATGCATTCAATCTTCTTTTTCAGATGATGATTTTCTTCAACCAATTGTTTAAGCTTTTCATTTACTTGATGATCACGAGCCATGTTAGCTATTTATTTCTTTAATTGTTCAATTTCAGATTTTAGATTTTCATTTTCTTTTGAAATGGTTTGTGAGCTTTCCAACATGGTTTCATTTGACTGAATTTCAAGTTTTAGAAGCTTATTTTCAGATTTCATTTTCTGTATTCTTTTACACAAATGTTCACAAAGATTTTTCAATTCATTATAAGATAATTCTTCATCATCACTGTCAGAACATGAATTCAGAAAATTATTAGAATTTACCAAATCACTGGAGTTCTCCCTGGCCATCAAACATATTTTGCTTTCATCCTCATCATCTTCTGAATTTTCTTCTTCCTCATCCTCTTCTTCTTCACTCCAAGTTCCTATCATAGCTCTGAGCTTATTTTTCTTCCACTTGGGTTGAATCTTCTTCTGAGCATCCGGGCATTCTGGTTTGACATGCCCTGGTTTCCTACAATTGTAACAAACAACTCTGCTAGAACTTTTGTTAGAAAATTGTTTCTGTTTGGAAGAGTTGTAGACCTGAAGTCTTCTTTAAGAAAATCTTACCATCTTTTCTTAAGAACTTTCTGAATTTTCTTTTGAGCAGGGCAGATTCACTTGAGTCATTTCCTGAGCTTGAAATTCTTCTTCCTCAATTGATTCTCTCACACTAGGACTTGCTTTAAGTGCTAGTGACTTCTTTTCTTAACATCGTCATTGTCCTTTTCAAACCCAATTCATATGTCATTAAAGAAACAATCAATTGGTCAACAGTAGTAGTAGACAGATTTCTGGACTCTTCAACTATAGTAGCCTTTGTATGCCAAATGGGAGTCAATGATCTAAGAATTTTTTTAACAAGTTCATGTTCAGTATATGTTTTTCCTAGACTCTTCAAGCCATTTGTCAACAGAGTCAACCTACCATACATCTCTGAGATGGTTTCATCATTTTCCATTTTAAAGGCTTCATACTCAGAAATTAACTGTTGGCTTTGGTTTCTTTTACCTCAAAAGTACCTGATGACCAAACTTTCCCCATATAAATTAATTCACTTATTTATATATTAAATTTTGATGATTAACAAAATAGTACTAATGAATCTTGTTGATTAACAAAATAGTTCTAATGAATTTCTTGAGCTTTGAGAACAGGAAATAAAAGAAAAATGAAAGTTCAGGACAATCAGGTAAGTCTCATCTCATATTCTGTCCAAGTCTTTGTATCGACTTCTTCATACTTCACATCGACTTCTTTGATAAGCAGAACGATTTCCTTTCTGACCGAAAAGTTCAAAACAAATCGATATCGCAACGATTCTTTAAGACATCGCAACGATTTCTTTAGAACCCGTAACGACTTGACTGTCGTAACGATTTCTTTAGACCTCGTAACGATTTCTTTAGAACTCGCAACGACTTCCTAAGCCGTAACGATTTCTTTAGACCTCGTAACGATTTCTTTAGAACTCGCAACGACTCTCTAGCCGTAACGATTTCTTTAGACCTCGTAACGATTTCTTTAGAACTCGCAACGACTCTCTAGCCGTAACGATTTCTTTAGACCTCGTAACGATTTCTTTAGAACTCGCAACGACTCTCTAGCCGTAACGATTTCTTCAGATCTCATAACGATTTGCTTTGTGCAACGATTTGTTAAGAGTTTCATAACGATTTCTGTACTGTCATAACGACTTGCTAAGCCGTAACGATTTCTTTGGTTCTCGTAACGATTTCTTTGAAACTCATAACGACTTGCATTTCATATCGATTTCTTAAGTGTTTCACAACGATTTCTTTAGAAACACAACGACTTACATCTCATAACGATTTGTTAAGTGTTTCACATCGATTTCTTCAGAATCAGAACGACTTGCCATGATTCATAACGATTTCTTATATCCTCTGTTATAGAACGATTTGCTATGGGTTATAACGATTTCATAAGTCATTGAGCCATCGACTTGTATATCTCTCATTGACTTGTTTTTATCTGTGTTGACTAGTCAAAGTCCACGTATACATATCTCTGACACACCTGCATGTGATGTGACCTAAACGTATCTTTGCATGCATGCAGAAGATATCGTCCATAATCATGCCTATTCTGCAAACGTCTTTTAGTTTCAGCTAATTGGTCTTACTATTTCCATGCTATTCTTTCTAACGTTGACTGACATCAGAGACAGCTTAGCTGTTTGCTATCTGTTTGATAAGCGTGCAGATAACAGATCCATCTCCACTTTGCAACGTTAATTCAAATAGAAGACAAAAGATATCTAAAAGATCTCTTCTCTTTGCGTGTTCAAAGTGTTCAAAGACTGTTGACTGGAAGCTTCCAAGACTCCAACTTCTTTCAGTCTAACGTACACCTGGATGAGAGACAACGGTACCTTTAACGTTCAAATTTCAAGTAGAAGCTTAAATACAAGACTCAAGACGGAGAAGAATAGAAGAAGAGTGAATATCATTCTGAAAAGCAAGCAACTCAAGTTCTTCGAGTCCTCTGAGTTTCAAACAAGAGACAAGCGTCCATTCCAATTGTTTTCCGTAGCTCTTTTGCTCTCAGTGTTCATAGAAGAAATTCTTGTGTGAGAGCCAGTGTAGTCCTTGGAGAGGAACCCTGTTAAATCCTTTTCTCTCTTGAGGCTCGTCTGCTTCAGCTTGTAGCTAGTTCAGCTAGTGTCTGAAGCGTGTTCTTAAATTTTCTCTTCATTGGTTTGTTCCCTTCTGGACGAAGGAAGACCTGGTGGTATCCAGGGTGGTTGTTTTCCCTTCAGGTTGAAGGAAGACCAGTTGAGGCTGGGTGTAAGGATCTGTGAGGGGGATAGTACCCTTGTTAGTGAAATCCTGAGGCATTGCTCAGGGACTGGACGTAGGTCTCCTGTGGAGAGGAGTTCCGAACCAGGATAAAAATCCTTGTGTCGTGTGGTTGTGTCTTTGTGCGTTTGCTATCTTTTTCCTCTAACTCTAACTTCTGTTTAAAGCTGTTGTGTAATCTTTTTAGTGAACAGGTTTTAATCAAAGATCAAATTTTAATAACCCATTCACCCCCCCCTCTGGGCTAGCTAGCTGGGCAACAAGTGGTATCAGAGCAAGTCTCTTCGACAAAGAAGAAGATCCAACGATCTGAAGAGCAAAGATCAATGGCAGCCCAAAGCAACTTCGAAGGTCAGTCAGTCAACAGGCCTCCCTTGTTCGATGGAGAAGATTACACCTATTGGAAGACAAGAATGGAGTACTTTCTACAAGGCCACGATTATACAATATGGTCCATTGTAGAAGAAGGTGATCTTCTAGTCACAAATGCTAAGGCTCAGTGGACAGATGACGACAGAAGAAGAATATCCCTAAACTGCAAAGCCAAGAGCATCCTTTGCTGTGCCCTCAGCAAGAAAGAATTCAACAGAGTTTCAGCCTGCAAATCCGCAATGGAAATGTGGGAAAAGCTCAGGATTACTTATGAAGGGACAGACAAAGTAAAGGAGACAAGAATCGATATTCTTGTAGCCCAATATGAAAGGTTCCAGATGCAGCCAAGTGAATCCATAACTCAGATGTTTAGCAGATTCACAGATATCACAAATGGATTAGCTGGATTAGGTAAAGTCTATGGTGTACCAGACATGGTCAGGAAGATACTCAGATCTCTGCCATCCTCATGGACTCCAAAAGTAACAGCCATTGAGGAAGCCAATGATCTGAAATTAATGTCATTGGAAAAGCTAATAGGATCTCTCATGGCTCATGAGATAAATATGGAGAGATTAGGAGAATCCTCCAGCAGAAGGAAGCAATCAAATGCTCTCAAGGCGAATGATGAGATATCAGAAGAATCTTTGGATAACAGTGAAGGTAGCAAAGACAGTGATGATGAAGAAGCCATGCTGTCTCGAAGACTTCAGAGAATATTAGCAAAGAAGAAGAAGTATCAGTCCGGAAGAAGATTTTTCAAGAAGAACAAAGACTTCAGAAAACCAGAAGTAAAGGATCCGAAGAAAGGAGAAGTAATATGCTATGAATGCAAGAAGCCTGGACACATCAAGGCAGATTGTCCAATGCTCAAAAAGAATGATCATAAGAAGAAGGACAACTTCAGAAGATTCAAGAAGTATAAAAGAAAGCAATGGCAGCTGCTTGGGAGAACAGCAGTGACTCAGATAGTGAGTCAAGCTCGAGCAGTGAAGGTGAAGAGGCAAACTTGGCCCTCATGGCCAATACCGAAGATAAGGTAACTTCTGACTCTTCTTTTGATTCATGCAATGATTCAGATTCTGATAACTTAGAAAGTGCTTTTAATGAACTCTATGAAAAATATAAAGAAGTATCTAAATTACTTAAAATTAGTAAGAAGAATTTAATCTGTTTAGAAAATACAAACTCAGATCTAAAAACGAAAATGAAGAACTTGAAAAACAAATAACTGAACATAAAAGAAGGAATGAATTATTATGTGAAGATTTAAAAGAGAAAATAGAAAAATAATTCACTTAGAAAAACAAGAAGACTTAAGTGGACTTAAAACAGAAATAGAAAGATTAAATAAAGAAAATGAACATTTAACAAGCACCATAAACAAGTTCACAAATAATAAACCTCTTCTAATGATAAATGGAGCTAAAAGATCAACTAAGAAGAAACATGGTTTTGGTTATACTCCCTCGGAAAATGAAGAAACAAAAGTCTTTCCTAATACTTATCCAACTCCTGAATTTATATCCGAAAAGAATAAAGAACATAAAAAATTTAAATACAATCCAGTTGAAAGAATAACTAGAACAACCTGCTGTACTCATTGTAACAAACTAGGACATAACAAAGCAACCTGTCCTAACAAGAACAAAAAGTGGATAATAAAAGGAAAAATCAATGATACTAACCCATCAGGACCCAAAAGAACTTGGGTACCTAAAACTTAGTGTTTAAATTTCAGGGAAATTCAAGAGCATCCAAATGGTACTTGGACAGTGGATGCTCAAGGCACATGTCAGGCAACAAGAAGTTTTTCGTTGATCTCCAAGCTGAAGAAGGTACAGTCACCTATGGAGATAATGGAAAAGGCACTGTGATAGGAAGTGGGTCCGTGAACATCAAAGGAAAATCAGTTATTGAAGACGTAATGCTGGTCAAAGGATTAAAGCACAATCTTATTAGCATCAGCCAGTTGTGTGACAAAGGCCATCAGATTCAGTTCCAAGAATCAAAGTGCAGTATATTAAAGGATGGTGCAGTCATATTTGAAGCCTACAGAGAAAGAAACTTGTATGTTCTCTATCTCGAGGAACTCAAGAATCAAGATGTCTGTTTGGCAGCCAGCAAAGATCAATCAACAGAGCTGTGGCACAGAAGATTGGGTCACTGCAGCTTGGACGGTTTGAATAAGCTCAGAAAGAGAAAGCTAGTGGAAGGACTGCCAAAGGTCAATTCTAGATTGGATAGCATTTGCAAACCTTGTGCAAGAGGAAAGCACACCAAGAGCTCTTTCAAATCAAAGACTGTAGTAACCACCTCAAAGCCCTTAGAACTACTTCATATGGATCTATTTGGGCCAATGAGGACTACCAGTCTAGGAGGAAAGAATTTTGGATTTGTAATAGTTGATGATTATTCAAGATTCACTTGGGTATCCTTTCTAGAGCACAAAGATGACACATTTGACAATTTTGTCAGCTTCAGTAAGAAAGTTCAGAAAGATCAGAAGTTCACAATTGTCTCTATCCGATCAGATCATGGTGGTGAGTTTCAGAATGAAAAGTTTACAAAGTTCTGTGATGATCAAGGAATTGAGCACAACTTCTCAGCCCCAAGGACACCTCAACAGAATGGAATTGCTGAGAGGAAAAACAGAACTCTTTTGGATATGGCAAGAACCATGTTATCAGAATATGATTTGCCAAGATATTTCTGGGCCGAAGCCATCAACACTGCATGTTATATCATTAATAGAGTAATGATCAGGCCGATTCTGAAGAAGACTGCTTATGAACTCTACAAAGGAAAGAAGCCAAAGATCAGCCATTTCAGAATTTTTGGATGTCCTTGCTTCATCCACAACAATGGAAAAAGGGACATTGGTAAGTTGGATGCCAAATCAGATGAAGGCATCTTTATGGGGTACACTTCTAAACCCAAAGGTTATAGAGTTTTCAATAAACGCTCATTATTAATAGAACAATCTGTACATGTTATTTTTGATGAATCTAACCCTTCCTTGAAAAAGGAAGAAATTAGTGACATTGATGATGCAGATGACTTGTCCGAAAAATTAAAGAATACCTCAATTAAGGACAAGGAAGATCCAACTCTGGAAGAACTGCAGCAAACTGAAATCCAACATGAAAATCTTCCAAAAGAATGGAGACATCAGAAAGATCACCCTCCTGAAAACATTATTGGTGATCCATCCGTAGGGGTAAGAACAAGAGGTAATGTAATTCCATGTGATTATTTAGCCTTTGTTTCTCAAATAGAGCCTAAGACAGTCAATGAAGCTTTATCTGATGAATCTTGGATATTAGCCATGCAAGATGAACTAAATCAGTTCAAGAGAAACCAAGTATGGTCACTTGTTCCTAGACCATCCAATCATTCAGTTATTGGCACCAAGTGGGTGTTCAGAAATAAACTGGATGAGTCTGGAATAATCTTAAGGAACAAGGCCAGACTGGTAGCTCAAGGCTACTCCCAAGAGGAAGGCATAGATTTCGATGAAACCTATGCACCTGTAGCTAGACTTGAGGCTATTAGGATTTTACTTGCTTATGCATCTGCATTTGATTTAAAACTATTTCAAATGGATGTCAAATCAGCCTTTTTAAATGGTTTTATCAAGGAGGAAGTTTATGTTGAACAACCTCCAGGTTTTGATGATACCGAATTTCCAAATCATGTATTTAAACTACATAAGGCTTTATATGGTTTAAAGCAAGCACCTAGAGCCTGGTATGAAAGGCTCAGTACTTTCTTATTAGATCATGGTTTCACTAGAGGTAAAGTAGATAGTACATTATTTATAAAATCTAAGGTTAAACATATACTTCTTGTGCAAATATATGTAGATGATATTATTTTTGGATCTACTGATGAATCTCTTTGCAAGTACTTTGAAAAGCTTATGCAGGGAGAATTCGAAATGAGCTTGATGGGGGAGCTAAGCTACTTCCTTGGATTGCAAATCAAGCAAGGGAAGGATGGCACTCATATCTGTCAAGCCAAGTACACCAAAGAGCTGTTAAAGAAATTTGGATTTGAAGGTGCAAAGCCATTATCAACTCCAATGAGCACATCAACCAGAATGGACAGTGATCAAAAAGGTAAAAAGGTAGATCAAAAGAATTATCGAGGTATGATAGGATCATTACTTTACTTAACTGCAAGTAGACCAGACATTTTGTTTAGTGTATGCATGTGTGCTAGATATCAGCAGACCCTAGAGAGTCTCATTTAATTTCAGTAAAAAGAATATTTAGATATCTGGCTAGAACTCATGATTTAGGTCTCTGGTATCCTAGATCTTGTGAAATAAAATTAGTAGGATATTCAGATGCTGATTATGCTGGATGCAAAGTAGATAGAAAAAGCACCAGTGGGTGTTGTCAGTTTCTTGCAGGATGTTTAATATCATGGTCATCCAAGAAACAAAATTCAGTAGCTTTATCAACAGCTGAGGCAGAATATGTTGCTGCTGGAAGTTGCTGTACACAACTTCTTTGGATAAAGCAACAACTTGAGGATTTCGGAATTCACATCAAATCAATTCCACTATTGTGTGATAATACAAGTGCCATCAACCTCACCAAAAATCCAGTACAGCACTCAAGGACTAAGCACATTGAGGTAAGATATCATTTTATTCGAGACCATGTAGCTAGTGGTAATTTAGAAATTTCTTTTATAGATACAAATGGTCAATTAGCAGATATCTTCACAAAAGCCCTACCTGAAGAGAGATTTACATCTCTTAGAAGGGAATTAGGGATGTGCAATTTGTGAAAAGATTTCTGTAACTTTATTGACATATAAATTTTTTCAGATTAAATGAAATTTTCTCTCCTTTAAAGATAAGCAAAACTCAGTTATCTACATGCTTTGACCGCTATTGTGTTGAAAGTTGTTTGACCCGTCAAACGGTTTTGTCGCTTTCTGGCTTTACCGCCTTTGGCGCTCCACTTTTCGGTAAAGTAATATTAATTTATTCAAATCGTTCTGAGAACGACTTGTCTTCTACCTTTACCCTTTTATCTTTTATCTGTTCACCCAAAGCCGATGCCCTAACGATTTCGGCATCGACTCTCTGCAACTTTCGAAGCTTTCTCCTCTTCCCGCGAAGAATCCCTTCGAGAGCTTCCATCCCTTCCATCATCTCCCTTCACCAGAATCTCTTTCTCCTCTGCACCCATGGCCGCTCCGATGATCACCGGAAGTGTTGGAGGTTACAGTGCTGAGTTTCTGTCCCCGAAGGAGCAAGAAAGGTTTACCTTCGTGAAGACGAAGATCTGCGGAAATAAGGCAGTGGATGTTCAGAACCTTGAGAAGAGTGGCATGACCAGTCTAGTCGAAGCTTTGAGAAGAATGCAGTGGATGGATGTTGCTACTTTCACCGAGGTAAGTTATCCGGACCTGGTGAAAGCGTTTTACATTTGCTTGAAACCAGAAGCGGATGGGTCCCTTGTCTCCTCTGTCAGGGGTATCCAAATCAAGATAAACCATGAGCTATTGCATGAGTTGTTTGGAGTAAAGACCTCTGGGTATAGTGGCATTCACTCTGTGAATGATGAAGTAAAGGGTCTCGGAATTATTGGTCCAGGGTTTAAGCTGAAAGATGGAAAGCTAGATATTAATCAGATGTCCGCATTTAATCGGTTGCTTCACTTTATTGTCTGCCAAATTATAGTACCTCGAAGTGCTACGTTTTCTTCATGCACTAGGGCAGATTCGGACATAATGTTCTGGGCAATCCAGAACAAGGAGATAAACTTGGCCGCTGTAATGATTGAGCGAATGAAATTTGCTCATGCTCAGATATGGGAAACCAAGAGCAAGTTGAATGTTTCCTTGCCCTATGCTCATCTACTCACCAAGATTTTCAAGCACTTTGGAGTAGATGTGTCTGGAGCAGTAGTAGAGAAGATGGGCCAGTCTATAAGGTCCAGAAATTTGAAGAAAAGTGGTTTTTCAGTGCAAGATGGAGTTTGGACAAAGACCTCTGTGGCAGAAGGAGAAGCGATTATTGGAGATATCCCAGAAGTTCAAGAAGAAGCAGCAGCAGCAGAGCAGCAGCAGCAGCAGAGCAAGCAGCAGCAGTAGTACAAGCAGCAGCAGTACCAGTTGTGGCAAGCCAGCAGAAGTTTCAGAATCACCTGTTGTGGAGATTGACTCTCATTCTCCAGAAGTTCAGATGGAAGAAGGTGCAGCTGGTGTGGCAGACTCTTTGCCCACCACCTTAGTCGCCTCTATTTTAAGAGAGGTATTGGATTCCATTCCCTCCACCTCAGCTACTTCTAAAGTAGGTGGACGTGTTGAAGAAGAAGTTATGGCACCAGGCCATACAGAAATTCAGTCTGAACCAGTTGCTAATGTTGAGATACAAGCAGGTACTCAACAAGATGTGGTCATGGAAGAAGCTCCTAGCCAAGGGGAGCAAAGTGTCATTGAACCTGAAGTGTCTGAATCCGTGGCAGAAGGCCACTTGGAAAAAGTTGTTTTGGAGGATGCTCCTGCCCAGGGGGAGCAAGAAAGTGTTGAACTCCCTGCTCCTATTCAGGGGGAGCAAGTGGGCACTGAGGAACCATTGATTGAGAATGTTCCTGAGTCAGCTGCCCCATCTCAGGAAATTCCACCTCCAGCCAGTGTTCCTGTTAGTGAAGGCCCAAGTGCAAGCAATATTAATCTTGAGGAGCCTGTCACTCAGCAAGGGAAGCAGAAGAGAATTGTTCTCAGAAGGCCAAGAAAGGGCCATAGAAAAGTAAATCTGAAGCCTGTTATGGCATTGTTGAAGGCTCAAGGAGAGATCTTGTCATCAGTTCAGACAAGTATTCAAGGCATTGTTGCTAGTCAAGCTTCAACCTCCTCAGACTTATCTTCAATCCGAAATGCAATGAGGTGGTTCAATAAAGAGATGTCTGATATGAAGTCTATGCTTGCTGTTCTGTCAAAGTCTAGTAGGGTTTCTCCGAGCAGACCAGCTGCTGCTCCTCGGCCACCAGGGCCAGCAGGGCCATCTGCTCAAGGGTCTCGGCCAGCAGGGCCATCAGTTTTGGGATCAGCAGAACCAGTGTCAGCTTCAGGGTCTTCAGGACCCTCCTCAGCAGTCAGAGAAGGTCAGGCTAAGGGAAAAGAGCCAATGACAGCTTCTAAGGCCCCTGACACTTCATCTCTTGCCACTCCAACCCTCTCCTCACCTCCATCTCCTTCTACAGCCCCTCCTGCACCACCAACCATCAAACACCCTGTGCCTCGCACCCAACCATCCTCATCCTTCATTTCATCTCAACCTTCCTTCTCTCCCACTCCTTCTCACATCTCAGCTCCATCCTCATTCAATCCCAAACCTTCACCTCCTCAAGCTCAAACACCTCCAGTTCAACCAACTTCATCCTTTAATCCCAAACATCTTTTCTATCCTCCTACTCCTCCTTCTTCTGTTATCTTTCCTCCGGAAAAACCTCTACCTCTTGGTGTCTTTGACACAAATCTTCCGGATGATTTTGAAAGAAACACCCTTATCACCATTCTCTCCACTGCTTCTCATATCCACAGGACTGATCCTCCCAGTCCTGCCAAGAAAAAGAGGAAAACTTCCTCCTCTCTTAGCATCCCTTCTGTTCCCTTATTCCCTCCTCTTTGGTATTCTCTTACCCTTGATCCTAAGAGAAGACCTATCTACAAGGAATATCTTCAAAAGTGCATTCTTTCTACCATTTATGGTATTCCTTTCCTTAACCTATCCGAACACCTAAACATTGTTCTTCCTCTTACTCAGATATCCAAATTCCACAAATCCAAAATCCTTGAGGGCACTGAGTTCAAGACTGAAGATCAGTGGGCAGCTGTCAAGGGAAATAAGGCTCAATATGAAAAGTATTTGACTGCCAGGGCAGAATCTCTTACCCACAGAGCTCACCCACTCACCTTTTCTGAGTGGTTCATTATTCAACATAAGAACTCTTGGGGACCTTACATTTTGAAAGAGATTCGTATTGCCAGGAACTTTCAGCTGTACAGTGACTTCTGCTACTTGAACAAGCTGCCTGAAGTTCAGTTTTGCCAATTCCACTCAAATTTTGCTGAGTCAGAACGTCCTATAAATGTTCCTCTTAAGGTGGACTTTGCCTCTCCAATTGACTCTTCAGTTCTTCTGCCAAAGCTACACTCTTTAGTGTTTGATTCAGATGCAGGATCTCATGCTTTAGACATGTTTGCAAGGCAAATGGGCCGGATGTCAGCCAAGCAGGGCAGACTACCTTCATTCTTGCGGTTCATCTTCAGAGAATACCACTCTGGCCGCATTTCTTCTCAGACCTTGGCTCCACTCATTTCTGAGTGTGAGAGACTTACTCCCTCAGAATGGGACATTCTTTATCAGGCCTCACATCTACATTTGGAAGCTATCAACCGTGATCTAGCTAGTCAAAGGAAGCCCACTCTTTCAGCAGAAACATTCTTGGATCTCAACTCCATCACTCCTATTCAAGAGATCTATGTTGTGTGGGCAGCCAGATATTCTGCCTTCTATGCTCTGAAGCAGGATCTCCTAGATCACAAGATTTATTATCCAATCTCTTTGGACAAATTTCTCCTTCGGGCCAGTTTTGGCAAGAGTACATTTTACAGATTTATCTTGGATAAAACCCAGTATGGAGTATTCTTAGAACAGCAAAGGCAACTCTACATTCAAAGGAACATTCCCTCCATGGGTCCTACCTTTTCAGTTGCTTTTGGGTATTTCAGCAGATTTTTGAAGATCTTGAGATCAAGGCATGGGCTGTTATTTCACAGCATGCCTCCTTGTTATCTCCTTGTACTATCTTTCTCCAACTTAATATAATGATTTCTCTCTTCTTTGTCTCATCGACCATCTTTTTGCTTATTGACAAAATGGGGGAGAAAACTAAAGCTATTCTGAAAAACATGTTTGTTGGAGAAAACTAAAGCTATTCTGAAAAACATGTTTGTTTGTTGTGTAATGTTTAGTATATTTTGTCATCATCAAAAAGGGGAGATTGATGACCAAACTTTCCCCATATAAATTAATTCACTTATTTATATATTAAATTTTGATGATTAACAAAATAGTACTAATGAATTTGTTGATTAACAAAATAGTTCTAATGAATTTCTTGAGCTTTGAGAACAGGAAATAAAAGAAAAATGAAAGTTCAGGACAATCAGGTAAGTCTCATCTCATATTCTGTCCAAGTCTTTGTATCGACTTCTTCATACTTCACATCGACTTCTTTGATAAGCAGAACGATTTCCTTTCTGACCGAAAAGTTCAAAACAAATCGATATCGCAACGATTCTTTAAGACATCGCAACGATTTCTTTAGAACCCGTAACGACTTGACTGTCGTAACGATTTCTTTAGACCTCGTAACGATTTCTTTAGAACTCGCAACGACTCTCTAGCCGTAACGATTTCTTTAGACCTCGTAACGATTTCTTTAGAACTCGCAACGACTCTCTAGCCGTAACGATTTCTTCAGATCTCATAACGATTTGCTTTGTGCAACGATTTGTTAAGAGTTTCATAACGATTTCTGTACTGTCATAACGACTTGCTAAGCCGTAACGATTTCTTCGGTTCTCGTAACGATTTCTTTGAAACTCATAACGACTTACATTTCATATCGATTTCTTAAGTGTTTCACAACGATTTCTTTAGAAACACAACGACTTACATCTCATAACGATTTGTTAAGTGTTTCACATCGATTTCTTCAGAATCAGAACGACTTGCCATGATTCATAACGATTCCTTATATCATCTGTTATAGAACGATTTGCTATGGGTTATAACGATTTCATAAGTCATTGAGCCATCGACTTATATATCTCTCATTGACTTGTTTTTATCTGTGTTGACTAGTCAAGTCCACGTATACATATCTCTGACACACCTGCATGTGATGTGACCTAAACGTATCTTTGCATGCATGCAGAAGATATCGTCCATAATCATGCCTATTCTGCAAACGTCTTTTAGTTTCAGAAAATTGGTCTTACTATTTCCATGCTATTCTTTCTAACGTTAACTGACATCAGAGACAGCTTAGAAGTTTGCTATCTGTTTGATAAGCGTGCAGATAACAGATCCATCTCCACTTTGCAACGTTAATTCAAATAGAAGACAAAAGATATCTAAAAGATCTCTTCTCTTTGCGTGTTCAAAGTGTTCAAAGACTGTTGACTGGAAGCTTCCAAGACTCCAACTTCTTTCAGTCTAACGTACACCTGGATGAGAGACAACGGTACCTTTAACGTTCAAATTTCAAGTAGAAGCTTAAATACAAGACTCAAGACAGAGAAGAATAGAAGAAGAGTGAATATCATTCTGAAAAGCAAGCAACTCAAGTTCTTCGAGTCCTCTGAGTTTCAAACAAGAGACAAGCGTCCATTCCAATTGTTTTCTGTAGCTCTTTTGCTCTCAGTGTTCATTATAGAAATTCTTGTGTGAGAGCCAGTGTAGTCCTTGGAGAGGAACCCTGTTAAATCCTTTTCTCTCTTGAGGCTCGTTTGCTTCAGCTTGTAGCTAGTTCAGCTAGTGTCTGAAGCGTGTTCTTAAATTCTCTCTTCATTGGTTTGTTCCCTTCTGGACGAAGGAAGACCTGGTGGTATCCAGGGTGGTTGTTTTCCCTTCAGGTTGAAGGAAGACCAGTTGAGGCTGGGTGTAAGGATCCTTGAGGGGGATAGTACCCTTGTTAGTGAAATCCTGAGGCATTGCTCAGGGACTGGACGTAGGTCTCCTGTGGAGAGGAGTTCCGAACCAGGATAAAAATCCTTGTGTCGTGTGGTTGTGTCTTTGTGCGTTTGCTATCCTTTTCCTCTAACTCTAACTTCTGTTTAAAGCTGTTGTGTAGTCTTTTTAGTGAACAGGTTTTACTCAAAGATCAAATTTTAATAACCCATTCACCCCCCCCTCTGAGCTAGCTAGCTGGGCAACAAACCTTCGTAGATTACCATTAGACGATCCCAGACTTCTTTGGTAGTGGCACATGAGGAAACTCTTGAAAACTCCATTGGGTGAAGGGAGCAGTGCATGATGTTCATTGCACTCCAGTTAGCATTTGACTTTTTGATTTGCTCTGTTGTCCATCTTTCTTCATCCTCTAGAAGCTCATATGGTCCACTACTAACCACCTTCCAGATTTGATGATTCTGGGCTCTTAAGAAGACCAGCATATGAGTTTTTCAGTAAGTATAATCTGATCCATCAAAATGAGGAGGTCTATACATAGAGTGCCCTTCTGGCATATATCCCCTTAGATAAATTTCACCTGTACTCTTCGGGCTGTTAGACCACAAGAGTGGAGAGCCTAGTCTCTGATACCAATTGTTGGATCAAATAGGTAGATGACCAGATCTAGAAAGGGGGGTGGGGGTTGAATAGATCTAACACAAAACTCAGCAAAAGCTTAAGCGAATTAAAAATCACTTCAAATTATAAATCCATTCAATCAAACAATTTTACTGATCTGATGTGTGGGTGTGTGTATAGTAGATATGTGAGGTAATTAGATAAGAAGTGAAGGTGAGATTCCTGTGCATACATCTAGCGCAAAAAATAGATCAACCATTGCACAGGAGATTTTTAGGTGGTTCGGCTCCCATATGGAGACCTATGTCCACCCCTCACTCAAACCAAGTGAGGCTCCACTAAACCGCTGATTCACAGCTTCAAACACCTGTTGACTCACAGCTTGAACGCTGACTCACAGCTTGTCAACCACTGATTACATAGCTTATCTGCTGATTCACAGCTTCAAGGTCAGATAGACCTTCTTAATCCACACACACAGAGTATGGGATCAACACTCCTATCACCAATAGGAGCACTCAATAAGTTCAGAGTAAAGTTTAAAAGTGAAAAACAAATTCACACGAAGATCAGAGTTAAGAGAGACAAATCTTCAAACACCAGTCCTTCGACTTTGCCCAATTTCCTCTGGACTGATGAATTTGAACTCTAAATCTTCAGAACTTGAGGTTTGAAGTTCTGCTTCAGATCATATTGCACAAACGCATCATCTGGTTGTGCTTCTCAACCTATTTGATCTGAACTCCTTCAAATCAGCCTCAATTCGCTATACTATGTTTCAGATCTGATTTATAAAGAATTCAGATCTGAATTGCTGCTCTTGAGTTCTTCCACAGATGCTGAGCTTCGCGCTTCTGATCTTGCACAGTCTTAGATCTTGAGGTTTGAAGTTCTGCTTCAGATCATATTGAACAAACACATCATCTAGTTGTGCTTCTCAACCTATTTGATCTGAACTCCTTCAAATCAGCCTCAATTCGCTATACTCTGTTTTGGATCTGATTTACAGAGAATTCAGATCTGAATTGTTGCTCTTGAGTTCTTCCACAGATGCTGAGCTTCGTGCTTCTGATCTTGCACAGTCTCCCTCTTCCACCTTCCTTCAGATCTGCTTGATCTTCTAAGCTCTGTTGCTTCTCTTTTGCATGATCCACGATGCTCTATTTTCAGATCTACTGCTTGCACGATTCCTTCTTCTTCCTCTACTGCTTTTCTTCTTGATCTGCTCCTCTTCCAGCACTCCAGAGCTTTCTCTCACTGCTTGGCCTTGATCCCCATGTCGTCTTGGATGGAATCGATGAATCTTCGGGATTACTTCTCTAGATGAGATGAGAGATCCTTTATAGCCTCAGTGTAGTCCCAAATACATGAGAGAGATGTGCACAAAAACCTATGGTTCACCCTTGGTTGCCACGTGTCCAAAGATGCTTCTCCTCATTGCCACTTAGATGAAAGAGCATTTTGGTAATTATAGAAACTCCCAAAAAGATCTCAGCAAAAGATCACAACTGTTGGATTTTATGCTGTGACGACCCTCCTTATACCGGTACGGTTATACCAACCCACTTCGATATAGAGAGCGTTGCCACGGTGGGACATTTACCCATCACATTTATTAGGTCGAGATGTACATAAGTATGAACACATAACAGTGGAATAAAAGAAACTGGAAATAAATATCTTATTCCATCATCCACATTTATCCACAGTCTATATAGTACAAAATGAAACTAATTATTTAATGATTGAGAAATTTAAAAGAAGTACATTGTCCACAACTTGCAGCTAAATAAATTACATGAATTCAATGTAGTACAAGTCCTCCTTTATTACATACTATGAAATGAAAAGTATAATATCGCTATCTCCACAAGCAATCTCATACTCTCGCTCCGAGTCACTCCGAACCAAGTCCTCGGAAGAAGTAGAGACACCTGCACCTGTACACCGAAGCAAGAATGAGTCCAAAGACTCAGCAAGTAATTTCTCATACATTAAGCATACATACATCACATGGCATTTTATTCTTCAACAATTTCATAGGTACATGAACGTGGATTTAAACAATCTTAAGAAAAACCTAACATGATACTTCTATCAATTTCATGACACATAGTACATGGTTTATGTTCATGTCACAATGATAAGCCAACCACATGCTTTCTACATAATTTTTAACATAATATTTAACATAATATTTAAATTCACATTCATGTTGTATCATAATGGCAATTAAACATGGAGTTTTACACATAAAGGAAGAATGTTCCTAACATGGTTTCTATGTACTTTTCCACATGCATATCACTTTTATAAACACAATAAGCTTTCTGTATTGACATAAATAAAACACATTTACAAATTGGTTCACCATTTCATATATTATCACACTAGTTCACATTTACACATGATCATTTACATATGCACAATTTCACATATATACAAAATCACATTATTCTCATTATATGCCCTGACACATAGTCTGAACCACCTCTAGAAGGACACACACTTATCACATCACACACATATCTATCACCTAGGCATTTCAGTGATAAATCTTAGTTACTGCGCAGAACCGGGAGAAGCACTCTCCACCCTAACCAGTGGTACTTGTCCGCCTCCAGGATTTTATCCCAATGCCCATGGGATTTCACTTACTCATATGAACCTTCCCGTAGGGACTTTACTACGGTACAGCTCCTCAGCCCTCTAAGGTAGTAGTGTCACCCATGGCACATTTACACGTTTTTTTCTCATTTTAAAACACACACTTAATATGTTGTTTTAAACACATGTTCCATGCTCACACAAAATCACATATTTCAGGTTTACCTAGCATGGTACTACTGTTTACAGAGTTAAACAATCATAATTTGATTCAAATCATGCTGCAATTAACTAGATTATCGTTAATTACTCATTCTCTAATTAATCTTTTCATGATGAAATAAGGAATCTAGTACCTACTATTGTCCAATTTACATGAAATTTTAACTGCAGACCATTTACAGATAAATCGTCATGCATACAAATTTTCATATTTTTCGGAGTCATACACAATTTATGATAAATAAAAAATGTATTCTATCTAATTTATGAAGTCATCAATTAAGCATGGTACACAGTGCCAAGTACATATTCCTCTATTCTAAAACTTGTATATAATAGTCATGATACTACATGCAATTCCTGTGAATTTATTTGGCATCATACAATTTATTGAAGATTTAAAACTAATCGTGCATACTTACTATTTTACAGTTCAGAAGTTTTAATTAATTACATGAACATCCGAAAATTTCCTAAATCTCATGGTATAAACTAACATCTGTACACATCATATAGAAATTCTATGACACTCAATTTCCACATGAATCACATAAACAAAAATTTACAATTATTAAAACCTTGTCTCACAGTTAATTCTGAGAATTTTAATAAATAAAACATTCAACAAAATTTCACAGAAATTTTACAACATGATTCTCTAGATGTATTACGTAACATATAAAAATTACAATATATCCTCATGCGCAGAAGTCCGGAAAATGATTTATGAAGGGCAGACAGACATAATGTCCCTGCCTGAAGAACTCAATGGCACACAGGTGGCCGCCTACCAGTTAACGGCAACAAATGCTGCCGCCAACTTCGGATCTTAACGGCATCAAAGGTTGCCGTTAAGTTCCTGCTGTAGAAAAAAACAGAAAGAACTCACAAAAATCGAATAGAAAGGGGGTTCCAGGAAACGAATAAAATCCGTAAAATTCCCTAGGACATACTAGACATACGTATTGTCAATGTAGAGGATTTACTTGCCTTCAAACAAATCTACAAACAGTGAATCAAGTCGGAGAAGCCCTCCTCGGCCTGAGCCAAAGAGTCCCTGAAATCCTTCAAATTCGGGCTTTAATGATGATCTTAAGGTACACCGGGTTGGGAAGACGATCCTCGATGCCCAGACTTCCTCCCTGTCAAGCCCCGCCAATTTAGCAGTGGAATAAATCAGGGAGACATGAACAACGAGTATGGTAATGTAAATTGCGCATACATTCACAAATATCAGAGCTACTAATGAACAATAATTGCAATAAAACTCATCATTTTATTGATAATTCTTCTAAACTATTACAACCACTAATTCAGAGCCAAAACATAGGGCTCAATGACATTATTACATTGGAAAAGAAATCTAAAGCAAATATCTAACTAGACTCTAAGGTACTAAGGACATTCCATCGCTATGACTCCAGGACGCTCATCACTCTAGTCCAATCCCGTTGTTGTATGTAAGGTCGTCACTTGACTTACCTGAAAACACAATAACAAATAACGAAGGGTGAGCGATAACGCTCAGTAGGACTTAATATCTCGTGTAAACAAGCAAGCTTTTAAGTGATTAATGTCTTGTAACGCAGGTTAACTAGAGAGAACGATCATGTATAGTCAAGAGAGTAATAGTACAAGATAACAAGTGAACGATAATAAATTTCTCAAGAGTATTGCAAAATTAGGATGACAACATAACGAGATAGCGCGTAACAAGATAGTGTATGACAAGATAGCGTGTATCAAAATGACATGTAATAGGATAGCTTGTATCAAGGTGGCGTGTAACGAGATAGCTTGTATATCAAGATAGCGTGTAACGAGATTGCATGTAAAGAGATAGCATGTAAAGAGATAACATGTAATGAGATAATGTGTATGGTTGCACCACAGTGCACTAGTCGAGTACGACAATAGTCACTTTGGGACAGTAGCCGTTTAACGATAGTACAGTATGTCTGAACTCCTCAGACTACTGTTATAACAGTCAGTGCTAACACAGTAATAGCACCGAAATGATACAGTACGTCTGAACTCCTCAGACTAATAGTGTAACAGTTAGATGTCTAGCCAAATCAGTATAGTCAAGTCAGAACCGGTGCAATACAGAACACCCTCAATAGCCCCTGTAGGTATTTTCCGGTGGCTCTCTGCCCCCAAGACTAGATTGGAGCCCCTCGGACACTCTCCGTGCCCTGCACAGTATACATTCAAGTCAGTAGGGTCACCGGACCCATATTATGGTGCTAGACAGTCATGTATAGTACAAGCAATGGGAGCCGCAACAGCTCAAGAGTCTCAAGAGAGTACTAGATGAATAGACGAGATAGTAGAGTGAACATGAATAGATGAGAGTACAAGGATAGTAGATGAGATACGGTATAATCGTAAAACAACGATAAGCCACGATAGTAACGGTTGCACAGCACCAGGTCGGGTACCGGTAGTCTGGTAGAAGTCACATCCGCCCATTAGCCGCGCTATGAACACTGGCTAGATGGTCCGGCGTGATCGCAAGATAAGAGAGAATCCACTAAGGCCATTTTGGATCGTACTGATCCCTAAGGGTATAACGGGATTTAAAGGGTACAACCAGCTCGTCAGCAATAGACGTACGCCAAAGCCAAAAAGACTTACGAAGGCCTTGAAAAGGAGTCCCTGGCCCAGTCGAGAGTATTCCCGATGGAGAGGTGGTCCAAGTCAAGAGAAAGTGTGTAGAAAACGGGTCCGTCGTGCCTCGAGTGCTCGAAGGCAGAGGGATGCGATAACGATGTACAAATCACGCGAATAAAACGAAGACATGTGTCATTTAAATAATAGAGAAATTAGGTAATTAATTTCACTTAATTACCAGATACATTATTGAGTAATTTACTAAGGTTTAATGGCAACATGATGGTTAAGTGTGTGCAAGTGTATGAAATCAAAAGAGCATGATGGATTGTGCACAAAGCTTTTAAATTAATTAGATTCATGCAATTTATTGCACATTAATATTTATTCAGATCAAATTATGAATAACAATGTTTAATTAAGGCTAAACAATGACTAATTAGCAAGTAGAGAAAGGGTATATAAGCAATTTCGGGTTCTGGATATTTTTCTGTTAACGCGACGGGGGTACCCGTCGCGACTCCAGGTCGCGACAAGGCGGCTTGGCGCGACAAGCGAACTGGCCGGTCTGGCCCGGTTCAAGGTGGATATCGTGGCGGCTTTGTCCGCCGCGTTCTTAACGCGACGTGACAGCGGGGCGCGACCCGGATGATATCGCGGCGGGCCGCGCCGTAGAGATATCAGTAGAGTCCGGCCCTTTTTTCATTTTTCTAGGGCGGATCCTGTTAGATATAGGATACTTGTAAATTGAATATAAAATTTTATAATGACCCAAAAATCACGAATCCAGTTTCAAATGAAAGTAGACACATAGATCTATCAGCATGCACGATTAATTTGAAATTAGACAAGATTTAGGCATGCTTTGAACAGGTTACATTCTGATGACCTAAACAGGCGCAGTCAGGGTTCAACGAATTAATTAGAGATGAATACATAATGAAACATTCTGAAATGAGGGGCGCTTGAAAGCTAACAAGATGTAGTATTTATGAGAATTTTCTCATGATGTGGGATCAAGTATGCACGGCGTTCACAAGGAAACATGAAGGGTCAGGTGCATGGTTCTGACAGAGCTTCAAAGAATTAATTCTCCCTAATGGGAGATCGAAATAGAGCAAGACCAGAGCCATTTGAAAGCTAACAAGATTCAGTATATATGAGAATTTTATCATGGCATGAGAGCAAGTATATGTGGGGAATTAGAGAAAACATGAGATTTCGGTTCATGGTAACAGCGGGGCTTCACGAATTAAATTCGCCCAAATGGATGAGCAAAATGCAACCAGACCAGAGGGCTTTTAAATACGATCATGAAGTCTACCTAGGGTAAATTTTTCACGATTTTAGCTTGAGAGATTGCCTACCTTTTTCGTGGAGTAAGAAAACCCTAGTTTGGAGATGAAATGTGAAGGAGAAGATCCAAGTTCCAGCCTCCTCCTCCGAGCTCCCACGATCCTAGCCGCCCTCCTTCGTCCCCCAAGGTCTCTATTGCGGTTTTGGGTTGGATGGGAACGAAAATGAAGTGTTTGGATGCTTAATAGAGTCCTTAATCACCTAAAACTCTTCTCATCTCCTCCAACTCCGAAATTAGCAATTATCCACCTATTTTCTAGCCATTATCTACCTAATAGGATGGGGAAGAGGTCCAATTTCGTGGGTAATGGGTTAGGATAGGCTTAGGACTCTTTTTAAGATAATTTAGGAGTTAAAATAGTCATTATCTTACCCCCTTTTATTTATTAATATTTTTAGGTACGAATTTAGCCCAATTACTTCCCATCTCATGATGGACTCTTCATATTTGGGTCCAACAATCCATGTTATGACCATTAATAAAACCCATTACTAATTTAACTTAATGGGTATTGGTTTAAATCTAATTATTCACCCTTTGTTCTTATTTAAATATATTTATCACACTTATTCAAGTAACTTCATATTTTTAATTTGATTAAATTTTATTCATGCCAATATTTCTAATCTTCACCCTTTGGGCTCTTACTCTTGGCCCAAAACTCATGTGAGCTTAATTGTACAACCCATGTACTTACTTTACTTAATGGATTTTTAATTATCCTTTTATTAGAGAATTTATTCATGGGTCAAGATTGTTCATTGGTCCAAATATCATAATGGGCTATCATCCCATATTATTTAAAATCTACCCACATGTTTAATTTTATTTATAATCCAGTTTGGGTCAGAAAATAATGGGTTCTTCGACTTACTCCTTAATTATGCTAATAAGTCGCATAAATTCTTAAACTAAGTCAAAACGATTTTTCTATTCCCAAATTTCATGATGGGTCATTAGAGAACATTATTTAAAGTATAACTATTTTTACGAAATTTTTATAGGGGTTTATACGCATACAATAATGATGCGTACCGTTTTAATTAATTGAATTTATTAATAGAAAATTTTCTATTTATCTATAATTTTAATTAATGGATTTTCTGGGGTACTACACTCCCAGTCGAAGAAGAACGCTGGATGATGCTTCAAATCGCCGGATCCATGGGTTCAAAGATCAGGGTTCGCATATGAATGTTAGGGTTTTTGACAAAAGAGTCAAAAGGACCCAACAACGCCCCAAACTGGGTCTTTTATAGAGTTAGGGTCGAAGACGCGCTTAGGGCAGGCTAGGTTACCGTTGGGGAACGGTTTCCTAAACCAAGGGTGACAATATCGGAGGCATTTCCAGATCTGAAAACGCAACAGATCTGGGAGACTAACGTCAACATCACTGGCCGCCAAACTGGAGTTGGCATCCATCGATGTGGCCGTTGACTTGGGGTTAAGTCCATTCATGTGGACGCCTACTGGTCGATTTGCAAGAACTTAAAAACTACAGAAAATCATATTTATGCAATGCATGCACATGGAATATACAATGTATACATTAAATAATACTATTTATGTAATGTAAATAAATAACATGTACAATAAAATATATATATACACATATTTACAACAATACATCAAATAGTATATATGTATATTTGTATTCACACACACACAAGCAAAATTTCTTCACAAAATCATACACCTATATAAGAGAGTAAAATTCTAGGGCCTTACACCCTCTCCCCCTTAAAGAAACTTCGTCCACGAAGTTAGACCGATACTACTCAAACAATTGAGGATACTTCTTCTTCATTGCATCCTCAAGCTCCCAAGTAGCCTCCTCTCACGAGAAGTTGTGCCATAATACTTTCACCGACGCAATACTCTTGTTCCGAAGATGCTGAACCTTCCGGTCAAGAATAGCTACTGATTGCTCTACATAAGATAAATCTGGCTGAATCTCCACTGGCTCGTGGCTAATAACATGATATGGATCTCTGACATACCTCCTTAGCATAGATACGTGGAAAATAGGATGAACACTAACTAACATTGGGGGTAAAGCTAGCTCATTTGCCACGTTTCCCAATCGTCTGAGAATCTCAGACGGGCCAATGAATCTAGGACTTAACTTACCATGCCTGTCAAATCTAACTACACCTCGAGTAGGCGAAATCTTCAAAAAGACATGCTCACCTAACTCGAACTCCAAATCCTTCCTCTTGTTGTCGGCATAACTCTTCTGCCTATCCTGTGCCGCAATAAGCCTCTTCCTGAAAAGCTGGACCTTATCCGAAGTCTCTTGGACTAACTCCAGACCGATCAACTGCCTATCACCGATCTCCTCCCAACATAAAAGAGATCTACAAGGCCTACCATACAATACCTCAAATGGAGCCATACCAATGCTCGCATGAAAACTGTTGTTGTATGCGAAATCCACAAGAGGTAAATGGCGCTCCCAATCATCCTTCCAATCCAGAACACACGCCCTCAACATATCCTCGAGCGTTTGGATAGTCCTCTCGGACTATCCATCGGTCTGGGGATGAAACGCCGAACTGAGCTTCAGCTCCGAACCTAATGCATCTTGAAGACCATTCCACAGTCTCGAGGTAAATCTCGGATCTCGATCCGAAATGATCGACTTCGGGACACCATGCAATCTAATAATACTGCTAACATATAATTTAGCTAAACTCTCTACCGACTGCTTCTTCTTCATAGGTAAGAAATGCGCAGTCTTCGAGAATCTATCTACCACTACCCAAATCGAGTCATTACCCCGTCTAGATCGAGGCAAACCCGAAACAAAATCCATAGTGACAGCTTCCCACGTCCATACTGGGATCTCCATCTTCTGCATAAGACCAGATGGTCGCTGCCGCTCAGCCTTCACTTGCTGGCATACAAGACATCTAGACACATACTCCGCTACATCCTTCTTCATGCCAGACCACCAAAAAGATGTCTTCAAATCCTGGTACATCTTTGTGTTACCCAGATGAATAGAGAATCTCGACCTATAAGCTTATGCTAATACATGCTCACGGACATCTACAATGTCCGGAACATAAACGCGGTGATGGAATCTAATTACACCATCCTCATCACGAGCAATGTCTGCCTTGCCCACCAACTCTTGGAGTCTAGGGTCGGCATTTTGTTGCTCGATCACCTCATCCAATACCGAAGACCTAATAGACAACTAGTTATAAAAGCTTGGCATAAAGATGGCTCTAACTCAGTCATCGCACACGCCGCATTTTCCAACATCTTCCAATCCTGCTGGAGCGATGACCTCTTCCTACTAAGGGCATCTGCTACAACATTTGCCTTTCCAGGATGATACTGGAGGTCGAAGTCATAGTCCTTCAGGAACTCAATCCAGCTTCTCTGCCTAAGGTTTAATTCTTTTTGGGAGAAAAGATACTTTAGGCTCTTATGGTCTGTGAACACCTCAAATTTGACACCATAAAGATAGTGTCTCCAGATCTTCAGTGCATGCACCACTTCCGCAAGCTCCAAATCATGAGTCGGATAGTTACGTTCATGCTCCTTCAATTGGCGAGAAGCATACACTACTACCCTTCCTTGCTGCATCAATACACAGCCAAGGCCAATCCGAGACGCATCCGTATAAATGGCAAAACCTTCCTCACCACTAGGTAATACTAATACCGGAGCGGAAGTAAGCTTAGCCTTCAATAATTGAAAGCTACTCTCACATTCCTCGGACCAAACAAACTTCTCACCCTTCCTGGTTAGTTTGGTCAAAGGGGCGGCGATGGATGAAAATCCCTCAATAAATCGCCGATAATAACCCGCCAAACCAAGGAAACTCCGAATCTCCGAAGGTGTCTTGGGAATTTCCCAATCCATAACAGACTGGACCTTCGCTAGATCAACCGCTACACCAGCACCGGAGATAACATGCCCAAGGAAATGAACCTCGCGCAACCAAAAACCGCACTTGCTGAATTTTGCATACAGCTTGTGCTCTTGGAGAACTTTCAACACTACCCTCAAATGCTGACGGTGTGTGGCCTCATCTGGAGAATAGACCAACACATTATCAATGAAAACTACAACGAAACTATCTAAATACGGTCTAAACACCCTGTTCATGAGATCCATGAATGCTGCAGGGGCGTTGGTCAGACCAAATGGAAGGACAAAAAATTCATAATGTCCATAACGGGTTCTAAAGGCCGTCTTAGACACATCCTCGCTCCTAATCCTCAACTGATGATAGCCAGACCGTAAATCAATCTTAGAAAAGACCGATGCATTCTGCAGCTGGTCAAATAAATCATCAATACGAGGTAAGGGATACATGTTCTTCACAGTCACTTGGTTTAGCTTCCTATAATCGATGCATAACCTAAGTGACACATCCTTCTTCTTCACGAATAAGACAGGTGCGCCCCAAGGGGAAACGCTAGGGCGAATGAATCCCTTATCTAACAAATCTTGCAACTGCTTCCTTAGCTCCGCTAACTCCGCAGGTGCCATCCCATAAGGGGCCTTTGAGATAGGAGAGGTGCCTGGAAGCAACTCTAGAGTAAACTCTATCTCTCTAGCCGGTAGCAATCCAGATAAATCATCGGGAAAAACATCTGGAAACTCCCGCACTACATCAATCTTCGTAAGAGTAGGTGACCCATCAGCATTGGGTACTAATACCACGCTGGCAAGAAAAGTGTCACAACCCTTGATCACCATTCTCATTGCCTTCATGGCAGAGATGAAAACTTTCCCGCTAAGTTCCTTGGAAATGGATGAGAAAATTCATCCTCACCGGGAATGCGAAAGACAATCTTCTTTCCACGACAATCTACCAACGCATAGTGCTCCTCTAGCCAATCCAGACCAAGAATTGCATCATAGTCCTTCATCTTAAGCAAGAAGAAACACCCTTCTAACACTCTATCCTCAATGCACACCGGTAAAGACGGAATACACTTCCTAGTCGATACCGTACCCGTAGGTGTGTGCATAGACAGAGGGACTTCTAACTCTTCAGACTCTAACCCTGACTCTAAAGCTAACTACCTAGCAAAACGCTCGGAAATGAACAAGTGGGTAGCACCCGTATCGAAAAAAACCCGAGCGTGAACACCCATGAAAAGAACCGTACCTTTGGTGACATGCTCTGCCTGCTCAGCGTCCTCACGAGCTAACGCAAACACTCGAGCTGGGGCTCGAGGTCTCCCTGGTCGTCATGTCGCTGGCGCTGCTGCTGCTGGTTCCGCTCCACGCTGTGCTCCCTGCTGAAGCCTGGGACAATCCTTGATCCTATGCTCACTGCTCCCGCACTTCAAGCACTTCCCGCCAACTTCCAACATTTCGAACCACCATGTGCCCTCCCGCAATGAGGACACTCCTTCTTGCCACTGGGGGAATGCTGAGAAGATACCTGACGACTTCCCGATGGCGCGGGACGCTGTGGTGACTGATGTGCTGCCTTCTTTCTCTACTGCCTCTGGAACGGAGCTGCTGGCCTCTTCTGCGAAGCCTTCTTCTCCTCAAGATATTGCTCCATCTCTCCTTCCTGCCGACAAGCCGCGCTAAGAGCCTCATCGAGGTTACGATGGTCAAATGCCACCAACCTTATCCTCAGTGATGGCCTTAGACCCATCACGAACTTCTTTCCTTCCTGCGATCATCAGTCACAATATGGGGTGCATATTTGGATAGCTCGGCAAACCTGGCCTCGTACTCCAGTACGGTCATGGAGCCCTGAGTCAAGGAAAGGAACTCCTGCTCCATCTTGTCCTGGATGTGCTCCGGAACAAACTTGGCTCGGAAGAGCCTCACGAACTCATCCCAAAACACCTCTACAGCACCGCCCTTGAATCGAGTACGGAGTAACGAGGACCACCACACGCCGGCTCGCTCCTGCCAAAACCACCCATAAGGACTAATCCAAATACTCTAAACTCAGAGAAACTAAATGCATAATTAAACAACACATACCTATAGCATGTAGGTGGCTAAAGTGACTTTGTCATCGTCGGCACACCTAATAGCTCGGAAGATCTTCTCGATCTCCCTCAACCAGCTCTCAGCTAACAGTGGATCGCTCTCCCCCTTAAAAGAGGGTGGCGACATCCTCTTGAACCGTTCCATGATGGAGGGTCCACCATGGTCCTAAGCCTGGGGAACTGGTACCTGAGCCTGCTACAGCAAACAACATAAGCAACACATATATAGCATAGCAACATAATATGTTGAACCACTCTATGGTTATCTGTAATTTGGTATTTTGGTGATATCAAAATATATGATGCATTTAGATGAGAACAAAATATATATTGCGGAGATAATAAAATATTGGTACTCATAATATTTTTTGCTTCATCTGTGTTGCATCAATCCTTTTAACAGATAATGAGTCTCATTTAATATCATGTTTCATCTGTGTCACATCAATCTCATAGCAAAATGTTAAGTCTTTCATTGATGCAATATTTGGCGCACTAAAATGATAAAGTCGATGTCTAACTCATATACATCGATTTCTGTTTAAGTGCCAAAGCAACAAACGCAACGATTTGCTAAGAAGTCGATGCCATAACGATTTCATAAATGATTCGCAACGATTTCTTCTTTAAGCGCATCGATTTGTTAAGAAATCGATCTCACAACGATTCGCTAAGAGGCCGTAACGATTTGTTAAGAAATCAATCCCGTAACGATTTGATAAGTGAGTGCAACGATTTGCTCTCACAACGACTTGCTTGCATAACGATTCCATAAGTGAAGACAACGACTTGCCTTCTCGCATCGGTTTCTTCATCGATCATAACGATTTGCTTACTGTAATGATTCTTTAAGTGATCACATCGATTTCTTTATTGATCACAACGATGTCTTCAGGAGATCATAATGACTCTTCACATAACGATTTCATAAGTCATGCTCATAACAATTTCTTCATGGATTCTGTTCAAACACAGATTGCCTTTATATTTCAAATATGCTTGGCGCCTAAATGAAAAGTCCAAATATCTTCTAACAGAAAAAGCTGCATGCATATTTTCAGAGTCTTGTCAAATAGATATGAACTACTATTTTTAGCATGTTAGCAGAAACACAGTGATATGCACAGTTTGTCATAAACACTCTTTTATGCTAAACACTCTCTTCTATGATGACAGATCTCAAAGACCACCAGAGTCTGATTAAGACAAATGAAGAGAAAGATCAGCAACGACTAGAAGAGCTCCAACGGATCTCTTCAACGGTTCTAAAGCTGCTCATATAAAAGATGGAGCATTGCTGAAGAACTGTAGAGCTTTTTCCTGAACATCTTTGAAAGAGTGTACATCTAGTAAGGAACCTCAACGACTCATGCACTCAAAGAGAGAAAGAGCCTGAGCCCAGCAGAAGCATTGAAGCTCTCAAGCATCTCAAGCGTTCAAGCATTCAAGCTCTCTTGCTTTCTTTTCTCTCTCCTATTTCTCTCTAAGCTCATTGTATATCTGGGGAGAGTCTGTAACTGTGAGCTAAGTTCATAGTGTTCATCCTGTATTAGCTCTCAGTCTTGTTATTTCTTTTCTAAGAAAGACCCTTGTCCAGCTGTAGGACTGTATACAGTGTGTAACCTAGCTAGAGGTTAGTGTCTAGCAGAACCTTGTTGGGGTTTGTACCAACAGGACCTAGCTGGGGGTTTAAGTCTAGCAGAACCGCACTGGGGTTTGTTGCAGGAGGTTACTTCTGAACCTGTAAAAGAAGTAGGTTTGCTTCTGAGCCTAGAAAAGGAGTAGGCTGCCTTCTTGCCCGAGAAAGAGAAGAAGACCTGGTGGGGTATCCAGGGTGTTGTAGTGTCCTTGAAGGGGACTGTACCTTCGGTTAGTGAAATCCCAAGAGTTTGCTTGGGGACTGGACGTAGGACTTCCATGTGGGAAGGGCCGAACCAGGATAAATCTCATGTGTCCTTTTTGTGTTATTTGTGTGATTGTTTACTTGCTTCCGCACTGCTACTTTTTATCACACCAAACTAACCAAACCTTCAAGTGTTAATTTCTGTGTTTAAGTTTCTATTTCAGATTTCACAAAAACCTATTCACCCCCCCTCTAGGCTGACGTGCTGCCGTACGTAAAGGGCCAACAAGTGGTATCAGAGCGGGTCTCTGAACTTTCAAGAAGATCCAATGATCTTAGAGCAAAGATCTATGGCAGCTCAAGGATATGCTGAAAGTCAATCAGTCACCAGACCTCCATTCTTCAACGGAGAAGACTATCAATATTGGAAGATGAGAATGGAATGCTTCATTCGAGGCACAGACTTTGATCTGTGGCAGGTAATTGAGGTAGGTGATTTTGTTTTTGTCCATGCTGAAAACACCACTAATATCACAACAGCGGATAAGATAAAGTTATCACTAAACTATAAAGCTAAAAACTATTTATGTTGCGCTTTATCTAAAAAGGAATTCGGTAGAGTGTCTGCATGCAAATCTACCAAAGATATATGGGATAAACTGCAGGCAACTTACGAAGGAACAGATAAAGTGAAGCAAACTAGGATAGATATTCTAGTATCACAATATGAGCAATTTAAAATGCTTCCTCATGAAGACATTACTACTATGTTTAATCATTTTTCAACCATAGTAGCAAGTTTAAGCTCTCTAGGCAAAAATCTTTCTGATGAAGAAAATGTTAGAAAAATACTTAGGTCCTTAACTATATCATGGACACCTAAGGTAACTGCCATTGAAGAAGCTCATGATTTGACCAAATTATCGATCGATAATTTGATAGGTTCTCTCATGGCACATGAAATAAATATGGAGCGATTATCTGAAAGCTCATCTAAAATAAAATGCACTAACGCTCTTAAAACTGTAACTGCCCCTTCTGGCTCTTCTTCTAGTTCTCAACATGCAGATTCTGAAGACAACAATGTTGATGAAGTATTGTCCAAGCTTCAGAAGCTTTTGAAGAAGAAGAAGAAAAACGGATCGAGAAGGATCCAAAAGAAGGAAAGAAAAGAAAAAGAACCAGTGTGCTATGAATGCAGGAAACCTGGACATATAAGACCAGATTGTCCAAGGCTCAGAAAGACTGGTCAAACCGTAAAGCACAAGAAGCAGCACAAGAAATTCAAAAGAAAAGCCATGGCAGCTGCTTGGGAAAATGATGAGGCCTCAAACTCAGAATCATCAAGCTCATCAAGCTCAGGATCAGAAAATGAGCAGGTAAATCTAGCCCTCATGGTAGGACTAGATGAGGTACTCTCTGAACCCTCATTCAATTCATGCACAGATTCAGGGTCAGAATCAGAAGACTTAGAAAAAGTCGTAAATGAACTATATAATAAGCATAAGGTTGTGGTAAAAGAACTAAAAAATCTCAAGAGCAACCTTACCTGTTTAGAAAACACTAATTCTGATCTTAAGTCAGAATTGGAACAGTTAGAAGAGCAGTTAAAAGAATGCAAGGATAATAACTCTCTTCAAAATGAAAAGTTAAAAAGAAAGGAGGATGAGAAGTTAGAGTTAGTAGGAAAATTAAAAACTCTAACTGAAGAAAACGTATATTTAAAAGAATTAGTTAGTAAACTAACTAATGGAAAAACATCCTTAGCCCTATGCTTAAAAGGATCAAAATCTGGAAAAAATAAGCAAGGTATTGGATACAAATCCTCAGAAAAAGGAAAACAAGTCAAATCTGCTGAACAGTATCCATCACCAAAATTTGTAAAAGAATCCATCACTCCTCAAGAACGGGCTTTTCAAATAAACAAGACTCATCAAGTGAAAAAGGATTCTGGAAAGTGTCATAAAAGTAATAAGAACTGTAAAACACAGTATTTTCATTGTTCTCATTGCAATAAACTAGGACACACAGTAAACACCTGCACAACCAAGCACTTAGTTTGGATTCCGAAAGGATACTTTCATGCCTCTAACCATCAAGGACCCAAAAAATCTTGGGTACCTACATCTGAATGAGTTGTTTGCAGGGAAGCCTTGGAGCATCAGGAACGAAGGGTGCTCAAGGCAGTGGTAGAGCCTCTCATTAAGGGGGAGCTCTGATTAAGGGGGAGTAAAGAAAAAGGGGAGAAAAGTTTGAACCCCTCTATGGTAAGAAACTCTCTCAAAACGAAGGAGATACACGATAAGACCTTTTGGATTATTGACAAAAAGGGGGAGAGTAAGTATGCTCTATGAATTGGACTGCTTAAATTTTTATCATTCAAAAAATTTGCATAAATTTTGTCATCACCAAAAAGGGGGAGATTGTTGAACCACTCTATGGTTATCTGTAATCTTGGTATTTTGGTGATAACAAAATATATGATGCATTTAGATGAGAACAAAATATATATTGCGGAGATAATAAAATATTGGTACTCATAAATATTTTTTGCTTCATCTGTGTTGCATCAATCCTTTTAACAGATAATGAGTCTCATTTAATATCATGTTTCATCTGTGTCGCATCAATCTCAGAGCAAAATGCTAAGTCTTTCATTGATGCAATATTTGGCGCACTAAAATGATAAAGTCGATGTCTAACTCATATACATCGATTTCTGTTTAAGTGCCAAAGCAACAAGCGCAACGATTTGCTAAGAAGTCGATGCCATAACGATTTCATAAATGATTCGCAACGATTTCTTCTGTAAGCGCATCGATTTGTTAAGAAATCGATCTCACAACGATTCGCTAAGAGGCCGTAACGATTTGTTAGAAATCAATCCCGTAACGATTTGATAAGTGAGTGCAACGATTTGCTCTCACAGCGACTTGCTTGAATAACGATTCCATAAGTGAAGACAACGACTTGCCTTCTCGCATCGATTTCTTCATCGATCATAACGATTTGCTTACTGTAACGATTCTTTAAGTGATCACATCGATTTCTTTATTGATCACAACGATGTCTTCAGGAGATCATAATGACTCTTCACATAATGATTTCATAAGTCATGCTCATAACGATTTCTTCATGGATTCTGTTCAAACACAGATTGCCTTTATATTTCAAATATGCTTGGCGCCTAAATGAAAAGTCCAAATATCTTCTGACAGAAAAAGCTGCATGCATATTTTCAGAGTCTTGTCAAATAGATATGAACTACTATTTTTAGCATGTTAGCAGAAACACAGTGATATGCACAGTTTGTCATAAACACTCTTTTATGCTAAACACTCTCTTCTATGATGACAGATCTCAAAGACCACCAGAGTCTGATTAAGACAAATGAAGAGAAAGATCAGCAACGACTAGAAGAGCTCCAACGAATCTCTTCAACGGTTCTAAAGCTGCTCATATAAAAGATGGAGCATTGCTGAAGAACTGTAGAGCTTTTTTCTGAACATCTTTGAAAGAGTGTACATCCAGTAAGGAACCTCAAGACTCATGCACTCAAAGAGAGAAAGAGCCTGAGCCCAGCAGAAGCATTGAAGCTCTCAAGCATCTCAAGCGTTCAAGCATTCAAGCTCTCTTGCTTTCTTTTCTCTCTCCTATTTCTCTCCAAGCTCATTGTATATCTGGGGAGAGTTTGTAACTGTGAGCTAAGTTCATAGTGTTCATCCTGTATTAGCTCTCAGTCTTGTTATTTCTTTTCTAAGAAAGACCCTTGTCCAGCTGTAGGACTGTATACAGTGTGTAACCTAGCTAGAGGTTAGTGTCTAGCAGAACCTTGTTGGGGTTTGTACCAACAGGACCTAGCTGGGGGTTTAAGTCTAGCAGAACCGCACTGGGGTTTGTTCTAGGAGGTTTACTTCTGAACTGTAAAAGAAGTAGGTTTGCTTCTGAGCCTAGAAAAGGAGTGGGCTGCCTTCTTGCCCGAGAAAGAGAAGAAGACCTGGTGGGGTATCCAGAGTGTTGTAGTGTCCTTGAAGGGGACTGTACCTTCGGTTAGTGAAATCCAAGAGTTTTCTTGGGGACTAGACGTAGGACTTCCATGTGGGAAGGGCCGAACTAGGATAAATCTCCTGTGTCCTTTTTGTGTTGTTTGTGTGATTGTTTACTTGCTTCCGCACTGCTACTTTTTATCACACCAAACTAACCAAACCTTCAAGTGTTAATTTCTGTGTTTAAGTTTCTATTTCAGATTTCACAAAACCTATTCACCCCCCCTCTAGGCTGACGTGCTTCCGTACGTAAAGGGCCAACATAATAAACATATCATCAAGTAAAACAGACTACTTATCTATCGTTCTAACCTGAGCCTGCTGAGCCTCTAGCTGAGCTTGGAGTGCTGCCTGGGTGTGGGCCTGCGTCTGCATGGACTACACCTGACCCTGCATGAACACTCCATAGTCTACTGGTGGAGGTGGAGGAAGCACAGGACCCTGGGGTGCTGGGCCTGCTGCTCACCCTGATCCTCACGTCTAGGCTCAACTCTCTCTTCTCTCCTCTACTCACCCTCACGAGCAAGAACACCACGCCTACCACGTGAAGCCATAGACTACAAAATGATTTAATCACATTTAGAACCACACTATCAATTTCCTAATTATTTTCTTTAGCTATGTGGACAATCTATAGAGACTTAGCATATAATGAACATGATGGTATATGCATGCTCATGTACTATCTCAACTTGGCTCTGATACCAATCTCTGTGATGACCGTCCTTATACCGGTACGGTTATACCAACCCACTTCGATATAGAGAGCGTTGCCACAGTGGGACATTTACCCATCACATTTATTAGGTCGAGATGTACATAAGTATGAACACATAACAGCGGAATAAAAGAACTGAAAATAAATATCTTATTCCATCATCCACATTTATCCACAGTCTATATAGTACAAAAAGAAACTAACTATTTAATGATTGAGAAATTTAAAAGAAGTACATTGTCCACAACTTGCAGCTAAATAAATTACATGAATTCAATGTAGTACAAGTCCTCTTTTATTACATACTATGAAATGAAAAGTATAATATCGCTATCTCCACAAGCAATCTCCTACTCTCGCTCCGAGTCACTCCGAACCAACTCCTCAGAAGAAGTAGAGACACCTGCACCTGTACATCGAAGCAAGAATGAGTCCAAAGACTCAGCAAGTAATTTCTCATACATTAAGCATACATACATCACAAGGCATTTTATTCTTCAACAATTTCATAGGTACATGAACGTGGATTAAACAATCTTTAAGAAAAACCTAACATGATACTTCTATCAATTTCATGACACATAGTACATGGTTTATGTTCATGTCACAATGATAAGCCTACCACATGCTTTCTACACAATTTTTAACATAATATTTAAATTCACATTCACGTTGTATCATAATGGCAATTAAACATGGAGTTTTACACATAAAGGGAGAATGTTCCTAACATGGTTTCTATGTACTTTTCCACATGCATATCACTTTTATAAACACAATAATTCATATATTATCACACTAGTTCACATTTACACATGCACAATTTCACATATATACAAAATCACATTATTCTCATTATATGCCGTGACACATAGTCCGAACCACCTCTAGAAGGACACACACTTATCACATCACACACATATCTATCACCTAGGCATTTCAGTGATAAATCTTAGTTACTGCGCAGAACCGGGAGAAGCACTCTCCACCCTAACCAGCGGTACTTGTCCACCTCCAGGATTTTATCCCAATGCCCATGGGATTTCACTTACTCATATGAACCTTCCCATAGGGACTTTACTACGGTACAACTCCTCAGCCCTCTAAGGTAGCAGTGTCACCCATGGCACATTTACACATTTTTTTCTCATTTTAAAACACACACTTAATATGTTGTTTTAAACACATGTTCCATGGTCACACAAATCACATATTTCAGGTTTACCTAGAATGGTACTACTGTTTATAGAGTTAAACAATCATAATTTGATTCAAATCATGCTGCAATTAACTAGATTATCGTTAATTACTCTAAACATGCTCTAATTAATCTTTTCATGATGAAATAACGAATATAGTACCTACTGTTGTCAAATTTACATTAAATTTTAACTGCAAACCCTTTACAGATAAAGCATCATGCATAAATTTTTCATATTTTTCGGAGTCACCACTTATAATAAATAAAACATATATTCTGTCTAATTTATAAGTCATCAATTAAGCATGGTACACAATGCCAAGTACATATTCATCTATTCTAAAACATGTATACAATAGTCATGATACTACATACAATTATTGTGAATTTATTTGGCATCATACAATTTATTGATGATTTAAAACTAATCGTGCATACTTACTGTTTTACAGTTCAGAAATTTTAATTAATTACATGAACATCCAAAATTTTTATAAATCTCGTGGTATAAACTGACATCTGTACACATCATACAGAAATTCTATGACACTCAATTTCCACATGAATCACATAAACAGAAATTTACAATTATTAAAACCCTATCTGACAGTTAATTCGAAGAATTTTAATAAATAAAACATTCAACGAAATTTCACAGAAATTTTACAACATGATTCTCAAGATGTATTACGTAACATATAAAAAGTACAGTATATCCTCATGCGCAGAAGTCTGGAAAATAATTTATGAAGGGCAGACAGACATACTGTCCCTGCCTGAAGAACTCAACGGCACACAGGTGGCCACCTACCAGTTAACGCAACAAATGTCGCCGCCAACTTCGGATCTTCACGACATCAAAGGATGCCGTTAAGTTCTTGTCTGTAGAAAAAAACAGACAGAACTCACAAAAATCGAAGAGAAAGGGGGTTCCAGGACACGAATAAAATCCGTAAAATTCCCTAGGACCTACTAGACATACGTATGGTCAATGTAGAGGATTTACTTACCTTCAAACAAATCTACAAACAGTGAATCAAGTCGGAGAAGCCCTCCTCGGCCTGAGCCAAAGAGTCCCCAAAATCCTTCAAATCCGGGCTTTGATGATGATCTTTAAGGTACATCGGGTTGGGAAGACGATCCTCGATGCCCAGACTTCCTCCCAGTCGAAGAAGAACGCCGGATGATGCTTCAAATCGCCAGATCCACGGGTTCAAAGATCAGGTTTCGCACATGAAAGTTAGGGTTTTTGACAAAAGAGTCAAAAGAACCCAACAACCCCCCAAACTGGGTCTTTTATAGAGTTAGGGTTGAAGACGCGCTTAGGGCAGGCTAGGTTACCATTGGGGAATAATTTCCTAGACCAAGGGCTACAATATCGGGGCCGTTTCCGGATCTGAAAACGCAACAGATCTGGGAGACTAACGTCAACATCACTGGCCGCCAACTGGTGTTGGCGTCCATCAATGTGGCCGCTGACTTGGGGTAACGTCCATTCATGTGGACGCCTACTGGTCGCTTTGCCAGAACTTAAAAACTGCAAAAAATCATATTTATGCAATGCATGCACATGGAATATACAATGTATCCATTAAATAATACTATTTATGTAATGTAAATAAATAACATGTATAATAAATATATATATACACATATTTACAACAATACATCAATAGTATATATGTATATTTGTATTCACACACACACAAGCAAAATTTCTTCACAAAATCATACACCTATATAAGAGAGTAAAATTCTAGGGCCTTACATATGCTCTGCACAATTCTGGGTTTATAGAGAAAGAGAGTCGACCTACATTCCATAGTGTCGACACTACTGATCAGAAATTCCAATTTCCCTTTACTGGCAGAACTTTAGTGTCGACCTACATTTCGATAGTGTCGACACTACTGATTAGAAATTCCAAGTTCCCTTTACTGCAGAACTCTAGTGTCGACCTAACAGATCACTAGTGTCGACCTGATCACCAGGTAGAGTCGACCTGATCAACAGACAGAGTCGACCTCCTGTGAATTCCTCCAAAGCTGGTTCAATGGATGGATGCTAGTGTCGACCTCATCTCCGACTAGAGTCGACACTACATACCAATTACTCTTCAGAAACTTGTTGAGCAGACTATGAGAGCCGACCTTCATGTCAACTAGAGTCGACTTGACAGAGCTAGTGTCGACCTATCTTTCAACTAGTGTCGACATTATTTTGACAAAACTTTGTAAACCAGTAAAATAAAGAGTAGACCATCAAAACATGTCATTACAGTAAGATATGAAATATTAAGTACCAAAAACATGTTTTTAGTCATTATTGTAATATTTCCAATATGTCATCATCAAAATCAAGGTATGAGTGTTTGGGCATCATTCACAACCAAATGTTGTAGTCATCATTAAAATCAAAGTATGAGTGTGTAGACATCATCATATGTCATCATCAAAACACACAACTCAACAAGATGCAGTGATGGAGGCAGCGACATCAGATGACGGAGGGAGCGCCAGAGAGAGAGAGAGAGAGAGAGAGAGAGAGAGAGAGAGAGAGAGAGCATGAGTGAGGAGAGAGAGAGAGCGATAATGAGAGAGAGAGAGGGACTTTAGAAATTTGAGGGGCGATATTAGCGACGAAATTTCAGACGAAACTTATTATTTCCATCGAAAATGTCATTGGAAATCCTGTCAATATTTTTCGACAAATATTTTCGTCGAAAAATCTGTCGAAAATTAGACGTCATTTTCGACGGATATATTTACGTCACAAATATCAACGGTCTTTATAATAGAATAAATATCTGTTGAAATTTCCAACGAATATTTCTGACAAAATGATGTATCCGTCAGAAATTTTGACGATTTTACCGACGAAAATTTTATGTCCGAAATTTCGATCGGTAAAGCCACCTTTCCTTGTTGTGTCCTTCTTGACATGGTCACATTTCGGGTGCTCGGTGTTGGTTGAGTAAACAAAAATCTAGAGGGGGGTGAATATATTTACTCCTTAAAACTTTAAGAGAGTGGAATTCAAAAGCATTCAAGACAGAGAAGAATGAAATCACAACAAACCACAAACGTCAATAGGATTTTTAGGTGGTTCAGCTCCCTGATAGAGACCTGCATCCACCCCTCATTACAATCTAGTAAGACTTCACTAAAGGAGATCAAATGTATGAAACTCTCACACAAATGCTGATTCAAAGCTTCAAACACCTGTTAACTCACATCTTGAACACTACTAATTACACAACTTCTCCACTGATTCATAGCTTCAAGATCACACAATCATCACACTACCTAGTGTAGGATCTCCACTCCTAAATCTAGTAGGAGCACTCACACAGAGTTTGTAAGCTTTTAAACAATGAGAAAATTGCACAAGACAAATGGATGATTGAAAGATTTTTTGTCAAACACGTAGTTAGCAATCTAATGGAAGATCTCTTGATCTGATCATTCATCTTTCTTGACTTGAGTTGCTGCTTCTCAGACTTGAGTTCATCGCCCTTGGTATTCTTTGAATGCTTGAAGGTTGAATGCCTCAGATCAGATTGAACTTCTGATGCTCTGTCTTCTCTTCTTCAGAGATGGCAATGATGAGGCTTCATCTGGCACAGCATAGTCGCATCAGTCATCTTCTCCAGCAGGAATCCTCTCAGAGGAATTTTTCTCATGAGCTCTAAAGCTCTACTGCTTCCCTTCTTTTCCTTTTTCGCACACCCTGTAAGGCCCTCGAAATTTTGTCCTTTATTTTGTTGTGTGTGGATTCATGCTGTGTATAGTATCGTGTATAAACATGTAGATATTTATGTACATATTAGCTAGGTGTACTTATGTATGCTGTGTATGTTAGTTGTAAATATTGTTCGGTTGCATGGTGTAGTAGTGTGTATATTATACTACATATATTGAATGCATATACATAGTGTACATATGGTTTTCTGCATGGGTTTTAAGTCTTGGCCGAAGAGCAAATTGGCGGCAACATCAGTGGACATTTATGATGAGTAAACGTCCATGTCGATGGACGCCAACACTAAAGTAGATGGCCATGTATATGGACGTTTACTTCTCTGAATTTCTGTGCGCAGCAAATCCAGAAATGCCGGGTTGGTCTTGCTCACCGATTGGGGAGACGTCTCCAACGGCTCTCCCATCATTAGTGCGTGAAACCCAAGGCCCCAGCTTATAAAACACACTCCTTGTGACTGAAAGAGCTCTCTTGGCTCTTTGCAAAGGGAACCCTAACTGTGAGAGAACAAGAGAAAACCTGATCTTTGTGGGCTTTGATCCGGAGATTGGAAGCTTCTTCCAGTGTTCTCCATGACTAGGAGGGAGTCTGGACATAGAGGAAGGCTTCTCCAACGACTGGTTGCAGCTTACATCAACCTAGAACCCGGAGGAAGGAGTTTGTGGAGGCTTCTTGGCACTGCCCAAGGAGAGCTTCCTCAGCCATTTAGATCCCCTTGGAGATTTTTACTGAGGCAAGTAACCCTTATCCGTTGTCCATCTGTATGTCTAGTAGGTCTTAGGTATTTTCTGAGATTTATTTCGTGTCCTGGAACCCCTACATTCACCCATCTTTGGAGTTCAGTCTGTGTTTTGCACAGACAGAACTTAACGGCAAGATCTCTTGCCATTAAGCTCTTCATTTGGCGGCAGACGATGCTGCCGTTAACCTCTGTGAACGGCCAGCCTTTGCCGTTTAGTTCTTCAGGACAGAACAGTGAGCTGTTCTCCCTTCTATATGATTATTTCCGGATTCCTTCGCATGAGGATATTTTGTAAACCTTATACGTTATGTAAAATAGATAATGGAATGTGTTGTGAGATTTTATTGCATTTCTGTAATTAGTATAAATTGTAAGATTTATGTGAAAGGCATGTTGGATGAGGTCTTGAATGTGATAGATTTCTGTTCATATGATCTATGCGAAATTTCAGTGCCATAAAATTGTTGGGTGATGTGTATGTATGTCAGCCCTGGTTCTGAAAATCTGAGAATATTTTCCCATGACCATGCTATTTGTTATAATTTCTGTACTGAAAAATAGGGAGCATATGTAGGTTGTTTTAAAATTCCAGTAAATGGTATGTTGCATAATAAATTTGGGAAATTTTCTGTAATGGTGTGAATATTGGACACAGGTTTGTGAACTATTAGTTTCGACCATGACATTGTGATTCTATGATAAATTGATTTATGAATAGCATGTGAATGAGTATTTTATCTTCTGTAAATTCAATACAACTCAGAAAACTGTGAGAATTTGCATGTGTGATTTGAAACCTGCAAACAACATGTGGTTAAATTTTCGTATGAATTGGGCAACAGTAGATGATATTGTGAAATTTTCATGTAAAAGTGAGTTATTAAAGCATGCTTGATGTGATTATGATCGTTAATGAATTTCCAACATGATTAGTGCAGATTCCTAAGTGTTAAATTCTGTTAACAGTAGTATCATGTTAGGGAAAATTGAACCATGTGCACGAGTGCGAAAATGGAAATGGTGTGTTAATTGTGTAAAATTGTGCGTGTGTTAAATCGGAAAAATGTGTAAATTGTGCCGTATGTGACACTGCTTCCATAGAGGGCTGTGGAACTGTACCGTGGAAAAGTCCCCTGGGAAGGTTCAATGTGTTAAATCCTAAAGGCATTAGGATGAAATCCTGGAGGTGGACAAGTACCACTGGTTAGGGTGGAGATTACTTCTCCCGTCTGCGCAGTACCAAGAGCCGTCACTGTGTTGCCTAGGTGACGTCTATGTGTTATGTGTCATGTGAATGTGTCCTTCTAGTGGTGGTTTGGACTATGTGTCACAGCATCTAAATGTGAACAATGTGAATGTGTATATGTGAAATTATGTAGTGTGAACATGTGAATGTGTAATGTGTAAGTGAACATGCAAACGTGTAATGTGTAAACATGTGAAACCAATGTGTTAGAATGTGAAATTGTGATTTATGATATGATAATGTTAGATTCATGTCAAAACAGCAAACTTAATGTGTTTATAATGGTGATTTACATGTGAAAAAGTATGGAGAATCCATGTTAGGAGCATAACCTTCTTATGTGTGGAAATTCCATGCTTAATTTGCTATCATATTGTGGCTTAAATGTAAATGTAGCTCTCATGTGGATAGATAAGTAGAAAGCATGCGGTAGGTATTTTATTTTGGAATAACATAAACCATGTATCTTGTGTTACGAAATTGGTAGAAATATCATGACAGGTTGGTCTTCTTAACATTGTTCAACCATGATACATGTTTTGATTTAATGCAATTGAATGTAAGGCTTACATGCGATGTATGCATGAATAATGTGTATGGAATTACTTGCTGAGTCTTTTAGACTCACTTTTGCTTCGGCGTACAGGTTTAGCAGGTGACCCTACTTCCTTGGAGAAGACCGTTGAGAGCGACTCCGAGCGAGGAGAATAGAGTGTTGTGGAGTCACCGTTGTTGTACCTTACTTTCATAGTATGTAATTGAGACTTATGTAATTGAAGCTCATGTAATTTGTGGACGAACAATGTAATTTGGATTTAGTATTTCATTATGTGGACCTTAGCTCCTTAAATTGCTATATGGATCATGTATGTTTAATGTGGATGATGAAATAAAATTGACAGTTAGTTCTTTTACTTCCGCTGATCTACGTCTATATTTGTGTACATCTCAATCTAGTGGTAGTGTTGGGTAAATGTCCCACTGTAACGACGTTCATTATATCGACGTTGATTGGTATAATCGTACCGGTATAAAGGGTCATCACACACCCTCTCAGAATGGACACCCAACGCCTTTTTGATCACCATCATGGAATCTTCAGGTGGGCCCCTCAGAATCCCCAATCCTTAGGGGAACATTGCCGCCAAAATGTTTTCTTCCAGAACCTTGTAAAGTGTGCCAAGGAATCTCCAATGATTGAGCCTCGAATCATGTGCCCAAAGTTGACTGCTGGCATTTTCCTTTTATCACTGGAAGAAAAATTATAAAGTGTGTCGACGCACCTTGTGCACTGTGTTGACCCACATTGGTATTGCTTGATAATTTTCAATAGAATTTATCAGTTATGTCAACCTCATGATAGACTTGCATTGACCTCCTTTGTTTGTCTTCAGAACTAACTCACTGAACAGAATCACTTGTGTCAACCTGATGGCAGACTTGCTTCGACCTCCTTCGCTTGTCTTTAGAATGAGCTCACTGGACAGACTACATGTTTTGACTTGATTTATGTCTTGTGTCGACCTCTTGAGTTCTTTTCAGTCTATTGCTCATTTGAAGAGCCACTTGTGTCGACCTGATCTTCAACCTGCGTCGACCTCTTGTGCTCTTTTCCATCTAGCGCTTACTCGAGGATTTGCTTGTGTCAACCTGATCTTCAACTTGCATCGATCTCCTGTGTTCTTTTCCATTTAGCGCTTACTGGAAGAACCACCTGCATCAACCTTTGGTCTATCATGAGTATAAACTTATTAGAACATTTTTCTTTAGTTATTTGAATTATTTATCATAGTTAGACATGGCCTATGACATCATCAAAATAAGGGACTGAACAATTGGCACACTAGATGCTAGCCAAGGGCAGTTGCACTCTCCTCACAATTGGCACACATTTGGGCCAACATTAGGTGTGAGACCCCCGAATTTTGATCACTTTATATTCTATATATGTAATGTTTACTTGTTCTTACTTATATAGTGTATTAAATTTGTGCATATTATAATTATTTAATTACTCATGTGTATATGTATGTATATATATTATTTTCTGTGGATGAGTGCTTAGCTAATTTTATACATCATAGAATTTATTTAAATCCTATGTATATTGAATTTAAGAGATGTTGTGAATAAAATATCTAGTTATTGCTAAATATCTTATGGATATATATGAGTTTATTTCTATGCATGTAATATATATTTAATGTGCATGCATTATCAAATTTGTAGAAGTGCATAGTATATACATTTAAATCTATGCATGTAGTATGTAATTTGTTGTATATATATATATATATATATGTTTAACTTCGTGTATGTAATATCTACTTATTTTCGTGCCCATTAAATTGCTTATGATGTGTTGGTACATCTATTTTATTGAATAGTTGTTTCTGGCCCAGTTGCACAGTTGGCGGCAGCATCCTGTGCCGCTGACTGCATGCCTTGGTTTGTTAGCATCCAGATCGATAGACGTCTACCTTTATGTTGGCGGCACCAGATGTGGACGCCAAGTTCCCAGCTGTGTGACGGTTTCAGATTTGGTAACGCTCACGTTTGGTCCAGTTCTAGTTTAGGAAACCCACCTAAAACTGTAGGAAACCTACCCTTAAGTGTACCCTGACCCCGTGGCTTATAAAAATCTCCCTATTTCGGCTGAGGGAAGTCTTTCGGTGTAGCATATCGACTGTTCGGATCGTCATATATTCGTTGTGGTCGCCAGTGTGTGGCCCACATTGTGAGTAGCAGGTGCTTTCACAGGTTTTCGGGGCGTTGTGGGCCGGCTGGTTGGCCCAAAACACAGGTTTGTTCTCTATCTTTGAACACGAGAGAGGGGCACGTCGCGTTCTCATCGCGACACTCGGGGACGTCGCGTTCTGGTTGCCATCATTTTGGCTCGTCGTCTGCATGCGCGTCGTGTGTCGCGCGCGGGACGAGCGTGCTGACGTCGACAGGCGGATCGCGACGGGAAGCCATGTCGGGACCTTGTTGCGACATAGGGTTACGTCGCGTTCCCAACCGAGCTGTGTTTTTAAGAAACCCTGGCAGAACAGAGCTTTCACAAGCTCTGCTCGGCCAGGGGAGGTTTTGCTCGTGGGATTCTGGGTGATTCGAGCTCGTGGGCCTCGGTTGGTTGTGTTCTCGCCGCGAGGATCACGTGTGGAGCGGGAGAAACGCCGGGTTATCGCCCATTTTTGTGTTCTTCATCAAAGTAGGGAGATTCTACCCTTTTCCTTCGTAGAATCGATGTGTGTGTGCCGTGTGATGTGTTTACAGCTTTAAGAACCGTAGATGGCATGCTAGGACATCATAAAGAGCATGAAAAATGGATTAGAAACCATGTATGGCAGGGTTTTTAGGGTTTTCTCGCAAAGGGGACCCGGATAGGGTTTTCACCTGCGAAGGCGACGGTCTGCCATGACGCGATCTGATCGCGACAGGACGATACGTCGCGTTCGCTCTCATGGTCGCGACATGTCGGGGCATCGTTATTTGAACGCGACCTGAGCCTTTGTCGCGATCACAGCCGTGAGATACTTCTTGTATGTAAATGTTAAGGCATGTATCCGTATTTATTTAACCGATGCATGGCATGGTTAACCAATGTGTGTGGAAGTGGTTAGTGGTGCTTTGGCAGTTGTTGTGCTCCTTGGGAGTACGGTTCACATAGTGAGCTGCAAGCTCACGTGGTTGCGTGTGTGACTAGTTTCAGTGACCCGTATGTGTTCACGTGGTTTGTGTAGTGTGCACGAGTTTCCGTGTGCGTGGCAGGTAGTGTTACGCCTTCCGTGGTTACCTCTATAGTTGGGAGCCCAAGTTTCGAGGTGAGCCAGGCACGTGGGTGTGCTCGGGGTTTGTCCTGGTACAGTGGTACCGTCAGGGTCTTGTCGTCTTCCTGGACACCCTCGCTCTCGAGGAGAGTTGTCGTCCGACTGAGGGAAAGACGACAGGGATAGTGACTTGTGAGAGTTTTTTGTTTAGTCCCTTGTAGCGCGCTCGTAGTTGGGGGACGGACACCAGTAGACGTACTGGACCCCAGCTACTCATATTTCTAGTGCCTCACTTTAGGGAGTTTAGGCCAGAGTCTCTAAAGGTCTCAGGCATGGGCCTGCGGGGTGTGACCTGCAGGTGTGGTGGTTTGGTTGGTCTCCACAGTTCTTTTTTTGTTTAGTGGACCTGCAGCTGGACCTTTCGTCCGTGGCTGCGAGGCTGAGAGGTAGACCTGTGTGTTTGTCCGGGTTGGTTGCTGGTGTCGCGAGCCAGGCTACGCGACCCGAGTTTGGCGTATACCTACTTTAGCTCGTACACCTGTCTGGGTTTTCCGTTTATTTATAACATTACTTTTGAGGTTAGCAAGTGGTAAGTAAATTACAGCTTTAATATCTTGCTTAGATAATTCCATAAATTGCTATAGCGTAGCTTCCTGCTTAGTTACTTGAGTTATGGTTTGCTCTGTTTCTTTTGGGAGTTTCCCTACTGAGCCAGTGACTAGCGAGGCTCACCCCCATACTCCTTTCAGGTGAGGGAGAGCAGGAGGCTTCCCAACCGTCTTCTAGTTTCAGACCGCACCGTAGGGGAGCAGGGTCTGCGCCACCACCAGCAGTGTAATTTTCTCTCTTTGTACACCTCGGGGTATGCCCTAGGTTCTGTTGTACTGGTTTATGGTTTAGTTGAGAAACTGGTTATGTAAATGTCATGTAAATATTTGTGGAATGGAAAGTTTGTTTCTGTTCAGTTGTTTCCTTTATATTTCTACGGACAAGTGTGAATGATATCCCTTGCGAAGCTTCGGCTCGTTCGCGGGAAGAGGAGTCGTGTCAGGCTCATTATCAGGTTAACGGGTTTGAACGATGTGGTCCGTCACAGTTGGTATCAGAGCATAGTTCGTATAAATGTTAAGCAACAGGAAATTTACATAGCCAATTCTTTACTTAAACCCACTGCTGGTAGTTGACACTGGGTTTTTGTGTTGATATATGTTGTATTGTGTGGTTGGAAAATTGTTTGTGCAGGATCAGAAATGGCAGATCAGAGAGATTGAGGAGGAGGTGGTGATGATCCAGAGGATCCTACCTAGAGGATGATTGAGCGAATATGGTAAAGTCTTACGGAGATCCGTATGACGATGGATCAGCCAGGACCCGCACAGCCAGCAATACTAGTTGATGAAGAAGCAGTGCCAGCTGCCCAGTTTTACCCCAAGTAGGAGTTGAGGTACCTCCTGTAGTACCTGTGCACCCTGCAGTGCCAATGAGGCCAGTTACCGCAGAGGATCCTACAGCTCTTGTGGAGAGGTTTCTGAGGTTACAGCCCCCTACTTACTCAGGTGGCCCTAACCCAGATACTGCAGAACATTGGATTCATGAGATTGAGAGGGTATTGTGACTATGAGGTGTCCGCAGCAGGACAGAGTCATTCTTGCTATTTATCAGGTGAGGGGATTTGCTCAGGAATGGTGGAGGCTCAAGTTACAGAATACTTTTGCAGGAAGGACAGAAGATGGAATTACTTGGCCAGAGTTTCTGACGGTTTTCAATGACACGTTCTTTCCACTATAGATCCAGCAAGCAAAAAGGGAGCAGTTTAGAACTTTACAGCAAGAGAGATTGTCTGTGTTGGAGTATCAGATGAGATTCATAGCATTGAGTAGATATGCCCCTTATGTGGTGACCGATCATGCTATAATGGTGGAGTATTTTATTAGGGGATTGAGGTCCGAGTTGCAGGATGCAGTAGCTCCACTAATGTGTAGGACAGTAGAGGAGGCGGCACAGCGGGCAGCCGTGTTGGAGAGGAGTTTGCAGGCTAGGCAGAGTCAGTCTCAAGCGGGAGGTTCGGGCAGCTTTTGACTTCCCCAGCAGTCGCAGGGCGTCAGCAAAGGAAAGGCACCCTCAGGAGCATCATCGTCCGGGATAGCAAAATGGGCTAAGCAGATCAAGAAATTCTTCCAAGGAGGAGGACGAGGCAGAGGCAGGCAACAGGGTTTCCAGCAGGGTGGTTTTCAGCAAGGGCGTGGCTACAGGCCACCGATTCCAGAGGAGTCCCAGCAGAACCGCAGGTCAACCCGCAACTTTTCGGGAGGTCATATGTTATGCTTGTGGTCAGCCAGGACATTATGCCAGGGATTGTCCGTCTCGAGGATATGGTTATGGTAGAGGGACTCAGTAGCAGCAGCAGACATATCAGCCATCAGCAGAGAGAGGCAGAGGAACCCCTTATCAGAGAGGAGGTCGAGGTTGGGTGATGGAAATCACCAAGGCGCAGGCAGAAGCATCAAATCTCATTGAAGGTATATTATCGATCTTTGATTTCTCAGCTAGAATATTAATGATCCAGGTGCTTCTCATTCATTTATTTCTGAAGATTTCTTGGATAGTCTGGCTCATCCCATAGAAGAAAGGCAGTGTGAATTGGTGGTTGAGGTTCCTACCGGTGATTTTATGCTTACTTCATGTTATTTAGATGAGGTTCCAATTATGATTCATGGGAATCAGTTGCCGGCAAAGTTGTATGCTTTGTCTTTAAAGGAGTATGATTTGATTCTGGGTATGGATTGGTTAGAGGCTTATGGTGCTCTAGTAGATTGTAGAAGGAAGAGGGTCAAGTTTTGTAGACCTGATGGAACAGCTTTTGAATTTCAATGTATGCCCTTTTATTCTTCTAAGTTTATCATTTCTGTGCTCAGGGCTAGAAGATTAATTAATGCAGGATGTGTGGCGTATCTTGCTTCTGTGAGTCTGGTCGAGTCTTATAAATCTGTAGAATCTGTGCCAGTGGTTAGAGAATTTATAGATGTATTTCTAGAAGATTTACCGGGGCTAGCGCCGTGTAGAGAGGTAGATTTAACTATTGAATTAGAACCAGGAAGTATGCCGATATCAAAGGCACCGTACAGGATGGCACCAGTAGAATTAAAAGAGTTAATGAAGTAGTTGCAAGAGTTATTAGAGAAAGGTTTCGTTAGGCCAAGTCACTCACCATGGGGTGCACCAGTGCTATTTGTTAGAAAGAAGGATGGTAGTCTGAGGATGTGTATAGATTACCGGAAGTTGAATAAGGTTACCATCAAAAATAAGTATCCGCTACCAAGAATAGATGATTTGTATGACCAGCTTCAGTCAGCAAAGGTGTTCTGCAAGATTGATTTGAGATCAGGATATCATCAGTTGAGAATTAAGGAGGAAGACATTGAAAAGTCAGCTTTCAGGACCAGGTATGGACATTATGAATTTGTAGTAATGCCATTTGGATTGACAAATGCGCCAGCAGTATTTATGAACTTGATGAATAGAATATTTCATCCGTATCTGGATCAATTTATAGTAGTTTTCATCGATGATATCTTGATATATTCAGCATCAGAAGAGGAGATTGCAGCCCATTTAAAAATCACCTTGCAGACATTGATAGAACATCAGCTGTATGCTAAATTCAGTAAGTGTGAATTCTGGCTGAAAGAGATACAATTTTTGGGTCATGTGATTTCTGGTGAAGGAGTTGCAGTGGATCCAGCGAAAGTGGAAGCAATGTTGAAGTGGGTAGAACCAAAAACAGTGTTAGAGATCAGAAGCTTTTTGGGTCTTGCAGGTTATTATAGAAGATTTATTCAAGATTTCTCTAAAATAGCAGCCCCAATGACCAAGTTGACCAGGAAGGGAGTTTCTTTTGTGTGGTCTTATGAGTGCAGACGTAGTTTTGCTGAATTAAAAAGGAGGCTTACTACGACACCAATATTAGAAACTCCTTCAGGAATTGGTGGTTTTGTAATATATACAGATGCATCCAGAAGAGGATTAGGGGAAGTATTAATGCAACATGGAAAAGTGGTTGCTTATGCTTCCAGGCAGTTGAAGAAACATGAAGAGAATTATCCGACTCATGATTTAGAATTGGCAGCGGTAGTATTTGCTTTAAAAATCTGGGGGCATTACTTATATGGAGAAAGATTTGAAATATTTACAGATCATAAGAGCTTGAAATATATATATTCATAGAAAGATTTAAATTTAAGGCAACGCAGATGGATGGAATATTTGAAAGATTATGACTTCAGTTTGGGATACCATCCGGGTAAAGAAAATGTTGTGGCAGATGCACTGAGCAGAAAAGCTGTTATGAATCAACTTATGATCAGAGAATGGAAATTATATGAAGAGATAGCAGATAATTCTTTATATGTGCCAAATAGTCAGCAGAGAGCAGTGTTGGCGAATAGTGCAGTTGAACCTTCTCTTTACAGGCAGATAGTTGAAGCCCAGAAAGCAGATGAGAACTTGGCAGATATTTTAAGAATGGAAGAAGTAACTTTGGGCCATGATAATGTAGTCAGATTAAAAGGCCGAGTGTATGTTCCAGCTGATGTAGGAATCAGACAGAAAGTGTTAGAGGAGGCCCATAGATCAAGATATACTATTCATCCTGACAGTACTAAGATGTATCAGGGAATGAAGGGTCTTTTCTGGTGGCCAAACATGAAAAGAGAAATTGCAGAATTTATAGCAAGATGTACCGTCTGTCAGCAAGTAAAAGCAGAACATCAACGACTAGGAGGTTTGTTGCAACCTTTGCCCATACCACAATGGAAATGGGATGATATAGCTATGGATTTTATAGTGGGTTTGCCCAGCTCAGCAGGTCACAATGGCATTTGGGTTTTTGTTGATAGACTGACTAAAGTTTGCAGACTGTTACGGGTTAATATGTCATGGTCAGTGGACAGGTTAGCCAAATTATATGTGGAAAGACTAATACCATTGCATGGAATTCCAGTTACTATTGTTTCAGACCGAGATCCAAGATTCACCTCAGGCTTTTAGAGAAGTTTGCAGAGAGTAATTGGCACTGAGTTAAGATATAGTTCAGCATATCATCCGCAGACAGATGGACAGACAGAAAGGACCATCCAGACAATAGAAGATATGTTGAGGGCCTGTTGTTTGGTTTGGGGAGGAATTTGGGAACGCCATTTAAGTATGGTTGAATTTGCATATAATAACAGTTATCAAGCAAGTATTGGAATGGCACCTTATGAGGCATTATATGGCAGACCATGCAGGACACCACTGAATTGGCATGAGGTAGGAGAGAGGCAAGTTCTGGGTCCGGAGTTAATCAGACAATGTGCAGAAATAGTTAAGTTTATTAATGAAAAACTTCAGATAGCACAGAGTCGACAGAAAAGTTATGCTGATAACAGACGCAGGCCATTGCAGTTTGAAGTAGGGGATTATGTATTTTTGAAGGTTTCTCCTACTAAAGGTGTATTTAGATTCAGCAAGCAAAGCAAGTTGAGCCCCAGATATGTAGGTCCATTCCAAATAATAGAAAGATTGGGCGAAACGGCTTATAGGTTAGATCTGTCAGCAGACTTCGCAAATGTTCATAATGTGTTCCATGTTTCAATGCTCAGAAAGTACATTGAAGATCCATCCTAAGTGGTTAGTTATCAGAGGAGTGAATTAAAGCCAGACATGACTATGCCAGAATATCCAGTACAGATCACAGGCCGCAGAACCCAAAAGCTTAGGAATAAGAACATTCATTTAGTGAAAGTCAGATGGGAAAACTGGAAAGGCGGTGAAGATACTTGGGAACTAGCAGAGGAAATGATGAAGATGTATCCATATTGTTTGAGTAAGCTTTTAATTTATTTAGGAGATAGTACCTGTTAGTTTTAAAAGAAATTTTTGATATTGGGTTCCGCTTTAAATTTCGAGGATGAAATTTTTTTAGGTGATAGTAATGTAGCATATCGACTGTTCGGATCGTCTTATATTCGTTGTGGTGGCCAGTGTGTGGCCCACATTGTGAGTAGCAGGTGCTTTCACAAGTTTTTGGGGTGTTGTGGGCCGACTGGTTGGCCCAAAACGCAGGTATGTTCTCTGTCTTTGAACGCGACAGAGGGGCGCGTCGCATTCTCATCGCGACACCAGGGGACGTGGCGTTCTGGTTACCACCATTTTGGCTCGTCGTCTGCATGTGCGTCGTGCGCGGGACGAGCGTGCTGACGTCGATAGGTGGATCGCGAAAGGAAGCCACGTCGCGACCTGGTTGCGACGTAGCGATACGTCGCGTTCCCAACCAAGCAGCGTTTTTAAGAAACTCTAGCAGAACAGAGCTTTCACAAGCTCTGCTCGGCCAGGGGAGGTTTTGCTCGTGGGATTCTAGGCGATTCGAGCTCATGGGCCTCGGTTGGTCTGTTCTCGCTGTGAGGATCACGTGTGGAGCAGGAAAAACACCGGGTTATCGCCCATTTTTTTGTTCTTCATCAAAGTAGGGAGATTCTACCCTTTTCCTTCGTGGAATCGTTGTGTATGTGTCGTCTGATGTGTATACAGATTTAAGAACCGTAGATGGCATGCTAGGACATCACAAAGAGCATGAAAAATGGATTAGAAACCATGTATGGCAGGGTTTTAGGGTTTTCTGGCGAAGGGGACCTGGATAGGGTTTTTCGTTTGCGAAGGCGACGGTCTCCCATGTCGCGATCTGATCGCGACAGGACGATACGTCACGTTCGCTCTCGTGGTTGCGACATGTCGGGGCGTCGCTATTTGAACGCGACCTGAGCCTTTGTCGCGATCACAGCCATGAGATACTTCTTTTATGTAAATGTTAAGGCATGTATCCGTATTTATTTAACGAATGCATGCAATGGTTAACCAATGTGTGTGGAAGTGGGTAGTGGTGCTTTGGCAGCTGTTGTGCTCCTTGGGAGTACGGTTCACATGGTGAGCTGCAAGCTCACGTGGTTGTGTGTGTGACTGGTTTCAGGGACCCGTATGTGTTCACGTGGTTTGTGTAGCGTGCACGAGTTTCCATGTACGTGGCAGGTAGTGTTACGCCTTCCGTGGTTACCTCTACAGTTAGGAGCCCCAGGTTTCGAGGTGAGCCAGGCACGTGGGTGTGCTCGGGGTTTGTCCCGGTACAGTGGTATCGTCAGGGTCTTGTCGTCTTCCTAGACACCCTCGCTCTCGAGGAGAGTTGTCGTCCGATTGAGGGAAAGATGGCAGGGACAACGACTTGTGAGAGTTTGTTGTTTAGTCGCTTGTAGCGCGCTCGTAGTTGGGGGGACGGACACCAGTAGACGTACTGGACCCCAGCTAGTCCTGTTTCCAGTGCCTCACTTTAGGGAGTTTAGGCCAGAGTCCCTAAAGGTGTCAGGCATAGGCCTGCGGGGTGTGACCTGCAGGTGTGGTGGTTTGGTTGGTCTCCACAGTTCTTGTTTTGTTTAGTGGACCTGCAGCTAGACCTTTCGTCCGTGGCTGTGAGGCTGAGAGGTATACCTGTGTGTTTGTCCGGGTTGGTTGCTGGTGTCGCGAGCCAGGCTACGCGACCCGAGTTTAGCGTATACCTACTTTAGCTCGTACACCTGTCTGGGTTTTCCGTTTATTTATTAACGTTACACTTGAGGTCAGCAAGTGGTAAGTAAATTACAGCTTTAATATCTTGCTTAGATAATTCCATAAATTGCTATAGCGTAGCTTCCTGCTTAGTTACTTGAGTTGTGGTTTGTTCTGTTTCTTTGGGGGAGTTTCCCTACTGAGCCAGTGACTAGCGAGGCTCACCCCATTACTCCTTTCAAGTGAGGGAGAGCAGGAGGCTTCCCAACCGTCTTCTAGTTCAAGACTGCACCGTAGCGGAGCAGGGTCTGCGCCACCACCAGCAGTGTAATTTTCTCTCTTTGTACACATCGGGGTATGCCCCAGGTTTTGTTGTACTGGTTTATGGTTTAGTTGAGAAACTAGTTATATAAATCTCATGTAAATATTTGTGGAATGGAATGTTTGTTTCTGTTCAGTTGTTTCCTTTATATTTCTACGGACATGTGTGAATGATATCCCTTACGAAGCTTCGGCTCATTCGCGGGAGGCGGAGTCGTGTCAGGCTCGTTATGAGGTTAACGGGTTTGAACGATGTGGTCTGTCACATTTGGTCTTTGGGGAGAGCTAGGGTTTTCTGTGTGCGAACCTTGATCTTGGAAGAGCTGGATCCAGCGACTGGAAGGACCTTCTGGCAACCTGCACCGACTGGACCATAACCCATACATAGGAGAATCAACCCCAACTCCGAGGAGCAAGCTACATCAACAGGAAACACCGGATTCAAGCAGTTTTAGACCTCTTCTTGGCTGGCCGTGGAGGGCTTCACCGGCAAATCTAGATCCTTTTAGATTTATTCCCAGGCAAGTAGCTTAAGGTTTCAATCCATAGACTTGTCCTCTAGGGTTTGCACTTTTTACGGATTTTTAAATCGTGTCCTGGACCCCTAAATTCACCTATTTTTGTGTTAAGTCTGCACTGTGTGCAGACAGGAAGTAGACGGCCAACTAGTTGCCATCTAGTTCTTGTGTTGACGGCGAGAGACCCTGCCGTTAACTTCTTCTGACGGCTAGGACCATGCCGTCAAGTTCACCTGTTTTTGCAGAAATACTAGTTAATCTTTGTAATGTGGTTTTGCTTGTTCGGTGGTCTGTACATGTTGAGAAAATCAAGATTTGTCAAATATGATATTTAGGTCATATCATGAGGATCTACAAAATTTCTGAATATGATAATAATGGGAAGGATTTATGTTAATTGAGATTAATTATGTTTTGACTGTGGTAAATTCAGATTAAATGGTTTTGTTGCTTGTTATGGATTAAGGACATTTTAGTGATCTTTTTATACCTGCTAGAACCGACTTATCACTGTAAACCATGCTTAAATGATTTATCTTATTAATTCCATGTAATCTGTGTTAATTATTAAAAATAATATTTTTACTCCAAAAATTGTGAAAATTTTCAGATATGTTCCCTGTATTGTATGTGAACCGTAGTTAAAATTTGGTAGGATTCTAAGTACTGTGCAGAGTGGTATTAAATTCTGAATTCTTCTACACCATGATATGATAAAGTTAAACACAAAATAATTACGCATGTTGAGTGTTATTGTTTCAGAAATTTTAATGAAGTTAGAACCACTGTGTGCATGTTTTATATCTGTTAGGATGGATGGTTCACCGTTTACCATGTTCAAATTAAAATATCTTGTAAATTAACTAAAATCTATGTTTAATATTAAAAATAGTTTTACTGCTTCTAAAATTCTGAAAAATTACAGAGGTGTTCCTTATGTAAAATCCATATTGTGGTTACAATTTTATATTATTCTGAACACTATACATACTACTATGATTTTTGAATGATAAATGCATATAGAAATCAATAGACATGATAATGTATATGTATGTTGAATTTTGGATAAAAATAGTACCATGATAGGTTGTTGTTTCACAGTAGGATTTGATTTCAGAACTCAGAAAATATGATGGGTGATAATGGTATTGTTATCTTAATAAATTATGCATGAATGTACAAAAGAGCATGATTTAGTTATATGAAAATGTTAGTTTCATGTGATAGTTCCATAATTGCATTAATATATATATATATATATATATATATATATATATATATATATATGTTATTGCATTTCTGAAATGATTGGCCAATAAGACATTGGTACTATAGAGATTTCTACAGGGAACTACACCATGGATGCCTCTATGGTAATGGTTCAACTATATGAAATGACCTATTGAATCTGTGGGCAACGGATTGAAATCCTTGAGGTAGACAAGTTCTACTGGTTAAGGTGGGAAGGGCTTTCCCTTTCATCACTGCATTGCCTAGGTGATAAGTGAATATCTATATGCTATATGATCTCTATAATAGTGTGGGCTATGTCTTGGCAACTAAATGCTATATGTCTACATGCTACATATCTATACGCTACATGATTACATGCCATATGAACTACATGTCATTTGTTATATGTAATATTTATTACATGTTTAAATGATCACTTTCTACATGATGACTAATTGAATGTTGCATAATGTAGGTTAAAGAATTACTTGAATTTGTTTATATGCTACATAACATTGGCTACATGATTCTATTTAAATGCTTTGTTTCATAAGTGGTATCCATATGCTACGTGTCATGAAAAAGGTAAATGTATGTGTTAACATGATCCATGTTAAATGATGAATATGATATTACATTTAGTACCATGAGTAGGATTTTGTGAATTTGTCCATGAGATAGTATTTACTGGATAAGCATGTGTTAGTATCATGTTATAAATTGAAAAGAATGTCATGTGTTTGTATTATATAAAATCATGAAATGAAAGCATGTAAGTATACAAATGATCTCCATGTTATAAGTACCCATGTTTAGAAATCATTACTTTACATGTATTAGTATAGTTTTGTTTAAAGGATTCCATGTTTGATTCTTATGTTATAGCATGAACATATAGGAGATTAAATGTCAAATTCTAGCAAGTTAGTAAAATGTTAAATTGTTAGAAAGCATGTGTGATAAGAGTATGGTTTGTGATTTTAAGTTACTTGCTGAGTCTATTGTGTAGACTCACCCTTGCTAAACATTTCAGGAGACTTAGAAGTTAAGAACGTGGCAAGACCCGGCGAGGAACGTGAAGATTAGATTGAAGAATTGTATTTCATTTGCTAGTAGGTGATGAAAATTGTAATTTGAACTTGGATATTATTGTACTTGGAAACTGGAAACTGGCTATGTGATGTTATGGTTTATGTTATTTCTTTCATGGACTATATAGACTGTGGTATGTGGATTAAAATGTTGATGGAATAAGAGTTGTTTAATTTCCACTGTAACATTTTATTCTATTTGTGTATATCTCAATCCATATGAATATCGTTGGGGTTTTCTCCCCTGTAGCGGCTTGCTCTCATCTGATGTGGGTTGGTATAACCGTACCGGGTGGAACTGGGTCGTTACAGAGATGGTATCAGAGAATTGGGTTGAGATTATACATGGATAGCCATCAACTAAATTCACATCTCTAAGTCTTTGTTCACTGATAGCCAAATCCAAGGAATAATTAAGATAGGATTAGAAAAGTGATAAGATGAATGTATTCTAATATGCTAGGTATAGTGATAAATGGAGCTTGACATGGTATTTATTTTGTAGACTATGGCTGGAAAAACTTCGAGTTCGAGTGTACCTATCCAAGATGAGGAACCAAGGAGGACTACAATTGAGCAGCAGGAGGTACCAACACCTCAGGGACCATTTGCGCCACCCCTGCCACAGTTAGTCGACTACGACACGATCATGCAAGGACTCCTACAAGTGATGCAGACTCAAGCGCAAACGCAAGCAGCTCTTCAGACGCAGCTTCAGGCTCAGGTTCCGACACCAGCTCAGCAGGACCGTAGTGTAGGAGGAGTATCGATCATGGAGAGGTTCAGGAGGATAGCTCCGCCTTCTTTTAAGGGGGAGAGTGATCCGTTGGTTGCGGAGAGTTGGCTTAGAGAGATCGAGAAGATATTCAGAGCTATCAGGTGTGCAGAAGATGACAAGATCAGTTTGGTGACGTACATGCTTCAGGAGCAAGCGGATGCATGGTGGTCTTCTGTTCTTCGCACGCAGTTCGAGGGAGTGGAGCTAGATGTGACTTGGGGAGAGTTCGTGAGGTTATTTGAGGTCAAGTATGTTCACGAGTATATACACGATAAGATGGAAGAGAAGAAGGCTCGGATGAAGGGAGTACCGGAACCATTCCAGCGGCAGAAAAGGAAGATGAGGAAGCTCATGGAGAAGCAACAACCAGCTTTAGTGCCAGCAAAGTCAGTAGTTTCTTCAGGCAGTGAGAAGCCCGAGTGTCTGCATTGTGGAAAACGGCATGGCAGAGACTTGTGTTGGACTAGGATGGGAAGATGTTTAAGGTGTGGCAGCAAGAATCATCGAATTAGAGAGTGTCCGAATCCGAAGAAGATCGTTGCACGGGATGTACCAGCATCAAAGAAGCCAACAACAGGAACTCAAGCACCAACGAGGGTGTATGCGATGACTGGAGACGACACTGACGTTGTCACCACAGGTACATGATCTGATCTTCGAGGACGAAGATCATTTTAAGGGGGAGAGGGTGTGAGGCCCCGAAATTTTGATCACTTTATATTCTATATATGTAATGTTTACTTGTTCTTGCTTATATGGTGTATTAAATTTGTGCATATTATAGTTATTTAATTACTCATGTGTATATGCATGTATATATATTATTTTCTGTGGATGAGTGCTTAGCTAATTTTATACATCATAGAATTTATTTAAATCCTATGTACATTGAATTTAAGAGATGTTGTGCATATAATATGTAGTTATTGCTAAATATCTTATGGATATATATGAGTTTATTTCTATGCATGTAATATATATTTAATGTGCATGCATTATCAAATTTGTAGAAGTGCATAGTATATACATTTAAATCTATGCATGTAGTATGTAATTATGTTGTATATATATATATATATATATGTTTAACTTCGTGTATGTAATATCAACTTATTTTCGTGCCCATTAAATTGCTTATGATGTGTTGGTACATCTATTTTATTGAATAGTTGTTTCTGGCCCAGTTGCACAGTTGGCGGCAGCATCCTGTGCCGCTGACTGCATGCCTTGGTTGGTTAGCGTCCAGATCGATCGACGTCTACTTTTATGTTGGCGGCACCAGATGTGGACGCCAAGTTCCCAACTATGTGACGGTTTCAGATTTGTTAAAGCTCGCATTTGGCCCGGTTCCAGTTTAGGAAACCCACCTAAAATCGTAGGAAACCTACCCTTAAGTGTACCCCGACCCCGTGGCTTATAAAAATCTCCCTATTTCGGCCGAGGGAAGTCTTTTGGTCTTTGGGGAGAGCTAGGGTTTTCTGTGTGCGAACCTTGATCTTGGAAGAGCTGGATCTAGTGACTTGAAGGACCGTCTGGCAACCTGCACCGACTGGACGATAACCCATACATAGGAGAATCATCCCCAACTCCGAGGAGCAAGCTACATCAACAGGAAAGACCGGATTCAAGCAGTTTTAGACCTCTTCTTGGCTTGGCCGAGGAGGGCTTCACCGGCAAATCTAGATCCTTTTAGATTTATTCTCAGGCAAGTAGCTTAAGGTTTCAATCCATAGACTTGTCCTCTAGGGTTTGCACATTTTTACGGATTTTTAAATCGTGTCCTGGACCCCTAAATTCACCTGTTTCTGTGTTAAGTCTGCACTGTGTGCAGACAGGAAGTAGACGGGCAACTAGTTGCCATCTAGTTCTTGTGTCGACGGCGAGAGACCCTGCCGTTAACTTCTTCTGACGGCCAGGACCATGCCGTCAGGTTCACCTGTTTTTGCAGAAATACTAGTTAATCTTTGTAACGTGATTTTTCTTGTTCGGTGGTCTGTACATGTTGAGAAAATCAAGATTTGTCAAATATGATATTTAGGTCATATCATGAGGATCTACGAAATTTCTGAGCATGATAATAATTAGAAGGATTTCTGTTAATTGAGATTAATTATGTTTTAATTGTGGTAAATTTGGATTAAATGGTTTTGTTGCATGTTACGAATTAAGGAAATTTTAGTGATCTTGGAATGACTGTTCTCATGTTTTAGACCAGCTAGAACCGACTTATCACTGTAAACCATGCTTAAATGATTTATCTTATTAATTCCATGTAATCTGTGTTAATTATTAAAAATAGTGTTTTTACTCCAAAAATTGTGAAAATTTTTAGATATGTTCCCTGTATCGTATGCGAATCGTACTTAAAATTTGGTGGGATCCTAAGTACTGTGCAGAGTGCTATTAAATTCTGAATTCTTCTACACCATGATATGATAAAGTTAAACACAAAATAATTACGCATGTTGAGTGTTATTATTTCAGAAATTTTAATGAAGTTAGAACCACTATGTGCATGTTTTATATCTATTAGGATGGATGGTTCACCATTTGCCATGTTTAAATTGAAATATCTTGTAAATTGCCTAAAATCTATGTTTAATATTAAAAATAGTTTTACTGCTTCTAAAATTCTAAAAAATTACAAATATGTTCCTTATGTTAAATCCATCTTGTGGATTAAAGTTTATATTATTCTGAACACTATACATACTGTTATGATTTTATGAATGATAAATGCATATAGAAATCAATAGACATGATAATGTATATGCATGTTGAATTTTGGATAAAAATAGTACCATGATAGGTTGCTGTTTCATAGTAGGATTTGATTTCAGAACTCAAAAAATGTGATGGGTGATAATGGTATTGTTATCTTAATAAATTATGCATGATTGTACAAAAGAGCATGATTTAGTTATATGAAAATGTTAGTTTTATGTGATAGTTCCATAATTGCATTAATATATATATGTTATTGCATTTCTGAAATGATTGGCCATAAGACATTGCTACTATAGATATTTCCTACAAGGAACTACACCATGGATACCCTATGGTAATGGTTCAACTATATGAAATGACCTATTGAATCCGTGGGCAACGGATTGAAATCCTTGAGGTAGACAAGTTCAACTGGTTAAGGTGGGAAGGACTTGCCCCAGTTTTGCGCAATAACCATGACTTCATCACTGCATTGCCTAGGTGATAAGTGAGTGTCTATATGCCATATGATCTCTATAATAGTGCGGGCTATGTCTTGGCAACTAAATGCTATATGACTACATGTTATATGACTACATGCTATATGACTACATGCTACATGTCTATACGCTACATGATTACATGCCATATGAACTACATGTCATTTGTTATATGTAATATTTATTACATGTTTAAATGATCACTTGCTACATGATGACTAATTGAATGTTGCATAATGTAGGTTAAAGAATTACTTGAATTTGTTTATATGCTACAAAACATTGGCTACATGATTCTATTTAAATGCTTTGTTTCATAAGTGGTATCCATATGCTACGTGTCATGAAAAAGGTAAATGCATGTGTTAGCATGATCCATGTTAAATGATGAATATGATATTACATTTAGTACCATGGGTAGGATTTTGTGAATTTGTCCATGAGATAGTATTTACTGGATAAGCATGTGTTAGTATCATGTTATAAATTGAAAAGAATGTCATGTGTGTTTATTATATAAAATCATGAAATGAAAGCATGTAAGTATACAAATGATCTCCATGTTATAAGTACCCATGTTTAGAAATCATTACTTTACATGTTTTAGTATAGTTTTGTTTAAAGGATTCCATGTTTGATTCTTATGTTATAGCATGAACATATAGGAGATTAAATGTTAAATTCTAGTAAGTTAGTAAAATGTTAAATTGTTAGAAAGCATGTGTGATAAGAGTATGGTTTGTGATTTTAAGTTGCTTACTGAGTATATTGTGTAGACTCACCCTTGCTAAACATTTCAGGAGACTTAGAATTTGAGAACGTGGCAAGACCCGGCGAGGAACGTGAAGATTAGATTGAAGGCTTGTATTTCATTTGCTAGTAGGTGATGAAAATTGTAATTTGAACTTGGGTATTATTATAATTGGAAACTGGAAACTGGCTATGTGGATGTTATGGTTTATGTTATTTCTTTCCTGGACTATATAGACTGTGGTATGTGGATTAAAATGTTGATGGAATAAGAGTTGTTTAATTTCCGCTGTAACATTTCATTCTATTTGTGTATATCTCAATCCATATGAATATCGTTGGGGTTTTCTCCCCTGTAGCAGCTTGCTCTCATCCGATGTGGGTTGGTATAACTGTACCGAGTGGAAGTTGATCGTTACATTAGGAGCTCATGGAGAGTGGGGGCACTTACACTCCTAAAATTGGCCATAGAATGACATCACACATTCCTTGTGCCATTGCAGTGGTGGAAACACCGACATGAAGGTGAGGAATGTTGAGGGCCTCCTTTGAAAGTAGGCGATGAACTCTGACAATGGCTTATCACAAATTTGCAGGAGGGTTAGTAGGATGGCGACTATCTTGAATTCTTTATCCTTGAACATTCTCTTCATCTATTGGAATGAGGTGACGAAGCCAGTTGGAAAAAACATGTACCATGTGCAGGCATTCTCTTGGTTAATTAAAAAAAGAAACAAGGAAGTGAAGTATTACACGATAACTTCTTTCTTGAACATTTTAACTTGAAATTTTTCTTGCTCAATATTGTTTACGAGCCTTATTTCTTTGGTATCAATCTCTCTCTTCTTATGCATTAAAAAGAGAGAAATACTTACTTCTTATCTAGATAGGTAGTTAAAATGCTCATCTATGACTTTTGTCACCCTTATCTTCTAAGGTTGACAAAAATATATAAAGGTGACAAGTAGGTTTTCAACGGATATTTTTATTACCTGTTCAGACAGAAAATAATTATTTCTGAAAAAGGAGAGGGGGGAAGCTGAGATACATTTGATGCATTTTCGTAAGGATATAGTTTTGATTATGGGTTCCTGTAAGATGATATCATATGCAATATTATTTCACAGCATTATTCTTTATGCTTGGTAGAGAATAGCCACGAAAATTCAGTGGCAAAGAGGGAACAAGGTGAAGAATATTCTCTTCGAAAATCCATATGATTAGCTGGTGTAGAAAAGAGGGGGAGGGGGGGGCAGATCTCTCCTACATAAGCAATGAATTTCTCGAAAGAAAGAAAAAAACTAGATAGTCTCACACTCTCAGGTAACTACAGCTGGCCAGTACAACCTCCACCCAGTGGTATTTTTGGATAGAGCAATGCACAGTAATATTGTTCGTCTTCTTTATGACATCCAAGCATGTTCCCTTATTGGGCCGCCAAAAGGCAAGATAAGCATAACCGTCTACTTCAAAACATCTAATCTCATTCGAGTTTTACTTGCTACCCCGCCTCAGGCACGGAAAAACTGTGCATTCTCCATTGAAGTGGCAATTTATCTTTATTTTTTTTCATAATTATCTCGTTAAATGTTATGTGATGGATGCGTTTGTACAATTCAATCATGAATCGGACGTCTGCCTATGATTCTTATTCACCGGAGACAATTGTTCCACCTAGAGGTCAGTTTATCCAAAATGCGACCCCTAACGATGAGATGAATTATCATGTGCACCTCACAAGTTAACCTAAGAATGATAGTAACATTTGTCAAGGCATTCCCATGTTTTATAATTTCCTAATTCCTCTTGAGATACAAATTAAGGTCTCATGAAGCTTGGCATAATAATATTAGTGATGCCCCAGATTATGATTCTTTGCCTTATTTTGAGCCCATTAAATCTATTTTCAAGCCTAATACCTCCTTGAGGACCAAAATCTCACGTAAACTTGGTTTCATGTAGGATTTGCATGAAGGTGGTCTAGCCTTAGACTATGTTCTCAGTGCTTTATCCTAAACATGGCCTGTCGTACGACCACATTCATAATTGCAATCCCACTATACAACGCATTCTTAAAAATCCATACAGTCCTCACATAACATGTCTCCTCTCGCCATCATCATCCTAGACAATGTTGAGAGGTTTGGAAGAGATTCTTTTGGCCCAAACTGGTTTATAATTATCTTCGAAATCATTTTAAATGTATTTTCAGTTAGTTTATCACTTTAAAATCCCACTGTCTCATCATTATCCTCCAAGGCCAGGCTAGGGTTTACTATCCCTCTAAATAGAAATATATGGTCTAGGGTTCAAGAGAGGATGCCAAATCTAGATAGGGCAAAGTCATGTTGCTTTTCTATCTCCCTACTTTGTTTTTCATCAACCAAGGAGTAGCCTAGGTGTAGCGTCATGGTCGTTTGGATATGGGTTTAATGGTTGTAGTGTGGTGTTTTTGGCAAATGTGTGGTCAGTGAATTTGGTTGTGACCTGTGAACCTTGCGGGGGTGTTGTGGGCTGTAAATCTCAGCCCAAACAGCCTACTGATTTTCTGGTTGGGAACGCGACGAGACTGTATGTCGTATTTTGAATGCGTCCCCCACCTGCGTCACATTCTTGACACCTCTTCTTTTACTTGTTTAGCTAACTATGTGAGTGACACGTGGCACGCAAGATTTCGGATCGTATTGGTGGAGTACGTAGTACCTAGTTAGTTAATACCATGTTGAAAATTGGAAGCGACAGCTTAAAGTTTTAATTTCTGCATAAACTGTTACCAAATACACCATACATGTGATTGTAATCATCCATCCGCGATTTCCAAGAAGAACAATACCTACTACACCTCATTGAGACCCCATGACTAATTTCCCGAACAGGCTATGACCCTGACCATATATAGTAAAGAGAACGACTTGGTGCAAACCATGACATGTCAATATGCAAACTCATTCCCCTATCTCCACGTAGAACACTTGTGGGCCTACCCCACATATCGGTGCAAGTGATATTAATATGACAACTTTGCCCTTCTTTTCCCACGCGCGCCATCTCCCCATTGACAACTTTGCCCTTCTTTTCCTGCGCGCGCCATCTCCCACTTCGTTCTCTCCCAGAAGAAGGACTTGGCACGATATGTTGTCTTCCTCTTACAGTTCCCCACGAGAAGGACTTGGCGCAATATGTTCTCTTCCTCCGGCAGTGTCCCTGCACTTTGACTTCGCTCCAAGGCTATGCTTCAACACGCGCTCCCTCCATCCGGTAGTGTCCAAAGCTCCAATGGGCATTCCCTCCGGTAGTGTGCAACGCACGCTCCCTCCAGTGGTGTCCATGGCTTTATCGCACGCTCCCTCCGGAAGTGTCCCTTGCTCTTCGATCGAAAGGTAACATTCCCCCCCCCCACCATAGCCGTGACCCTCAGCGGCCAGTGCTGACATTCTCACTCGTTCACCTTCTTTCCAACCTGCGAGGAAGTAGGAGCATTGATGAGTGGATTGGATTTTGTGTCCCCTTCAAAGTTTGTGGTATGTAATGCTCCAGCATCTGACATATGTCTGTCTAAAGTAGTATATATTGGTCCATGGAACTGACATATGTTGGTTAATATAGCCATATGTTGGTGTAACCATATATGCTTGTCTATTGTCGCACATGTTAGTGCAAACTGATATAAATTGGAGGAGAGTGAAATATGTTTGTCCAGTGACATATGATAGTTTAAAGTGAACATATTGGTTCCCATAGACATATGCTGGTTTTAACTTAAATATGTTGGTCCCCATAACATATTAGACCAAACTGATATATGTTTGTCAAATAATAAATGATTGTTTAAAGTGACATATGCTGCTTCACATAGCATATGTAAATGTAAATGTATATATGTTGGTCCAGTATAACATATGTTGGTGCAAACTGATATTTTTTGGTGGAAATTGAGATATGTTTGTCCAGTGATATTTGTTTGTCTGAATAGACATATGTTTGTCTGACATCACTTGTCTTATGTTATAGATGACAAGATAAAACTGAAATAGATGAATTGAGGAGTCCATCAAAGACTACAGAGAATTATGTGATTGGGAGGTCTTTAGCGCCATGCAATGGCATGAAATTTAACTCCATAAATGATGCCAAAAAATACTACAACAAATATGTGAGGCACATGGGATTTGGCATTAGTATATTTAGCAGCAAATTTAGTGGAAATGTTTGTGTTTTTGCTCAATTTGTTTGTTGGAGAAATGGAAAAGCAATGAGGAAGGCCAATTCACAAAACCATAAAGTCTCCGCAAAAATTGGTTGCACAACATCAATAAAAGTGAAATCAAACAAAGATAGTGGAGAATTTGTATTCTCCGATGTTTTACTTGAGCATAATCATGAGCTGAACAGAGTTGTAGTTGCTTACTTAAGATCGCATTGACGGATAACTACCCTAGAGAAGGCTGAAATCTTGAATATGCGTAGTGTAGGCATATCCACTACAAAAGTATTGTCTTACATGGCAAAAAGGAAGGGTAGCATATGGAGGTTAACATTTACGGAGAAAGATTGTCAAATTTTTTGAATAGAGAACGGCAATCTAAATTGAGAGAGGGTGATGCACAAGGAATGCTTCGTCATTTTATCGAAAAGAAATGCAAGGATCCAACTTTCTTTTATTCATTTGACTTTAATGAGCATGACCAGTTGTCAAATAATTTTTGGATTGATGGTAGATCATGCACAACATGTAGCTATTTCTCTGATGTGGTTACATTTGATACCATTTATCTAACCAATAGATATGAAATGCCATTTGCTCCTTTTGTTGGGGTGAATCACCATGGACAGTCTATCTTACTTGAGTGTGCACTGCTATGTAATGAGACAACTGAAACATTTACATGGGTATTTCAAAGTTGGTTAGAAGCAAATGGTGGAATTTCACCAAAGGGAATTATTACGGATCAAGATAAGGCTATAGAAATGGCTATTTGTGAAGTGTTTCCTAATGCTAGGCATCGATTTTGCTTGTGGCATATATTGAAGAAGATACCTGAAAAGATTGGCCATATTTGTAAAATGTATCCTGAATTTATGGGAGAATTTGATAAATGCATCTATGATTGTGTAACAACTCATGACTTTGTAGAAAAGTGGGTTGAGATAATGGATAAATATGTGGAATGTAGAGAAAATGAGTGGCTGTAGAATATATACCAGTGCCGTCGAAAATGGGTTCCTGTGTATGTAAATGATCACTTTTTTACTGGTAAGTTCCATATGAAAATTATGAATATTTTTTACCATATGTGATAGACATAAGTTTGGACCAATTCTTGTTCTCACAATATATTGTTTTATGTGTAGGTATGTCATCGTCCCAAAGAAGTGAGAGCATTAACCATTTCTTTGATGAATTTGTTCAATCTAAGACAACACTTGAAGAGTTCATACTTCAATATAGGACCGCACTTGAGAAAATATGGGACGCCGAAGAAGAGGCTGATGTTAAGAAATTAGAGACTATAACATTATTGAAAACTTCAAGTACACTTGAGAGGCAAGCAACTGAAATTTACATAAGGGGCATCTTTCAAAAATTTCAAAAAGAGGTTCTTGAGATGACTTCATGTCAACCTACAATATTAGATGCTAACGAAAATAATTTGAGCCTAAGAGTGAAATCTATTGATAAGATTAAAGTGAAAGGAGTCAAAAGGATGTTTGAGAAAGAATTTATAGTGACATGTGATAAAATTGGGTTGGTTATATGTGGTTGCCGGTGTTTTGAATTTAGAGGATATCTATGTAGACATGCATTAATTGCTTTTCAGCTTGTTGGTATAAGTAGCATTCCACATAGGTATATTTTAAAGCAATGGACAAAAGAGATGCGGTACAGACATAGTCTTGATGAATACAACATGGATGGCAACAATCTTCTTGATGAAAGTTCTCGTTACAGCTACCGACTTCATCAAACAGTGAAAATTGCTGAGATTGGTGCATCTTCAAATGTTGCATTTAATGTGGCAAGGGAGGTAATACCTATGCTAATTGAAAGAATGTTGGAAGTTGCTGATGCAAATATAGTTGAGCAACCTAGTGAGGAGATTCGAGTATGTGATCCTCCTCAAGCATCGAGGAAAGGACGACCAAAGGAGAAGAGAATTCAAAGTTCTGTTGAGAAGAGAAGAAAGAAGAACTGAACTGAAAAAAAAGTATGCAGCCACCCTTGCAGCTAGTAATGCAGCCACCCTTGTAGCAATAAATGCATCTAATGTTTCAGCCAACAACAGTGCAAGCAGTAATGCAGACCGCAATGCAAACACCAATGCAGACACCAATGCAGGCAGCAAGGCAGGCACCAATGTTGGCGCCAATGCAGGCACCAATGCAAGCACCAATGCAGCCAATGCAGTTCCTTTATTGACAGCTTGCAAATGACGATATGTATGGTTGCACCAACATATACCATTTTGATGTAAATGATTTATAGGAGGAAGGTGAAATTTGTACAAACATATGTTAGTATGCAACAACATATGGTATGGTTCAACCAACATATACCATTTTGATGTAAATGGGGAGGTGACATTTATACAAACATATGTTAGTGAAAACTACATATGGTATGGTTGAACCAACATATACCATTTTGATGTAAATAAATTATAGAAGGGAGAAGTTGAAATTGTTTTGTTCCATATAATTTTTTTTATATGCATAAACAAATTGTTTTGTTCCATATTTTTTTTTACCGAAGTTCTGAAATTTCAACTTAAAAAAGGTATATCAAGTCACCAACTACAACTTGTCTGCCAAGGACTTCGACAATCGTATGTACGTTTGCATATCGATGACACTTATCTTGGTGCAAACTGATATATGTTGGTGTAAAACAATATATGTTGTTGCGAACAGGTATATGTTAGCGCAAAATGGCATATGTTGGTGTAAAACAACATATGTTGGCGCAAACTGGCATATGTTGGTGTAAACGGACATATGTTGGTGCAAACTGGCATATGTTGGTGTAAACTGGCATATGTTGGTGTAAAACAGGCATATGTTGGTGCAGACAAGCATATGTTAGTGCAAACTGACATATGTTGGTGTTAAACTGCCATATGTTGGTGTACAACAACATATGTTGGTGTACAACAACATTTGTTGGTTTAAACTTATGTTGGTGCAAACTGGCGTACGTTTGCATATCGATAACACTTATCTAGTTCAAACTGGCATATGTTGGTGTAAAACAACATATGTTTGGAGGAAGGTGAGGGGGTGAAGGGTTGTGTGCCAGCCTTTAGGGTAATTTAAAACAATTTTGAAATGGAAACGACATAGCAAAATCGGACAGAATGTGAACCGGTTAAATTTCTGGAAAAGATAGGATTCTGGCTGTCGACAAGCGCAAGCCATCTGTCGATAGCTACTGAGACATATTGTACAGAATGGGATTTTGACAGGTATTAGTTGAGAATGAGTGTTCACAACAAATTTTAAGAGTGAGAATTATGAGATACACTCATTACAAGATGTCATAAACAATAATATTAATGTATTTCATCTTGCACTTTCTATCTTTATGAATGTTAGTCTAAAACTGGCATAGGTTGGTGTAAAGTGGCATATGTTGGTGTAGACAGGCATATGTTGGTGCAAACTGGCATATGTTGGTGTAAAACTGGCATATTTGGCGAAAAGTGGCATATGTTCATGCAAAGTGGCATATGTTGGTCTAAAACAGGCATGTGTTGGTGCAAAGTGGCATATGTTGGTGTAAACATGCAAATGTTGGTGTAAAACTGGCGTATGTTTGTGTAAACTGGCATATGATGGTGTAAAACTAGCATATGTTGGTGTAAACTGGCATATGATGGTGTAAAACTGGCATATCTTGGAGTAAATTGGCATATGTTGGTCTAAAACTCGCATATGTCGGTGTAAACAAGCATATGTTGGTGTAAAACTGACATATGTTGGTGTAAAACTTGCATATGTTGGTGCAAATAGACATATGTTGGTCTAAAACTGGCATATATTGGTGCAAACAGGCATACTTTTGGTGCAAACAAGCATATGTTGGTCTAAAACTGACATATGTTGGTGTAAACTGGCATATGTTTTTGCAAGTGGCATATGTTGGTGTAAACATGGATATGTTAGTGTAAAACTGGCATATGTTGGTGCAAAGTGACATATATTGGTATAAACCGTCATATGTGGTGCAAACAGTCATATGTTGGTCCAAAACTGGCATATGTTGGTGCAAACAGGCATATGTTGGTGCAAACAGGCATATGTTAGTGCAAACTAGCATATGTTTGTGCAAACAGACATGTGATGGTGCAAACTGACATATGTTGATCTAAAATTAACATATGTTGGTGAAAAGTGGTATATGTTGGTGTAAATAGACATATGTTGGTGTAAAATTGACATATGCTGGTGCAAAGTGGCATATGTTGGTATAAACAGGCATATGTTGGTGCAAACTGGCATATGTAGCTGTAATACAGGCATTTGTTGGTGCAAACAGGCATATGTTAGTGCCAGTATCATTGTAGAAGTCCTTGGTGGACAAGTTCTCGTTAGAAACTTCATATACCTTTTTAAAGGTGAAATTTCATAACTTAGTTAAAAAAAAATTTGGAACACAACAACTTGTTTACACACATAATGCCAAGGCATGGCTTACCACCCTAATGACCTGAAGTGTGATCGATATACAAACGTAGATAGCGTTATAGAAGTCTTTAGTGGACAAGTTATAGATCCTAACTTCATATATCTTTTTTTAAGTTGAAATTTCCTAACTTTGTTTTATAAAAATTAAGGAACAAAGCAACTTGTTTATACACATAATGCCAAGGCATGGCTTACCACCCTAATGACCTAAGTGTCATCGATATACAAACGTACGTATCGTTGTAGAAGTCCTTGGTGGACAAGTTGTAGTTTGTAATTTCATATACCTTTTTTTAAGTTGAAGTTTCATAACTTTGTTAAAAAAAATTATGGAAGAAAACAATTTGTTTATACACATAATGCCAAGGCATGGCTTACCATCCTAATGACCTAAGTGTCATCAATATACAAACGTACATATCGTTATAGAAGACTTTAGTGGACAAGTTATAGTTGGTAACTTCATATACCTTTTTTAAGTTGAAATTTCATAACTTTCTTAAAAAAAATTATGGAACAAAACAACTTGTTTATACACATAATGCCAGGGCATGGCTTACCACCCTAATGACCTAAGTGTCATCAATATACAAACGTACGTAGCGTTGTAGAAGTCCTTGGTGGACACGTTGTCATTGAAAACTTCATACACCTTTTTGAAGTTGGAATTTCATAACTTTGTTAAATAAAAGTATGGATCAAAACAACTTGTTTATACACATAAGGCCAAGGCATGGTTTAACTCCCTAATGACCTGTGTGATCGATATACAAATGTACGTTTCGTTGTAGATGTCCTTGGTGGACAAGTTGTCGTTGGCACCAACATATGCCTGTTTGCACCAACATATGTCAGTTTTAAATGAGCATGTGTCTGATTGCACCAACATATGCTAGTTTTTCACCAACATATGTCAGTTTACACCAACATATGCCACTTTGCACCAACATATGCTAGCCTTAGACCAACATATGTCTGTTTACACCAACATATGCCAATTTAGACCAACATATGCCAGTTTTACACCAACATATGCCACTTCGCACGAACATATGCTAGTTTTACACCAACATATGTCAGTTTTAGATCAACATATGTCTGTTTGCACCAACCTATGTCAGTTTTACACCAAGATATGTATGTTTACACCAATATATGCGAGTTTACACCAACATATGCTTCTTTACACCAACATATGCCACTTTGCACCCACACATGCCAGTTTTAGACCAACATATGACTGTTTGCACCAACATATGCCTATTTACACCAGCATAAGCCACTTTGCACTAACATATGCCAGTTGTAGACCAACATATGTCTATTTGCACCAACATATGCCTATTTTAGACCAACATATGGCAGTTTACCCCAACATATGTCAATTTTAGACTAACATATACCTGTTCTAGACCAACATATGCCTGTTTGCACGAACATATGCCAGTTTTACACCAACATATGTCAGTTTGCACCAACATATGTCAGTTTGCACTAACATATGCATGTTTGCACCAACATATGTTTGTTTGCACCAACATATGTCAGTTTTAGGCCAATATATGACTGTTTGCACCAACATATGCCTATTTACTCCAACATATGCGACTTTGCACCAACATATGTCTATTTGTACCAATATATGCCAATTTTACACTAACATATACCAGTTTACATGAACATATGCCAGTTTTACACCAACATATGCATGTTTACACCAACATATGCCACTTTCAAAAACATATGCCAGTTTTACACCAACATATGTCAGTTTTAGACCGACATATGCCTGTTTGCACCAACATATGTCAGCTTTAGACCAACATATGACTGTTTGCACCAACAAATGCCTATTTACACCAACATATGTCACTTTGCACCAACATATGCCAGTTTTAGACCAACATATGTCTATTTGCACCAACATATGCCAGTTTTACACCAACATATGCTAGTTTACACCAACATATGCCAGTTTTACACCAACATATGCATGTTTACACCAACATATGCCACTTGCACCAACATATGTCAGTTTTACACTAATAGATGTCAGTTTTAGACTAACATATGTCTGTTTGCACCAACATATGTCAATTTTAGACCAACATATGTCTGTTTACACCAACATATGCGAGTTTGCAGCAACATATGCTTGTTTACACCAACATATGCCAATTTGCACCAACACATGCTATTTTTAAACCAACATATGACGGTGTGCAACAACATATGCCTGTTTACACTAGCATATGCCACTTTGCACCAACATATGCCAGTTTTAGACCATCATTTGTCTATTTGCACCAACAAATGCCTGTTTTAGACCAACATATGGCAGTTTACACCAACATATGCCAGTTTTAGGCCAACATATACCTGTTTTAGACCAACATATGCCTGTTTGCACCAACATATGCCAGTTTTAGACCAACATATGCCAGTTTGCACAACCATATGCTAGTTTACACCAACATATGACAGTTTGCACCAACATATGTTGTTTTACCCCAACATATGCCAGTTTGCATTAACATATGCCTGTTTGCAATAACATATGTTGTTTTACACCAATATATGCCAGTTTGAGACCAACATATGCTAGTTTGCACTAACATATGCCAGTTTACACCAACATATGTCTGTTTGCACCAACATATGTTGTTTTACACCAACATATGCCAGGTTTAGACCAACATATGCCAATTTGCACCATCATATGCCAGTTTACACCAACATATGCTAGTTTGCACCAACATATGTTGTTTTACACCAACATATGTCAGTTTGCATTAACATATGCCTGTTTGCAACAACATATGTTGTTTTACACCAATATATGCCAGTTTGCACCAACATATGTTGTTTTACACCAATATATGTCAGTTTGCATTAAATGCTGGGATAGACACATATAAAGAGAAAGATTTTTTGGATATCGTCTTTACTTTTGTCAACGTGACAAGTCCAACGTTGTAACGTGTGTGACTATCGGAAACCTGCACATAATAAATGCTACAACATAGACATCTTAAATGTGTCTAAACTGCTAGGCAACGTCAGTAGCCATGCTTTAGAAGGATATACCGAAGAGGAAACTTCATTATGTCAGCCTTTAAAGCTCTACTTTATTTGACATTAAAATGGTAGTCCATAAGAAATGTCGTGCATATATATTGTACCCGAAATGATAAATGTTAGAATGCACAGAGCACGCCATTGTATGCGGGAAGATTTGAAATGCACAGTGATTCGAAAAATAGATTTGAATATCATTAAAGATAAAGTATATTCAAGACTATGTAGAATGATTATAATAATAATGTCCATTAACTGTCTAAAACACAATCGTTGTAAAAGGAAAGTCAATGTTTAAAGATAGTCTATGCAAGATGGTAGTCGATGTTCAAACACAACTGATGTTCAAGTGAAGTCGTTGTGAGTGTTATCATTGTTGAATTGGAATCAATGTTGTTAAGAAATTGATGTTGAGATGTGACCATAATCTATGTAGAATTGTGAACGTAATCCATGTGCAAATGTAATCGATGTTGGAGCATAATCGATGTTGGAGTGAAATCGATGTTCTAAGTGAAATCATTGTTGTATTCAAATCGATGTTCAAATGAAGTCGATGTTTAAGTGAAATCGATGTTCTAAATGAAATCGTTGTTGAACTGAAATCAATATTTGAATGAAGTCGATGTTTGAGTGAAATTGATGTTCTAAATGAAATCGATGTTTGAATGGAGTCGATGTTTAAGTGAAATCGATGTTTTAAATGAAATCGATGTTGAACCGAAATCGATGTTTAAGTGAAATCGATGTTCAACTGAAGTCAATGTTTGAATGAAATCGATGTTCTAACTAAAATCAATATTTGAATGAAATCGATGTTCTAACTAAAATCATTGTTTGAATGAATTCAATGTTCTTAACTAAAATCAATGTTTGAATGAAATCGATGTTCAACTGAAATCGATGTTTTAAAGACGTAGTCGTTGTTTAAGTGAAATCGATGTAATAACAAAACAGTAACCGTTGTGAAATTATAACAGTAGTCTATGTAGACTTAGGCAAATCAAATGCAATTGACTTTTAAGAAAAATGAGTATAAGTAACTTTCTGAATTTGTTTTATTTGACATCTGTTGACAAACTTCAGAAAATAATGTTAGTCAACAACTTTCATGGTTTTGTTAATCACCAAAATATATATGTATAATATGTAAATATATATATGGAGATGGACTGATCATCAATTTACACCAACATATGTTGTTTTACACCAACATATAGTAGTTTAACACCAACATATGCCAGGTTTACACCAACATTTGCCTATTTGCACCAACATATGCCAGTTTGCACTAACATATGCCTTTTTGCATCTATGCCAGTTTTACACCAATATATGCCTGTTTGCACCAACATATGCCAGTTCGCACCAACATATGTTGTTTAACACCAACATATGCCAGTTTTACCAATGTTCTGAAATTTCAACTTAAAAAAGGTATATGAAATTACCAACTTCAACTTGTTCACCAATGACTTCTACAACGATACGTACATTTGTATATCAATGATACTTAGGTCATTAGGGTGGTAAGCCATGCCTTGGCATTATGTGTATAAACAAATTATTTTGTTCCATAATTTTTTTTAACAAAGTTATGAAACTTCAACTTAAAAAAAGGTATATGAAATTACCAACTACAACTTGTCCACCAAGGACTTCTACAACGATACGTAGGTTTATATATCGATGACACTTAGGTCATTAGGGTGGTAAGCCATGCCTTGACATTATATGTATAAACAAGTTGTTTTGTTCGATAATTGTTTTTTAACAAAGTTAGGAAATTTCAACTTAAAAAAAGGTAAATGAAGTTACCAACTACAACTTGTCCACCAAAGACTTCTACAATGATATGTACGTTTGTATATCGATCACACTTTAGGTCATTAGGGTGGTAAGCCATGCCTTGGCATTATGTGTATAAACAAACTGTAATATATCACCAACACTGTCATATACACCAAGAAGATTTACATACAAACTGTCGTATAACAAAGAAGATTTACATTGTCAAATACTCAAAGAAGATTTACATTAACATGTTAAGCTTTCAGCACTTGCATATGTCAATATTTCTGTTACAAATTGTGCCCTTATTAATGGCATGTCTGACTGACTGAACCTCCACTCTATTTCACCCTTCCTTTTTTGAATCAAAGAGGTCACAGAGTCAGCAACCAGCTAAGTGCACTACTCCCCAGAGAGGAGTAATGTTCTCACTCCCCTGGTGCGACCACTGTGCCTTATATATTTAATAATAAAACTGCTAGTACAAAAACACTGGGGCATACCCCTGTCAAATCTCCTGAAGAAAAGATAAAGCAGAGGCAGTTCAGCCCATTCTAACACTCCTAAGGCCTGATCTATCTAGAACAGCCGCCCCTCTACAAGAAAGAGGAATATCAGCCCGCCAAAAAACATTGTTGCACATGGTGATAACCGCGTGATTAGCCAACCCATCGGCAACTTGATTAGCCTCCCTGTAGACATGTGATACACTAGTGGTCCTAAAGATGGTTTCCATGAACTTTATGACAAATAGTGCACAGTCTGCACTATCAGAGGATTGGTCTGGGCATTGATCATCATATATGAGCTCTAGTGGGTCATCCATAATGCCACAAAATTTGAAAAATGCATCTAGCAGAGTAACCTACAAACACTTACATTGGTTAGCATATTTTTCCTATGGACCAACATATGGACAAGTTGAAAGTATTTGGTACTTACCCATCTTTTTGCCGCAGCCATGTACCTTTTACTCCCTTTGATTGAATTATATGACGTGGCTCTCTTCTTCTTCACATTGACCACGAATAGGTTCCAGTGGTTGCTTGTAAATAAGATGAAGAATAAGAGATCCACTTTGTCAATATCTCCTTTAGTGGCCATGTTAGGAAGGGAGCTTTTCATCATTTTTACCCTCTTCGGAATTTTTGCCTGGTTGCTTTGAAAGCTGTGTTGTCACGTCCCGAGAATTACGCAGCGGATAATATCAATTAATTCGAGTCGATATTTCGAGACGTGGACAGTCGGCAAATAAGCCTCTAGCTAGCACGCACTAAATGTGTATCAACACAACATCATATTAGGGCCCAAATGTTGAACTCAATATAAATTGTATTCAAATCTCATACTTGTCTCAGATAAACTAATACAGGACTAAGACTCAATAAAAGCAAAAGTACGTAATACCTCACTTCCTACTACATTGTTCTAACACTCAAAATAAACTAACTATAGATAGACTCATGTTGGAACGCTCTTCACTCGGACGCATTCCCATCCTCGACTTGCTCTTCCTCTTGAACTTCATAGTCACCTAGATTGGGTAAAAGTAGGGGATGAGCAAAGTAGCCCAGTAGGATTTATATCTCAATGTGCGGGCAATGATCGATATAAGTGATTAACATTTTAGAACTAGGCAAGTACGATGAATGATACGCAAGTATGAACAAAACTCATTAAAACATGATATATAAAACAAGCTGGATAGAGTGAACAAGATAGAATAAGATTTTTGAACAAGGTGCCAAGAAAGAACTAACAATAGATCACTTTGCACAAGCATGCAAGATTTCACTAGATGTCAATAGTTTTCAAGAAAGCAAGATATCACTAGTTGCAATAAATGCAGGATGGCCATATCACGCAAGCAAGCAAGCAAGATTGCACAAGCACGTTCAAGTAACACTAATCAGGCACGTAGACACCAATGTACACCAAGAAAAGATCCATCAAGAATGTACACCAGGACACGTGTATGTGGTTATGTATCAAACATTCAACAAGCAAGAAAGTACTCCCAGCGCAGATGCAACGCCAGTAATCATTATACCCCATGGTTAACAGTATATTTATGACTCGCCGTCATTGGGGCTAGACTGGAGCCCTTGGACACACTCCGTGCCCTGTCAGCCATCTCATGTAAAATTTTAAATGTAGATACCCACAGTCATAAATAATGGCCAATGAGAGTTTCAAAAAGTAAGCATGTGTAATGTCATGTTCATGATGATGATGAGAACAAATAAATAAATTGAACATGATCCCATGAGGACAATAGTCAAGAGATAAATTCGGCAGCTGAATGACAGATTTACAATTTAGTTCAATCTTTACATTAATGGCTTTAGTCTAGATGGCAATTCACACTCACTAGAACAAGAAGAGAAGGAAGTGCACGCCCTAGATGTATAAGTGTGTAGAGATGCACCTGTGTAAATTCACAATTCGTCGGTCTCAAACTCTCGGAAAAACACTTAACATGATGGCATGCAATGAACAATGTATTTAGCTACAAATGGGTTTACAAGATTTTAAGATAAAATTTATCACTTAAAGCAAGCTAGAATGGTAGCAAGAGTAAATCAAAAGTTTCATGTATGATCGTATCATTAAGAAAGTAATTAGAATAATATTCATGTAATTAAGGATTTTTCAATCGGTTAAACACTTTTAAGCCATTAAATAGACATTATGTAATGAACAGACCCAAAATATGCAATATCTTGTAAAGGTAGTGTCGACACAACCCATGCTGGTGTCGACACCATGCTTCAAACACAAAGCAAAAACAGGAAAAACTGGTCAAGTAGTGTCGACACTAGTTCAAGTAGTGTCGACACTTAAGACTGGTTCCAGAAAACCTTCTGGAAAACATGGGACAGTGTGTCGACACTAGATGAGGTAGTGTCGACACTAGATCAGTTTCCCAGAACTTTCTGGGTCAAACTATGACAGTGTGTCGACACTAGATGAGGTAGTGTCGACACTAGAGAGCTTTCCCAGAACACTTTCTGGGCTGCTTTGGGACAGTGTGTCGACACTAGATGAAGTAGTGTCGACACTAGAGAGCTTCCCAGAACACTTTCTGGGCTGCTTTGGGACAGTGTGTCGACACTAGATGAGGTAGTGTCGACACTAGCTGCCCTCCATGACAAAACATATGGTCAAGTGTGACCTGAAAACATGTCTCATACAACGATTCACGTACCCATCTTATAACTCTCTAACTAATGACATTTAGACAAAACATGCAACACGAAAGATGACGAGGACAACTAGTAGAAGAACTTTGATGTTGGGGGTTTGATCTAATTCTATCTTTAATACCAAGAAAACAGATGAAGAACAAAAAGTCAAGTGTAGCCCGAAATCCCAGTATCATGCAGTGACTCTCTTCCCACGCCTGTAACTCTATAACAAAGGACTTTTGGACAACACGTCCAACATAAAAGATGATCGTGACTTCAATTAGAAAAACTTTTCTGAAGGACGTTTAGTCAAATTCAGTTTCGAATCACGTGCATAATAAGAAGAACGGGAAAAACACTAACAGTGCGCGACTTTGGAAAAACACTTATAACTCAAAATATACTTATTAGAATTCGATGAAACCAGTGGAAACGAAAGCTAACTTGATGCTCTACACATTGGTATAGGATATCTTAAGGTTTGGCCCGAGAAAACCTACCTTTTGGGTTGAAGAAGTCTCATTGTTCCAGAAAACTCGAGTTCAGACACTCGGAGGAAAATGCTTACTGCTCCGTGTATACTGCATGGAATTTGAGAATTCCACTTGGGTTAGAGCGTAGCCTTGACCCTCTTTCCAGGGGTATATGCCTTGCAAGGTTTGGTTTAGGTTTGACTCACCTTTGGTCGCCTTCAAGATGATGGTCCGTGCAGGTCGCAGCAGACGAAACAGGGGAAGAAGAACGTCTTGGTGTGGATGATCTCCTGCTCCCCAGCCACCAAGAACTTCTCCACACGACCCCAGCAAGTTCTAAAACTCGTTCCTAGGGTTTGGTGAGGAGTATTTAAGCAACCATGGTGTTTTAGGAGTCCTATTATAACTAGGAAAGCTAAGCTGCGGTTTTGACAGGGCAGATTCCTATCTTTTGAGGAATCCTTCCTCCCTTAGAGTGTGTGAGGCTTTAGGAAACCTCCCACCATAGATAGTCACGAATTTGGGTTGCCAAGAATGCATGATTGCATCCCAATTCAACTCAAATTACCTCTTCCTAATTTCAGCCTATTTAGAGTTACGAATTTCCATGCATTTTCTAGCTTTATTTGATTATTGGGCCAAATGATGTCCATTGACCCGCTTATGATATTGGGTCATTAATATATAATGTTGGAATTCCCTCCAACACTTTTATTTAAATTTGATTTCTTTATATACTAAAATTTTCGGGGTGCTACACCCTCCCCCACTTAAGAGAATTTGGTCCTCAAATTCATGTATAGCAAGTTATTGTACAAGTGAGGTGTACTTACTTGTGAATAGCTCCGAAAAACTTTTGCGCATTGCTTCCTCGGTTTCCCACGTGTCGTCCTCATCCATGCGTTGATTCCATCTAACCCTTACTAGTGGGATAACCTTGTTCCTTAGTTGGCGCAGTTCCCGGTCCACAATCTTAATTGGCTTCTCTTGATATGTTCTGTCTTTGTTGAACTCCAGAAGCTCGTATTCTATAACATGCCATGGATCTCGTACATACTTTTTCAACATGGATATGTGGAACACATTGTGTATTCCATCCATTTGCGGTGGTAAAGCGAGACGATATGCCACTTCGCCGACTCTTTCAAGGATTTCGAAAGGCCCGACAAACCTTGGTGACAACTTGCCTTTAATGCTAAAACGTCTGATCCCACGGCCTGGAGACACTTTCAAGAATACATGTTCACCCACCTGAAACTCCAGGTCTCTTCTTCTATTATCTGCATATGCCTTTTGTCTTTGCTGCGCCACTGCCATTCTTTCTCTAATAAGCTTTACCTTCTCTGTGGTTTCCCTTATCATTTCTGGTCCTGACATTTGTTTTTCGCCAACTTCATACCAGCATATTGGAGATCGGCAACTTCTGCCATAAAGTGCTTCAAATGGTGCCATCTGAATGCTAGCTTGATAGCTATTATTGTAGGCGAACTCCACAAGAGGTAAGTGTTCATGCCAGCTACCTCCAAAATCTAGGACACATGCTCTGAGCATATCTTCAATCACCTGGTTGGTTCTCTCCGTCTGTCCATCTGTTTGTGGATGGAAAGCCGTGCTAAAATTTAGTTTAGATCCCAAGGAGTAATGCAGTCCTTTCCAAAAGTGGGATGTAAACCTAGGGTCTCTATCAGACACGATAGATACCGGTACTCCATGTAATCTGACTATTTCCTTCACATACAATGCAGCCAGAACATCTATTGACCACTTATTCTTCACTGGCAAGAAGTGAGCTGACTTGGTTAAGCGGTCGACTATAACCCAGATACCATCGAATCCACCTCTAGATTTAGGTAGTCCGAAAATAAAGTCCATCCCTATACCTTCCCATTTCCATGCCGGAATTTCTAGGGGTTTGAGTTTACCTGCGGGTCGCAAGTGTTCTGCCTTGACCCTTTGACATGTTAAGCATCGGGCGACATATTCCGCCACCTGTCTCTTCATATTAGGCCACCAGAAGCTTCTTTTCAAATCCTGATACATTTTGGTAGTTCCAGGATGAATAGTATACCTAGTCTTGTAAGCCTCGTCCATAATATTTTTCTTTGTCACTGCATGGTCGGGTACACAGACTCGATCCCGGAACAATAGCCTTCCATCTTCAGTTAATGAGAAATCTGGCCTCGGGTCCAGATTAGCCTTAATCTCCACAACTATAGGGTCATTGTCTTGGAGTGTTGTGATGTCCTCCAATAGTGTGGGTTGTGCTCTAACACTAGCAACAAAGCATCCCTTCTCTTTGATGTCAGCATCAATATTTAACTTGGCGAAGTCTTATAATAACTTCCATTCTTCTACCATTAACCTTGACATTGTGATCATTGGCTTTCTACTTAGAGCATCTGCCACAGCATTTGCTTTTCCTGGATGATATTGGATCGTGAATTCGAAGTCTTTGAGATACTCCAACCACCTCCGTTGCCTCATATTCAAGTCCTGCTGAGAAAATAGATACTTCAAGCTTTTATGGTCAGAAAACACAATGAATTTCTCACCATATAGATAATGACGCCATATCTTCAAGGCGAAGACTACAGCAGCTAGCTCCAGATCATGTACGGGATAATTGTCCTCGTGCTTCTTCAATTGTCTGGACGCGTAGCATATAACTTTCCCTTCTTGCATCAGCACACAGCCAAGGCCGATCCCGGATGCATCGGTGTATACTTCAAAACTACCCCCGGCAGTTGGCAAGGTTAGTACGGGTGCTGAGGTAAGGTGTTCTTTCAATGCCCTGAAACTTTCTTCACATTCATCAGTCCATGCGAATGGATTCTCCTTCCTGGTAAGCCTGGTCATTGGTACAACTATCTTTGAGAAATCTTTAATGAAGCGACGATAATAACCGGCTAACCCCATAAAGCTTCTAATCTCCGACACAGTTGTCGGCCTTTCCCAATTCTTTACCGCCTCCACCTTAGATGGATCTACAGAGATTCCCTCCTTGGATATGATGTGACCAAGGAAGATACTTCCTCCATCCAGAATTCACACTTACTAAGTTTAGCATAGAGTTGGTTATCTCTGAGCACTTGCAGAGCAACCTTCAAGTGTTCCTCATGTTCTTCTTTGGATTTGGAGTAAATAAGGATGTCATCAATGAACACCACTATGAACTGGTCCAAGTAGGGCCTATAAATACTGTTCATAAGTTGCATGAAAGCCGCTGGAGCATTGGTTAATCCGAACGGCATGACCACGAACTCATAGTGACCATACCTACTCTGGAATGCAGACTTGTGAATATCCTCTTCCTTTATTCTTAGTTGATGGTAGCCAGATCTCAGATCTATCTTAGAGAAATATTGTGCGCCAAAGATCTGATCAAACAGTTCATCGATGCGGGGTAGTGGATACTTGTTCTTTATTGTCAACTGGTTCAACTGACGGTAGTCAATGCAAAGCCTCATTGATCCGTCCTTCTTTCTGACGAATAGTACTGGCGCTCCCCACGGGGATGTACTAGGCCTGATAAAACCTTGATCTAGCAGTTCTTGGATCTGTCTCTTCAACTCCTGCAATTCAACAGGGGACATGCGATACGGGGCCTTTGAAACAGGGGCTGCCCCAGGGAGTAACTCAATGGTGAAGTTTACCTCCCGCTCAGGTGGTATACCAGGCAATTCCTCTAGAAATACATCAGGATATTCCCTGGCTATTGGAATGTCTTCTAAGATCGGTTTCTTCTTTTCAGTAGCCAAGACGGAAACTAGGAAAGCATCACAACCCTGGTTGATCATCTTAGAAGCCTTCAAGGAGGATATCAAGATAGGGTGTTTGTGATAACGGGTGCCAAGTAGTGATAGAGTTGGAAGGTTTGATCTTTTAAAAGTGACCCTCCTATGGCGACAATTTACATCGGCATCATATTTAATTAGCCAATCGACACCCAGAATGGCATCATAACCCTTCATGTCTAAACAGATAAGGTCGGCAGGGAGATTGTGTCCTCCAATTATGGTTTCACATTTTGGCAAGTAGTGAGTGAGTTCAGATTCTGAGCCTAGTGGAGAGGCTACAATGATCTTGGATTTCAAGGGTACAGGTTTGACAGGTAAAGTTGCACAAATGTGGTGGAAATAAAGAATATGCAGCTCCCGTATCAATAAGTACAAATGCAGGTTGAGAGTGTATGGAAATGGTACCTTCCACCATACCCCCTTCCTCGGGTAGGTCAGCTTCTATGACAGCATTAAAGCGTCCCTGACGCCGTGGTGCATTCTGGGCTCTCCCGGGCTGGTCCTTCAGCATAGGACAATCCAGAATACGGTGGTCACGACCACCACATCTCAAGCATGCCCGACCTTCTTCCAGCATTCCTCAGCTCGGTGTCCTGGTTTATCACAGAACTTGCAGTTTTCAGACAACTGCCTACCTTCCACTTTGACTCTTTTATCTCCCGCCGCATCTCTTCCAGCAATTGGCCTCTTGTTGTTGCTGTTAAAGTTGTTATTGTTGCTACGAAACATTGGAACAGTGATAGTTGCTCTCTTCTTGACAAAGACCGGCTTAGAGTTGTCCTTGCCCCTCATGCTCTCTACTTTAGCCATGGTGTCCTCCACTAGCTGAGCTCTTTGGACCATCTCAGTGTCAGTTTTAATGTTGTGTGGTCCGAGCCTTTCAATGAACATGGGCCTGAGTCCATCCATGAAACGGTTGGCTTTCAGCCTTTCTGTGCCCACAAGATGTGGGGCATACACTGCCAGACGAGCAAACTGAGCTTCATACTCAGCCACAGACAGCTCTGTTGTTTTAGTGCAGCAAACTCTGCTGCCTTCTTCTCCTTCACTCTCTCAGAGAAATATTTTCCCCGGAATATCTCAGGAATCCGGCCCACTCTAGTTCAGCTACGTTTGGCAGGTGGGCCGATGTGGCCTTCCACCATGCTCGAGCATCCTTGGTAAGTTGGAAAGTGGCCAGTACCACTTTCTCCCTGTTGTTGCATTGCATTACTTGGAAAATCCTTTCGATTTCCTCTTGCCAATTTTCTGCTTCATCTGGGTCAAGGGATCCAGAGAAACGAGGAGGGTTTAAACTCCTAAAATTTCAGTGCAGATCACCGGCTCCATTCCTTGCAGCTGCAGCCTGATTTCCAGCCTGAACTATATTTTGCAGGGCCTGCGTAAGTCCAGCCACAGTGTCTTGCATAGCTTGCCACTGGTTGCGAGCCATTGCAGTTGTGTGAGAGTGTTATGAGGATTCCTGAGAAAAGGATGGAAACCAATTAATGTCTCTAGATACATTATAAGAGTCAATGGGTAGGAGTGTTTTAATTCTTTCTAACATATTCCCAGTCTCTACCCATTCTCACCAGGTATTATATTTAATTTCCATGACCTAGGTTCCATAGGTATCTCCTATTCCTGAGACATATCCTATTTGGTATTCCTAGGCTCTGATACCACTAAACTGTCACGTCCCGAGAATTACGCAGCGGATAATATCAATTAATTCGAGTCGATATTTCGAGATGTGGACAGTCGGTAAATAAGCCTCTAGCTAGCACGCACTAAATGTGTATCAACACAACATCATATAGGGCCCAAATGTTGAACTCAATATAAATTGTATTCAAATCTCATACTTGTCTCAGATAAACTAATACAGGACTAAGACTCAATAAAAGCAAAAGTACGTAATACCTCACTTCCTACTACATTGTTCTAACACTCAAAATAAACTAACTATAGATAGACTCATGTTGGAACGCTTTTCACTCGGACGCATTCCCATCCTCGACTTGCTCTTCCTCTTGAACTTCATAGTCACCTAGATTGGGTAAAACTAGGGGATGAGCAAACTAGCCCAGTAGGATTTATATCCAATGTGCGGGCAATGATATAAGTGATTAACATTTTAGAACTAGGCAAGTACAATGAATGATACGCAAGTACGAACAAAACTCATTAAAGCATGATATATAAAACAAGCTGGATAGAGTGAACAAGATAGAATAAGATTTTTGAACAAGGTGCCAAGAAAGAACTAACAATAGATCACTTTGCACAAGCACGCAAGATTTCACTAGATGTCAATAGTTTTCAAGAAAGCAAGATATCACTAGTTGCAATAAATGAAGGATGGCCATATCACGCAAGCAAGCAAGCAAGATTGCACAAGCACGTTCAAGTAACACTAATCAGGCACGTAGACACATTTCAATCTTTACATTAATGGCTTTAGTCTAGATGACAATTCACACTCACTAGAACAAGAAGAGAAGGAAGTGCACGCCCTAGATGTATAAGTGTGTAGAGATGCACCTGTGTAAATTCACAATTCGTCGGTCTCAAACTCTCGGAAAAACATTTAACAAGATGGCATCCAATGAACAATGCATTTAGCTACAAATGGGTTTACAAGATTTTAAGATAAAATTTCTCACTTAAAGCAAGCTAGAATGGTAGCAAGAGTAAATCACAAGTTTCATGTATGATCGTATCATTAAGAAAGCAATTAGAATAATATTCATGTAATTAAGGATTTTTCAATGGGTTAAACACTTTTAAGCCATTAAATAGACATTATGTAATGAACAGACCCAAAATATGCAATATCTTGTAAAGGTAGTGTCGACACAACCCATGCTGGTGTCGACACCATTCTTCAAACACAAAGCAAAAACAGGAAAAACTGGTCAAGTAGTGTCGACACTAGTTCAAGTAGTGTCGACACTTAAGACTGGTTCCAGAAAACCTTCTGGAAAATATGGGACAGTGTGTCGACACTAGATGAGGTAGTGTCGACACTAGATCAGTTTCCCAGAACTTTCTGGGTCAAACTGGGACAGTGTGTCGACACTAGATGAGGTAGTGTCGACACTAGAGAGCTTTCCCAGAACACTTTCTGGGCTGCTTTGGGACAGTGTGTCGACACTAGATGAAGTAGTGTCGACACTAGAGAGCTTCCCAGAACACTTTCTGGGCTGCTTTGGGACAGTGTGTCGACACTAGATGAGGTAGTGTCGACACTAGCTGCCCTCCATGACAAAACATATGGTCAAGTGTGACCCGAAAACATGTCTCATACAGCGATTCACTTACCCATCTTATAACTCTCTAACTAATGACATTTAGACAAAACGTTCAACATGAAAGATAACTAGAATAACTAGTAGAAGAACGTTGATGTTGGGGGTTTGATCTAATTCCGACTCGAATCCTAAGAAAACAGATGAAGAATAAAAAGTCAAGTATAGCCCGAAATCCCAGTATCATGCAGTGACTCTCTTCCCACGCCTGTAACTCTCTAACAAAGGACTTTTGGATAAAACGTCCAACATAAAAGATGATCGTGACTTCAATTAGAAAAATGTTTGTGAAGGAAGTTTAGTCAAATTCAGTCTCGTATCACGTGCATAATAAGAAGAACGGGAAAAACCCTAACAGTGCGTGACTTTGGAAAAACACTTATAACTCAAAATATACTCATTAGAATTCGATGAAACCAGTGGAAATGAAAATTAACTTGATGCTCTACACATTGGTATAGGATATATTAAGGTTTGGCCCGAGAAAACTTACCTTTTAGGTTGAAGAAGTCTCGTTTTGCCAGAAAACCCGAGTTCAGACACTCGGAGGAAAACGCTTACTGCTCCGTATATACTGCATGGAATTTGAGAATTCCACTTGGGTTAGAGCGTAGCCTTGACCCTCTTTCCAGGGGAATCAGCCTTGAAAGGTTTGGTTTAGGTTTGACTCACCTTTGGTCGCCATCAAGATGATGGTCCGTGCAGGTCGCAGCAGACGAAACAGGGGAAGAAGAACGACTTGGTGTGGATGATCTCCTGCTCCCCAGCCACCAAGAACTTCTTCACACGACCCCAGGAAGTTCTAAAACTCGTTCCTAGGGTTTGGTGAAGAGTATTTAAGCAACCATGGTGTTTTAGGAGTCCTATTATAACTAGGAAAGCTAAGCTGCGGTTTTGACAGGGCAGATTCCTATCTTTTGAGGATTCCTTCCTCCCTTAGAGTGTGTGAGGCTTTAGGAAACCTCCCATCATAGATAGGCACAAATTTGGGTTGCCAAGAATGCATGATTGCATCCCAATTCAACTCAAATTGCCTCTTCCTAATTTCAGCCTATTTAGAGTTACGAATTTCCATGCATTTTCTAGCTTTATTTGATTATTGGGCCAATGATGTCCATTGACCCGCTTATGATATTGGGTCATTAATATATAATGTTGGAAGTCCCTCCAACACTTTTATTTAAATTTGATTCCTTTATATACTAAAATTTCCTGGGTGCTACATGTGTATTCATTGGTGCATATATATCCATATTCTCTCAATGAAGATTTGGAAACCAATATCAATTGCCTGAAATTCAAATGCGAGTCGTAGTGAGTCTTAATAGTTCAAATTCAATACTTGACATTACATTAATATATAAGAACTTACATCATCAACAATGAGATTTCCAAAAAGAATGACATGAACATGTTCTCGAGTTACATAACCATCCCACCTGTTGTTCATGACTTTGTCTTATTGAACAAAATAAAAGTTGTTTACTTTTAATTTATATTTTTCACCATACACTTGAATAATAGACAATTAGTGGAGCTTACCCATCAATAGTTTGGCAAAGAAACGTGTGGACAATTTTTTTTCTCCTCAGGCATTAAATCATGCCACAAAAATCTCTCCTAGATTCAAGGAGTGGCTGCAAATTCTTCTAACTCCCTCCCTGTTTGCCTATCTCTTTCCTCAATCCTACACACTACACCTATTAGCTCATTGCACATTTCTGACATGACTTTACTCCACTTTGATGGAGACATCCCCCTGTCTCCTCACTCTCCTCCCTATCCTACTCTTTCTTGTTCTCTTGCCTCTCCTCCTCCTCCTTCTGCTCCTGCTCCTTCCCATCAACCACCTTAGTGGAGCTCTCTAGCCCACTAAGCAACCATTCCTCTTCAGAGTAAGGAATGAAGTTTACCAAATCTACAAAATATCAAACAAAGTCACATTACATAAACATTGAGCATTAAATATAAATTATAAATGCAATAGAATGAAACGGGATCATACTTGCTCAGCTTTTAGATTTTCGGCCTGAACTTGGACTTTCCTCTTTTTTGGAGCTTCCCACCACAGGATGCGGGGGAAAACTATTTTATTAATCGGCCTTTGCAACCTTGTATGTTCCAACAACCAAACCTGTGCACAAAAAATGTTAGGAGTCATCTCAACATAATATTAAAATAGATTTACAAAAAAAATAATCTTAGTTTAACTTACACACAAGGCTGCAGGCAAGCGTCTTCACACCACATATCTTATTCTTAGCTGCTTCATGGGCATCATTCATCTTGTTTAGAATGAGTTTCTAAAAACCATCAGCCCATGCAAAGTTTTAACCCTATGTAGATCATCTATGAAGCATTTGTGGAGGACATGTAACATTGGTCCTTGGCGCAAGAAAGGTGCTCAAAAGAAAAAGAATTCAAAGCCGCACAGTATTGGCCACGCCATCCGTCTCATTGGACTTTATTATTCCACGAATCAAATTTTGATACATTCTCTATCAAACTTTTGAGCATTTGAGAATCAACTATGTAGAATAGATTTTTGCACTGGACCGCTAATGGGCACATCTCGCCCGACATAAGGAAATCCAAGTATCAATGCAACATCATCGGCTGTGAAAGGATAGATTTTCGGCCTAAACTTGGACTTCCTCTTTTTTGGAGCTTCCCACCACAGGATGCGGGGAAAAACTATTTATAATCGGCCTTTGCAACCTTGTATGTTCCAACAACCAAACCTGTGCACAAATAATGTTAGGAGTCATCTCAACATAATATTAAAATAGATTTACAAAAAAAAAAAATCTTAGTTTAACTTACACACAGGCTGCAGGCAAGCGTCTTCACACCACATATCTTATTCTTGGTTGCTTCATGGGCATCATTCATCTTGTTTAGAATGAGTTTCTAAAAACCATCAGCCCATGCAAAGTTTTTAAACTCTATTTAGATCATCTATGAAGCATTTGTGGAGGACATGTAACATTGGTCCTTGGCGCAAGAAATGTGCTCAAAAGAAAAGAATCCAAAGTCTCACAGTATTGGCCACGTCATCCGTCTCATTGGACTTTATTATTCCACGAATCAAATTTTGATACATTCTCTATCAAACTTTTGAGCATTTGAGAATCAACTATGTAGAATAGATTTTTGCACTGGACCGTTAATGGGCACATCTCGCCCGACATAAGGAACACCAAGTATCAATGCAACATCATCGACTGTGAAAGGAATAATTGTTGTCCCAAACTTGAATAGATCCTCCCCTTCCCATCCAAGGATTATCTCTTCTAAAAAACTAACGTTGAATGCTCGTCCTGGAACATTATTGGCATACGGGGAAAAAATGGGTTCTCCTCATTCATTCTATATGACATTGCCGAAATTCCAAACCGTCTCTGTCACTGTAGTAGATATTCATTGAACATCGGCTTATTAGTGGGTGTACTAGCCCTTTCTTTACTCTCTTCTTTACTGGCAAAAGAAAAATAACTCAATTTAGAAACTAAATATTGTATGCTAAGGGTCTACATTGTGTGTGCTGAAGATATATATATATGTGGTCAAATGTCAAATATATGTGCTGAAGATATGTATATAAATAGATGCACTGAATTCTTACCTGATTTCTTGTTTGACCTCACACAAGCCCTCTTTTTTCTGGAAGCTCCCAATTTCGAGTACTTGCTCAGCTTCCAACAGGTTAAATTGAATTCTGACACAATGCTTTGACCTTCGTCTTGGTGGAGGTACTGGAGCAGGTAGCAAGGTGGATGCCGGTGGGTTTACAATGATCTCACACGGAGGGGAAGATGGGGACATAATGCTATCAGCCTTAGACTCCATTGGCCCTTCGAACCCTAACAACACTAGGGGTTAAGACCTATGATGGTGGTCGTATACTTGGGTGGAGAATACTAAGTGGGGAGGGGGCCTTCCAGTTGTGTCCAGAGTCGTTCGAGCCCTAAGACAACGACGAGGGTGGAAGTTGGGGGGAGTACCAATTGTGGGAGACTTACGAGCTGGGTCCATGCTGGAGGATCGATAGTGGATGGGTTAGAGCTTAGTGCCGACGACGAAGGTCTTCTCGACGTTGAAGGTCTTCCAATCGCACTGGGGAAGCAGCAATGACGGTGGAGTTTCGCACGGGCTTCCAGTCGCACAGAGGGAGGAGCGATGCCCAAGGTCAACGAAGTGGGAACAAGGACTTGGTGCCGGCGGTGAAGGTCTTCTAATGTCAAAGGACTTCCAATCACACAGGAGAAGCAGCAATGGCAGTGGAGTTTCGCACGGGGTTCCAGTCGCATAGGGGGAGGAGCGATGCCCAAGGTCGGCGAAGTGGGATGAGGCAAAACGACAGGGGTAATAGGAAATTTGAATATTTCAAATCAAACATTAATGCGCCCTTATTCTTCTCTCGCTACCCCTCTATGTCAGCTGCCAAATGGCCCAATATTATTAGGAATTTGCAATTGACAACGCTCATTTGCAAACTCCGGTATGCACCAACAGTTTTCCAATAGTAAAAAGGAAATGCCGCCTTGACATCCCCCGTGCGCATCCACAAATACCTGAATTTCCTTTGCATGCTCCAATCAACATTCAGCGGGAAGCCAATCTGTGGTGGGTTCCATTTAACTAGCAATATATTGGGGTCTTCAGCTTGGCAGTAGCTAGCATGGATCGATTTGAAAGCATGGACAGAAAAAAAAATCCTCTCGACTTTTCTTTTCTTTTTTTATTTTGTTGAAGTGAAATCAAGATTTGCCGCGTCGTGCGACTCGACCGTGCCAAGTTCGTCTTGATTGGCACGATACAAGTTCAATCCAATCGATATAATTAACAAAAATAATAAAATAATATATGAAAGAAATATAATCATAGACTATATCAACGAACTCCTGACATGATACGATACGGCCATGTCGTTGCAATACGTAATGGCACGACAAACTTGAGTGAAATAAGCAAAAGAGATTTTTGTACACATAACCATATATTCTTTATGCCTACTTCTTATTTTCAAAAATTGAAAATAGATACCCAAAACATTTCGACTGTAGTTTAAATGTTAAAGTGACAAATAAATCCAGCCATTTGTTTCTGCGAATTAACCTAATTCATGATGGACATCAATGGACGTAAGTGTTATAACTGACTCTAATAAGGATATATTCGGAAGTAGAAACTTGTTTTCATATAAACATTAACATTGGTGCATAAGCAGTGGGATCATCCTACTTCTGTGTTATAATTTCCAAATAAAATAGATAGGATATCAGTAGATATTATTAATAACAGGGTGTATGTACGTATCACAAAACTAAAGTTAGTCAAATATGAAGATGAATTAACAGTACCTATGAAAATTAATATAAATTTAAGTGAAGTGAAATCCATAATGATTTCATGGTAAATAATAATTTGAGAACTTAATTAAGCTAAATATTATAGATATATCTCTTTCTTAACTAATTTCCCTTCTTGTTAGTATCCAACTAACTTCAGGATTAGAGAAAGAGGGCCAACATTGGAAAGCAGGGAGGGAACCTAAGCCAATAAGAAGACGCGAATGTCATAGTCAATCTAAGTCTTCGTGAGCCAAGGCACATTGTAGCACCCCGAGAATTTCAGTAATTAAAAATTTGAGATAAATAGGAAATGACCATTAATAATTAAAACTAGTTAAATACGTACGCACCATTATTCCAGATGTAAAAACACATCTAACAATTTGTAAAAATCATAGTTAGACTTTAAATATTTCTCTAGTCACCCATAAAGAAATTTGGGCCAATAAAAATCTTTTAGACTGAGTTTAAGAATTGGTGTGACTTATTATCTTAATTAAGGAATAAGTCGAAAACCATTATCACATATACATAAAGGGGTCATAAATTAAAATAAAAATTATGGTTGGACTTCAAACAATGTGTATGAAAATCCAATGAAAGAAATGGGCCAAACGATGTCCTTTGGACCACAAATAAATTCATGCTAGGAAAATGACTCAAAATTCAGAAATATTCACTAATGGACCATGATAGGGTAAATATTCACCCTATAGACCATAATTAGACTTCAAACCAAGCCCAAATTCGTGGTTACCACCTAAGGTAAGCTTCCATACCAATTCCATCATGAATTGGGGAGAGAAATCTCCAAGTTGAGGAAAGGTAAGCCCAAATCGTGCCTAAAGGTTTCCTAATTTAATTAGGCAACTAAAGGCCCCTCTCTCTATAAATAAAGCCTCTCTCTCCCATGGGATGACCCCTAGGGTTATTGGAGGCGTTCTTGGAGGCAATGGTGGCTGGAGATCTCAAAGAGAAGGCTGGAGCAAGGAGGAATCCCGTGCTCTTCCCAATTCGGATCTGCAACGACCTGCACTTGAGTCCCTTCAAGATCATCACCAAGGTTAGTGAAACCACGACCAAACTGTGCAAACCATGTTTGCCCAATTTTCATCCTTGAATCGGGTGTATTAAGTGTGTTTTTCCTCCAGGCGATCAGAATTAGGGTTTCTGAGAGGAAAATCTTATTTAACTCCAAAGGTAGGTCATCTCCATGCCAAACTCTAATTAAACTCGTTCATGCTTGCATTCATATGTATAGATCATGTTCTACTATTTTCCCCAATTTTTATCTTGAGAGTTTCATGAATTAAATCTTGCATGATCTTAACACTGTATGTTCTAATTTACTCTGACTTATCTTACGAGTTCATACCTCTCTGTGGAGACAGTTTTAGACTGAGTGCAACATAGAACTTGTTACCCTATGAGTCTACTTTCATTTGACACTGGTGTACCTAATTTTAGTTGACCATACTTAGAGTATTAGCCGAACATGAGCACTGTGTCAGATTCATGTACTGTACAAAGTATTGGAAGTTCCTTAACTAACAAAGGTGGTTTCACCTGATTTGGATCACCCTAGCATTTGTTTTGATTTTTCAAACCCACAGGTGTCAAACCCAATCCAAGTCGGAGTTGGAAATAGGTAGAAAAAGCAACCCAAACGTCATATTCAGGTGGCGACAGGTCGACACGTCGCTACCAGAATGCGACAACATCATGGTCGCAACCCATACCAAAAATCAGACAGTTTTGTGGTCTTCTTCAGAAGGTGACAAGATGATGGTCGCCTTCATGTTCTGAAGGCGACATGCAATGTGTCGCCTTCTGTGTGTCCACTTAATCGGCCATAACTTTTTCTATTGACCTCGGATTGACGAGCCGTTTTCTTTGTTGGATTCCTAATTCAAAGGGATTCAATATGGTATATTCATGTGTGAGATTGAATAAAAAATCAATGAGTTATAACCTAACGAGGTGAAGGGATGGGACTGAATTTGCCTTCTAAGGGGCATACATCTTGGTTTTCGTCGTTTTGTGTCGTTCCTTGCATATGTGAGTTTGATCTATTCTAGGAATGTTTTAGAAAGTATTATCATGCATTTAACAACCCATATGAGAGTTAAAATATGTTCACATGATTTTTAATTGATCTTAAGTTCATGATCATGCTCTCTATCTACCGTTATTCACTTTCTTGCCTTGATAACAAACTTGCTAAAACACATAGTACTTGCTAAAATTGGTCATGCATGATATTGTTTTTGATGTAGCATCCATGATACTTGCCAAGCATGAAGTTTCCATAAACGGAGTTTCTACATCTGAGTTTCCATAATCGGATTCACACACGCACTTGAGCGATTCTCACGCGCGGATGCGCATACACTCCAGCATGATAGGAAAGCCCTTCTTGGCTTGTGGTGAACTCTCCGTCGGATATTCCTTCTGCCGGACTAGTGACCCCTTGACCAAGGCCTTCGTAAGTCTCCCTTGACCATGGATTCCCACATGGCCGGCGAGTAGGTTGTACCAATGAAGTACCCGAAATTAGGGTGCACGTACTCTTCTCGTTTGGCATTCTTGACGAGATCTTTCTCTTCTCATCTTGACTTTCTCGGAGTGATCGAGTATAACACATGAAACCAAGTTATTAAAGATAGAAATCTATGTAAATGTGTCGTTGCTTCCAGATTGACTCTTGACCCGATTTCCAACATACCCTGAACTGTATATCATTATTGACATAACACTCTCGATAATCATTACTATTGACATGATAGTCCTGAACTTTCTCGACCAGTCTATCCTTATTGACACACTTGCCTTCTTGTGATACGTTCTTGAAGTACATTAATGATATTGGAGTCATGGACTCAAAACTCGTTCTTGTCACCCATGAGTCGACGGGCTCATTGGGACACTGCCAGTGTTGCGCAATACGAACCTGACTGAGGGCCCGTATCTAGTCCTAGAGATTCTGGAAATTCCTATTACCTGTGGGTGTGATTGTTGGATTCGCCCCCGCCAAAGTCTTGTTTACCCCAAGGTGTTGATTGCCCAGTTTTCCCAAAGATGTTCGTTACCGGAGTTGATTGTTAGGTTGATCCCCTACAAAGTCGTGTGCCTGGCGTGGTGCGAATCATGATTGGTGCTTGGCATGGCACGTACTTGTTACACGTGATAAACTTACTTGCTTGTTACCTGCTACTGTGTGCTGGTCCTTATCCCGAGTGGCTGAAGGATGTACTTGCATGAGGCACCAGTAGATCTTGCGTGATATTCTTTGGAGTGCTCCGATGGGTTACTCAAAATGCTTGCTAGTGAAATGGCCATCTTGTTACATGCTATCTTGCTCTTGTTCATGAAGTTACCATCTTGCAAGATCATTGTTCACAATATCTTGAACTCTTGAATACAACCTTATTGCTAGATTGATCATTACAATCTCTTGATCATACTATCTTGCATGATACACTGCACACGTGTTACTATCGACGTTTAATTGCATATACATATCATGTTATACCTTCTAGCTTTTAAAATGTAAATACTTATATCATTTCTGGAAGATGTATATCCTACTGGGCGAGTGTGCTCATACTGCTCTGTTAACATTTCAGGTAGTGAAGGTAAACCTAAACGATGGGACTTGTGCGTCGAGCGTGGAGTACACTTAGAGAGTCCATTCTTATTTTTATTATGATTGGTCATGAATGTAATTTCCTTTTTCTTTGAAAGATAGATAGATTGGTGAGCAAGGAGTGTTTCATTTGACATTGGAGGTTGTAATATTCGTTTTGATAAATAAAGGAAGAAAATTTGATTATTGCATTGTGTGCCCTATTGTAAAAGCTATTGGTCTATAGCTTCTGAATGCTTGCTTGTTCGTCGCGTCTCCCAATTTATTCCGCTGCTAAAATAAAATTGGGGGCGTGATAGAGTGGTATCAGTGCCTAGGCTTTCTAAATCCTAGGATTATTAGAGGCTAAGTTATGAAACTACGTTAAAGGATCATGTTGTAAGGATCTAGGTTCCTACGCTATTTGAGTCTAGCACTAAGCTAGGTTTCTTTCTAGTACCTAGTGAGATGGGTAGAGCCCATGGTTAGAATAGTTCAAAGTTAATAAATTCATATTCACAAAGAATAACTTAGACTATAACTAACTATTAATCTTCTCTCAAGATCCCAAACATTCTTGGAGATGGCAGCCAAGCGTGGCCAATGGCGCGATATACATAACATAGTACAGGAGTTGGCGCAAGCCTTGCAACATGTCGTACACGGTGGAGCTCGTGTCAGGGTAGGAGAGTTACATAGGAATATTCGAGGAATGGATCCTCCTAAGTTTGATGGATCTCCTGACCCTGAGGAGGCTGAAAACTGGATGCAAGAGATGGAACGAATGTTCAATGTAATGAAGTGCACGGACAAAGAGAGGGTCCTACGAGCCACTTTTCAACTAGAACGTGATGCAAGGACCTGCTGGGAGGCCACCAAAGCTACATTGCCTGATAATCCTATTACTTGGGTTGAATTCCTAGAACACTTCAATAATAAATATTTCTCAGAAAGGATTCGTGAGAAGAAAGCTGTGTAGTTGCTACTCTTAAGCAAGAAGGGTTACTAGTGGCAGAGTACGAAGCCCAATTCGCTAGACTGTCCCGCTATGCACCACACTTAGTTGGGACAGAGAAGATGAAGGCAAAAAGATTCTTAAATGGATTGAAGCCAGCATATATTCCCTTACTGGCATCAATGGACATCCAAATTTATAATGATATAGTGAAAGAGCTCAATTAGTAGAAGACGCCATAGAGATGACCAAGGAAGATGATGGGAAGTCCACCCCAAAGGAGGGACAAACGATTAACTTCAAGGATTATCAAACCAAAAGCCCTGAGAAGAGGTTAAATAAAGACAAGTGTCACTTAAAGAATAAGAAGCCTAAGAGAGAAGATCAACCACAGAACGCAATCCACCATTCAAGGAGAAGTGTTGGCACTGTAGTCGAATGGGACATAAGGCTGAGGAGTGTTGGAGAAAGATGGGGACTTGTCTGCGATGCGGAAGTATGGGCCACCAGATCAGTGGTTGCTTTCATTTGAAGAAGACGACATCTCAACATCAAGGCCAACTTCAAGCAACAACAGGAAAGGACGCTCTAGGATGAATAGAAAGGGCGGAACGGCATGAGGTAGATCTACTCACATTGACATCACAAGCATCATGTAATCTTGGTGCTTCTTCTGATTCTCCTCGTTAGTATCGTCTTCCTATGCTCCAGTCATAATTGAGAAGAATTAATATATTCATACCAATACAATAACCTCGAAGTAATCTACTTGAAAATTTTCCTCTAAATGCATAATCTTAAGTAGGGGAGATTTGAAGTAGTTTAGAAAGAAGAAATTGTCCTATGAATTTGGGGATCAAATTCTTTTAAGTGGGGGAGGATGTAGCACCCGAGAATTTTAGTAATTGAAAAATTTGAGATAAATAGGAAATATGACCACTTAATAATTTAAAACTAGTTAAATATGTACGCACCATTATCCCAGATGTAAAAACACATTTAATTTTTTTGTAAAAATCATTGTTAGACTTTAAATATTATTCTCTAGTGACCCATAAAGAAATTTGGGCCAATAAAAATCTTTGGACTGAGTATAAGAATTGGTGTGACTTATTATCTTAATAAGGAATAAGTCGAAAAACTATTATCACATATACATAAAGGGGTCAGAAATTAAAATAAAAATTATGGTTGGACTTCAAACAATATGTATTGAAAATCCAATGAAACAAATGGGCCAAAGGATGTCCTTGGACCACAAATAAATTCATGCTAGGAAAATGACTCAAAATTCGGAATATTCACTAATGGACCATGATAGGTTAAATTCTCACCTATAGACCATCATTAGACTTCAAACCAAGCCCAAATTCGTGGTTACCACCTAAGGTAAGCTTCCATACCAATTCCATCATGAATTGGGGAGAGAAATCTCCAAGTTGAGGAAGGTATACCCAAATTCGGCCTAAAGGTTTCCTAATTAATTAGGCAACTAAAGACCCCTCTCTCGATAAATAAAGCCTCTCTCTCCCATGGGACGACCCCTAGGGTTATTGGAGGCATTCTTGGAGGCAATGGTGGTTGGAGATCTCAAGGACAAGGCTGGAACAAGGAGGAATCCCGTGCTCTTCCCAATTCGGATCTGCAACAACCTGCACTTGAGTCCCTTGAAGATCATCACCAAAGGTTAGTGAAACCTCGACCAAACTGTGCAAACCATACATCCTTGTAAAGTTTTTCGAGTCTATTTCCTAATCCCACTGGTTTGTCCAATTTTCATCCAGTGAATCGGGTGTATTAAGTGCTTTCCTCCAAGCGGTCAGAATTAGGGCTTTCTGGAGAGCGAATCTTATTTAACTCCAAAGGTAGGTCATCTCCATGCCAAACTCTAATTAAACTTGTTCATGCTGCATTCATATGTATAGATCATGTTCTTACTTTTCCCCTAATTTTTATCTTGAGAGTTTCACGAATTAAATCTTGCATGATCTTAACACTGTACTGTTCTAATTTACCCTTGACTTGTCTTACGAGTTTCATACCATTCTATGGAGTCAGTTTTAGACTGAGCATTCAACATAGAACTTGTTACTCTATGAGTCTACTTTCATTTGGCAATGGTGTACCAAATTTTAGTTGACCATACTTAGAGTATTAGTCGAGAATGAGCACTGCATCAGATTCATGTAGACAGTCACAATACATCGTATACATTGTCAAATGACCTTTTTTCTCGATTAGTCATTACTGTACAAAGTATTGGAAGTACTCTAAGTAACAAAGGTGGTTTCACCCCATTTGGATCACCCTAGCATTTGTTTTGATTTTTCAAACCACAGGTGTCAAACCCAATCCAAGTCGAAGTTGGAAATAGGTAGAAAAAGCAACCCAACGTCATATTCAGGTGGCGACAGGTCGACACGTCGCTACCAGAATGCGACAAAATCATGGTCGCGACCCATACAAAAAAATCAGACAGTTTTGTGGTCTTCTTCAGATGGCGACATGATGATGGTCGCCTTCATGTTCTGAAGGCGACATGTAATGTGTCGCCTTCTGCCTGTGTCCACTTAATCGGCCATAACTTTTTCTATAGACCTTCGATTGACAGACCGTTTTCTTTGCTGGATTCCTCATTCAAAGGGGCGTATGGTATATTCATGTGTGAGATTTGAATAAAAAATCAATGAGTTATAACCTGACGAAGTGAAGGGATGGGACTGAATTTGCCTTCTAAGGGGCATAGATCTTGGTTTTCGTCGTTTTGTGTCGTTCCTTGCATATGTGAGTTTGATCTATTCTACGAAGGTTTTAGAAAGTCTTATCATGCATTGAAAAACCATATGAAAGTTAAATATGTTCATGATTTTTAATTGATCTTAAGTTCATGATCATGCTCTCTATGTACCGATTATTCACCTTCTTGCCTTGTTAACAAACTTGCTAAAACACATAGTACTTGCTAAAATTGGTCATGCATGATTAGTGTTCTTGATGTAGCACCCATGATACTTGCCAAGCATGAAGTTTCCATAAACGGAGTTTCTACATCTGGAGTTTCCATAATCGGATTCACACACGCACTTGAGCGATTCTCACGCGCGGCATGCGCATACACTCTAGCATGATAGGAAAGCCCTTCTTGGCTTGTGGTGAACTCTCCGTCGGATATTCCTTCTGCCGGACTAGTGACCCCTTGACCAAGGCCTCTGTAAGTCTCCTCTGACCTTGGATTCCCGCATGGCCGACGAGCAGGTTGTACCAATGAAGTACCCGGAAGTTAGGGTGCACGTATCTCTTCTCTTTGGCATTCTTGACGAGATCTTTCTCTTCTCATCTTGACTTTCTCGGAGTGATCGAGTATAACACATGAAACCAAGTTATTAAAGATAGAAATCTATGTAAATGTGTCATTATGCTTCCAGATTGAACTCTTGACCCGATATTCCCAACATACCCTTGAACTGTATATCATTATTGACATGACACTC